>CM060407.1:15424838-16624838 GCA_030545235.1 Helianthus tuberosus
GTGGCGGAAACGTCGGGGAGTGTTGTAACAGAATCATTGTTACATAACACATGGAAATTGAAATATTGTTTTATTGATTAAAAGAGTTACAATGTCTTGAGAATCAAAGAAATATAACATAAATAACTAGTCTTGCATCTTTTATTGTCACTAAGGCCCAAGTCCGCCTAAGTGTATCTTGATAAATCCTATGCGTCATATCCTGAAACACATGTGAAAATTGGTACGTCAGCATAAAAATGCCTGTGAGATACATAGGTTTTGTGAAAATAGAATTCATGACTTATGTTTAAGAAAATTTTTGGTTATGAACCTTGTAATTTGCTTTGTCTTGTAAATCATTTGAAAAGTGATAAATAAACCAAATGATATATATGTATAAAAGAATAATACATGGTTAAGTAAATAACCAAGTAAAATGAGTTTGTATTAGATAAGTTGTTTGTAAAACAATGTATTGTGAAAAGTATGTTATTTGTATAAAATGTTATATGTCTAAATCGAAATGATTCAAATAACGCTACGATATGTAATACCATGCAAGCACTTATATATAGGAAGTACCAGCGGCGTATCCACCATGCTTGTATCATATTACACACGCCTCGTTACTTAAATCACTTACTCAAACCAAACCACCAAAGTAAAATGTTTATGTATAATCAAATGTCAAAATGTTTTGTGTATATCAATGTCAAAATGTTTATGTCTAATGTAAATCTTGAATTGTGTATATCAATGTCAAAATGTCTATGTCTAATGTAAATCATGAATTGTGTATATCAATGTCAAAATGTTTATGTCTAATGTAAATCATGAATTGTGTATATCAATGTCAAAATGTTTATGTCTAATGTAAATCATGAATTGTGTATATCAATGTCAAAATGTTTATGTCTAATGCAAATCATGTAATGTGTATCCAAAATATCATGTATGGTAGGTGAAATATATCAATTAAACCATATGTAAAATGCACAAAAACAAGGTATTGAAGTAAAACATGGTTTAAATCAAAGTTATGTTTTGTGAAACAAATGCATGCTATACTGATATAAACATCTATGCGGTATTGTAAAATGTATATACCCAAGCCTTGCGACTGTAGAATAAACCCTAACACAAAGTCTAAGGTCCACCTAGAAATGTATTCGGATTCGGTCATTCCTTCCACCCGAACAAACCTAGGGTTTCAGGAATGGGAGTTGTCAAGTCCTATGGTACCACTACCTACTACCGAGCGGCATGATCGGTGTTAATGAATGTATATTGTCCTATTTAAACAAACCATATGTCATACCAAAATGTAAGCATGTGATGAAAAACAAATGTACTAAGTATGCACACAATGGACATACATAGCATAAAATGTAATGTAAAAACAATGTACTAAGTATGCGCACAATGGACATACATAGCATAAAATGTAATGTAAAAACAATGTACTAAGTATGCGCACAATGGACATACATAGCATAAAATATAATGTAAAACGATGTACTAAGTATGCAACAAAGGACATACATAGCATAAACACAATGAAATCATGTACTATAAATGTACTAATGAACATAGCAAGTATATGATGTGAAAACAGGAAAGCATGAAAGTAACAAGTAGGCACATGTGTTTCACCCCAAAACAATTTGAAAACGGTGAAAGAGGGGTCTATGTACTCACTTGAGATTGCTCAATAGTCCTAGGATAACCACCAAGCAATGCTAGAAGATCACGGAATCAAATGGTACCTAATATAGGTAACTACATTAATAAACCGGACCTAAATCGGAGGATCAGATAGAATGAGGGCTCGTAAACCAAATGAGTATGGGAACTCATGTAATATGGTTTAACAAAGCCTACATACTACAATGAAACCTAACCTAAGTGCTTACGACCCATTACGACCCGTCTAGGTAGTTTATGCTACTTTAACGCGTCGTTCGTGTAAAACACGTTCGCCTAACTAGTCCTATGACAAGTATTATATGCCTAACATGTTTAATTATGTTACATAATCAGTTAAGTGACGAAAGTTTAGGTTACATATGCTTAATTACCAATTACACATGAAAAGGGTATTTTGGTAATTTACCTAAGGTATATAAACTACCTATCATACAACTACTTAACGAAGCGACCATAAGGTATAACCTCGGAAGGTTATTCCATATACACTATGGTCACCTAATGTGTTTGGTTGAATCCTAATGATCGACCAAACGGGTCGGGTTCGAAAGTATAAGCGATTGTTTAGATCGCTTACCTTACGACCCTATATAAGCACTAAACTAAAAGTGACGAGCTAAGCATGTTAAAACATGCTTAACTAAGTTTAGAAAATAGGTTTGGTATCAAAACAAACGTTTGTGATACCCAAGAGTAGTTTGGTTACAAAATACGCAAGAATACGCATTTTGGCCGAAACTACGACTCGTCACTGAGCCAAGATAACGTGGTAATCAGTAGGTATAGCCACTAGGGACTATAACCATCGTGATTACGCTCATGTTAGGAAGTTCAAACAAACTTTGCATTACCATAAACTGGTCAATGCAGAAAGTCAAACATAGTTTGACTTTCGGACTCGAAAAGCGATAAAAGAACGAAGGAACACTTACAAAGGGTCCCCGCAAGCTAATCTTGATCCAAGTAGCTCAGGTATGAAGCAATGGCTTCAACTTAGAGCATTCTTAGATCAGATTTGTGGGTTTTGTGAGTGAATGGGTTGGGTATTTATAGTAAATGGACAACCGTTAGGATCGTTTCTCGAATAACATGATTCAATCTCATCCATACACTTGTTGGTAACCATGGTACACCAAAAATGGCCCCCCATGATCAGGTATCAACATGTGGAATGAGATTAGGAGTGGGTAACAGCTGTTAACAGCTGGTTTAGAAGTTTCTGAGCAGCTGGGAGGTCCTTTCGGACCGTAAGGGTGAGGGCTTACGGTCCGTAAGCCATCAACTTTACTGATATGACAGTTTTGGTCCCTGCAGCTCCAAACTTGGTTTTCAATGCATTTTTGACATGTTTAAGCCCCGTTAACCTCATTTCAAAGCTCTAAAATGAAGTTAAAGTATAGGGAGCTTAGAATGTGCTCAAAAATATCTCGGATGTTGGTTCGTTTGGCCGTACGGTTGCGTTGTTCGGTTAATTACGACAGAAGTCGTAACGAGCGCAAAAACGATCCAAATTAAGCGACGAATGGAATTTTATCATGCCAAACACTAAAATAAAATATTTTAATGCTTACATAAATTTTTAGATGTCCGGATGTATTCAGAACGTAAGATATGCGTGAAAGTGCAAACTTGTGCACTTTTTGACGCTTTTAGTCCCTGAATGACCATAAAGTTTATTTTAGCATACCGAACCCCTCAAAGCCTATTTCTAAGATATTTAAAGGATATTTATTGTATGTTTAACTTAAGGTCATGTTCCGAAATGTCTATTACAGTTCATATTGGCATACTTTCACGGTTTGTCAACTTTAGTCCCTGTAAGCGATTTAACTTGATTTTGCCATACCAAAGCCTTCAAAACTTATTTCTAAGTTATGTAAAGGTTATTTAAGGTATGTTAAGCATATGTTGATGTTCCGGAGTATTTTTTGCGCGTATAACCTTCCAGAAAGCGATTTAAAGCTTGAAATCGAACAAGAATTGATATGTGCAAATGATACACATATTTATACAAGTCCCAAGTATGAAATACAATATTTCATTAGTTTGGTATTTGTTTGATGATTGAAGTGACACAGGTGTCACACTTTTAATTCCCGACACTTCGGAAAGCATACAGGACCATTTTGCCATATTTTTGCACGTTACTAGCATGTTAAAATGCTGAATTTTGGTAATTAATGCAGAATTCTGCACTTTAAGTGGGTTTTAGGTACTTTCCGGCACTTAAACTATCAACTAGTGACGCAGTTTTATGGTCCTTACTTCCCTACACTCCATACTAGTGTAGTACCTTGTCTCTGGCTCACACTAGGCCTCAAAACATTGTCTGTCTATGTACTGGCACTGTCAGTATATTTCTGAGTTATCCGCTAACTGTGCTAACGGTGCTTTGTGCATCATGTATGTCACTAAAGTTTGTATATAATGAATGGTGTGACAGTATGAAATGTGATGCACATGTATGTATGATACAGAAATCAGTAAATAGTTTAAATCATCATTTGTAATTAAGCACATTCATTTAAGCACTAATCAACATTAATTAATTGTACGGATACATGCAATTTTGACGGTTGTCACATTCTCCCCCTGTTAAGAAAATTTCGTCCTCGAAATTTGTACTACCTTAACTCCATAGGGTTTTATTATGCGCATATGTATATGGATAATATTGAGGTAGGTAATCTCAAAACCGAATCAAACCTTATTCACGTCAGGTGAATCCAAGAATATATAACAACCCGAACCCTATGGTTAAAAGGTATGTGCTTTTAGCATTTGATGTCAAAGGTACAAGACGTATTTGACGTATAGTCTAGTGTAATCCAGCTAGCAGGGGTTCCACAAAAGAGGAGTTTTGACTAATAAGATTCTCAAACGATCGATCGGAATATGCAAATGAGTTTTAACAAACCATAGCATCCGCTATATGAATTCAAAATCAACAAATCAAATGTGATAGTAACATGAAAGTGATCTGTCAACTTCCGAATAAATGAATGGTAAAGTTTAGTGTGTTGACATTGTGAAAATACACCGAATGAAATACAAGCGAACCTGGTGTATCATTGTCTTGATTAGTAGTTGCATCAGAAATGTTTAAATGACAAGTCAAACAAAAGTGTACGTAGTTTCGTGTGGAACGGTTGACCATGATTAGCATAAGCTATAAATTTGTAATGACACCACAAGGTGTCGTAATTGACATGTTTCAATAATAGCGGTGACCGAACAAGTTCACCGTGTTTTGTAATCAAATAAAAGTGTACTGAACAATCTAAAGATTTGATTTACACAATGTTACAGAGTTTTCAATTGAATATGGAACGTCAAAGAACTACTGTTTCTGATTGAAGATGGAAAACAATAAACACTGCAAGGTATTCAATTTGTAACAAAAGAATCGTTGGGAGGTATATTGTGCTAAGAAATGAATCTTTGTACCATTGTCTTACCACACAACTGTGTTGAGACCGTTTTAATCGTGATAAACAAAATGGATTTAAAGTAAGTCAATAAATAAACAATTAAATCCGTGTAAGAGGTGTGTAGTCAACTTAGCGCAAGCTTCAATTTTGTGAAAGTATCTCCACAAGGGGTCGTAACCAACAAACGATTTAGTGGAGTCGTAGACCAAACAAGTCTACTACGACTCGAAACAAGAGAACCTTTGCAAGTATGAATTCGAATATGATGCTCTCAATACATCATATGGCGTTTTAAATTGAATAAGTGACATGGACAAGTTCGAGCAATTGAACTTGGTTTTAGCGCAGCCTGACAATAAACATAGGTATCTACAAGGGAATCTCAGCATGGCCTCGAAGATAAACCATGAGTGCACTTCAAATAAAAGGAGCTTCAAGAAAGTGTGTTGACTTGATAGCAGAAGAGTCAACAATTACAATACTGTAGGTCATTCGAATCACCAGTCAGTAATTAGATTTAGCAACATAATATTTGAACTTCAATGAAATGTTTATTCGAAATGAGACCTCATGTGTGGTAAATGGTGCATGCGTAACATATAAGTTTTCAAGTAATTAAACAATGAGTATGAAGAAATGACCAAGTATTGAAGCAAATGTGCGTTCGCTCTCAGCTAAGAAAATTGACGCGATGCAACTACCTTAAAGGGGAGTAGAGATGCAAACATCTACTCGTTAGAAGCGAAAGTGAAGATTTCAACAAAAGGAATTTGAACCCTTTCTGTTTGGTTAACTGAAATAGCATGTATGTCAGGATAGTGGTGTTTGCTCGAGTTATCAGATATGGTTCCTAAGTAACAACCTTTACGAGTTTAGCCCTGGATTCCCAAACGTCCTAAGTACATGCTTCCTAGGTTTTCAAAGTTTCACATTTTGTGTAAAACTGTTTTGTGCATCGTGCAGGAAACACCATTTTTGTGTACGTTTAAAACAAGTTATTGTCCCATAATTTCCCCGGTATTCTTTCTTTCTGAATTCACAGCTAATGACACTCGATCAACGATCAGTCGCGTAATAGTAGTTGGATCTTCACAGTTAGTTAAGTAAGTAATTCGTTAATCCTTAGCAAGGGTCATCGACTCTTGTTGGTTAGCTCGTTCGGATCCTGGTGGTTCGATGTCCGTACGAAAGCTATCGCTATTCCTCTCGACGAAGCAAAACTGGGGTTACCAAAAACGGGAATTTTTGGTCTGTTATCTTCCTTCTCTATCAACCACTGAGGTTACACTGATAATCCTTGCATTTCCGAAGGTGTAAGCCGTTAGGGTGCATTGGTTGTAGGTGTGATGCTTGGAATCAAATCGATGCAAAATTCGCCTTGTCGTTGAGGAGATAATTCTGGCAAGTCTTTAGGAAAGACTTCAGGATATTTCCCTATCACAGGAATATCTTCGAGTTTTGGTTCTTCGGCTTCCCTTGTCCCCGACATGAGCCAAGAAAAACAACACATCCTTTACGCAACCACTTTCGTGCCTTCCAGCAATTGGTAATTTGTAGAGGTGTATCCTACTTCAGGAGTCACGATCGTTCCTTCATTTGCTATATCGGGATGCGGATATCGATCCCCGCTCGATCGCTTGGCAACTAATCCATCCCAATTACCTCGTCGAAGCTTCCCTTCAGCTAGTTCTATCGAGTACTGGATATCTATCTTACTTGCTACTAAAACAAGTATATTCTGAAGCTAAAATTTGATGACGATGTCAAATAGCACAGACGCACAATATTGACTACTCTGAGACGTACCGATGGCCATGTTTGGATCCTGGCGTGCTTCCCTAGCTCCGGTGTTAGACATTTTTCCCACGATCTTGTTTAGTCTCCCTTAGGCAATCTTTCCTAAAGTGCCCCATGTCACCGCAGTTATAACATCCTTGACCTTTCTTCCCACATTTCGTCTCATGCCAACACGTCTCCTTGTTGTGCCCCAATTTGCCAACAGTTGTCACACTTTACATTTTTACATCGCCCGGTATGATGTCGTCGACACTTGTCGCATGTAGGTAGTTTACCCATGTATTCTTTTCCCTTTTTGGCCTTGTTGTTGTTATTCGTCTGAGTACCCTGCTTAAAGTTTGCGAACTTTCTCTTGTTGTCTCCTGATGACTCCACATAAGTCTCCTTTTTCTCTTCAGAGATTGAAAATTTGTTCAACCTGATTGCCTCTTCAGTCAAGGCCACACTTAGATTGATGGCCTCAGTGATCGTTGCAGGTTTTGATGTCATCACCATGCTCATGATTTGGGTGCCAATCCCCAAATGAAACGCTCAATCTTCTTAAATTCTGGATCTACCATGTAGGGGACAACACGCGACAGAACATGGAATTTCTCCATGTACTCGGCTATCTTTGGTCCTTCCATCTTCAAGTTCCAGAACTCAGTTTCCATCTTCTGGCTTTCCGTTCTCGAACAGTACTTCATATGCATTAGTTCCTTCAGTTCATCCCATGTTAAAGCAGACGCAGCAGCTTCGCCCAAGGTCTGAACCTGGAGGTTCCACCATGACAGAGCCCCGTCTAGGAATAGTCCGGAAACGTACGTAACCTGATGCTCTGGGGCGCATTTGCTCATGCGTAAAACAGAATCCGTCTTCTCAACCCAGCGTACGAAGGCTACGGCACCCCCAGTGCCGTCGAAATTCAGGGGCTTGCAGCCCAAGAACTGCTTGTAGGTGCAGCCTGTGACATAAGCAACATCATTCGCGTAAGGCATTAGCAAAGCACTCGTAGAGATGTCCAAACATTTTGTAATGTGTCTTAAATGGCTAATCATTACCGTTGGGTGGGTTATTTCCTGAGTTGCCTCCGTTGCGCTCAGAGCGAAGGGCCTCGTACTGTGTGATGGCCTGTAAGAGGCGCTCTTGCATTTCTGCCTCTGTTGTCGGTAGAGGGGTGTTGGTATCGGTGTTTCCTTGAATCAACATCCTCCTAGAAGAAGATCGGTTAGGTCAGGTCTTGTTAAGGACACGAGCACACAAGCCTCTACTTAACGAATAAGACCTCAGAGGTGTATTACATATATGTATATACGCAGTCGTTATAACATTTAATCACATATCATCACAATTATAGCACAATTTGTAAATAGGAACGTAGCAAGTAAGCATGTAACATTATAGTTATAGCATAAATATGCAGATCAACAACGTGCTTAGTGAGAACATAATGACTGAGCTTTCATTAGTTATTAGTCATAAGTATTGTCGCATGTTTAATGATGATCGGGCTTTCATTATTCTCCAACCACAATCACTTTGTCTTACAAAATGTATCACACCAAAAGGGACACAGGGTCACCCTACCCTTGTCCAACAAGTATATCGGTGTATCAAAAATTACGTAGTCAGAAGTGGTCTTCAAAAGTCTCCACAATCCCGGCTTATCATTAGTGTCTTTACCCAAATGTAATGCAATCCGCATAATCTAGAAACCAACTATACTGGTGACTGAGGTGGAGAAGGGAAGAAAAGAAAACTGTTAACATATGCGAGCTCCTCCTCGAGTTTGTATACACGTCGAAGTAATTAACTGGTCTGCTGCTGGACAGTAAGGAAATGAGTGTCAACACCTAAGAAAGGTGTAAGAGCAGCAGGTGAGAGTGCAAAGAAGTCTTTGATAATTGTGGAGGATCAAAGTATACTGGCTATAGACAGGGTGGTGTCGGCTCAAGCTCTAAAACTCTACGACTTGTATCCTCAAACTATAGTCGATGTGACAGGAGCAACTCATTCTGTGGGTGGCCTCCATAATGTGAGGGATGGTAAGGGTCTAAAATCAGCATAGTGTATTATAGGAACCCTCGAAATAGCTCGTCCAGCGACGTAGAGGTGAAAGTAGCCAACGGTGCAGCCTGTGAGGTCGGGGGAAATGCTGCTGTAGCATAAGGATCGTCATGCGGGTGCTGACCCGGAGTACCTTCCTGTGGCGCGGGTATGTCTTGAAAGAAAGCGATAGGCATGTTGGCGTAATGGACTTCGGTCTCCATAGGAGCAACATCAGCGATGACGGTGCAGGAACAAACGTCTCAGCCAATAAGAAGATCATCAGGTGCAGGTACTGGGTCAGATATAAGAGGTGCAATGTTTGGTAGATCAAAATAAACAGGGTCTTGATCAATCAAGGGTGCAGGACCAGCATGTGCAGCATCAAGCTGACCCAAAAGGAACAGGAACCGTCTCAGGAGCAGGCTCTGGGTCGTGTAAAGATGTGGTATCTCGAATAGGTGATAGTGCAACAGTCATGGCGGTGTCGTCGTCTGAGTCAGTAGTAGGAAGCTGTAATCCGGCCACCTGTAAGTCTGTAGATGTCACAGTCTCAAAGGAGTCTGAAATCGAGTGTATACTAGAATCAGAGGGTGGCTTGTTAACAGGGGTCTTAAGAAGTTAAATTAGTAACAACGTTCTCGTCTAACTTTCCATCATTATAGGTGTTATCAGAAGGACCATCAATAACATGCCAATGTCATCATCAATTATTCGTTGAGTAGCCTACCTTCGGAAGGAATGTCCACAGGAGGCGCATTGTCGAGGATCGGAGCCATGGTGTGTTCACCATCGGGGTGACCATTGATGAAGTGGTCGTGGACTGAAACAAGAGTGACAGGAGGATTCTCGTCAAGGAAGCCATCAACAAGGGTAATTCATCACCAAAGTCTGGCAGCGTGGACGGTTGGAAGTCGTCCTCGTCCTTGGTTAGCACGTCAGGGTCACTCTCAGTGTCTGACGTAAATATCTCTGGCGTAGGTACAGTCTCATCATCTGTGGCGGTGGCCGTAGGGTCATCATCATCTGACAATTTGTTCCCTGAGGAAGGTGACGTGTGTGCCGGTACATAATAGTCATAGTATGTGTATTGCAAATAAAGACAATTTGTGTATTGCAAATAAAGACAATTCACAGTATTCGTCCTAGTCTTCCCAGTAATCTTTAACACTTTGTGTATTGCAAATAAAGACAATTCATAATGTAATCATGCATCCACATATTCGTCCTAGTCTTCCCAGACTATCCTACCCAGCCGCTCAGACTGAACTCCCTAGTCTCTCAGACTAACTCCCTGGTCTCTAAGACCAAATCTCCCCAGTCTCTAAGACTAACTCCCTGATCTCTAAGACCAAATCTCCCCAATCTCTAAGACTAAATCCCTGGTCTCTAAGACCAAATCTCCCCAGTCTCGAAGACTAAATCCCTGGTCTCTAAGACCAACTTTCCCAGTCTCTAAGACTGATCCTCCCTCAGTCTCTCAGACTGAATTATAAATATAAGTTTTGAAATGTGTATTTGTGCCTTTTGTTTGTAAAAGTTTGTTCCCTGGATCTGGACGTTTAGTGTATGCATTGTAAAAATGTTTAAAACATTTTCGTGAGAGCCCTGATGATCATAGTCTAGACTCGAGAAAGAATCCTAGTTCGCTATGATCGAGGCTCTGATACCAAGCTGTCACACCCTGACTTTTGCGGAAGCGTGGTTATGGTGTGACTTTCTTAATATCATTGCATTCAATCATAACAACAAATATATGATAAAACCATTGGTTTGTCATCCATTGAATAAGTTTAAAACATAACAGCAATGTTTAAAAACGTAGACTTCAAATTTAAGTTTTACAATCATACCAAAATGTTTATGAGTTCACTAAGGACTCATCGAAAGATAATGAATAGCACCAAGGTTTGGGAGACGTGTCTCGTCCAGGAATAAGACACACCGACTAAACCCAAAGACTATGGATGACATCTTTGTTTTAAACGCAACATAAAAACTTCCAACGCCCGCCAGATCCGCTTATTAGTTCCCTGAAATACATGTAGTTTGAAAAACATCAACAAAAGTTGAGCGAGTTCATGTGTATGTGTATGAATATGCCTTTAAAGTATGCCTGTATGTATGTAAATCCTTGGTATGTAGCAATACGGAAAAACAGATCAATTAATGTGTAGCTAATACATTAATAAGTGACATGGCCTAGGAAGCACTCAAACCTGTATGCGTATTTCGTACCGGCCCCTTCGGCGGAACTACATAGTCACCACATGCAGCCAACTCGCAGGCCCATGGGTGGGGCTCGCAACACCCAATAGATCTATCACTCATGCCCCTCGGTCCTTATACAAGGATTAATGGTCTTAAGATATTAGCCTACCCATTCACGTGATCTAGCAGTACATTCCTTAGCTAATCATACCATGTATAAAACGTTTGTAATCAGTATGTAACATGCATTTCACCCCCGAAGTTGTAAAACTGAAAACAGTTAAGAGAAAGGCGGGACATGAACTCATAGTTTTGCGTCTTCGTATCCAATGTAACTCGAAGCTTCCTCTAGAACGCACGGCTACCTACATGCGTACTATGGTCTGTTAGACGAGCGGGTCGTGCCTTGTCTTAGTATTGACTAGTGCCTTTGAGTTACGTTTTTAAAGTGTTTTTAATATATTTGTAATAATACTTCTCCAAGTATTGTTATTCGCATTTCCTTCCCAAGGATGGGAGTATCTCATACTTGTGTATTCGTATTCTTGCATTGGTATATCTTGTCATGTATTGGCGTCGTATTTCGGTGTATTATTCCAAATAAAAATACGTCAATATATTTCCAAAACACTTATATTTTCAAGTCCCACTTTAGAAAATCTATACTATTATAAAAATGAGAAGTGATGTACACACTTGTAATTTTACATGGCGTCCATCATTTTATGCAATATGTACAACTAAACGATGCTTGTTTTGTGAGGGTAAAACTGGAATGAGGATGAAATTTTAAGACACTGGGAGGGTATAATAGTAATTCGACCGACCCATCACACTCACACACCCAAATTTCTTTCCTTCACTGCCCTTGAAAGAAACCTAACAGACTCTCACAATCAAACCAGCAGTGAATATAGCAAATGAAAGGGTCGAAACAATTATAGATGAAATTAAATCGATGAGGGAGAGAAAGAGAAGAATACAGAGAGGGGGGAGAAGGCCCAAGGCTCTCCGGCCACAGCGACATCGATGATGACGGCGGATTGAAGCTCGGATTTCCGATGGCAGTGCCCGATACTTGGATGGTGGTCGATCATCCGAAAAGACTGGTCGTTGGGCTGATCTGGTGGTGGTTAAAGATCAGGTGATGGATTAACCGAGGGTTGAATGGCACCATCATCCTCTTAAATCGATCAAGCTTGCAACCTGGTAAGACAATCTAAACCTTGTTAAATTGATCAATGTAGTTTTTGTCCGTGGTTGCCCGATTTCATTCGGGAACCCTTGGTGGCGGTGTCGCTGGCATATTTTTGAACTGTGATTTTGTGGAGGTTTGATCTGTCGGTGTTGATTCTATATTGATTTTGAAGTATTATAGAGTAGACATTTGAAGAATTAGGGTTCTTACATAGTGTTTTTTAGGCCTTAATGCTGAATCTTCCAACATCTGACATGATAGAATCATGTTCCATAGCTGGTCCTGGCTTTATAAACGTTAAGTTATCAACACAATGGATAGCCAAGGTATTTAATTATTATTATTATATTTATATTTGAAAATTTCTACTTAACAATAAAATTTTGTTTCCTGCAGAGAATCCAGAATATGCTAACAGATGGCATTGACACATGGGCACCAAGGCTCTCTGTCAAAAGGGCGATAGTTGACTTTTCATCACCCAACATTGCAAAGGAAATGCATGTAGGTCATTTGAGGTCAACTATCATTGGAGACACGATAGCCCGTATGCTTGAGTATTCTAAAGTTGATGTGCTTCGCAGAAACCATGTTGGGGATTGGGGCACTCAGGTACATGCTTCTTTAGTGAATTTTTTTTATTATTATAAATCTTGGGAACTAATTAAGAAGCATGTGTAAATAAATAATGCAGTTTGGAATGTTGATTGAGTTTCTCTTTGAGAAGTTCCAGATGGGGAGGTTACTGATCAGGATATTGGAGAACTAGAGGTGAGCATAGTTACTCTTAATTTCATATACACCACTTGTGGAATCTCATTGTCATGTGAATGCTTCTAATTACATACATTCTCAATTGGTAGTTACAGCAAATTCATATGCTTGTTCAGTTGTTTATCTTTATTTTATGTTTAATTTGTGCTTGGTAAAATTTTTTATCATGTTTATGCTCTATATGTACTCAATGCAGCTTATGTATAAACTTATTTTTGGCAAACAGTAAATTTTGTTTAGAATAGTTGAAACTAACATTTAAAAAAGGCATATAGAGAATGATATATCTTGCATTTCTAGCCAAGCACCTTGCATTTTTTTTATTTATTTTACTATTGCGTCTTGCTTGCCTTGGACGTGCGGTTTTTCTTCGCCTTGCACCTAGGTTCCAGGCACGGCCAATGCGCCTTTCGCCTTTAACAACACATTTTGCTGAAGAGGGAGGGTTTTGATGTTTGTTTGTTTGGAATAGGTACCCATGTCAAGCTCCCTGGTCCTTTCTTGAAAGAACCAAATACGAATTTCACACCTCTTACAATAAGATGATACGGTTCGTATGAACTAGGAGGCGTTTACAATAAGACGATATGGTTTGTGCAAAGATTCTGAAATTTTGAAGATACCTACTGGTTTAATATATAGTTGCAGCATTAAAATGATGGTTGTGCAGGCTTTGTGAGGCTTCAAAGAGTATTAACAAGTAAAAATGTGAAGCGACTAACGGTGACTGCCATGAAGCAGATGCAGCTGTTGGTTAGAGTCCAAACACAAATTCAGTCACGTAGAATCCAAATGTCAAAGAATCAAGCACAAGAACAATCATCATAAGAAGTAAGATATAATTTCTTGGCCTTTTTTTCTAAAATACATGGCTTTTTGTTTTAACATAAGATATATTCGCAGTCAAATTTCTAACAAAAACAGCCATTTAATAAGCACCAAAGAGATTACAAACTAGAAAAAAGACGCAAAATTGTCGATCACATTAATTATTTATTAAAAGTTTTTAAGAGATTGACAATTGGTTTGTAGGTCAATCTAACCCAATAATCCAACTATAATGACCAGTTCAGAATGGCCATTTTTAACCCGAATACATGTTGAGCCATCATTACCCAGCCCATTCACTCTGCCATCATGCAAAAGCATACCATAGTAACTCATATTTATTAATAATTTATTCTTTTTTTGTTCATACATTTGAATTTGAATGTAGAATATATTTTCATGCAGGCGTATCATGAAAATTCATATTCGTAGTGGTGGTATTTCAACCAGGCATGGTTTAAAAAAGCACGCCTGAGGCGTGAGGCGCTAGAGGCGTTTTAAAGAACGCTTTTTTGGACTGAGGCACTATTCTACAAGGAGCGCTATGAACCCGTGCTTCAGGCTTGAGGCGCTAAGAAAGCGAGGTGGCGCTTCAGTCAAAATCAGATTTGATTCGGGCCCAACATTTTTGAGATGGCGCTTCATGTAATTAGCAAAGCTATGAAATTGTGAGATGAGATGTTCACAGCTTCCAATCCTTTGTTTTTGGATCAGTACCTTACGTTGAGAACGAGAAACCTTACTTTTTTAAAGTACAAAGTTGGCAGAAAAGATTTGGAGAGTTTTCTACTTTTTAGACCGAAGAAAGGAGTAAGCTAAGACTATGGGGTGTGGAGGGACTTGGGTTGGGGGCATTGCTCGACACATGGCGAGGGTGGGATCCAAATACTAAAAAACTAGGGGTGTAGTGGAGCGTCGCTTAGCTGGGCGTGGCCAGCCATGTGGAATTTAAAAAAAAAAAACTACAAACAAAATTAAAAAAACCTACATTGAACCAGGCAACCACAGCCCGCCATGTCAACCCCCCCCCCCCCCTCCCAGGCAGAATCTCCACGCCAAGCAGCCAACGCTGATCAAAACGCCAACCCAGGGTGGAGCCCCCGGCGTTAAACGGCCAAAACGCCCAAAACCCACACCCACACCCACACCCAATAGTCAATGTGAAACATAAAACACTTTTGTGCAGATTTTTCTGCACTATACAGTGCACACTGCACAACTCTACAACATTGACTCTTTGCTGCAAGTAATAGAGATTTAAAACAACAAGTTTAGTTTATTCAAGGTTCTAAAAATTTAATTTAAAATATAATAGTTTATCAATATTTTGTTTCTTTGAGGTTTATTAGTTCTATATATAGCTTATTTTTGGTTCTATAAAAACATAAAGCTTCTAGAATTGAATTATAGTTTTTTTTATCTTATTTTTTTTGTTTAAAGATTAATAACGTAGAAAATATTCTCTAAAATTATTTATAGAGATTTTTAGTACCAAACGCCTCGTTTACGTGAAGCTCACGCCTAGCGCTTTGCGCCTTGGTTTTTAGGGCTGCGGCCATGGAGAATTATTATTTTGATAAATATTATTTGTCATCATTTAATATTAATTTATCAATGAATTTTTGAAAATGACAAAAACTCACAGATTTAACCACTTTGGTGGCAGCTCAGAGCGTTTCTAATCGAGTGTTATTTAGTCAAAAATGATTTTTTGTTCTAGCCTTTTAGGGGCTTTTGTTGGAGTGTACTTGAAAGTCTGCAAGTGTGGGTGTGGGGGTTGATTGCTGGAAGTGGGCTTTCGATACATCAGGTATGTTCACTGTTCGAAGTTTCAGGAATCATCTGCATCAGGCTAGGTTCTTGGACCTGGGAACGGATTTTGTTGTAACAACTTGACGCCTATTAAGGTTAATTTCCTGGGCTGGAGAGTGTCACTAAATAGGGTCTCAACGAACCTGGAGGATATTTTGTCCATGGTATGTCCTTTGATTCCTGCCAGCTGTACCGGAGACAGTGGATTATCAAATTTAATGATAATGTTCTGGGAGACTTCAATGGTGAAGCTGTGATAGGCCAGGTATACCATATAATGGCGCATATTATTCTATATCAATTCGGTGGGCAAATAAACAATCTTGCGTTACAATTTTCAACAAAATAAAGTTAGGTTATGCAACTGGAAGCCACTTACAGATTGTTTCTTTGTCTGTTTATCTACAGTTTCCCTTGTTATGATCGGGGGAGAAAGAGTTTGTTTACGAATGCTGCATAACTTCTACGGCTTCACCTGCATCGATAGAGGGTTCTTACATGTTTATCCCGGGCAGGCGTGTCGTGCTATGCTCATCATATCTTTTTTTAGCATTTGTATTAGATAAATTTGTAAAATGTGTGTAATCTGTTTGCAGATTGGCGGATCCACAAGGAAGCCCCTTTGAGGTTGAAATTGCTAGATTTCCTTTGGTTTTGCCAAAGTACATCTTCTGATGCAACTATTCTGTTATCCATGGTCACTATCTTGGCTTAAAGCCGTTTGTTTGATTTCTGTCTCGACCCGTTAGTTATACTTGTTAGGTAACTGGCTCGGTCTTGGTCTTTTCGGGTTGGGTCCGTTCACAACTGAATATCGTTTTAAGGTTTGCTTTATATTCCCGTCTGTATTGTATTGTCGACCTCGCTGCAACGCGCGGGCTCCCCACTAGTATATAATAACTTATTTTGTCCCAAAAATAATGTATGGTCCAGAAAATATATATTTTCCCAAAATCGTATATCTTCTAATATGCTAAGAAAATATATTTTAACTCCCCAAAAATAATATATTTTCTCTTTGTCAAAAATATGATATACTTGGTAATATGTACAAAAATCATATTTTCACTTCTTTGGTTTCCAAAATAGTATTTACCAAAAATATATTGTAACGGTGTCTTCCAGAATATTTCATAAGTTACGTTTTATTGTTCGGCTTCACAATATTAAATGTGTAATTTATATTTCATCCCTTGTGATTTTTGGTATTATTTTGGAGCCGTAAATTCTTGTTATTTGTTAAGTTATATTATTTTACCCTAAAATAATATAACTAGTCCACAAAATATACAAATATTCACACAAGTGCCTTTAGTATAAAATATATATTCTAAATATATATTTAACCATTTTTATTTACAAAAACCAACCTCCGATACTTTGTATTTTTGTTACACAATTTATGGAAAAGTTTATATTTGAAATACATAGTTCAAAACATACTTGTAAACACTTGTTTAGAAAATATTTTCTAAGTGTTTGAATTTTTAGAAATTTTTGCCATAGTTTTCTTTGTAAATGGAGGTGTCCATGCTATTTAGCATATCATTTTCTTTTCCAAAAATCATTCACTAATCATCTTACATTTACCAAGTGCAAAAACTATCCCATTTACAATACAACATGAACTTGATCTTTCACAAAAACGCGTAGTAACTTGGTGAAGCGTTCAGTGGCCTTAGTTACCCTCTAAAGTGTGTTTATTTCTTTAAAAATCCCATTCTTAAAGAATTTAAGCGTTTACAACTTGTAAACACATTTTGCAAAAAAAAAATGTTCATTTATAACAATCTTCTTGTTTTAAAAGTATTTCTACACTTGTATTGTCACTAAAAATAGTGTAGGTTTAGTAAAACCAAGATCTTCTAAAAAATCACCTTTTTAGGTTTGGTTTTCTTGGAAAATCATTCACAATTCTTGAATCTATAAGTTTACTAGGTCACTTTGATCATTGTTTTATAAGAAATCATTTTTATTTATCAAGTTCATGTCTTAACAAGAGGATGATCATCTTGTGTTTCTACATAATCATCCTATAACTTGCTAGATCATGTGTTTAATCAAAATCTAGCAAGCTTCATGTAATGATCAACCTCAACTTCTCTAGTAAATAACAAGCAAACATCATTTATACACTAAACAACATCATTCTATTCACATTTCATCATATGTAAGACTTATGTTCAAGATTCAAGAGTATGTCTTTGAGTGTTCTTGTTAATTTCATCATACTACATCTTTTAACCAACAAAAATGGAAGTAAACAAGGGTTTTCAAGGATCTTACTACTAGCTTTAAGCTAGGGAAGAAACAAGTTGAAGATGGAGTGGATAAAAGCAAACAAAGGTGGTCCTTCAAGTTCCGTGAGCACCAAGCTTCGTGAATCACCTTCTTACACCTCAAAATGATCTTGGAATGGCTAGATGATGGATGAAAAATGGTGGTGGTGGTGAGCTTGCTTGGGCCCTAGGTTAGAGAAGGGAGGAGAGAGGTGTTTTTGTGTTGAAGATAATGATGAGAATGAGGTCTAGATCTTATATAATCTAGTAAGGATCTTTATGGATTTCATAGTACATTCAAGATCTTGAACAAATCAATACATATCTAAGTAAGATCTAATGTGATCTTGTAAGATTTTTGGGAGGTGGGCCATACTTGTGACCGATTACATCAAGGGGGAGGGGGTCTATGTGCAAATTTCATGGTAAGTAGGTAATTTAGTGGAAGTTAAGATGTAAAAGTCTAGTGTTTATGTGTATCTTGCATTATGTAATATGTTAGAGTGCTCGGGAACCATAACTAGCTCAGAAAAATAAAAACAATGCTTTTAACAATATTTTTGTGTTCCGGGTAATGTCCGGTTGTTCGGTTAGATACCGTTCCGTTAAAGTGCTAAGTTATTCCGTATAGTGTCCTTTATGTAACTTTTTTGTGACACTTTTAATTCCCGACGCTTAGGAAAGCATACAGGACCATTTTGCCATATTTTTGCACATTACTAGCATGTTAAAATGCTGAATTTTGGTAATTAATGCAGAATTCTGCACTTTAAGTGGGTTTTAGGCACTTTCCGGCACTTAAACTATCACCTAGTGACGCAGTTTTATGGTCCTTGACTTCCCTACACTCCATACTAGTGTAGTACCTTGTCTCTGGCTCACACTGGGCCTCAAAACATTGTCTGTCTATGTACTGGCACTGTCAGTATATTTCTGAGTTATCCGCTATTTCAATAGCAGCGTCCAAAATGCCTATACTGTGATAATGGTGCTTTGTGCATCATGTATGTCACTAAAGTTTGTATATAATGAATGGTGTGACAGTATGAAATGTGATGCACATGTATGTATGATACAGAAATTAGTAAACAGTTTAAATCATCAGTTGTAATTAAGCACAGTCATTTAAGCACTATCAACATTAATTAATTGTACGGATACATGCAATTTTGACGGTTCTCACACGACCCACCACCACCACCACACCCGACCCACCGCCACCACCATAGTCGACCCCCACCTCCACCACCACAGTCGAACCCCAACCACCACCACCACCACCAACACCACAACCGATCGCCAGCACCACTACAACCGACCCGCCACCACCGTCAAACACCCCACCACCGTGAAACACCTTGCCACTGTGAAACCCTAACCGCCGTCAAACACCTAACCACCGTCAAACCCTAACCACCGTCAAACACCACCACCCTCAAACACCTAACCACCGTCAAACACATACCCACCGTCAAACACAACCACCGTCACCGTCAAACACATAACCACCATCAAATACCGCTACCGGCCAAAATTAAAAAAAAAACTCAAAAAGAGACACATGAAAGATGAAATGAGTCACTAACCTCTTGTGAAAATTCGGAGCGCATAGCTTTATACGAGAGAGACCGAGTATACGAAAGAGAGCGTTTGTGTGTGTTTTTTGTTGTTTAGTGTGTGTGTTTGAATTTTTAGATCTATTTCACCCTTTAGTGAAACTAGAAAAGGTATTTGGGACCAGGAGACGTGTATGGATCAATGAGAACCGTATAGGGAGTTGTTTTTTTTTCTTTTTTAATCTATGAAACTTATCATTTATGTATAAGAGAATTAAGAATCTGGATTATAAACGAGTTAGACACTTGTCCTAGTAGAAGGGACGGGTGCATGTTACTGAGAGGTCTAGAGTTCGATCTGCGTAGATACCGGTTTGGGGCCGGCTTTTGGCATTTTTGGGGATTTTTAATTTATGAAACATATAACTTATGTATAGGAGAATTAAGAATCAAGATTATGAACGGGTTAGACACTTGTCCCAGTGGAAGGGACGGGTGCAAGTTACTGAGAGGTCTCGAGTTCGATCCGCGTAGATACCGGTTTGGGGCCTGTTTTTGGCATTTTTGGGGATATTTTATTTATTTATTATTTATATTAATATTAGTTCCTTTTCTTTAGAAAAAGAAAAAAGAAAAAAGAGATTTAATTTTTATTTTGAGTCAACATTTTCAATTCCTTTTAAAACAATAGTTTTCTTTTCATTGAGTTCTATTTCTACCTAGTAACGCAGTTTGATGTTACACTGTTTAATACGAAACATGTACATTGTCTCCCACCCCAAAAAACAAGTAAACTAATATAAAAAGAGGAGTTGTAAGATTCACTCACAATTTGGCGTATGAAGCTTCCGGGATTATAACGCACGAGGAAAAATAGGGAAAAAATTCCGAATGGACGAAAGCGTGATAATTAAAATACCACCTAACGATTTCGTTATTATTTATAGGTTAAATAAAATCCTAATATTTATTGTTTACAATTTAATTATATTAAAGAGAAAAATGAATTAAACATTAAAAGAGAAAAATTAATAAAACAATTAAAACATAAAAATTAATTATTAAACATTAAAAGAGAAAGATTAATTAAACAAACTAAACAAGAAAAATTAAGTAAACAATTAAAACAGAAAATTAATAATAAATTAAAAATTATTGAATTTTTATAATACTTATAAAAATTTGACATTTTATAACACACACAATTCATTTCATAAACTATGAAGTTCTAAAAAATAATAATAATAATAATAATAATAATAATAATAATACTTAATAAAAAAACAGATGCACATTTTTTAAAAAAAACAATGATATTTTCTTATAATAAAAACATGACGTTTTATTATATTAACGCATGTTTAATAACAACATTTCAATATTTAAGCAATGGTGTTTATCAAACTTACTTCCCGATGTTCGATGATCCGCAGGTTTACCCGAACCATTCCATTTTGTTGATCGCTTCTGTCGAAGGTGTCCATTTCATCATGGTTAAGTTAACAGTTGATTGCCCGATGACAGTACCAAATGGACTTTGAAATATACACCGAAGTTTAGAAACTATGGAATGACAGACAATGTACATGTCTCGTATTATACAGGGTAGGGCGTTACTAGTTAGTAATAGAACTTCACGAAAAGAATTTGTTAACTTGTCAAAGGTGTAACATCCATAAAATATAGTGTACGTAATAATTTTTTTTTATAAAAAACGTTAATTAGAGTGTTTTATAATATAAAAACCCTTAATTACATTACACGATTTTTTTTAAAAATTAAACCCATATGAATCGTATAAGGAAAGGAGACGCATATACAAAACCTATAAGGAGCTCATTGCCTAATACAACTCCCCTGGTGGACACTCTATACGATCCTCATTGACCCATACGCCCATGTTGTATAATATGTTTATTGAAGAGGTATGGTCCCAAAAACCTTGCGCCAGCACAGTGGACCATACTATTATTATACTCGAAGATCATCTTTGGCAGGTCTTGCGCCCCCCACGCAGTCTGTCTAAAGCAAGTCTAGGGGGATCAATCCTTAATGATCATGCGCCGGATATAAGAGAAGGCAAATATTCATTTAACACCCTTGCGCGGGCCCGCGCAAGGGTACAGTTAAGCTTGAAAAGTGTAACGATTTAAGGACAAGTCTCAAACATATCTGCGCGCATAAAGGAATAAGAACTTAAGAAAAAGGAATCTTTTCTGTTATAACAAACTGGACACATGGCAACTGATCCAGGGCTCACAGCTGTAGATCTTCTAGAAGTATTAAATAGCCATCGTGCATGGCCTCATTCGGTTAAAACTGAATATGACATGGCAGCATCTAAAGCATTCATCTAAATTCAAGATGATAGCACAATTAACATGTAGATCTAGATTAAGTCACTTTCCACATGGCACCTCCCCAGCCGTTGATCAACTCATGATCCGTGTGCATGGATGGGGAGATAACCGCAAACGAAAAAGAAGATTCCGTTAACTTCTCTGTTACATTTTGAGCGCCAAAACCTTCGGCTATAAATAAGAGAATTCTAGTACAAGTCTTTCATTCACTTTCACTTACTTTCACTCTTACTACTTCCTTTTCTTCAGATCACTGTACTAATTCTCACACCGGATTTGTGGGTCATATTACTCATTGGCTATCTCATTGTCCAATGGTAACGTCTTTCACATTTTGTATACAAAACCCCAACATATTGACAACAATTGTAGAATCACAAATACTCAATTAGTGTTAAGTTTAATTTATAACATTTGAGGTTTTGGTAAAGTATTTTGACTCACGAAAGTAATTTACAAAAAGGTGACAAAAAGAGAATGCACTCACTTTGTTTACTTAGTTAAAACTAAGGCTTCCTGGTGTATCTCCTGGTTATTATCTATTAAAATTAAACAATGCACAGGTGTTAGTAAAATAACCCAAATTATTTTAACCGTGCAACTCGAGACAGAACTCCAATGACTGAGTCAGGCAGAGCCTTGACATGCATTACGGAGTCCTAGATCAATTGGGTGTAACATGAGACAGAACTCCAAAGACTGAGTCAGGCAGAGCCTTGACATTCGTTACGGAGCCCTAGATCGATCTTTTAGGGTAACTAATAGGGTTATAATACTTACAACGAGGCAGAGCTTCGCTTTTTAAAGGTATTATTTCCCGAGAATTATTGCCCACTAGTGATCAGAGAAAAAGTAAAGAATTGAACAGTTTCAAATGAAGCCGATCGCCCCTATTTATAGCCTGACGAAGGGCGGCTCGTGCCCCACGACGCTCCATCCCCTCTCCCTTAGCGGCCAACGAGAGGCTAGGCTAGGTCCTAGCCTTGGTTAGTCAGGTAGTATAGCTTTGACACATGGCGACACGTGGGGCAAGGGGTGCCCCGCAAGCAACTGGGCTCGCGCCGCGTGAAAGACAAAGGGGTACCGGGTCGCGGCCCGCGAGACCCTGGTGTCTTTGTTTTTATTTGATTTTTATAAATATTAAGGTATTTCGAGCTCGTTTCTCATATACGGGGTATATTAGAAATGTTTAGGGGTCATGTTAAGGGTTCTAGGAGGGTTGTTATACCAATCATGTGAATGATCTTGTCACTCCAGGAGTTCAGCCAAAAATTCCGATCAGTTCAATAATACCTCCCGGCGAAACTCCAATCTCATGGTATGTCAAATGTCAAGGTGCTTTAGATGTTGTTTATGCACAACTTTGTGCACAAACTGCTAGAGCAGTACCACAGGTACAAAAACCTGCAGCTCAGGTGCGGGCCCCAACTGCACCTCGTGTGTTACATTATGATTCACCATCATACATGTCTGTAGAAGACACGGAGGTTTATTCTCAGCCAAGAACCAAATATGAGTCTACTCATTCCAGCACTAGGCGTCGGGATTATCGGGAAGAGCAACACTCTCAGAAACGTGCATCTGTTCGTTCAAGGCTGGGCCCGCGCTTGTCGCAAAAGCGGGACATACAGTACGATGAATATGATAAAACGTATGAGGAGGGTGATAGCACGAGTGTTTTTAATCGATTGTAGAAGGATCATGCTGATTACAAACCAAAGATACGTGCGGAGTATAACCCAGAGGTCGAGCATAATTACAGTTTGATCTATCGACCGGCTAAAGCAACAGAGAATTCTAAGTTTGTCAAGGAAATCACGTTAGCTCCCCTTGAGCGTGCAAAGTTACCATCCAACATTGGGAAGTTTAATGGCATGACTGATCCAGACGATCATCTGCATTTGTTCACCAGCGCAGGGCTTATTTGCGGATGGATGTTACCTATGTGGTGTCACCTGTTTGTTCAAACCCTCACGGGTGCTGCGCGCCTCTGGTTTGACAACTTGCCAACAGGTAAACTAACTTCCTAGAATGATCTTATGGAAAAATTCTTAGTTCATTTTAGCCAACAACAGCGTCCTATCAGAGACTCCGCAGATGTCATGAACATATGGCGGAGAGATAACGAGAGTCTGGAGGATTTTATTACGCGATATAACAAAGAGGTCCTTTAGGTATTGGTGATGTGCACGAGCTTCTAATTCACACACAGTTCAAGTATACTGTACGGTGTGATGATATGATCAAGGTCTTATCAGGAACGGAAGGGTTACCAAAAAGTTGGGAAAAACTTATGGCAGCAACTAAAGTTTAAGCTCAAACTGAGCGCAACTTAACTTCTAACCGACCTCCGTTGCCTTAGAATCGTCCGCAGGATATGAGCAAAAATAATGGTCCAAAATTCAAAAAGAATTGGAAGGATTCAAGTTCGACCGCGTACCCTTAAGAAGACGCTCGCGCAACGATCAACAAGATTGCTGCTCAAAAAGCAATTAAGCAGGAAAATCGCGAAAGGCAGTGGACGCCTCTAGCAAAAACTGCCGCGAAGGTTCTCAGTACAGAAAATCATCAGTTTAAACAGCCTCAACAAATGAAAAGCAAAAAGGGTCAGGATCCAAATCTATATTATGATTATCACAAAGATACGGGTCATACAACTGACAACTGTATTAGCTTGCGCACCGAGATTGAAAAGGAACTTAAAAGCGAAAAACTCACTCACTTAGTGCAAAATGTACGCAAGGAAGTTCGCTAAATCACCCGTGGTGATGAAGGTCCAAGTAATAAGAAAGCGAAGCAAACATGCATGAGTCAAGGTGGTCCGTCGTGCAGGCGTAACCACAAACGAAGTCACAATGAGCGCTGGCGTGAGCAGCAAGTTATTTTTCCTGTTGTACTAAGAGGTCCTCAAGAAGAACGACCGGTCGTGATAACTGGAATTTTTGGTCATACCGCACTAGTTATATGTTTATTGACTCGGGAAGTTCTATGGATATCATTTATGAGCAATGTTTCAAGCAGTTGGACCCAGAGGACAAGGCGCGCTTAGAGCCAATTGATTTCCCATTACCTGGTTTCTGCAAAGAAGCCGTCTTTCTGTTGGGTCAGATTTCCTTCCCTGATACGCTCTTGGATGGCAAACACACGCACACCGTTCCAGTTAATTTTATGGTAATGCCAGCTACTTCTCGTCATGACGTTTTGCTAGGTAGGTGCGCACAAAGAAATTTTAGTATGATCACTTGCACACCACATGCTGCTTGTGGTTTTCCAACAGAAACTGGCGTAACAATTCTGTATTCAAGGAAGGAAGTCATGTCTGTTGATGATGAACCTCTAGTAAAAGTTGCGAAGCCATCTTCTTCCAATGAACCGGAGAAGTGGGTACTTAACAGCAAATATCCTGAGCAAACTGTTTTGCTAGGACCTTCCATGTCTCCAGCAATTCGCGCACGACTTAAACAGCTTTTATTCCAGAATATGGATATTTTTGCATCGTCTCCAGCGAATATGACTGGTGTACCAAGGGATGTGGCGGAACACTGGTTAAACACTCTTCCTTCAATAGAACCAGTGGTATAAGCGAAGCGCAGTCTAGGTCCAGAAAAGAATCGTGCAATGAATGAACAAGTACTTGAACAGCTTCAAGCAGGTATATTACGAGAGTTCCGATATCAAACATGGGTGGCTAACCCAGTGGTGGTGTAAAAACACAATGGCGGATGGCGCATGTGTGTTGACTTTAAGGAACTTAGCAAAGCATGTCCAAAGGATTGTAATTCTCTTCCGGAGATTGACAAGAAAGTAGATTCTTTGGTTTCTTTTCGCTGGAAATGTTTTTCAGATTGTTACAAGGGCTCTCATCAAGTTCAGATGAAAAAGGAAGACGAGGATAAAACAGCTTTTCGCATAGAGAAAGGTTTTTCAGTTATACAAAGATACCTTTTGGTCTCCGCCATGCGGGAGCCATGTATCAACGTCTGATGGATAAAGTTTTCGGAGATGATATCGGTGTCACAGTCAAAGTTTATATCGATGATCAAGTTATTATAAGCCCTGATGAAGATTTGATGCTCAAGAATATTAAGCGCACCTTTTCTTCTTTGCGCAAGGTCAATTTAAAGCTAAACCCAGGAAAATGTTCTTTCGGTATGGAGGAGGGAAAATTTTTGGGTTTCATTGTAACTAAAAACGGTTTTAAAGTTAACCCGGAGAAAGTGGAAGCTATCCAGCGCATGCCATCACTAGCAACTATCAAGGAGATGCAACGATTAGCTGGTCGACTTGCTGCGCTCAATCAATTTTTGGCAAATCATGCTGCTATGTCTTTCCCTTTCATAAGCACATTGTACAACTGTGTATAAAAGAGTCAATTGCAGTGGACTCCAGAAGCTGAAAAAGCTTTTCAAGATATGAAAGAGTGCTTAATCCAGTTACCAACTTTAACAGCTCCACGGAAGGAAGAACCGTTGATTTTGTATCTCTCTGCATCCGACATCGCTGTCGGCGCAGTGTTATTAGTAGAATGAGAAGGAGTCCAAACGCCGATCTATTATATTAGTAAGATGTTAACTGATCCTGAAACTCGGAACTCAATAATGGAGAAGCTCGTTCTGGCATTAGTTCACGCTTCACGCAAGATTCCAGAGTGTGAAGCTATTCAAAACCTAGTACCAATGTTCGACGATAGTCTTTGGGTCTTACACACGGATGGTGCATCTAACGACGATAGCGCAGAGGCTGGTCTTCATTTAATCAGTCCCGATAATCATGAATTTACTTATGCCATCAGATTGGATTTCAAAAGCACCAATAATGAAGTAGAATACGAAGCTTTCCTTGCAGGACTTCGTTTAGCAATAAAAATGGGAGCAAAAAATCTGGAGGTGCACGTTGATTCCTTGTTAATCGCTGGACAGATCAACGGTCTCTATGATGCAAAGGGTGAAATGATGGCTTTGTACCTCGAACATGCGAAATCTCTAATTGCTAGGTTTCAAACCTTCAAAGTAATTCATATCAATCGAAGTGAAAACAAACATGAGGATGCGCTTAGCAAGTTGGCAGCCACAAGCTTCAAGTATTTAGCTAAAGAAGTGTGCATTCAGATCCTCACGAACCTGTCAGTGCCTTTACGCCATGTGAATCTAGTAGAAATTGGGAATCCATCTTGGATGTCCCCAATTATCATGTTCCTGCAACATGGTTCCCTTCCAGAAGGAAAGGCGGAAGCAAGGAAAATTCAAAACAAGGCCTTGAATTATGAAATGTCAGATGGAATTCTGTACAGGAAGTCATATCTGGGTCCTCTCTTACGCTGTGTTGATAAACAAGATGCTCAATACTTGGTTTGAGAAATGCATGAGGGGTTGTGTGGGATACATGTTGGCCCACGCATGGTTGTTGCTAAAATCATGAGCGCGGGTTATTATGGGCCTGATATGCACTTAGATGCTGTGGAAACTCTATGTAAATGCGCATCATGCCAGCGCCATGCCCCAAAAACCTTGCGCCTGAAAAATCCGTTGGTCCTAGTAACGATAGCTTGGCCTTTTCAGTAGTGGGCAATTGATTTGGTGGGTCCATTTCCTTATGCGCCTGGCGCTGTGAAATTCATTATAGTTGCTGTGGATTACATTACCAAGTGGGTAGAGGCTAAACCCCTAGCTTCAACCACGACAATGGTCATCCGAAAGTTTATTTGAGCGCATATTATCTGTCGTTTTGGCCTTCCACTACGCACCATCACGAATAATTGTACTAATTTCGCATCTAAAGACTTACAGAAGTAGATGAAAGAGATGCGCATAGAGCACTCTTTTGCCTCTGTGGCGCATCCATAAGCCAATGGCAAAGTCGAAAGTATCAATAAACAAATCGTTGATGGAATCAAAGCATGGCTGGGAACAACGCGAAGAGGCTGGGTGGAAGAGTTACCTAGTATTCTCTGGGCTCATCGCACTATGCCAAAAACCAACACTGGTGAAACTCCTTTCAGTCTTGTTTACGGAACGGAAGCCGTAATTCCCGCTGAAATCGGCCTTCCTTCACGGCGCATGCTGGCATTAGAAAAACAGAATAACGAGCATGAACGAAGACTTGATTTAGACCTCTTAGAAGAAAGACGTGAAAATGCTGCTATAAACGAGGCGAAGTACAAGTCAAAATTAGAAAAGTATTACAACGCGCGGGTCCGCGTATGTACTTTCCTGCCAGGGGATTTCATGTTAAGAGATAATGAAGCTTCAAATGTTGAGCGCCCAGGGAAGCTTGCGCCCAAGTGGGAAGGGTCGTATGTGATAAATGAAGTCCTTAGGAAAGGAGCTTATTCACTACGAAGGTTAGATGGAACTGACATCCCTCGGACATGGAATGCGCAGATGCTATAAGTAATCTTAACATCCTTTATACTTGTCAGGCTTCATGCACCTTATCAAAGTATAATGCAATGATCGTTACTTACATGCGGAACAACATTAATTATCTTATTTATTCTCTAGTGTAATCTTAACATCTATGTATTCCTTGGTGTCTGCGCCTTATCAATTATAATACAAAGATTGTTACTTACATTGTGCCTTTTTTATGCTTTGTTACAAGTGCATGCAATTACTTTTGGTGAGCATAAAAACATTATGGTAATTCTAAGTAAGTCACATGAACAACCTGCAGTCATAAGTCACTGTGCTACGTCTTCTCCTATGTTCACACATGAGCTTTATACTATCTTTATTTGTCTAACCTGCACAAAGCAATTGTACTCATGCAGATATTGTAACCAAAACATAAGATATATTAACAAAAGTTGGATGTGCACAAGCACATTAACAAGTTGTCACAAAAGGGAATCAACGTCCTAAAAAGTTCAATACAAAAGCAACTTTCACTTGTTGCAACTACTTAATCTATATCTTCATTATCTGAGATCTCCGCTTCATCTGAAAAGATCTCCTTCAACCGGTCCACATAGTTTTCTTGCTGCAGCGCATCGGTCACCAGGTCCATCACAGGCACCCGAAGATTATTATATTCTTTTTTAGCAACAGCAAAAGCCGCATTAGTGTAAACCCCGCTGGTGGCAGACTGGCTGGTATCCCAATCAACTTTCAATGCATTTGTGACATGGAGAGAGCATTCTTCATAACCTTGCGCATAGCCATCATGGTGTGTTGTCACCATCAGCTTGGCAACTGATTCATCCAACTCTATAGAGTTCAGAATCGAGTTCGTGACCTGCACAGGTAAAATCAGAAAATAAGTTTATGTACAAACTTATTCAAAATGATACGAATGGTTTGAGACACTTACATTTATAATCCCATGATGTTGCATCCATAACATGTTATTAAATAAAAGCTCAACCAGTCTCTCAGCTTTCACCCGAGCTGTTTCAACGCCTTTAAGCTTCTCTTCAGTTTCCGAAAGGCGGCGCGTTACCTCAGCCTTCTCCACTTGCGCAAGTTGCAAATCTTTTCTCACAGCATCAAGTTCTATTTTCGTTTGTTCCTGATCAAGCAGTAAAGAGGTAAGTTCCACAATCTCTTTATTTCTAAAAGCAAGAGTTGCATAAGTTTCTACCTCTCTTTGTTCGCTCTACTCTCGATGAGACCGGGCTTCTTCTACTGCAGCTTCTGCATCAGTTTTTTTCTTTTTTCAATTTCTCAATCTCTGCCTTGAGATTGACTGCCTCATTTCAGAGATTTCTTATTTCATTGTTGTCTCTCTCACATGCCTCTCTCCATCGCTTGCGCTCCTCCGCAAGTAGAGCAGCTTCGGCCTCAGCATTTTTCTTCAAACCCATGGCGAATCACTCTTCCGTCTTTTGCTCGTCTTCAAATTTGGCTTTATCCGCTTCAAGTTTAGCTTTTTGTACAGCCACCTGCATTTTTTCAACGGCAATCTCTTTCTTGGAAGCTTCAAAAGCTTCCCATTCTTTTTGCATACTGCGCCATTCGCGCACGATCCTATGGGTAGTTGAAGAAGCGCTGGCAGTTTCCTTCAGATATGCACGGTATGTGCGCTCATGTGTCTGTTCCTCTTGGAATTTAATCTCAGCAGGAGGAAAGGCACCCTGGTACTACTCTCCGCACACTTGTCAATCAGAGAAAGTGTCACATTGCTTTAATTTCCATACAGGCACATGAGGGTCAGCAGTTCTCTTCTCTGTGTATGATTGATAATAGTAATCACCCGGAGTCTCGTCAAGGTGGATTGGGGACTCTTCTTCCACACCATGTATATCAAACCCCTGGTGTTCAACATTTTCTTGATCCCTCTGCACATTATCCTTGGGCATCTCGGATATATGCGCAGAGGTAGATGGAGCAGTCACTACAGGTGGCTCATCTTCAACAACATAATTTTTCTTTTCAGGGCCCTGCGCGGCCATAACAACTTCAGGAGAAGCCGGTTTGGTTGGATTAGCATCAGTTGTATCCATTCTAGTTTCCACGGTCTTCTCAACCTTTTAGTTCTCCTTGTTAGAATCAGGGAGGGGGAGATGGGACGCAATCATCAGGGAAAGAGAATAAGGTCTCCGCATGACTTGAGTCACCAGTTTTCTCTGCATGAAATTAACAAGGTTACTTTATTATACAACATGGGCGAAAACCTAAAAAAGAAACTCACCTAGTGAAAGTTTTGCAGCAAGGGCGTCTAGATCACCCTTCTTACCAATTCTCTTCCGCGCCATTTTCTTTACAGGATGCGACGCAGTTCCGCCTTCATGTTTTTTCCGTTTTTCTGCTTTAATTCTTAACAACGGCTCAGGACTAGACTCCAGATCAGTCGGGTCATCTGGATTCGATGCAGGAATGTCCGCCGTATCTCGAGGCTCTGCCTTAGGTTTCTTCAAATCTACAGGCGTAAGACCCTCTAATGAGTCAGACACCACTACGTAATCACACCAAGAGTCAAATACAAGGCGCATACCTTTCTTCTTTTTAGCCTTAGGTACGTTCGCCTTTGGCATATCCGCTTTCTTGGGCACAGTGGTCGCAGCAGTTATACGCTTCTTTTTCTTCGACTCAGGGCCTAAGCCTAAATTTATCAACTCACCTAACCAAAAAGAAGATAAAAGTCATATTGCAATATTACCCAAGCGCAACATTAGCAAAGAGTAATATTGCAATATTACTCAGAATATGTAAGGGTAAATACATACCAGCACCAGAAGCAGGTTGCGCCTGCAGGTCTTCATCTTTGGGAAGTGCAAAATTCCCCACAATTTGGTGGTACCATGGCTTCTCACCGGTTTCCAACTGAACAGGCGTCATTTTTCCTTTCTCCCTTTTATACGCCACCACATACAAGGCAACCCCTGCAAGAGAGCAACTATTAACAAAAATTTCATACAACATAAACAAGAGATTTTTATAACTTACTGGCTTTCTCTTTCACGTATACTACCTTGTCAAAACGATCTGCTTTCCACAACAAGCTCATCTTCGCAGCAACCAATGCTCTTTCTGGCAGTTGGATGGAGGGGATTTCTTTGATATCTTGATAACATATTTCATCAACCGGAGCTTCCATGTTCTCTAGTGGAATCTCATCCATACCTCGAAACTCCATCTTCATTAGTATCACTCCGGATTTGATGAAGAAAAATTTTGGCTTCCAATCATAGTATGATTTAGGAGGTGTAAGCAGAATTTTCTTTGCCGATGAGCGTTGCTGGAATGAGTAAAAGCCCAATGAACAATGCAGTTGATAAAACACCTGAAACCGATCAACCATTGGTTGGATACCCATCGATTGGCAAAGAAATTCGAAATGACGTATACGAACCATGCCCATTGTAACTGTGATAAGTGGAACCAATAATGGCTAAGCACCTCAAGCAAAAACTTTGTGACCGGTAACCGGAAGTTACCGTCGGCGAAATATTCCCAAAATAGAGTGGTGTAACCGGCCGACGCTTGTGCCGCCGTCTACCCTTCTTGAGGGTAGGTAGCACCCCAACTTGCTGGAAACTTGAAACCTGTAACAAGCCCATTAAGGGTCTCTTCTAACCATTTTAATGGTGGTAAGGATGAAGACATTTCTTCTGCAAGAGTTTCTGGTTTTTCACTTGTTGACTGATCGGTGCATTTTAGGTACACATTATTGAAAATTAATTTTAATAAAAATGCATTGATATTGGTATAAAATTAACTACATTGATTTGTTTTTGTATAATGGAGGTTATGATGTAAATGGGCCTAAAACGATAAATTTATAAATAAAATATAAAAGCAAATGCGACCAAGTTTAGAATATTAGAAAATCGGTTTTATACTGACGTTTAAATTAAATGGCTGTAATTGCTTATGAGAAAATGAGGAAAATAATAAATAAACTTGAAAGATGTAATTGAATTATTAATGTATTTAATTATTATATTGCAATGAAGTTAATAATTCATGTCTTTAATTGTTGCTCAACGTACAGGAAGGAAAAAATGCATTAGAATTTTGAGTGCAATCAAGTTTTGTAACCTTATTATTTAATGGACTGCCTATGGGCCTTAACTAATTAAATGGAAGATATGAAGTGATAAGAATCAAGTGGGCTGCACGTTGGAAAAAAAAGTGGGTCTAAGGGCTATAAAGGAGGCAGAGGAGTTGACGGCAGCCTTCTTGGCTGTCGTTACATTCGACAACAATTTTGGGGGAGGACGCAATTTTTGAAGGGAACGGCTGAGGGTGATCGCAAGGCAGGGGACGCACGAAGGGCAGCCGCCTTTTGGCGGCTGCATGATCGTCTAGGTGGCGTTCTCCAAGCGTACGGTTTGTAGGGTTGACACTTTTCTCAGTTTTATTCATGTTTGGATTTGTTTTTGACATTGACAACGTCGTATAAACAATTTGATGAGTTGGTTTATTTATACAATTTGCGTGTGTTTGAGTTCTTGCTTTACAACTTGCTTGGTTGATGACAAAACCTTGTAGCTTGTTGGGTGACATAGAGTAGGTTGACTCACATTAGTAAATAGGGTATTAAATTGTAAAAGATCTGATGACAAAGATCTGTTTTTGATTACCACTTAAATTAACCGACTTTTCAGCATCATGTCTATGTGCTATCCAATTAATGAGTTTTGTGTAAACCTAAAATCTGAAACTTGCAGGACATTACTTTATCTTTTTGCTTGTGGCTTCTGCCCGGATGAACGATTACGTTGTTTTTCATTAAACTTTGTTTACGGATTCTTTTTAACCGGTAAAGCTTGACCACTTGTGTTGAATTCTTGGTAAACGTTTTTTATATTTGAATTATTTGTCGTTTATCAAGCGTATTGGCGATATACTTGCATCGTTAGCGGGTTGGTAAATTGGTGGGTAGTTTATATAAATAAATGGATTATTAGGTTGTATGGTGAATCTTAAAAACTATCCCTAATAATTAATCAAATTCATTAATTCCGAGGTCATGTCTATGTGGTGTTTTGAATCGGTAAACATGTTTTCGTGTTAAACTTGCAATCGGGATTCTGGGTGGGAGTTACTTTTCTTTTATATATAATAATTCTCTAGTTAAACACTAACCACAAATTTTTCGTGGATACGATACCCTACTTACGCTATCTACGTAGTTTAATTATATTTTCAATTGACTCTGACGACAGTCATTAAAATGGCGCCGTTGCCGGGGAATTAGTGCGCTTAGTGTTTTTCTAGTTTTCTAAACAAAAATAAATAAAAAACATACAGAAAAATACAAAAAAAAAATACAAAAAAAAATCCAAAAGAAATTTTCTTTTATTTTGTATTATTTATTTTTGTTTAATTCAGTACTACGCTTGGTTATCCTTGTTTGAGTTTGTACAAGTGAATTCTTCGAAACATGGATAGAGCTTATCAGATCAAGATTCAGTCGGAACTGTCCATACTCAATCTCCATTTGGATGGCGATGATTTGAACATCACTTGTAAAGAGCAACCCGAGTTTTTACTGAACGCGGTCGTGAAAGAAATGCTATACGATCGCATTGGAATATTCATGAGGATCCTACTTCTTTAAACATGGGAGTTTCTTCCAATCTTCTGTACATATATTTTTTCTTTTAACTTTGAGTCGTAGTTTCCTTCCACAATGAGGACAATGTAGAATTTAAGTATGGGGAGGGGGAACTAGTGTTTTAGTTAGGTCTTATAAAAAAATTAAAAAAAAATCGAAAAAATCCAAAATCCAAAAAAATTGAAAAAATAGAAAATGTCTTGAGAAAGTTTTCTGTAATAAATGGAAGATGATATGTATAATCAGTTCGTTGGCATGTGATTACTATATATATATATATATATATATGTATATATATATATATATATAGTGGTATATAGTGAAGAGTTCAAATGAGAAGAAATTTTTTATAAGAAGAAAAAAGAAGAAGTTTCAACCAACAAGAATGTTTCATTTTACTTCATTTAATATTTGCATTTAATTTTAGTATAAGTGTATATTGGTAAACTTACATAGATAATTAATTTGTATTCTTCCACTTTAATAACTAAGTAAATTAAATTTGTAACTTCTTTTCAAAATATATACTTTTTTTTTTCAAATTTAAAAACAACTTAATTTAAAGTGTAGAATAAATTATTCGGTGTGTAAGATAAATTACAAGTTGTGTATAATATATTTTGAGGTGTGTAGGATAAATTTCGACATGTGTATGATAAAATTCTATAATGTGTAGGGTATATGTAGGAATATTTTGATATGTGTAGGTTTTGTAGATTATATGTAGGATAATTAATGATTAGTTAACTAATTAATTAAAGAGAGAAAAATTAATGAGATGAGTTATAAATGAATTAGTATTTTACCAATATGTCTTTTCTTCTTTTTCTTCTTTCAATAAATTTCTTCTCAAATGAACCACCTCCTATATATATATATATATATATATATATATATATATGACAAGGATCCGGTAGGAACCACCCTTTATTGTGAGAACAGCGAGAACCAATGTGAACACAACCAAAAATACTTAAAAATAGCTAAAAAACTCACAAATTTTTTTTTAATAATTTTTATAAGAAAATCGCAACTTTTAGTAGCAAAAAAAAAATTGGCTACTAAAAGTAGCGATTTTAATGTAAAAAATATTAAAAAAAATTTGTGTGTTTTTTTTGATTTTTTTAGAATTTTTTTTTATTTATTTTTTTTTTTTTAGGTTTTTTGAGGGTTTAGTTTTTAGCATTTTAGCTTTGGGGGGTGGGGTGGGGGGGGGTGGGGGTTAGGTTTTTTAAGGTTTTTTTTAGCTATTTTAGGTTGTGTTCACATTGGTTCTCGCGGTTCTTGCAATAAAGGTGGTTCTCGCATGAACCTTACCCTATATATATGTGATAACGGACAATCGGTCACGCGTCTAACTTAGGATATGTGGGTAGGCCCAGCCAGTTGAAAGGTTTCTTACGAATGATATAATATACTTAAATTAGGAGTCTTGTGGGTTCTCGCCTTAAAAGCTTTGACAAAGTTGAAACTGTGGATAGTATAAGAGGTACGTTATAAGTAAAAAGCTTATAAGTTTTTCCGATTAAATTGGCACACATGTTTCTTTTTGTGAAAACAAATCCGAAACAGTGTGGCGCCAAAAAAAAAACATTCCATCGATTCATTCCATTCATTTGAGCATATGTTAAAAAAACGAAGCCTATGGTATTGCCGCGGGGATAGCGACTCATGCGGTACATACCCTCTAGGTGGAGTTAAAAAAATATGTGAAGTTTATGGCATTAACCATTTGGATGGTGACTCATGTGGGGTATGTCCGCTAAACTGATCATAAGAAAAACATGTAAAGCTCACAATATCATCCATCTATCCATCATAATCGGAATTGCATAAGAGTTTTATATATAAGACGGTAGATTATAAATCTTTTAACCTTATAAGCTTGAAACGGGATTAGGTGGCGTTGTAGTTTTTTGAGTGTGAGATCCATAGATGACTATAATCAATTGAACTTAATAAATCATGAATAAGGGCTTGGAACTAGCGGTTAGGTTTAGGTGGATCATATACCTGCAATCTTGGTTAACGTGTGGTTTGATCTGTTAATAAATTAATTGAATATATTGATTGCCAATGTTCTGATTGTGATTCCATTGCAAGTAATTTTTTTGGGACGAAAAAAGACAAGTGTGGGGGATTCATTTTGATGACTGTCGTTAGTGTCATGCAAAAACCTATTTAACCAAGATAGCTTGGGTAAGCAGGGTATTGTATCCACGGAGGGTATGTGGTCAGTTAAGTTTTCTATTTGATTAACTAAAATAAACTAAAAGTAAATAATGAGCGGTTTAAATAATTATAGAAAAAAACTAAACTAAACGGCTGAAATAATAATAAAACAAAGCAACTCCCTCCAGATGATGGATGTTTTATTAAAACAATAATGGACTCCATATCTGCCCACTAGTTCCCCAAGCCAAGTCCACGTGATGTTATATTCTAAGATGTATAATAAAACCGTTGGCTGCTCGGCCATCCATTACCTTGTCCGAATCTGTCTATTCTCTCTCCGGAAGAAAAGGAATCCCTTATTTGTCCTTTTACTTTATTGGAAATTAAAGATGCAGTATGGGATTGCGATGGAGATAGGGCACCTGGCCCTGACGGGTTTAATTTCAAGTTCTTGAAGCGATGCTGGAACGGATTGCAAGGAAATTTCCTAAAGCTTTTTGAGGAGTTTTACGTAAATCCTCATTTGAATAGAAGTTGTTCTTCTTCTTTTATCGCTCTTATACCCAAATTAAGGATCCAATGAAACCTGCTGACTACCGTCCCATTAGTCTCATCGGTTGCATTAATAAGGTAATTTCGAAAGTGCTGGTTAATAGGCTAAAACGAGTCATCAGTCGGCTGATATCCGAGGAGCAAACAGCTTTTCTAAGTGGTAGGAATATCACTGATGGGCCGCTAATCTTGAATGAAATATGTGCTTGGCTGAAACGTTCGAGGAAAACCGCTATGATTTTTAAGGTCGACATTCATAAAGCCTATGATTCTCTTTGTTGGAATTTCTTGAACACAATTATGGAACAAATGGGATTTCCAACTAGATGGCGGGATTGGATCATGGCAACGCTTAAATCAGCCCGTGCCCCTGTCCTTGAAAACGGATCACCTACGATGGAGTTTGAGTGTTCTCGGGGGCTAAGACAAGGAGACCCACTATCTCCATTCCTTTTCTTAATCGCCATGGAGGCTCTCTCCGGGATTATGAAGAAGGCTTCGGGGGATGGACTCTTCCGCGGTGTTAGATGTAATAATTCAGGTATGGCCCTTTCTCACTTCCTATATGCAGACGACGTCGTTTTCCTTGGTGAGTGGTCAGAGTCCAATGCAAAAAACGTTAGACGAATTCTAAGATGCTTTTATCTCTCGTCTGGTCTTCAAGTGAATTTCTCCAAGAGCCGTCTTTATGGGATCGGTGTATCTGATGCGGAACTGATGGGTTTGGCAAATACTCTCCGATGTAGAGAAGGATCTTGTAAGGACTCTCAAAACTACTTTAAAAATACCCATAAATATAAACCCGGACCCCTGAAACCTTACCCTACATCATAAAATCAACAAAAAAATAAAATCTGGGTTCTTAGGCGGGCCGCGTAAAAGACAAGGGAGGTCTTACGCGGGCCGCGTCAAACCTGTGTTGACTGAATAAGTGTTCCGGATCCACGTAGCAACCACCTGGCTAACCTACTTGTGACTGGTCAAGCCTATTCATAGACTGGGCGGCCACGCGGGCCGCGTAAGGTTGTGCTAAGGTTTTACGCGGGCCGCGACAGACCTTAATTTTACCTATAAATAGCCCTTCACTTGCACAATCCACTGGTGTCAAAATCTTTTCGTAAAAACGAATTGATAGCACTTTGAAGTCGAAAATAACAAATATATTAGCGAGGCACTGCTCCAATATCGGGTATTAACTCGATCGCTGCTATGATTCAATGTCCGATCGATTAAACTATCCAATGGATGTTTAAGTGCTACCCACATTAGGGTTATGCTTTGTCATTCGTCGTTAATTCGATGGATGTTTAAGTATCGCACTTTGTCATTCATTGTGAGGGTTGATCTCATAAGTTATCGTAAATGCTGTATTGATTACTAACCCAGTTTTGTGTGCGTTGTTATTTAAATTAGGTTAACAAGGCTAATCAGTAGACTAGACTCTGTCCGTGTTAAATCTGCAATGTGAGTCATTCTCTTTTTATCAAATTACTTTTGAAATCATGTTTATTTTCAAAGGTTATAATTACAGTGATTAAGTTTATGTAATCACCAAATTACAGCCGGTATGTGGAGTTTTGTATACATTACTTGATAATCTTCACCATTGGGGCAGCCAAGGGGTGATATGACCATAGTCACAGACACCATTGGACGAATGGGCCAATGGGTCGAGTGACAAAATACTGTGGGTAGTTGGTTGATATCTGAAACATTGTAATCTCTCTTAATACTGTAAATTATAACAAATGTGTTGTTTTAATAAATAGAATGATTCACCAGTATTACCCGCTGACAAAACCTTTTTCAAACATGTTTCAGGTGATCTGTTGTGATTCAGGAAAAGTGCTGTGGAGCACTGCAAGCTTAAGAAAGTGGCTCATTATAAAATAAAGAAATATGTTTTTTAACCTAAAGATTTCTCTGTGAAATCATATGATTGTAAAATACCGGGGTTTTATCCCGAGTTGTGAAATAAAATAATCAGGAAAATTTTAGCTTTAAAAAGATCCTGATGATAAACTTCCGCTGTTAAACTCAATTAAATAAATACCACGGGATTTCTGTCCCGCGGCTCCTGAAACGGGTCAAACCGGGTCGGGGGCCGTGACACAAAAAGGTGGTATCAGAGCCACTGAGTTAAGCTAATTAAGTATTTAGAAATACTTAATTTTTCCTGATTACTATTATGTGATTATGTGTTTTATTAACTGACTATTTGTTAGTTACAGTATGGGTAAGCAAAAGCTTTCAAACATCTATCTTAAATTAGATAGGTCATCAAATGAGAAGGGAAGTTTCTCTCAAACTTCTGAAGAAGGAATATTTGTTCGAAAAGCCCAATACGAGGAACCACTTTCTCCTGATAAAAGAAGTTTGATTATTAGAAAAAGTCAGGAGAAATTAAGGAAATCCCGAGAAAAGAAAGTTAAAAAGGAATCCTAGGAATTAATCAGTAAATCACAATGGGAGGACAAGTTAGATGAAAAATGGGCAGATCTTTATATGCTAGCTACAGTAGCAGTAAATGCAGATCTTTAAATAACTTGTTTCAGTTTTAGCAAACCATATCACCTACAAGCTAGAAAATCCATCCAGTAAATAAATAAATTTACAGTAAAACATAGTGTGTTTTAAATTTCAGTTGTTTTGTAGTCATATGGTATGCAATAATATGTGAAGGTTATTTTTGAAAATTGTTATAAAGTTTTAACTTATTAATTATATATATATGTTAAACAGCATGAATGAGTTATCTGGAGCCCTAGAGAATCTCAACCTGTACCCTGTAAACATAGAAGTTTCTAAAGAATTTACTGGGTACTTTCCTGATGTGGAAAAACCTATAGAATTTAACGCTCCACCTCTGGAAAAGCCAAAACCTGAGAAAAGAAAAAGATTCATATGGGGGAGGCGTGTGCATAAGAGAAAGCCAGCTAAGAGACTTCCTAAAATAAACAATCCCTTAGAAAAAGGAAAAGAAATTGAAACCGGGGAAAGTTCTAGACAGCAGGAATTGGAGACTGAAGTCAAGGAAGATTCTAGGCAAATGGGAATACAGTTTGAGGAATATTCTAAGGAAATAGAAATGGAGGTTGGAAAAGGTTCTAGACAAACTCCGATGGAAATTGGAGAAAGCTCTAAACAAACCCAGGAAATGACATTTCAGGAGGAAATGACATTTCAGGAGGAAATGACATTTCAGGAGGAAATGACTCCGATGGAAATTGGAGAAAGCTCTAAACAAACCCAGGAAATGACATTTCAGGAGGAAATAGATTTTATATTGACAAGCTGTGATACTATTAAGCCTGTCAATAAAAATAATTTCTACTCTAATCCTATCGAAAATCAACTCCCTATAAATCTGGAACCAGCAATCACAGAACCAATAATCCACACCCAACCTTTAGGAATGGACGAGTGGTGGACCAATGATTGGCAATTCCAAAACATTATCAACAGTCCTTATTCCTTTCTTCCCCAGTTTGATCCAGAACCTCTACCAAATCCACCGATGAGTACTGAGAATATGGTTGAACTCCGCCATTTTGGCGAAGAGCTAATAGATGCTGGGAATAGGATCCGAGAGATAGGAGGACAAATTTCATGGAAATATGATGAGAGGGAACACCGTTATTAAAGATGCAAGTGACGAGAGAGAAGTGGGTAGTGAGTCTGTTTTTGTATAATAACCGTAATATTAATGAAAGTCAATTTGTGTAAAATAAATAATAAAACGGTTGTATATGGAAGCATAATATAATCTATAAAATAAATGAAATTTTAGAAAATTTACAATTTTGTTTGTATATTTGTTTACGTGATTATGTGCAATTAATTGTGACATTGGATTATTTCTTATTTTATACTAATTATTTATTTATAAATTAATTATCAGATGACAAACATTGGTAATGAACCCGTAAATGAAGTAAATCAATCTGAGCAAAATTAGGAAGAACAATTGTTAAATAGGCAAGATATAGAGGATATCGTTGCACAAGGAATTGCCAATGCTATTCCAGCAATCGTTGCTGCTGTTCATAAACCTGTTAAACCTCAATCAATAATTCCTAGTAAACGTACACAAGGCGACAACTTTAGTAATAGTATAAACGGAGGCGGAAATCATGTTAATAACAATAATGATCTGCAAGCCCCAATTTTCAAGAAAATGAAAGCTGCAACGCCTGGTTGCACTTATAAAGAATTCTTTGCCTGTAAACCAGCTGAGTTTGCAGGTAACGAAGGGGCTATTGCAGCACTGCGTTGGTTAGAGAAAACTGAGGCAGTGATTACCATAAGTAAATGTGCTGAGGAAGATCAAGTTATGTATGCGTCAAATCTTTTTAAAGAAGGGGCGCTAGAATGGTGGAACACTGTGTTACAAGCTAAAAGAAGGATCGAGGCATATGCTATGAAATGGGAAGAATTTAAGAATCTTTTAGAAAGAAAATTCTGTCCCGAGTATGAAAAAGATCAAATGGCAAATAAGTTCCTAAATCATCGAATGTTGGGTGTAGATTGTCGCGATTATACTTCGACATTCTTCGAATATGCTAGAGTAGTACCAACGCTGGCTTCGCCAGAACCGGTACTCATTTCTCGCTATATTTGGGGATTAATTAGCGAAATCCGCAATATCGTTAAAGCTGCGAGACCTCGCACTATTGACGATGCGGTAGAATTAGCTAACACCCTAACTGACGAACTAGTACGCACAAGAGATGAAAATAGGAAGAAAGAACTGGCTCAGAAAATTACCCAAGGATTTCGGGTGGGTAATAATAGCAACTTCAAGAAAAGAGGAACAGGGCAATCCTCAAGTCCGCCTTTCTGCTGGAATTGCAAAAGGAAACATTATAGAAGATGTAATGTAACCTGTAACCTTTGCAAAGCTGTAGGACATCGTGAAGAAAACTGCAGAAAGAAAACCATAATCTGCTTTAACTGTGGGGAAGCAAGGCATTTTAAAACAGAATGTCCTAAATTGGCCAAACCAGCAGAAAACAAAACCAAGGCGACCGACGGAGCTATTAAGAAGAATGTCAGAGCATTCCAGCTGACCACTCAAAAAGCAGAACTCATTCTAGATGTGATACCTGGTACGTTCTTAGTTCACAACGTATACGCAAAAGTATTATTTGACTCTGGTGCAAACCAAAGTATTATAAATACTTTATTCTGCCAAGCTCTTAACTTACCTTTAACCAACATTAGGCAGATTTTTACAGTTGAAACCGCAGATGCGAATTCAGTAAAAATAGATTAGGTTTTGCAAAAAGTAGAAATAGAACTTTCAGGTAATAAATTTTCTGCAAACCTGTTACCTATGAAGTTAGCTGAATTTGATGTTGTATTAGGAATGGATTGGTTAATAGCCAACCATGCTCGAATTCTTTGTGATAAGAATTCTATAGAAATTCAGTCACCTACCGAAGAAGTAATCATGATTACAGGAAATCAACCACAAAAACCCATGAAGTTCATATCAGTAATGAAAGTTGCTAGTTATGAACGAAAGCAAGGAATAGTATATATGATTTCAGTAATCATTAGTACTAAGAATAAAGAACTTAAGGAAATTCCTGTAGTCTCAAAATACCCAGATATATTCCCAGAAGAGTTACCAGGATTACCACCAGATAGGGAAGTAGAATTTAGGATTCATCTAATTCCTGGAACTACACCGATAGCTAAGGCACCTTATCGGTTAGCTCCTACCGAAATGTTAGAACTGAAAACGCAATTAGATGAATTACTAAGTAAAGGATTCATACAACCTAGCTCATCCCCTTGGGGAGCGCCAGTGTTGTTTGTAAAGAAGAAGGATGGTTCAATGAGAATGTGTATTGATTATAGAGAATTGAATAAGGTTACAATTAAGAATCGATACCCATTACTTAGGATTGATGATCTATTCGATCAACTTCAAGGAGCTAGATATTTTTCTAAGATCGAATTATGTTTCGGATATCATCAATTGAAAGTACAAGAGGAAGACATACCTAAAACTGCTTTCAGGACTAGGTATGGTCATTACGAGTTTACAGTCATGCCCTTTGGGTTAACGAATGCTCCTGCTGCATTCATGGACATGATGAATAGAATCTGTAAACCATATTTGGATAAATTTGTAATTGTTTTTATAGACGATATACTTATTTATTCCAAAAGTCAGACAGAACATTGTGAGCACTTGCATGCACTCTTAACTTTATTAAGAAAAGAAAAGCTTTATGCCAAATTCTCAAAGTGTGAATTTTGGCTACAAGAAGTGCAATTCTTAGGACACATGGTGAATCATGAAGGTATTCATGTAGATCCTGCTAAGATAGAGGCAATTACCAATTGGAAGGTTCCGTAAACCGCAATGGAAATTAGAAGTTTTATAGGTTTAGTTGGGTATTATAGACGGTTTATTAAGGATTTTTCCAAGATAGCTGTACCATTAACTAAACTAACCTGTAAAGCTGTTAAGTTTGAATGGGGACCTAAACAAGAAGAAGCCTTTAGAATTTTAAAGCAGAAATTAACAAATGCTCCAATCCTAGCTTTACCAGAAGGGACTGAAGATTTTGAAGTATATTGTGATGCTTCAAAACTATGATTAGGATGTGTGCTAATGCAACGCAAGAAGGTAATTGCGTATGCTTCAAGGCAATTGAAAAAGCACGAAGAAAATTATACGACTCATGATTTAGAATTAGGAGCCGTAATTTTTGCCCTTAAAATTTGGAAGCATTATCTGTACGGAAGTAAATTTACTCTCTATACAGATCATAAAAGTTTAAGATATATATTTGGGGAAAAAGAGTTAAACATGAGACAAAGAAGATGGATGGAAATCCTGAGTGACTACGACTGTGATATTCAGTATCACGAAGGAAAGGCAAATGTGGTTGCAGATGCCTTAAGTCGTAAGTATCATGAGAAACAACGAAGAGTTCGTGCTCTCAGATTAAATCTACAGTTAGATTTAATGGAACAAATAAAGAATGTTCAGGAAACAGCAATCAAGGAAGATGCTGAAGGAATGAAAGGAAGAATAAAAGAATTAGAACAAGGAGCTGATGGAATTTGGAGATTCCATAAGAAAAGGATTTGGGTACCTAAGCAGGGAGAATTAAGAAATAAGATTTTGGAAGAAGCTCATAAGTCTAGGTATACTATGCACCCGGGAAATAATAAGATGTACCAAGATTTAAGAAATAACTTTTGGTGGATAGGAATGAAAAAGGATATAGCTCGATATGTTTCTAAGTGTCTTACTTGTTCACAAGTTAAGGCAGAACGCCAGAAACCTTCAGGTCTACTACAACAATTAGAAATGCCTGTATGGAAATGGGAACTCATAACAATGGATTTTGTTACTAAGTTGCCCAAAACCAGAAAAGGTAATGATGCGCTTTGGGTAATTGTAGATCGATTAACCAAATCAGCTCATTTTCTACCTATAAAAGAAACCTTTAGCATGGAAAGATTGGCAAAGTTGTAGGTAGATGAAGTTGTATCCTTACATGGAGTTCCACTCTCCATTGTTTCGGATAGAGATAGTCGGTTCACTTCTCATTTTTGGACAAGTTTCCAGAAAGCAATGGGAACTCGACTAAACTTAAGCACTGCATATCATCCTCAAACAGACGGACAAAGTGAAAGGACAATCCAAACTCTAGAAGACATGCTCAGAGCATGTGTAATAGATTTTGGTGGAAACTGGGATGATCATTTACCATTAATTGAATTCTCCTATAATAATAGTTATCATTCAAGCATTGAAACTGCCCCATTCGAGGCACTATATGGAAGAAAGTGCAGAACTCCAGTTTGTTGGGCAGAAATAGGAGAAAGTTGTGCAAGAGACGACCGACAAGATTGCACAAATCAAGGAAAGACTGAAGAAAGCTTGAGATCGTCAAAAGAGCTATGCAGACAATAGACGAAAGCCGTTGGAATTCCAAGTAGGAGACAGAGTACTATTAAAAGTTTCACCTTGGAAAGGAGTTGTTCGATTCGGTAAGAAAGGAAAGCTAAGTCCAAGATACTTAGGACCATTTTCAGTGATCCAACGTATAGGACCAGTTGCTTATCGTTTACAACTACCAGAAGAATTAGCTGGAATACATGATGTATTTCATGTATCCAACCTCAAGAAATGTCTATCAGATGAATCTTTGGTAGTACATCTTCAAGACATAGAGGTAAATGAAAAGTTAAAATTTGTTTAGAAACCTCTTCAGATAGAAGATCGAAAGGTGAAATTTCTCAAGCACAAATGACTAGTGTTAGTTAAAGTCAAGTGGGATTCAAAGAAAGGATCTGAATACACTTGGGAGCTGGAATCTGAGATAAAGAAAAAGTATCCTTACTAGTTCCAGTAAATCTCGAGGACGAGATTTTTAAATAAGGTAGGGAGGATGTAAGGACTCTCAAAACTACTTTAAAAATACCCATAAATATAAACCCGGACCCCTGAAACCTTACCTTACATCATAAAATTAAGAAAAAAATAAAATCTGGGTTCTTAGGCGGGCCGCGTAAAAGACAAGGGAGGTCTTACGCGGGCCGCGTCAAACCTGTGTTGACCGGATAAGTGTTCCGGATCCACGTAGCAACCACCTGGCTAACCTACTTGTGACTGGTCAAGCCTATTCGTAGACTGGGCGGCCACGCGGGCCGCGCAAGGTTGTGCTAAGGTTTTACGCGGGCCGCGACAGACCTTAATTTTACCTATAAATATCCCTTCACTTGCACAATCCACTGGTGCCAAAATCTTTTCGTAAAAACGAATTGATAGCATTTTGAAGTCGAAAATAACAAATATATTAGCGAGGCACTGCTCCAATACCGGGTATTAACTCGATCGCTGCTACGATTCAATGTCCGATCGATTAAACTATCCAATGGATGTTTAAATGCTACCCACATTAGGGTTATGCTTTGTCATTCGTCGTTAATTCGATGGATGTTTAAGTATCGCACTTTGTCATTCATTGTGAGGGTTGATCTCGTGAGTTATCGTAAATGCTGTATTGATTACTAACCCAGTTTTGTGTGCATTGTTATTTAAATTAGGTTAACAAGGCTAATCAGTAGACTAGACTCTGTCCGTGTTAAATCTGCAATGTGAGTCATTCTCTTTTTATCAAATTACTTTTGAAATCATGTTTATTTTCAAAGGTTATAATTACAGTGATTAAGTTTATGTAATCACCAAATTACAGCCGGTATGCGGGGTTTTGTATACATTACTTGATAATCTTCACCATTAGGGCAGCCATGGGGTGATATGACCATAGTCACAGACACCATTGGACGAATGGGCCAATGGGTCGAGTGACAAAATACTGTGGGTAGTTGGTTGATATCTGAAACATTGTAATCTCTCTTAATACTGTAAATTATAACAAATGTGTTGTTTTAATAAATAGAATGATTCACCAGTATTTCCCGCTGACAAAACCTTTTTCAAACATGTTTCAGGTGATCTGTTGTGATTCAGGAAAAGTGTTGTGGAGCACTGCAAGCTTAAGAAAGTGGCTCATTATAAAATAAAGAAATATGTTTTGTAACCTAAAGATTTCTCTGTGAAATCATATGATTGTAAAATACCGGGGTTTTATCCCGAGTTGTGAAATAAAATAATCGGGAAAATTTTAGCTTTAAAAAGATCCTGGTGATAAACTTCCGCTGTTAAACTCAATTAAATAAATACCACGGGATTTCTGTCCCGCGGCTCCTCAAACGGGTCAAACCGGGTCGGGGGCCGTGACAGATCTTTTCCCTTCAAATACCTCGGGTTATATGTTGGAGCTAACATGAACTTAGTAAGGAATTGGAGGCCAGTTATTGATCTATTCAGGAATAGATTGTCAATCTGGAAAGCAAAAAAGTTGTCGTATGGTGGGATGATTACTTTGCTGAAATCGGTATTAAGTTCGCTGCCCACGTATTTCTTCTCTATTTATAAAGCACCGGCACAGGTTCTGAATCAGTTAGAAAGGCTACGGCGTATTTTTTTCTGGGGAGGGACTGAAGAAGATTCCAAAATGAGTTGGATGGCATGGGAAAATGTGGTAACACCTGTTAAATATGGAGGTTTGGGTTTCGGAACTCTACGGGACGCAAACCTAGCAATGCTAGCGAAATGGTGGTGGAGATTCAAGACTGAGCCGGATAGCCTGTGGAGGAAAGTTGTATGGGCTATTCATGGTAGCTCAAGGGCTTGGAATATTATTCCTGTTAAATTATCTTGGGCAGGGCCATGGAAGCATATTTACAACATAGCTCCAATCTTACTAAATAAAGGAATCGACATTGGTAGAAGCTTATCAGGTGTGGTTTATGAAGGCTGGGAAATTGCTTTTTGGGTCGATATTTGGGTTGGGTCAGAATCACTTCGTTTCAGATTTCCATTACTCTATCAGCTAGAAAAAAATAAATGGTGTTCAGTTGCGGAGAGGCTTCTAGTCAGGGATAATGGGAACAATCGGAATTGGGAATGGAAAAGGCAAGTGTTAGAGAATGATGAGGCTCAAGAACTATAGCAACTGTCATCGTTACTCGATGGGATCTCGGTATCAACTGGTCGAGATAGGTGGGAATGGCACTTGGATCCGTCACGTTCGTTTTCGGTCGCTAGCATCAAAAAGTTTATCCAATATCACGATAATTACACCCAGGAGTATGTCATCGAGTGGAATAATTGGTTACCGAAGAAAGTCGGTGTTGTTTCCTGGAGAGCGGTTAAGGAAAGGCTTCCAACCAGGGATGCTTTAGCTAAACGAGGTATTGCGGTTCAATCGTCGGCTTGTATCATCTGTAGAGAGTATCCGAAGACGAGTGAACACCTTCTTGTATCTGGCGAATATGCCCAGGTAGTTTGGCAGATTGTGTTTCAATGGTGTAAGTCCCATCCGATTTTCTCTTACAGTCTAAAGGATATACTTGATGTTCATCATCAATTTGGTGGATCAAAGAAAAAAAAAAGGTGTTTCATGCTATATGCCAAGTAACGATCTGGAGCCTTTGGAACATTAGAAATGAATTTATGTTTGCTGGAAAGAAAAAACAGTCAGCAACATGGTGGAAGAAATCAAGATAATAAGCTTTCTTTGGATAAAAAATCGATCTAAAAACGCGGAATTGACCTGGGAGCAATGGCGTAGTTTTGATGTGTTTTGAAGTGTATTAAATTAGCAATTGTACTGGTGCTTGGTGGTTATTTTGGTGTATGTAAATTTTGGTGCTAGCCACTGGCTAGAGTTAATAAAAATTTTATGTTGGCCGTTAAAAAAAAATATTCACGTGACCACCAAAAGGAGTCAGCCGCCAAAAGAGTCCACGTGACTCTTATCTTTTCCAACCCAAGATGATGATTATTTGATGTTGCTTGTTGACTTATCCAAACTTAATATATCAGCTGCCAATCTCTCAATGTGTGCGTGTCTTGGATTTATGTTGCCTCTAGTCTTGGGCCTTCCCTTGTATATATTAATCATGAGGTGATATCATGATTCAAAGTTAAACCCCCAATGATGCCTGCCTTCACGTGTTGCCTGAGTCCTTTTTTAGGCTTTCTTTTTGATGTGATGAATTGTTGTTCAATAATTCCCAAAGTCACGTGAAGCTCTTTTTTATGTGTAGGGTTTCAAAACCATTGCATGTATGCACCCATATTCTCTCTCCGTAGGCTACGCCTACCAACGTAGGTTACGTTTTAAAGTTTCTGTTGTAACCTACGGTTTCACTACGTTGCCATACCTCAATTCCATATAAAGATTGATTTCAACTTTTATCAAATGACCCAATGGCCCCTAGACTTCATTTCAGCACACGTTTCACACATTTGAGTTATCTCCTCACCCGAACAACTCCCGTTTAACTTGATATCTTTCTAATAATCCTCCATGCTTGTCCCGTTTCATCACTAAACTCTCTAATTTTGCCATATTATGTGTTCTACCTGTAAAACCATAAAAACCCGTAGTTATCATATTCGAGACGTATAATCATGTACAACGCATTAAAACACGTAATAAAATACACTTTAAGGCACGGGTTTCACACTCTCCTTTATTGGCATGGGGATTATGAAACGGAATACGATTGCAGATCTGTTTAAAGAAAAAAGCACACAAAGGATGGAAGGATTTTTCTGAAGAAATGTACTCGGAAACAAAGAAACAAATGGGTATATATACCCATCGCAGTTAATGCCCCCGGGAGTCATACGACCACTTTTCAGAGAAAACACGAAACCCTAGACGATAACAGGGCAAGTGGGAAGCGGTAAGAGGCCTCACGCGCGCGTGACAGTCACGACTGATGACATCCCATTAATGCTTAACGTCTGACACTATTGACAGCCTGTCACACAAACCATCAGACTTCATCACTTGCACAGTATTTTTCACCAACTTGCCTGTCACAAGTCAGCTCTTTCAAAATTCAAATCATGAAAACCTTATCTCGAGGAAAAAGAATTATCTTCTTTAAGAAGTTTTATTGGTACCCTGCGCCAAGCAACTTTGTTTGCTTCTCAACAGCAAAAGCGCACACTCCACTTTTTATAGTCCAGTGCTCCACCTACTTGCCATTTGTGCATAGGAGCACCACTGTACTAGGGGGACTTGAGGGGGTATGGTCCCAAAAACCTTGCGCCAGCACAGTGGACCATACCATTATTATATTCCAAGATCATCTTTAGCAGGTCTTGCGATGTAACAACCTGTACTCTCGATCCCAATCATCAAGAGCGGGTTAGTTTACAGAATCATTATGATTTGTTATAATTATTATTATTATTATTATTATTATTATTATTATTATTATTATTATTGTTATTGTTATTATTTTTCTTATAGATACGGTGTGTTTAAGCGAAACACATAACATTTGCGGATCCATACGCACTTGGGCTAAGGCCCAACCAAACTAACCTAAACCTAGCCTATAAAAGGAATATTATAAACCTTTTCTCAAAAAAAAAAAAAAAAAAAAAAAAAAAACATCTATCTTTCAACACCAGCCGCACAAGATCCCCTGCACCCCTCCCTCCCTCTGCTGAACTCCGATCACCGGAGGTGATCTCCGGCCAGTTACCCCGAGGCCGCTCCTCCCAGACAACTCCACACGCACACCCCCAACCCCCACAATCCCCCCTTCGATGGCCCCAACACCCTGATTTCCCGTCTGCCACATCACAGTAGGTCACTGGAGTGACCTTCTGCCACGATTCAGGCCGGCAATCGGATGCCGGTCTCTCCGTCAAACAGCTACACACCCACACCTGAGTCTCATCTCTCCCCTGACTTCAATTCCGGCGCCAAATAAACAGCCGACGTGGGTTACCGACGAGAACGAAGAAAGAAGAACGGGAGCGCCGCCGTCTACAATGGCGACGGTGGTGGTTTGTTATATTCAGTCGTGCTCAGCAGGTTCAAAGGTTCGGTTGGCTCGGATTCGAGTTATGTTCAGGAACCGGGTTCATTTCGGGTTAGTTCAAAGAGTGGTTCAGACTTGGGTTCGAGTTCTGTTTTGGTCCAATTCGGGTCTCGATTCGGGTTCAGCAAGTGTCGGAATCCTCAGAGCAGAGGTGTGGTTGACCAACTTAGGACAAATGATTTATCTACCGAGCAAAGCAAAGATTTACAGGTATAGCTGTGGACGGACGTTGCAAACGGATGGAGTGTGCGTTGTTTGTAAAGTTTAATATTCTGTACATTATTTAATCTGTGGTTTCCAACTGTGAAAAGTTTTAACTTACATTTCCGCTGCAAACTTAAACTATGCTTTTGAAAATGTTAAATTAGGTCGCTAATTATACTATTATTCGTAATAATAACTAATCGGTTCGAAATAATTAGTGGCTTAATCCTGGGCAGTCACACGCCTTGTGGTAATACTCCGCATGTGGAAATTGAGGGTGTGACATGCCCCCCCCCCCCGCGCAGTCGGTCTAAAACAGGTCTGGGAGGATCAATCCTTAATGATCATGCGCTGGATATAAGAGAAGGTAAATATTCATTTAACACCCTTGCGCGGGCTCGTGCAAGGGTACAATTAAGCTTGAAAAGTGTAACGACTAAAGGACAAGTCTCAAACATATCCGCGAGAATAAAGGAATAAGAACTTAAGCAAAAGGAAAAATCTTTTCTCGACACGTGACAACTGATCCAGGGCTCACAGTTGTAGATCTTCTAGAAGCATTAAATGGCCATCATGCATGGCTTCATTCGGTTATAACCGAATATGATGTGACAGCATCTAGAGCATTCATCTAAATTCAAGATGATAGCACAATTTACATGCAAATCTATATTAAGTCACTTTCCTGTCACACCCCGATATTTCCACGTATTACCCGTGGGCCCGGTGGGGAGTATGGTGATGTAGTTGATATTATCATAGTCAAACAACACAATTTTAAATGCACAGTGGAAGCAAAAGATAGATTTATTTCAACCGAATAAATTGTAATATTAAGTATCACAAAATAGTTGAAACAGATCCACAGGCGGATCAAATAAAAAGGAAACATAGTTCATCAGACTTAAAATGCATCCAAGCTTGCGAGACTCTTATTGATGCTAAGGAGAGGCCAGCCTATTTCGACTAGTACCTGCAGTTAGCCTTTTTGGGAAAATACGTCAGTTTATACTGGTAAATACAATTAACTGACTCATTTTGAAAAGGTTTAGAAAAATTGATTTGAATGCACAATGCACAAAATATTTTATAACTTGGGATAATTATTTATATATAAACTTGTAAAAGAATTACATGTTTGTTATACGTTCAGTTGCCCGGGTTGAATACCTGGTAAAAGATTAATAGACACACCACATGATATAGTCTCGCGGCGAGTTATTCTCGTAACCGGCGGTTATACCTTATTATTTATATATGCACTGTCGGGTGTACGCCTACACCCCGTGCTTAGGTCATGGCCATTTCGTAAAATGATGCCAAGGATATCCGGGACATGGTCATTAACCCCCCAAAGGCTTTAAGCAAACAAAACAATTTAAACGGGACATTTCAATAATTTAACCTTCATACAATTAAAGATTCAATGCCCGACCAAGCAGTATTTTATGTACCGTACCTCAAGACCGTATAAGGAAAATAAGTTAAAAGTATTTACCTTTGCAAGTAATAATCACAAACAGTAAGTGCACGTAGCTTTTACCGGGTCTCCTATTCTGGAACAAAGGTTTATAATAACCTATTAGATTCCTAACGGGTCTTTAATTAAGCTTAAACTTAGACCGGTTAGTTTTAAAGGAAGATACGGTTCAAACGCACGATTAAGCGAAGACCAGAATAGAATGCGATTTACACCCGACAAATTTGGAGACTTGTGTAATATGGGTAAACTAAACACATTCTGGATTTTGAGACAAAAATGATAAGGTTTGACCCGTTTCGGCTAATTTATGCAAACTAGTTACATAAACCGCACCGAACGCGAATAATGCGTAACGGGTAACCAAATGATTCATGAATGGGTTTTCTAACTTAATATGCCTTAAATATCTTGTGACATCAGTAAGATATCTTCTATTATGCCCGAAATGGATTTAAACCCAAAATATGCCCCGTAGGGGTATTTTGATCATTTAAAAGGTTATAAAAGAGATTTAATATGATTCTGAGTTACAGGTCTGATATAATCAGTAAAAATACTTAATTTAATAAGTTATAACAGTAGGGTATTATATATATATGAAATTTATCATTTATAACCAAACTATGCACCTTAGGGGCATTTTGGTAATTTCACATAGGCTTAAAAGGTCAAAACTGGAAATCTGAGTTTAAAACTTTTGCTTACTATTAATATATAAAAATTTATTGAAAATATCAGTAGGCATCAAACCTTATATGTTTAAAATAGTTTTAATACATACTATGCGTTAAAAACGCTTAAAAAGGTGATTTTGAGCTATTTCCGGGTTTTCAAATGAAAGCTGATATTTTTATTATTACAGAAGGCTCAAAATATTTTATTTATCATATTAGACCAGTAGAAAAAGGTTTGGTATCAAAATAATTTGTAAAACTCATTTTATAGGCCAAAAGGGCAAAACTGTCAATTACCGAATCAAGCTTAGAACTCTATATTATGCTCAGTCTAAAATTAAATAAAAATCTTCAAAAATCCAAAAATATTATTTTATATCAGTAGGTAAAAAGTTTGATATTAAAAATTGGGTTTAGATAGGTTATATGCTAATTATACCGTTTAATTAACAAAAATCTTTCTAATTACGCTAATGAGCATAACTCCTAATCTAGACCTCAAATTGATGTCAAATTTTAGGGACAACTTTATAAATTAGTAACTAAGATTTCTATTCTTTTACATTTTCGAAAATCACGTTTTATGGTCATATGGGCATAATAGTCAACATTAAAGCATTTAACGGAAACATGCATATGAATCGGATAACTATTGAACCAAGTTGTATAATCACAGAGGGTTACACTAATATGAAACCTGGTCCAAATAAAGCTCTAAGGCATTACAAAAACATGCTACCTTGGGTCAGAACTGAAAGTCAAAGCAAAAGTCAAATTATGCGACTTTCGGTTCCGAAACCAGCCTAAACTGAAAATTGTCGGGTTGAACATGTTTAGTCATGTTCTTATATTAATTACCAAGTTATATTAATGATAAAACATGCTGCATGGGTTCTACATTGCTAATTATGCATTAATTTAAAAATAAACTTTCTGTTGACTTTTTAAGAATAAGTTTGACCTGACAATTGACCTAGTTAGAGTGGGAATCAGAGGGTGCCCTTTTAAGGGTTTATTGCCCACATAATTACCAACTCATAGGTACTTTCAATTTGAAATTTGACTGGACAAATTTTAAATAATCACGAAGTCAAACTCTAATTACGACGGTTTGACTTTAGGCTAATTAACTAAGCTAAACTGAATTAAGGAAAGTTAAAGACACTTACAAGGGTCCTAAGCTTGATTAGGAAGCCTAAGAGAACTTGGTTGCTGACCAGAGAGCTCCAGAAATTAGCTTATGAGAGTTTGCAAGTGAGTGTGCTCAATGTTGCAACATGGGAGCTCCTTATATACCCATTTTGATGCAACAAGATCATGACGAGGAAGACTACTGATGTTTCCAGATCAAGACCAGTGCCCCCTATGCATGAAATACCATTGGGGCAGCCCCTGGTATGCAAAACAAGCATTAAAAGTCGGTTAACAGGCCTGGACAGACACCTGTGTGCATTTTCTGATGCTGGGAGGTCCAGGCGGCCCGCGTAAGACCTTGTAGAGGCTTACGCGGCCGGTATGAGTGGTCAGGTCAGGTTAAACAACTTTCATTATTTGCATTTTTGGCCCTTGGTCCTTCCAAATGTGGTTTTAAGTTCCAAATTTGCATTTTCAGCCCTCTAACTTGATTTTTAAGGACCTTAAGACTTAACCAAACTTTGTTAAGTCCTTGGTTAACTATGTGATCACCCTAAGGCCCTAGAATTCAACGTTGACGCTTTTAACCCCTCGTATACGAATGTTATCATAACTTTCTCATACTTTATCGGAATCCCAAAATATTATTTTATATCAGTAGGTAAAAAGTTTGATATTAAAAATTGGGTTTAGATAGGCTATATGCTAATTATGCCGTTTAATTAATAAAAAGCTTTCTAATTACACTAATGAGCATAACTCCTAATCTAGACCTCAAATTGATGTCAAATTTTAGGGACAACTTTATAAATTAGTAACTAAGATTTCTATTCTTTTACATTTTCAAAAATCACGTTTTAAGGTCATATGGGCATAATAGTCAACATTTAAGCATTTAACGGAAACATGCATATGAATCGGATAACTATTGAACCAAGTTGTATAATCACAGAGGGTTATACTAATATGAAACCTGGTCAAAATAAAGCTCTAAGGCATTTTAAAAACATGCTACCTTGGGTCAGAACTGAAAGTCAAAGCAAAAGTCAAATTATGCGACTTTCGGTTCCGAACCCAGCCTAAACTGAAAATTGTCGGGTTGAACATGTTTAGTCATGTTCTAATATTAATTACCAAGTTATATTAATGATAAAACATGCTGCATGGGTTCTACATTGCTAATTATGCATTAATTTAAAAATAAACTTTCTGTTGACTTTTTAAGAATAAGTTTGACTCGACAATTGACCTAGTTAGAGTGGGAATCAGAGGGTGCCCTTTTAAGGGTTTATTGCCCACATAATTACCAACTCATAGGTACTTTCAATTTGAAATTTGACTGGACAAATTTTAAATAATCACGAAGTCAAACTCTAATTACGACGGTTTGACTTTAGGCTAATTAACTAAGCTAAACTGAATTAAGGAAAGTTAAAGACACTTACAAGGGTCCTAAGCTTGATTAGGAAGCCTAAGAGAACTTGGTTGCTGACCGGAGAGCTCCAGAAATTAGCTTATGAGAGTTTGCAAGTGAGTGTGCTCAATGTTGCAACATGGGAGCTCCTTATATACCCATTTTGATGCAACAAGATCATGACAAGGAAGCCTACTGATGTTTCCAGATCAAGACCAGTGCCCCCTATGCATGAAATATCATTGGGGCAGCCCCTGGTATGCAAAACAAGCATTAAAAGTCGGTTAACAGGCCTGGACAGACACCTGTGTGCATTTTCTGATGCTGGGAGGTCCAGGCGGCCCGCGTAAGACCTTGTAGAGGCTTACGCGGCCAGTATGAGTGGTCAGGTCAGGTTAAACAACTTTCATTATTTGCATTTTTGGCCCTTGGTCCTTCCAAACGTGGTTTTAAGTTCCAAATTTGCATTTTCAGCCCTCTAACTTGATTTTTAAGGACCTTAAGACTTAACCAAACTTTGTTAAGTCCTTGGTTAACTTTGTGATCACCCTAAGGCCCTAGAATTCAACGTTGACGCTTTTAACCCCTCGTATACGAATGTTATCATAACTTTCTCATACTTTATCGGAATCTTGTGAAATTTTTATCACTTATTCTTGTGAGTATATTTTATCATTACAAAGCTTCGGGTTTGCTAAAAGGTCACTCAGAGATATACTTTAAACATGTTGACACATTTAACCCCTGTAGTTTGAAATCTCTCACGTTCTCCCACAATTAGCTTCGTACGATCCATGATTCATTCGTTTAAGGGTATAAACATCGTGTAGGGTTATTGCAAGATATATTTATCCATTGTTGACACTTTGAACCCTTTTATTCACATACTTTCTCTGTTTGTCAACTTTAGTCCCTCTAAAGAAATCTTTTACACGTTTAAAGCTCATGACACGTGTCGATACATTATTGGACGTAAATTTTCGAGGTGTTACATCCTCACCCCCTTAAAAGAAATCTCGACCTCGAGATTTAATGAAATAAATGAGCGTACTTTTCCTTCATTGTGGACTCTACCTCCCACGTATACTTGGAACCTCTACGGGCATCCCATTTAACCTTTACAATTGGCACATGATTCCTTCGAAGCTTCTTAACCTGTCGATCCTCAATTGACAAAGGTTTTTCAATGTAATTTAAGCTCTCATCTACGTGCACATCCTTATGTGACATGACTAGTGACTCATCAGCTAGACATTTCTTCAGATTGTAGATGTGGAATACGTTATGAATACCACTGAGCTCTTGAGGCAAATTCAACTTATAAGCAACTGATCCAACACATTCGTTGATTTCGAATGGTCCCATATACTCTGGGCTTAACTTACCTTTCTTACCAAATTGCATCACTCCCTTCCAGGGTGATACTTTAAGCAACACTTTGTCACCAACCTCAAACTTTAGAGGTTTACGCCTTAAGTCAGCGTAGCTTTTCTGCCTATCTCTGGCAGCTTTGAGACGATTTCTTATCTGCACAATCTTGTCTGTCGTCTCCAGGACTATATCAGGTCCTGTTAGTTAGACATCTCCAACTTCTACCCAACAAACGGGCGTTCTACACTTCCTTCCATACAAAGCTTCAAATGGTGCAGCTTGGATACTTGAGTGATAGCTATTATTGTATGAAAACTCGATTAGTGGAAGATGATCATCCCAACTTCCACCTAGGTCGATGACACAAGCTCTTAACATATCCTCCAGCGTTTGAATTGTTCGCTCACTTTGACCATCCATCTGAGGATGATATGCTGTGCTAAAGTTCAATCAAGTGCCTAGGGATTGCTGAAAGCTTTTCCAGAAGTGCGAGGTATACCTTGTATCCCTATCAGATATTATAGACACTGGCACTCCATGGAGAGATACAATCTCATCCACGTACAGCTGAGCTAACTTATCTGAGCTATGTGTTTCCTTAATAGGTAGGAAGTGAGCTGACTTAGTCAGTCTATCCACTATCACCCAAATAGTATCGTTTCCTTTCTTTGTCTTGGGTAACTTGGTGATAAAATCCATAGTCACCATCTCCCATTTCCAGGTGGGAAGTTCAGGTTGTTGTAGCAAACCTGACGGCTTTTGATGTTCAGCTTTGACTTGAGCGCACATCAAACATTTGGCTACATAGGTAGCTATAGACTTCTTCAAGCCTATCCACCAATAGTTCGCCTTCAGATCCTGGTACATCTTGTCTGCTCCAGGATGAACGGAGTATTTAGAACTATGGGCTTCCTGGAGGATAACATCCCGAAGTCCTCCATAAACTGGAACCCATATTCATCCATTTAATCTCAGGATTCCGTCCTTGCCATAGGATAACTGTTCAGCAGTTACTCCTAGCTTTTCATCAGGATAGTTAGCTTCTAGTATAGCTTCTTTCTACGCAGCTAACAACCTTTCATTCAAACTATTCTTTAATTCAATGCTCTTGGCATTGATTCTTATAGGCTTTACTCGTTCCTTTCTACTTAAGGCATCGGCGACTACATTTGCTTTGCCAGGATGGTATCTTATCTCACAGTCATAATCATTTAAAGTTTCCATCCATCGTCGCTGCATCATGTTCAAGTCCTTCTGATTAAACAGAAGTTGAAGGCTCTTGTGATCAGAATAAATCACACACTTGGTTCCATACAAGTAATGTCTCCATAGTTTTAGTGCAAATACAATGGCACCCAACTCCAAGTCATGGGTGGTGTAATTCTTCTCATGCACCTTTGACTGTCGAGAAGCATAGGCAATGACTTTGCCTTTCTGCATGAGCACACATCCCATACCAGTGTGGGATGCGTCACAATATACTACGAATTCTTCTATTCCCTCAGGCAATGTTAACACTGGTGCATTGCTTAACTTTTGCTTCAGAATATCAAAGGATTCCTGTTGCTTAGGACCCCAGTCAAACTTAATATTCTTCCTAGTCAACGAAGTTAGGGGTGCAGGAATCCTTAAGAAATTTTCAATAAAACGCCTATAGTATCCTGCTAGACCCAGAAAGCTACGAATCTCTGTGGGCGTCTTCGGCTCTTGCCAATTCATAACAGCTTCAACCTTAGCGGGATCTACTTGGATACCACGCTCACTGACAACATGTCCAAGGAATTGGACTTCACGAAGCCAGAATTCACACTTCGAAAACTTGGCATAGAGCTTCTTCTGCTGAAGTAGTTCCAGAATGTATCGAAGATTCTTCTCATGGTCGGCCTGATTCTTTGAATAAATCAAAATGTCGTCAATGAAGACGATAACAAATTTGTCCAAGTATGGCTTGCAGACACGGTTCATGAGATCCATGAACGCTGCTGGTGCATTAGTGAACCCAAAAGGCATCACTAAGAACTCGTAATGACCATAACGAGTCCTAAATGCAGTCTGGTGTACATCTTCATCTTTAACTTTCAGTTGATGGTAGCCTGATCTCAATTCGATCTTGGAGAAGTAACTCGCCCCTTGAAGTTGATCGAACAGATCGTCGATCCTTGGCAATGGATATCTATTCTTGATAGTGACTTTGTTAAGCTCGCGATAATCGATGCATAGACGCATCGACCCATCCTTCTTCTTCACAAACAGGATTGGTGCTCCCCAAGGAGATGAACTAGGACGAATGAAACCTTTTGCCAACAACTCGTCTAGCTGAGTCCTCAACTCTTTCATCTTTGTTGGTGCCAACCTGTAAGGTGCCCTTGCAACAGGTGCTGCTCCTGGAATAATGTCAATTCTGAATTCTACTTGCCTATATGGTGGCAAACCAGGTAGTTCTTTAGGGAATACTTCTGGATATTCAGAAATGACGGGGATATCTTCAATCTTAGACTTCGGCTCATCAATAGTCACTTGTGCCATGTAGATGACTCAACCCTTCTTCAAACACCTAGATGCCTTGAGCATAGACACTTGCTTAGGCAGTCCATACTGGGTATCTCCCTGAATGGTAAGTGGCTCACCAGACGGAGTCTTGACCACTACTTGCTTCTTGTTGCAAACAATCTGGGCCTGGTTATGAGATAACCAGTCCATGCCTATTACTATGTTGAAACCGGCTAACTTCAAAGGAAGTAAGGACAATGGAAAAGAGTGGTTCCTAATGGATATGAAACATCCATCTAACACGGTTGATGGGGTTTCTATGGTACCATCGGCTAATTCAACCTCATATTTTACACTTAGGGTTCTAACAGGTAGGTTTAACAACTTACAAAACTTATCATCAACAAATGACTTATCTGCTCCAGAATCAAATCACACCCTTGCATAAACATCATTAATAAGGAAGGTACCTGTTATGACATTATCATTCTGAATCGCCTCTTGTGCGTTCATCTGGAAGACCCTAGCATTGGTCTTTTTCCCATCTTCAGCCTTCTTTGCAAACTTTGGGCAGTTGGACTTAATGTGCCCTTTCTCGTTGCAGTTGTAGCACGTCGCATCCTTGATTTTCTTACAGTCTAATGTCTTGTGCTCAGAGGATTTACAAATCCCACATACTCTTGGCTGTGACTGGGATTTCGATTCATATCTGCACCTCCCGAAATGGTGCTTCTTATAGATCTTACACTTGGGTTTATCGCCCGACTGATGACCATCCTTTTTAGTTCCAGAACTCTTTTTGTGGTCATTGTTTCCCTTACGCTTCTTGTCTGAACGTCGTGAGTTGTCATCCTCGCGCTTCCTCTTTTCAGCGTCTGTGTTTCTCAGCGATCTCTGCCTGACCGCGTCCAAAGTAAGGGACAATGATATATCAGCTGCAGACCGAAAAGTAGCTGGTCTGGAGGCCTTCACACTGACCTTGATTTCTGGGGCCAAACCCCCGATGAAACGAGCTATCCTCTTGGGTTCCGGAGTTACCAGATATGGAACCAGTCTTGACATGGTGTTGAAGCTTGTAAGGTAGACTTGACAATATAGGTTTTTCATAACCAATGACAAGAAATCAGCTTCAATCTTCTCAACCTCATGCTGAGGGCAGTAATTCTCCTTAATCAATGTCACAAACTGTTCCCAAGACAGATTGTACAATGGGATTTTCCCAGTGGCCTGAATCAAAGATCTCCACCATGCTAGTGCCTCGCCTTTGAATGACTGAGATACAAACTTCACCACATCCTTATTAGCGCAACCACTGATATCTACTACAGTGTCCATCTCGTCTAACCATGACATGCAATCAACTACTCCTTTCTCCCCGGTGAAATCCCTGGGTTTGCATGAGACAAAGTATTTACAGGTGCAACCTATAGCACGCGGTTCTTGATTTAACACAACTCTCTTAGATGGAACACTCCTCTGATTTGTTGAGTGATAAGAATCACTTTTGTGAGCGGTATGAGTTCTAGAGGGTGGTTTAGAGTGTGGCACAGACTGGGTTCTTACATGGGTACCACTGGATTCAATGAACTGTCTCTCCAAAGCTCGCGTAACAGCATTATCTATTAACGCTTGTAATTCTGCTCCTGCTACGTTGACCCTGGAGGTGTCATGATTCTCCCTGAGGTGACTGTTGACTTCGTCTGACCCAGGCATGTAGCTTGATTGCTTCATAAAATAATGATTTTAATTCATTCAGAGGTCTATAATAGTTTTATCATTCTAATGATTTATTAATCATGGTATTAAGAAACCATTTTGATTAATTTGTTAAGCATATATATATATATATATATATATTCAGGATTTTTGTTTTAATAATCCTTAGTTATAATTAAAATATATCAATGGCATAAAGGCCTAGTCATAAGGACAGTTTTAAATTTTTAATCATGATCTTATAGGGTCATGGTATTGAGGTTTTAATTATAATTCATTACCTCTTCTTAACAGGGGGTCGAAGACCACGACTGTCTTTTGTCTTATATGACAATGAGTATAGCCCGTAGGCATTATATCCCTAATGGATGATTTAATTAATAAAAGAAATTTGAAAAATCTAATATAAGGATGACTTATGCGATTTTATCGAATCACATTTTGCCAGGAATGTTAACATGTTTAAAGATGTTAACAAGGATTTGAATCTTTTAAATAGGTTTTACCATCTTGGCCATATTTAGAATGACACGTGGCTAGGTTTTACCTTTTAAGATTCTTATTATTTTATTAAAATGGTAGGTTTTATAAAATGAATGTTATTTTTCATTTATTTCACATATTATATTTATGCATATAATTTAAAAATGAAAATTTAAACTAACCATTCCATTAAAATTTAAACAAGTACATGTTTGCCCTAAACGGGACTACTACAGAAATAACACGCCCACGCAGGGGCTAAACTAACAAATATACCCACGCAGGGGTCAACAGAAAGACATGCCCACGCAGGGTGGGAATCAGAGGGTGCCCTTTTAAGGGTTTATTCCCACATAATTACCAATTCATAGGTACTTTCAATTTGAAATTTGACTGGACAAATTTTAAATAATCACGAAGTCAAACTCTAATTACGACGGTTTGACTTTAGGCTAATTAACTAAGCTAAACTGAATTAAGGAAAGTTAAGGACACTTACAAGGGTCCTAAGCTTGATTAGGAAGCCTAAGAGAACTTGGTTGCTGACCAGAGAGCTCCAGAAATTAGCTTATGAGAGTTTGCATGTGAGTATACTCAATGTTGCAACATTGGAGCTCCTTATATACCCATTTTGATGCAACAAGATCATGACAAGGAAGCCTACTGATGTTTCCAGATCAAGACAAGTGCTCCCTATGCATGAAATACCATTGGGGCAGCCCCTGGTATGCAAAACAAGCATTCAAAGTCGGTTAACAGGCCTGGACAGACACTTGTGCGCGTTTTCTGATGCTGGGAGGTCCAGGCGGCCCGCGTAAGACCTTATAGAGGCTTACGCGGCCGGTATGAGTGGTCAGGTCAGGTTAAACAAGTTTCATTATTTGCATTTTTGGCCCTTGGTCCTTCCAAACGTGGTTTTAAGTTCCAAATTTGCATTTTCAGCCCTCTAACTTGATTTTTAATGACCTTAAGACTTAACCAAACTTTGTTAAGTCCTTGGTTAACTTTGTGATCACCCTAAGGCCCTAGAATTCAACGTTGACGCTTTTAACCCCTCGTATACGAATGTTATCATAACTTTCTCATACTTTATCGGAATCATGTGAAATTTTTATCACTTATTCTTGTGAGTATATTTTATCGTTACAAAGCTTCAGGTTTGCTAAAAGGTCACTCAGAGGTATACTTTAAACATGTTGACACATTTAACCCCTGTAGTTTGAAATCTCTCACTTTCTCCCACAATTAGCTTCGTATGATCCATGATTCATTCGTTTAAGGGTATAAACATCGTGTAGGGTTATTGCAAGATATATTTATCCATTGTTGACACTTTGAACCCTTTTATTCGCATACTTTCTCTGTTTGTCAACTTTAGTCCCTCTAAAGAAATCGTTTACACGTTTAAAGCTCATGACACGTGTCGATACATTATTGGACGTAAATTTTCGAGGTGTTACATTTCCACGTAGCACCTCCCCAGCCGTTGATCAACTCATGATCCGTGTGCATGGATGGGGAGATAACCGGAAACGGAAAAGAAGATTCTGTTAACTTATTTGTTACATTTTAAGCGCCAAAACCTTCGGCTATAAATAAGAGAATTCAGGTACAAGTCTTTCATTCACTTTCTCTTACTTTCACTCTTACTACTTCATCTTCTTTAGATCACTGTACTGATTCTCACGTCGAAGGGTGATCACGGAGAGAACCCCATTCTCCCCGTGGCGAGGCTAACGTCGTTGTTTGTTTTGCAGTGATTCCGGTGAAGTATTGTCCGACGAGTCATCAACGAGGAGATTAACCATTTTATGCAGAAACTGTTCCCTCAGATCTAGATTGATTCTGGTCATTTAGATCTGGTGTTTCTTCAGTATTATTATTATTATTTAAAACTTCATATTTTATGAAATGAATTGTGTGTGTTATAAAATGTCAATTTTTTTATTTATTAATTATTATTATTATGTCTTTAATTGTTTTTCACTTGTCAATTATTTACTATAACGCAATAAATACACAAAACATGTCACTTTTATACAAAGTGTAACGACTAAACCCTAAACCCTAAATCACTAATTGTTACATATTCTTAAATTCTTGCAAAGGAAAACGATAGGTGTAACACCCAAATACCAAGACAGGCCGACTATCTTTAAATTGTGTACCGGTACCCCATCTCCAGCATGAAGAACCAATTTATCTAATGTGCTTTCCACTTCCCCATCTCCTACATGAAGAACCTCCGACCCGATCTGGCGCCCCTCGGGATGGTTGGTGCAGAAGCATTCTCGTTGGTGGATACCGGTTGAGAACATTAATAGACGTCTCTCTTGGAAGGACATGCAACGGGTTGTAATAGATTGTGGTTCAGGTAAAATGACATCATGGCTAGTGTCACTAGGAGCTGAGCACAACGTAGTACAACCCGATCACACGTAATCCTAGATCGACGTCCTAGTGCATGAATCTGAAATACGAACGCAGGCCAACTGTCTTTGAATTGTGTACCGGTACCCCATATCAGCATGAAGAACCAATCCACCCTCGCAGTTTTCTACTTCCCCATCTCTCCAACAGGATGAACCAATCCATCAAGAAGGAGTTCTCCCTTGATATGGTAGGTGCAGAAGCATTCTCATTGGTGGACGTCCCAGTGCATGAATCTGGAATACGAATGCAGTTAAGCGTTTGAATCTGAAATATGAACGCAGTGTACTTCACCATAAGGATTACGCTACCACCACCTTCAAAACACCGACTTTCGATATCCTGTTAATAAAACATACAATTATAACATTAGACTTGGCATTCGGAAATATATTGTAAAAAATAAAAAAACAAATCCAAGCACCACCATAACCACCACCCACCACGGCACCACCATTGCCCACCACCACCCTTAACCACCTTATCCACCTCCACAACCGCCTAACCACCACCACCACAACCACCATCACCACAGCCGACCCACCAACACCACAACCACCACCACAGCCGCCTAACCACCACCACCACAGCCGACCCGCAACCACACCCACCACCATCACCACCACCACAGCCGCCTAACCACCACCACCACCACAGCCGACCCACAACCACCACCACCACCCACCGTGAAGCCCTAACTATCGTCAAACCTTAACCACCGTCAATCCCCACCACCGTCAAACCCCACCAACGATAACAATAACCACAACCCCAATACCACCATAAACGGCCAAAATAAAACAAAAAAAAAAGATTGAAGATTAATCAATAAAATATGGAATACAAACTAACATTGATTATTCCGACCGTATTGAGAGATACGAGAGCGAGAGCGATACTAGAGCGGATCCTCATCATGTGGTCCAGAGTTCGTCTTGTGAAAATCGTGTGGTCCAAAGCGTTTGTGTGTGTATTTTTGGTGTTTTAGTATGTGTGTTTGAACTTTTAGATCTATTTACCCCTTTATTGAAGCTGAAAAAGGTGTTTGTCCACCAGGGGAGGCGTATGGCTCAATGATAATCGTATAGTGTGTCCACCAGAGGAGTTGTATTGGGCAATGAGCACTGTATAGATGCTTGTTTTTTTTCTTTTTTAATCTATGAAACTTATCATTTATGTATAAGAGAATTAACAATCAGCATTATGAACGGGTTAGACACTTGTCCTGGTGGAAGGGACGGGTGCACGTAACTGAGAGGTCTCAAGTTCGATCCGCGTAGAAACCGGTTTAGGGTCGGTGTTTGGCAATTTTTAGATTTATTTATTTATCTTAATATTAATTTATTTTCTTAAAAAAAAAGAAAAAAAGAGATTTCATCTTTATTTTGAGTCAACAGTTTCAATTCCTTTTAAAACAATAGTTTTCTTTTATTTTGTACTCATTTCTTTATGAAGCACTTTAATTAACATTTTTTTCTAAAAAAATTGTCGTGTACACTATATTTGACGTACACTATATTTGACGGATGTTACAATTTAATTTAATTATATTAAAGAGAAAAATGAATTTAACATTAAAAGAGAAAAATTAATAAAACAACTAAAACATAAAAAATAATTAAACAATAAAAAACATAAACATTAATAAATTCGTTGCGTACACTATATTTCACGGATGTTACACCTATAACAAGTTAATAAATTCTTTTCGTCGAGTTCTTTACTACCTAGTAACGCTCTACCCTGTGTAATACGAGACATGTACATTGTGTCCCATTCCATAGCTTCCATACTTCGGTATATATTCCAAAGTCCATTTGGTACTGGCATCGGGCAATCATCCGTTAACTTAACCATGATGAAATGGCCACCTTCGACATAAGCGATCGTTAAAATGGAATGGTTCGGGTAAACCTGCGGACCATCGAACATGGGAAGTAAGTTTGACAAACACCGTTGCTTAAATGTTGAACAATCACACAAATTTTTGAGATACCAACAACCCTGTGTAGGGCAACAACATCCAGCATGCCTTTGGAGCAGGTTCCACATTTAACCAATTTTTCGATCGATACACATCATTGTAACATCCCGGTTCCAAAGAGTCGAGTATATGCCCCCAGCGTTTTTTATTAATGAACATCTGGTCGAGTAGGTCTTGGCGGACCCACTTCCACTGTTTCTACTCCAACCCCAAACCCATAGCTATGGATCAAAACCCACAGTTACCGTCCGGCTAGGCATCTTCGATATGTGTTATGTATCTCCGATAAATACATGGAAATCAATCCTTAAAACGCTCGATCATGTTTTTGTACCTATAATTGGCAAAAAAATAAAAAAAAAACTCAAAAATATTAAAGAATAAAAAATTGAAAAAGAATTCTAAAAATATGTATGTATGTACGTATGTACCTGTGCCCGGCCAACAATGGAAAGTCTTTATCTATAATCAGAATTATATTTGTTTCTTTACTTTTCTTTGAACGACTACGTCGCACAACTGGCTTTTGAGTGTAGTCGTTCCTCTGTGATTTGGGTTGTTTATCTTTACGTCTCGCAAGCTCTTTATTCTTTTGTTGTTTTGCTTTCGTAGTTGGGCGGCCCCAAGTATCTTGTTGTACCTCAGGCGGTTGATGGTCAGTCATACTTAGATTCACCATCGCTTTCATCTTGGACAACATACTTTTTAACACTATAGGTGGTTGTGCCTATAGTTGTTGTGTGAGTCTATCCATTTCCGCCTGAATATTACAATCGTCTTGATTAAGTTTTTCTGTCGAAAAATCAAGTTTTGTCCAGAATTTGTCTATCGCGACAAATGGAATTTTGCAACCTGTTTTTCAAGAATCATAGTTCAAACATGAAGTATAATGACGATTATATATTCTATGGATCGAAGTATATGTTATAGTTTTTATGTTACCTGTACTTTCCCACCACTTCATCTGACAAGCACACGACAACCCACAACCCGTAGAAAGCTGGTGGCCATAAGTCCCCCTGTTACCCTCAACGCATGTAGCTTTTTCCTCTCAACAAGCAACAACTCTAAGGCTTTTTGAGAAACATTACCGCGTAGGTTATCAAAAAACGGTATTATGTGGTCCCGCATTCGCACGGACTTGCTCTCCTGAAAACTAAGTTTTATTTGTACGTGTTGTGACTCTACAACTTTGCCAACATGCCACACAAGTCTATGGAGTGAGTTGTTTGGCCATTTTATGTATCTTTTAAACTTAGAATGCTGGCTTTCAACTCTGTTGGTTGTGTGTTGACCAAAATTGGGGATTGTGTTAGTCCAAGCTGAAACTAACTTTTCTTTATGATCTTTCAGCCACACAGTATACAAATACTCCAGAACATATGAAAAAAATAGAATACAATGATTTGTATGTTTGTATGTATATATGTATGGATGAATGTTTGTAAACTAAAATAATATGTACCTGATCGTTCGTCGTTAGTCAATCGCGTGGAAAGCCGCTCAAAGTTATAATTGTATAGCATCAGAGTGGGAGAACTACATAGTCGAGACCAAGAAAGCTTGAATATTTTCCAGTCTTCATCCGTAAATTTTTCCTGATGGTGTTTTAGAATATTCTGTGAGATGTGCCACCTACATAGCAATTTGGAAGCTTTTGGGAATACTTTATCGCAAGCATTCATCAAAGCTTGATCCCTATCTGTTACAATTACACGTGGCTCCATACAATCTACCAACAATTCTTTGAGCTTCTCCAGGACCCATAAGAAGTTATCATGTTTTTCTTTAGGGACAAACACATGAGCCACAAAAAAGACTGTTTGTCGATGTCACACCCATAACTTGAATAAACGGAAGCTTATACTCATTCATTTTGTAGGTAGAATCAATCATCAACACATGTGGGAATGCACACCGCATGTTGTACGAGTTCGGATGAACGAAAAAAACCTCCTCGACCGTGTTTGTGGAGGGATTCACCCTGGTGAAACATACGTACCTTTCTTCTTGCAACATGTTCTCCGATATCTGCATTGGAGTTCGATCGCCGTACATTTTGTGTTTAATCTTCTTTATCATGTTTTGTATGTCTTGTAGAATGCACACGCTGCGTGGGTTTTGTTTTCTTATGGTTAAATGTATATTCGTAGGCTCAATGTTTTGCAGATAAAGTCTCACCACCAGTGATTCTTCGTCCGGGGTCAGCCTTCTAGAAAACGCGTGGCCCTTGAGAAATTCTGCAGGCTCATGGTTATGAATGTTTTTCTTCTCCACAAGGCTCCAATTACCACTACTTGCGTCTAATTTCCGAATCAGACTAAAAGGACAGCCAACCTTTTTGCTACCGGAACTCCAAACTGTTGCTTTACCTTTGGGTTCACCGCCACGATCGCATTGCAACCATATCTTCACTGTCCTTGCTGATGAACCTTCGCCTTTTGTTATCGTTCGTTGGGTCACAATGACATAACCTTTCGCAACTTCTCTTTTGTAAACCCAATTCTTCAACTCTTCAAGTGACCCAAATACCTCAAAAAAAATGGTACATTAGAAATCCACATAAATGAAATTAATATATTAGTTTGTCAAAAAAACAATAAAAAAAATTAGGTTGAACATCGGGTTCGGGTTAATATGTACGACACATTTTTGGGTTTGTATGAAATTTCAGGTCATTCATTTTCTAGTTTTAATCAGTATACATATACATGGCTCACTTAGAACCATGTTCCCTTCCCTCATCTTCGCTGCACTTGTGTTGTTTTTTTAATATATGAAATATATAATTTTTGTATAAGAGACTTAAGAACCAGGCTCATAAACGGGTGAGACACTTATCCTAGTGGAAGGGACGGGTGCACGTAACTGAGAGGTCTTGAGTTCGATCCCGGCAGACACCGGTTTGAGGCTGGTTTTTGCCATTTTTGGGGATTTACAATTTATGAAACATAAATTTCTGTATAAGAGAATTAAGAATCAGGATCATGAACGGGTTAGACACTTATCCCAGTGGAAAGGATGGGTGCACGCAATTGCGAAGTCTCGAGTTCGATCCGTGTAGATACTGGTTTGGGTCCGGTTTTTAGCATTTTTTTAGATTATTTATTTATTTATTTATTTATTTATATATATTAATTCCTTTTATTTTATAAAAAAAAAGAAAAAGATATTTCATTTTTATTTTGAGTCAACATATTAGTAAATATATAATATTCTACATATTTATTCCATATCTCGACACTTATATAGATTACAACATGTTTGACTAATCTTAGGCTTGTAAACGAACCAAACGTTCAGTTTAGATTCGTTTAGATTTCAAAACTACATATTTCTTTACCATCCCATTACATGTTTTGAGTTTTTTATTTCAAAACAACCTTTGTATGGTATTAATATATTTTATTTCTCATTTATGTTTGTTTAGATTCGCTTATGTGAGATTGCGTTCGTTTATGCTCGTTTATGTCCGTATTCTCATTTATTTTCGTGATCTGTTCGTTAACGCTATTAATAAACGAACATGAACATTTTCCTTTTCTAAACGAACGAACACGAACAAGAAAATCCATTCGTCAAAATGTTCATGTCCGATTGTTTGTTTTGTTCCGCTTTAATGAACAAACACGAACATGCCTAATTCATGTTCGTTCGGTTCATTTACAAGCCTAACTAATCTATTTTTAACAAAATATTTCACCAAAATATATAAAATATTTCACCAAAATGATAACGAAATCGGGTTAATATGTATGACACAATTTTCGGGTTTGTTTGAAATTTCGGGTCGGGTTCGAGTTAAGGTCGGGTCGGGTCATACATTTTCCAGATTTCTCATACCTAATAAAATTATATCTAATGAATAACACGTATACAAATTCATTTTTTTCACTCTAAAATTATATAAACATCATATAACACGAATAACACGTAATTGACGGTTATGTCATACCTTTTTTGTATTTTTCTCGTCATTAGCACCTTCCTCGTTAGCACCTTCCTCGTTAGCACATTCTTCGTCGTCAACACCTTCCTCGTTAGCACCTTCGTCGTCATCAACACCTTCCTCAAAGTGCATTACACCTTCCTCAATTTCGTTATCATTTTCCTCAAAGTCCTTAGCACATTCCTCGACTTCGTTATCATTTTCCTCAAAGTCGTTAGCACCTTCTTCGACTTCGTTATCATTTTCCTCAAAGTTCTTAGTACCTTCCTCATACTCTAACTTGTGTTGGTTTTCCGTATATGAATGGTAAGTCCCATATTCGTGTCGCGGATAACTTTGGGCAATGTAAGATGGTTCTGCCTCATCTACAAACACCTGGTTCAAATCAGGTAACATGGGACGCACACCCCGTCATCACAACGAGGAACAGACACAACCTCATCCTCACCTCGATAACTCCGAATAACCAAACGCTTTCGGAGACGTATGACTGGTTCGAATATTCGCCAAAAACATTACCAATGTCCCAAAACGACATCTTTATGCTTCACGATTTTAACCAACGTTTTTATTTGAGAATTTTCATCATTTTCATCAGTATTTTGCTAGTTTTGAACGTTTGAATGAAATAGTTCGCGTATGCTTGGATAAATAACATTTTCTCGGTCGATAAGAGGCGTATAGATCAATAAGCGCGTATGTGGTTACCTTTTCAAACATTTCAGACTAAACTCACTGGATGTCAGTAATTATACCTTAAATTCATCAAAAGTCGTGCCTGTACACCGCTCATAGTGCAATGAGAGGCGTATAGGGTTTAATGCTTCAATCACCACAATCTTATACACCGCTCATAGGGCAATGAGAGGCGTATCAATACCCTTTTTCTGACACATTTAATGCTTTCACACTATATACGCCCCTTACAGCCCTATACGCTACCTCTGGGGGGATGTGTGCATAAAAAGTGGGGATGTATCAATACCCTCACCCTAATTTTTTTTTTACTAAATGCATTTAAAATAATTCAATTTGAAATGTTTGGTACTAGTAATAGATAGGCTTGTAAACGAACCAAACGTTCAGTGAACCGTTCATGTATCGTTCGGCAGGAAACTCGTTTATGTTCGTTTATTTAGTAAACGAACAAACATGAACAATTTTTCCCTTCATTTAATTAAATTAACGAACATGTGATGAGCATATGCCGTTAAAGTTAGTGTTTTATACAAACATGAAAAGTTAAACATATAGATTACAAATGAATCGAAATGCGGATTTGTTCGGGTTCTCATTTAAGTTTAACCTAAAAAAACAAACATGAACGCTTAAACAAGTGGATTACACCTTTGTTTTTATCAGGGGCGGACCCACCATTTGAAAAAAAAAAATATTGTGTATATTTTAGGAAAAAGAAACCCTACTACACCCCATAAAATAAAATATGGTTGAACACCTTATCTGCACCCTTAGCAAATAATTCTTGGGTCCGCCACTGGTTCTTATACATTCCTTATGCGATATCTATGTTTTAGTAATTTATATCCCTATTTTTTTCTTTTGTAATTTATAAAAAAGTAAAAAACAAATAAATAGAAAATACCTATTATTTGTTTTTATATTTAGTAAATACAAAATTTACTTTTAGAAAAAACAATTCCTTAAACGGTTCCAAAACCTACCTAGTTTGGAACCTACCCTAAGGGTGGAAGGGGCACCCAAGGATATAACCCTAACTAGGGAATTAGGGCTACGTATGGATTTGAGGAAGATGAGAAAGCGTATAATGGGAAATGATATTTTAGTAGTTAAGTTAACTTTTTAGTTTTTTCAACCTTTCACGTATTGTTTTTTCCTCTGGTTCCATTTTATTAAAATATATTTTTCTAGTCTATTTTACTTACTTCTATTCGTTATTAGTAGAGTTAATTACACAGATGGACCCTGTGATTTATACCTAATTTCACCTTTGGGTATTAACTTTTTTTTAACATGTTTGAGGCTTGGGATTATCAGTTTGTAATGAGTTTGGGTGTTAACACTAACTTCTGTTAGTTTTTCTATTAAATTTGAATAGAATGACTAAAATACCCTTTTATAATTATAATGTAATTTGTTACTCTATTTCCATTAATTATCTTCCTATATATATTTTATTTTGTGCATCACATTGTTGTACATATACTCTTTAGGTTGAACATATTGGTTTTTTAAATATTATATTATATGGTACATCGTACCTCATTATATGGTATGTCGTACCGAAATGAGTCTACCCTCCTTTGTACCGAATTTTAAGGACCTAGGGAATTGCGATTCGGTTCCACGTTCCCGTACCGGAGCGTACCACGAACCATGGGACTATGGTCTAAACTGATGTTACTTTTCCTTGTTAATATCACACTCTGATTTTGGTGGGCCCAGATGGGTTTAAGCGTGACGATTGGGTAGCAGTTATACCAACCTGTCACACCCTGATTTCCGATGGGACCGGATAGGTTTAAGCGTGACTATTGGGTAGCAGTTATCACAATTTAATAATATGCAGCGGAAGCATTAAGAGTAAAAATATTCATAACATTAAAAAGTGTCTGAATATTCAAAATACAAATTGTTCAAGTGTTCAGATAAAAGCCCACAGGCGGGATCGAGATAAAACGAAGCTTAAACATCATAGGCCTTAAGCTAGGAGTTGCACATTCCATAGCCTTTATCATTGCCGACCCGGGTTCCCAACCTAATATCAAGGTTCGGTACCTGCAGCTCAATCTTTTGAGAAAACGTCAGCTTTCACCGGTAAATACAATTAACGGGCTCATTTTGAAAATAGTTTTTCAAAAATGATTTTATACATAGAGAAAACCCGTAGGTAATTATTTAATATTTCTTGTGATTTAGTCTTGTCAGCAGATTTACATATTTGTCATACAATGGGAACCAGATATCAAAGCCGGTCATTTTCAGTGCTATAATGATTATGGTACACACCAAAGTTGAATAACGTGTCTTACAGAAAGTATACCTACCCCGACACGTTATTCTCTATGGCCATAATAGTTCATGAGCCGAGACGCCCGGACACTGTACCAATAACCCCAATTGTTTCAGTTATCAAATATAACGGATTAAAATGGGTTCTTACATTTATGAGAAATCATAGGCGGCTCATTTATGTAATACCCGCTCCAAGTGGCGTATTCGCCATACCCCAAGTTTTCAAAGAAAATAAGTTAAGAGTATTTACCTTTAGCTAGCTTCCAACCGATAAAGGTTTTCAATAGAGTAAAAGTCCTAAAGACAAAGTATTAAACTCAAGTCCAAATATCTGGGGGATTCTATAGTCCCGAGTGAACAAATTTAGCTATCTGTTAGAATATATACGGGTCATATGTTAGTTCCTTTAACAAGACACGTTACGTAAGAATAAGATTAATTCGCTAGATTAAGCGTAGACCGATTAGAATGTGGTTTATACCTAACCGAGTGTAAGTGCTCATTGGTTAAAGGTTAATTTAACCAACATTCTGATTTGGAAAAGTTTTAAAAGATTTTGACCCATATGCCAAGTTTATGCGTACTAGGTTCGCATAACTAGTTATGCGCATAAAGACGGGTTCGGAAGGTCGGTTGGGCATAGGACAAGTCTAAGTAGTAAAAATATATTTTTAGTTAAAGTACATACTGATCTAAAGTCAGATTACAAGTTGGTTTAATTTAAAACCATTTATTTAATTACCTTGACCACATAAGGGTATTGTGGTCATTTTCAACAATATATTCAAGACCCGTCATTTAACTCATCAAACGGATTGACCATATGGTATAACTTCAGAGAGTTATACTCAACAATTTTATGGTCCTAAAACATGCTTAAAACAGATCTAAACGTTGACCAAATGCGTCAAAATTAAAAGTCAAACTGCTTGACTTTTGACATAAAAAGAGACCCTAAACAGAATTGAACAAGTTGAGCATGACAAGTCCTCGTGTCTAGAGGAGAGCTTTAAGATAAGTTTAGAGAGAAGAATGAGAATGAGCAAGGAAGTGAGGGAGATTTCATGGCTATTTATAGTTGAGGATGGTATACAAGATCAAGACAAGTGTCCAGAGGCCTTCTAGGATGTTTGCAGGTGTTATTGAGGTGACAAAGACTGAGCAAGAGTGGCAGGAATGCAAGATATGTGGCACCATGGCAAAAAGCCTTGGGCTGCAAGCATAAATTGTCACTAGCAGTCCCTTACGGACTGTAAGGGTTTATAGCTTACGGTCCGTAAGGACCTTAAGTGTGCAGATCTTTTGAATTAGCTTACGGAATGTAAGGGGTAAGTTCTTGCGGTCCGTATGGGACCTCCAGAACTCAAAATTGAGATTTATCATATTTAGTCCTTAGACTTTACATCTTTGGCCATTTGACAATTTGAGTCCCTCTCCTTTCTCATAGTTGGGATTAGTCGGAGATCCGGGACGCATTTTAATTAACACACAAGAATAATCTCTCTCTCCTTCCTAGAATCGGGATTAGTCAGAGATTCAAAATATGTTCCAGTTAACGCTCAGTGTAGGTCTTTCCTCCTTCCACATAATCGGGATTAGTTGGAGAATTGGACACGTGTCGTCACATAATTAGACGAATTTTTAGGGTGTTACATCTTCACCCCCTTAAAGGAAATCTAGTCCTCGAGATTTATTCAAACAGAAATGGATGTCTCATTTCAGATTCAACCTCCCAAGTGTATTCTGGGCCACGACAAGAATCCCATTTCACCTTGACGAGGGAAATCTTTTTCTTACAGGGCTTTTTGACTTCATGGTCCTCAATGGACAAAAGTTTTTCAATAAACCTTAAGCTCTAATCAATTTTTACATCATGATGAGACATGACAAGTGCTTCATCAGCTAAGCACTTTTTCTGGATAAAGATGTGGAATACATCATGGATTCCACTCAACTCTTCAGGTAGTTTAAGTCTGTAAGCTACAAATTCGACACATTCTGTTACTTCAAATGGTCCAGTATATCTAGGGCTTAGCTTACCCATCTTTCCAAATCTCATTACGCCCTTCTAAGGCGAGACCTTGAGCATTACTCTGTCTCCTATTTGGAATTTTAAAGGCTTCCGCCTATTATTAGCATAGCTCTTCTACCTATCTTGGGCAGCCTTGAGTCTATTTCTGATTTGCACGATTTTATCAGTTGTTTCAAGGACAATCTCAGGTCTATAAATTTGACTTTCCCCAACTTCAGCCCAATAGACAGGCGTTCTACACTTTCTCCTGTATAAAGCCTCAAAAGGTGCGGCTTTTATACTAGTATGATAGCTGTTATTATAGGAGAATTCGATCAGGGGTAAATGTTTATCCCAGCTAACGCCTAAGTCAATAGTGCATGCTCGTAGCATATCTTCCAGAGTTTGGATCGTAGGCTTATTTTGCCCATCAGTCTGGGGGTGATAAGTCGTACTAAAGTTCAAGCGTGTACCAAGTGCTTGCTGGAAACTTTTCCAGAAATGCTAAGTGTATCCAGGATCTCTATCTGATACTATAGACAACGTACTCCATGAAGAGACACAATGTTGTCACCATACAACTTAGCTATCTTGTCGAAACTGTAACTTTCCTTAATTGGCAAGTAGTGAGCCGACTTAGTCAGTATTTCGACTATAACCCATATCGTGTCATTGTCACGACTGGTCTTAGGTAACTTGGTAATCAGATCCATTGTTACTATTTCCCACTTCCAAGTGGGAATTTCCAGTTGTTGTAGCAGACCAGATGGTCTTTGATATTCAGCCTTAACTTGCGAACATATTAAACATTTTGCTACATGGGTGGCTATGGACTTTTTCATGCCCATCCACCAATAGTTCTTTTTCAGATCTTGGTACATCTTGTCTCCACCGGGATGTACTGAATATTTCGAGTTATGTGATTCCTCAAGAATCAACTCTCTGAGTCCTCCATAGACGAGAACCCGTATTCTATCATTCAGTCTTCAGATTCCATCTTTTCCAAGTGTCAACTGTTCCATTGTTCCACCTAATCCTTCAGTCTAAGCATTTGCCTCTAGCTGGGCTTGCTTCTGAGCCTCTAATAGCTTTTCAGTCAGCTTTTCAGTCAAGCTAGTACATAGCTCAATTCTCTTGGTATTAACCCTAATTGGTTTAGCCCTTTCTTTGCAACTTAGAGCGTCTGCTACAACATTTGCCTTATCGGGATGGTAATGAATCTCACATTCGTAATCATTTAGAGTTTCCATACATCAGCGTTGTCGCATAATAAGATCTTTCTGATTAAAAAGATGTTGGAGACTCTTTTGGTCCGTGTATATAATACACTTTGTGTCATACAAGTAATGTCCCCACAGCTTCAATGCAAACACCACTGCACCCAGTTCTAGATCAATGGTGGTGTAATTCTTTTCGTGTACCTTGAGTTGACGCGATGCATAAGCAATCACTTTGCCTTTCTGCATAAGCACGCAAACCATGCCTGTGTGCGAAGCATCACAATACACAACAAAATCTTTAATTCCTTCAGGCAGGGTTAGAACGGGGGCATTGCTTAGTTTCTGCTTCAGAATCTTAAAGGATTCCTTCTAGTTAGGACCCCAGTCAAATTTTACATTTTTGCGGGTCAATGCAGTTAAAGGAGTGACAATTCGAGAGAAGTTCTCAATGAACCTTCTATAGTAGTCTACCAATCCTAAGAAACAATGAATTTCTAAAGAAGTTTTGGGTGCTTCCCAATTCAAGATAGCTTCAATCTTGGTGGGATCCACTTGGATACCATGCTCACTAATCCTGTGTCCTAAGAATTAGACTTCGCGGAGCCAAAACTCGCATTTGGAGAACTTAGCATAGAGCTTCTCCTGTTGTAATAGACCGAGTATATGTCGAAGATATCTCTCATGATCATCCTTCCTGCGCGAGTAGATAAGTATGTCATCTATGAAGACAATGACAAACTTATCTAAGTACGGCTTGCAGACTCTATTCTTGAGATCCGTGAATCCTGCAGCTGCATTCGTGAGTCCAAAAGGCATCACGAGAAATTCGTAGTGGCCGTATCTAGTTCGAAATGCAGTCTTCGGAACATCTTCACTTCGGACCTTTAATTGGTGATATCCAGATCTCAAATCAGTCTTTGATAAATAACTGGCTCCTTGCAGTTGATTAAACAGATCATTGATCCTTGGCAAAGGATACTGATTCTTGATCATGATCTTGTTTAGTTTGCGGTAATCGATGAACATTCGCATCGAACCGTAGTTCTTCTTAAGAAAGAAAATAGGAGATCCCAGGTCAAGAAACTCGGCTGTATAAAGCCTTTCTCCAAAAGGTCTTCAAGCTGTGCCTTCAACTCCTTCGCCACAGTGGGTTCCAGACGGTACGGTGCTCTGGCTACATGTCACACCCTGATTTTCGGTTTATGCGGAAGCATATTGCGAGGTGTGACGAGAGTGGCAATCGTTACAATCAATCGAGTAAACAACATATTTGAAACACAAAAGATGTTCATCCATACATTTGTTTCGAAACCATAATTTACAATACATACGTCTTGTTCGAAATTTATAACAACTACAACTTTAACCATATTACTCAAAGTTCAAAATAGTTTCACACATTATAACAACTGAAAACGGATGACATCTCAAAAGCTTGCGTTCTTGATAACCACTAGAACATATTTTTCCCAAAGCCATCCACTAATCTCCTGTAATACATGTTAATTTTGAAAACGTCAACAAAAGTTGAGTGAATTCATGTTATTTTGTTTTTGCATCAAATGAGTCTCCAAAACATTTGAAGTAATAAAATTCCTTTTTGTTTAGTATGATGAAAAATCGTATGATCATTAGTGTTTTGCAAGGACACTAATATGTATGCCATAATAGGAGGCAACCAAACCTTGACAATTTATCGTGTGTGTCAACGACACTAGTTTGGACACAAAGGCACTCTTAACGATCGTGGTTATCGTTGCCGTTAAGAGTGGGGCTAGCCAAAACCCAAATGGATCTATCCGTTTGTTCCTCGGTACTTGTTTATTCATTAATGGTTCCTTTATTTTAAACACCTATCCGCATGTGATCAAAATTGTTTCATTGTATCATCATACTATTTCTAACATATATACATCCCCGATAGTTTAAAATCATAAACATTCAAACTAAAAGGGGAAACATGAACTCACAGATTTGCGTTCCGTGCAAATCCCTATTTGATTCCTTGTTCGTGGTTCGTTTCTTGACCTACAAGTGTTCTAATCTCGTTAGACACTTAGGTTTGTGTTTGTTTATCGTACAAGTATTTCATCTTGTATTTCATTTTTAGTTTCTCGTAATTCGTTTGCTTCCTTTGTTGTATTTTCGTATATATATATAACTTCCTTGTATATATATTTATTCTAATTGATTTATTTTTGAATGGGGTTAATTTATGCATTAGATCTTAAGTCCATTTTGGGTATTTGGAGTATATGGGCCTAGCCCAAATAACTTTGTTTAGAATGGGTCAAGCCTAAATTGATTTGTAGGAGTGGGCCTTAGCCCAAAACACTTTTTTATAAAAGTGGGCCTATCCTAAATTTAATTTATGAGAAGTGGGCACTAGCCCAATTTAACTTATGGACTACTTTTAATTTACAAGATTTTGGGCTAGTAAAATTAATTGTAATACTTGTATTTTTATAAAAGTCTAGTTTTTATAAAAATCATTACCTATGCCATATATGAACCTTTTTAGTGCATATGCTTTTGTGACGGCTTGTGTTTTGTTATAGTCGTTTACTATTTGCCGGTTTGATTTATTCGTATCGTTTGTCCCGTTCGTGTCGTCCTTCTTGATTTTACCATTTGTTTTGTTTGTGCCATTTTAGTTTGTCCAAAAGTCCATATTGTCCAATAGTGTCCAAATTTGTCCATTTGTATTTTCGTGTCCAAGGATGGACATTTTATTCATTTTTCAAGTCATATATATATTTTTGTAATTTTTGTGGATGTGTATCAATTTTGCATTTGTTTCTACTTGAACTAACATATAATGTATACATCAAAAATATACATTTATGATACTTGATGAATATTTTTGAAAGCATATATTTTATCCAAAAATATATACTTGTCACTTCTGTTTAAAAATCTTTTTATAAAACATGGATTTATAACTTTGTCTAAAAATTGTTTAACCATGTTCAAAGACCTCAAATAGTTGTTCTAGTTACATACTTCTTTGTTTAACAACTTTTTAAACATAACAAAATTTAAAATTTTTTTGCCATAGTTTTGTTTAAAATATGGATTTTCCCCAAGTTTATACAAAACTTGTTTTCAATTTATTTCAACACAAAACATCATCAAGTATCAATATCCATCAAAATTTGTCAACAAAAGTAGCATGAACGTGATATAGTTCTTAACTTCCCCGAAAAGGAAACTTTATTCCTTATTTTTGCCAAAAATTTGTAGAACAAGATTATATTGAAAATTCTTGTTTTAGATGACTCACAAGGTCATTTGAAGCATGAATATGTGTCCAAAACGTTTACTACTTTCATACTTTTGATTCTTTCCAGAAATGGAAACTTTATTCAAGAAATTTTTCAAAAATTTATTTTCTTGGTTTTAAATGATTTCTCATATTTTACTAGCATGCATATTCATCAAAACTCATGTTCATCACTTTGTTGATGAATCTTGGTTAATCCTACATGCATGTATGTAGATCATATTTTTAAGCAAAAAATAACCAAGATTCAAGTTTACTAGTCTCGATTTCTCCAAGTTCATCTCATAATCATAGAAAAATCATGGTTAAAAATAAAGATTTTTAGTTGTTTCTTGTTGTTTTTCATGTGGGTATATGATGAACTTGTAAAAGAAATAAAAAATAAAAGTAAGACTAGTATGATATTCTTACAATTTTTGCAAGGAAATAGGGATGAAGATAAGAAAAATCTTGATGATCTAAGGCATCAAGTTCCACAAAAATGCTCCAAATAGCTTTACTAAACACCCTAGTAGCTTGTTTCATCCATGAACCTCCATGAGAACATGTATTCTTGAGTTTGAAGATTGAAAGCAGATGAAGTGATAAGGGTGTTTGGTCTAGCCGAAAATTTGAAGAGAGAGAGAGAGAGAGAGAGAGAGAGAGAGGAAGGTGGTAAAGTTTGATGGTTTTGGGATTATGGAAGGTGATGGAGTGTTAGAAGCAACATGGCCTTGGAAAATGACACTAATCATACTTTTAAGGCTCCAACACAACACAAAAACAATGAGTAGGCTCAAGTGGGGACCCACATTTTTGAAAATCAGCCATCTTGGGGGGTTGTTTGCTGAATTTTTTTTATAAAAAATCTTGTTTAAACTAGAAATTTTAGGAATTTTAAGAACTTTGATATTTATATAAAAATATCTACAAGGTTTTAAGCTCTAATATTTTAAAGTAGTGTGACACTAGGTAAAACTAGTCCACCAAAATTTTTAGTTTGTTGTTGGGGTGAAAAAGTCGGTTCGGTTCCTGTACCGGGTTAAATACTGACACCGTGTTTTGTTTAAGTAAATACACGAAAAAATTTATTTTTGCACATGTTTTATTATACAAATAATTAATCCAACTTTTTGGACTAAAAATTTTATTATTTTTGACACGGTTCCGGTACCAGCTTTGTCGGTTTTTCGGACAGCTGTTGTTTCGTTCTGCGGAATGCTGTACACTCCCGCAGGATTACTGTATTTTTCTACGGACTTGGACAATTTGGTTTTTAATTGAAATTTTGTAAATAATAAGGCACATGTTATTTTAAACAAAGCTTTTATATAATATTTGTTTAGACATATCTGTATGTCTAGTTTTTATCGTGTCAGACTGTACCGCGACTAGTACTGACAAGTATACGAATTCTTATGTAATTGTTTCGAGATTTAGGGCTGGCATAATCCTACAACTCTCAACAATTAGTAAGAACAAAATGTGTAATTGGTGTGGTTACCAATCGAGTAACATCACGAGTGGAAAGCTACCATGCCGTGTAGCCATACTATAACTTGAGGTACTTTCGATTATCGTATCATGAGAATGAGGTCCTTAATTATTGAATCCAAATTAATATAGAAGCGATAACAATTTTGTGAAACATGACTAGCCACTGATTCATTTAACACCAATTACACCAATCAACTTGATACAACTCGCTCCATCAGAGGTCTAGAGACTCCTTACCAATGCATCATACAGGAATTTTGTTTGGGAAGAGAGGAATAATTCTTCTTCTGATAGATTCATTATGGACTGACTTATATACAGGCGAAATCTTGTCTGTATTAGTCAAAGGATTGCTTAACGTAAGTATGTTCCCTAATCACATGACTTACTCCACTAGAGTCTTAATTTTGGCACCATTGGGATAACTTTACGGTTGTAAAGAAGGAAATGATATGATAATGGTTCTCAATTTTCGAGGTTTGACTCCAGATTTTGTAAATAGACTTTATATACGTACATAATGGCATAGTGAATATTTGGATCGGACCTTCTTTTCCGCGAGGATGGAAAACTCCTAATATTGAATAGCAATGGCAGATAATATTCTCTAATGAAGCACCATTTAACAAATAGAATCTCATAGGAATTACAATCAGGAGTATATGAATACGCAGATAAAATTGTAGGAACAAAATCATGGTTTAACAGGATTTCCCTGATTCAGAATGACTCAATTTAAATTAATCCTTCAGAAGGCATCTATATAGAGTACCGTATAAATCTTGGCGAACAAAGCCTAGATTACATCACTCACTACTGAATTATTCGAGCAAATGATCGTAAGCATGAATTTCGCAACCACCCTCCTACTCCGTTAGAAGGTCAATGTGAGTCTCAATGATTCTCATTAATAATAGACAAAGTAGTTTATGTATATTTTCGGACTCTATAGTTTAATAGGTAATCCTAGGAGAGAAAGAGATTTTGATGTTCTCGGGATCGGGAAAATCATTAACATATTATTTTGAGTGTGAGAGCAAGACATTCTGTTTGCGTTCCTGAATGGTCAAACAGGACAAATAAATATTGTGATACGGAAAGCTTTATAGGAAGGGCTCGAAGGAACAGGTGTCATATACGTGACGTCCGACACATTTCTCATGAACATCTGATCACGTTGAAGATTCAAGACTCATTACACGAGAATTTACTGAGTATAGAAGAACTCGTACCGTGACATAGTCCAAATAGAACTAAGGAGGCGTTAAGTTGTGACAGGAGTCCTGGATACGGAAATGTTCCAGATTATCGTCTCATTTCCTTACACAAAAAGTATCGATAACTCATACTATATAGTACACTGGCTGGACTGCACAGAGTTGGTCGTGGACTTACAAGTTAAGAAGGAATCATGGCGAATTAATAACGGCGTCAAATGCCTCTCAACATGAAAGTCATCGTATGCTTCCTATATTCATAACTGAACACAAAATTGTGGTAACAGACCGTTTCTTTGACCAAAGAATCACCCCAAAGAGTGAATTGTAACGTACCTTTCCAAGTAGAGGTCAAAGGATTGTTCAAACTTAAACAAATTTAGTAATTCTTGTGAACAAAATCTGATGGGTATACGTGATATATAAAAAAAATTGAGTCCGAGAAAGAGGTTCGCCTTCCATCATTTTGTCTACCGAATACGAATCAAGGAGTACTTCACATGGTAGTACGTTGTATCGTCAACCCATCTACTCTCTCCTATTCACAAAGGATAGACTTTGTGTTGACCCGGCCTAAGCCGAACAGGTTCGAGGTTGATTTGAACGCGACTCTATCTTGATAAACAAACAGAAGTTAATTAGAACCGCACCGTATTGTAATACCACTGACTTAAACAAGGAACTAGAGCCTAAGAGAATTTAATTATGTATAGCAAGCACTAAGACCTCCAATTGCTTTAGTAGGTCAAGGAAAAGTGAAGTAATGAATCTGATCGAAGCACCGTTCTAGTCCTTTTGTTTTCACAATTGAATCATGTTTCCCACAATGGTAACTAACCAGGTGTATAGTGGAATTGGGTCAGGAATGACCACTTAGGATTTAGAAGTAAGAATACTAAGATATGTGGTTGTATGAAACAGAATGATAAGGGTTTCAGGAATATTACTAAAATGTATTGCTTCCAAGAGTCACATAGCTGGCAAAGAATAAGTTAAAAATGTAGGAATAAAATTATAAATAGAAGTATTTCGACAGAACGGAATAATAATGGTTACTAGGAATATTGATAGTACGATTTCTCCCTAAAAGTTGCATGGGTCGCCATAGATAAGTTGAGTGATATCAAAACAACACGTCATCGACTCTCAGTCACTCGAAAAACAAGCACTACTAGATCGTTACTGCCCTCGTACCTTCAGGTTACCAGCAATAATAACGGTTACACACTCGCGCCACTTATGAGTTATGTTATATCCAATCAATGGAAGTGATTTAGAAACACCTATTTAAACGGATACGTCTAATCAACAACCAGGCGATGAAGATATAAGTTGTTTCCCTTTACGTAGGCATTTCGATACACTAAGGTTAGTCTTAGTGATTCATGTCAGAGGGAGTAAATTTTACAGTATTGTATAATTGACGATTTAGAAGTGTCGTCATATGTTCGATGCCAATCCATGAATCAAACAAATGTTTGGCAATTTGTTAACGAGAGGACCACACACGTAATCATATCGGAATACTACCAAGGAACTAATACGCCCAAAGGATATTACACCAAATGTTTACAGAATCAAGGGCAGAATATTGTCATATATTAACCCATATTGACTCTCACTTGGAGTTATAACACAGGAGTTTACGTCCATCATAACACGATGATGATAGGACCGACTCAGAATTGTTAATGTACTAGATTACCCTCGACACCAAATGACGAACAGTCGATGAATTTGGATTTGGATACAATGGTAAGAATTTGAGTTGGTAATGGGGATAAAATTCACCATCATTTATATGTCAGGTTGAATTTCTTCAACATTACTTTGTTTCACCTACTCACTACTAACAGTGAGCATCCATGTCACGTTCGTTTTCGGGTAGATATCACACAAAAGATAGAACTAGGATTTTCGAACTCATAATATTATCGCGAACAAGAATAGGATAGCCATATCATACATACAGTTAGTGTTATCAGGTACCTCTTTCCTCTGATGCATCTTCAACATCATCTCAGCACTACTTCGTTCGAATTCGATGCACAAATTTCACAATCACCTCCACCTGAGGACTAATTGCCACAAACTGCTTATCTACTCGGAGTTCTTTGGTTACTTCATGACTTCTACCATTTCTAGAATATACGCGATTTAGTTGTTAACGGAAGATTGCGATCGAGAACCATGGGAACGGAAGGAATAAGTGAACTCATACACAATTGGAATTAAGAGTTGGGAGACTATAGTTTCTGAAAAAGCACTAGTAAACAACCACCTGGCGAGAGAATTCGTCCCAGTCCTTCCGGCATCGAGTTACAATAATTACGTCTCTGGTGTATGTACACTCCCGATCGTATATTACTTCGATATGTAGTTGTTGTTATGAATAATGTAAAGCTAGAGATGGTAGTGTCGCGAACTCACAACTAGTTACTTCCTTATCGGAAGACATACGAAGGCCATCCTGGCTATATGATTTCAACACTAGTGTATGTTATCTGTAGGAATGTGGAATGGACTGTAGCACCTACCTTTCCATTGAACGTGCCTATCTCTTAAGACATACCAACCAATTCACTAGTCTCAAAATGCCAATTCATAAAGAAAAAAAAGTTACTAAGTAACAAAAATGCACGTATACACATACTTTCACGTTGGCGCACGTATGTATAATTTCACATAATTAAGTGTGCTTACTATTACCGCGATTTTCCCAACACTTCCTCGTACAAACAAGTCTGTTATTACGTTCCGGACCCTAATAACCCACTTGTCCTATGAGACTATCCTGGTACTCACCAGTAGAACAAATTACAGAGTTCGTTAACTGTTCTCTACTATGAATCATTTCACATTTATGTCCACTAAGGTTTGAGCTTGTAGTTATAGTCTAGGTCTCCTTGAAAGCATCCTAGTTCTCTATAACCAATGGCTCTGATACCATCTTCTGTCACACCCCCGATTTGCAGCGGAAGAAAAAACGTGGGATGCAACAGACACCTCTGGTATATGCACATTGTTTATAAAGACACTACATTTTATTAATTACAAAATGTTGATTACATACTACATGTATCTTACAACTGCGTGTTCCCATGGACCACATAAGTCTTCTAAGTCGCATGCGTCTATGTCAATATTTGCCAATAAACACGTCTTGAACAACATACACGGATCACCTCAGTCTCAAGTTACCTGAAATGCATGTTAGTTTTAAAAGGGGTCAGCTAAACGCTGCTGGTGAGTTCCACTGCTTTGGTTGTTTCGTTTCAAAATGTATCAACAGGTTTAATTGCACATATTACAGTTCATTGATGGAATTACACGAATGTCACAAGTGAAACCTAGACTGTTCTCATCGTACCGTGTCACACAGACACGTACTCACACCACCTGCAACTTATGAATTTCAATGCCCTCGGGTAGTTATGTCTAACAACATAACCTGGTTACGGACGCGAGCAGACCTTGTTGCCGAAATTCTGTCGGGCGTGGTCTGGGTTTGTCAAACCAATAGTACTATTCACGGCCCACGGCTTACGTTAATCACTTGTATCGGGGCTAATGTCATGTGTTAGATAATTCACATCATATAGTTTGAGCAATTAACACAGTTTGTAACATGAAATTCACCCCAGAAAATAGGAAAACAGTTTAAAGTGGGGGAAGGGAACTCACAGTGTATGTAGTATCACAGGTAGCAATAAGAGTATATATGCAAGCTGGTTCGGCTCTTAACAGTATTCATGCAAGTAATTACTAATATCAGTCGCTAAGTCGGTAATGCTAATAACTTGGGCTCGAGTGGGTATTTTCAGTCCATATTGTACATATAGTATCCTGGTGTGGTGATGGATGTTAGGGTATGATTAGTTTTACGTTTGGCTCCAGGGCACCGGTTCACGTGCCAGCCAAAGTCGATTGTTTGACACTTTCGGATAATGGTACGGGAATACTCAGAATGCCAACGTGTTGTGATTTAAGAAAGATTAACTTTTCATTAAGGGAGTTTGGGTGTTTGGGAAGTCTAGGTTGCCCAATTTTTAGTTTCCATTCTCGCCGTCGGGGATCCTCCCGAATGGTGGTGGAACACACCCAAAGTGTCCCGCTTACCCTGGAACCTCCCAACATACTCCCGGTGTTTCAATTATAGTCAAAATAGGTTTTGGCCCGTTCCCAGTTTCGGCAGGTTCGTTGTCCTGTAAACTGCCGAATTTAATTAAAAGAAGCGTTTTAAAGGCTGCAAAATCCCATTTAATCATGTTTCATAAAATTCTGAGAATTTTTGTAGAGATCATTAAAAATATATAGATTATGAAAAAAAATAATTTGGGAATTTATTTCATCAATTTAACTTCTTAAATAAATCATATGTAAAACAATATTTAACCAAATAATTCACTTTGCTTATTATCCATTTCCAAAAATTCCCAAAATATTCCAGGAACTCTCTTACATGTGCAGAAACTCCCTATAAAAATTTGGAATTTTTCCGATTTCGTTTCAGTGTGTTTCCGGCTACCGAAAACTCGTAAAAACGCGTATTTTTAATCCAAATTAAAACCCAACCAATAGACTCCGAAACTTCCCAGAAACTTCCCCGTATGTCCCTTAGTGTTCATGTAAATTTTGGTGATTTATTGACTTTGTTTGGTATTTTTTCTAGATTTGTTTTGATAAAATAGTAAACAATTCACCAAAAATTGTAGAAAATTCCAAAAATTCTAAAATTTATGTGGACCTTCCTGTTAATACCTTAAATCACCACACCAAATTTCAGCTTAATCCAATACCCACGGAACAAGTTATGGTCTAAACAATATTCTGCCTATGCTAGTTTCGAGTTTCGGGTGATATACCTAGCGATTTCTTCGAGTCCGAGTGTTTTTCTTGAGTCCAGAAGTATGTATGGACTATATTTAGCACCTATACATCAAGTACAATCCAAATATGCTAGAACTTAGATCAATCAAGCTTTGATTCATTGTTTTTTTTGTTAATCGAATAGTTAATCGATTTTTGCCAAATAAGTGTTGATTAGGGTATCAATCCCCAAAGATTTGTAACCATGGCTGCCATATAACACCAGGGAACTCCCATGGTGTTCTTATTCAGCCCTTAAATTTGTTTAAACCTTCAAAATTCATGGATTAAAAAGGGTTTTCATGGCCTAAACCATGTTTAAATCAAGAAACCAAGCCTAAACACTTAAAGATTTGAGTTAATACCTTGAATTTGTGGAAGTATAAGGTGAAATCAGCTGAGTGTTCTTGAGAGAATCCAGAAATTTGAGAGTATTTTGTGTTAAAATGAAGTAATAAAAGAAAAAAAAATGAATTTTTTTATTAAAAGATGATGTTTATCCACAAGGGACACCTCGTGCTCCGTAAAACACGCTAAAAGATGATGTTTATCTTCGGTTGATGTTTATCTTCAGTTGAGTGGCTAGGTTCGTTTACGGGTCCCGCGCACGTTCTCGATTTGCGTAACGGACTCAGTTTCGTGCGTAATTAGTGTCAAAAGACTCGGTTTTAAAAATTATGTATAACCGTCTGGAAATCCGAACCCAGTTACATTTTAATCATAAAAGACTCGTATTAGAGTGGTTTAAGTGTTTTTAAGCTTGATCGTTCGTTCCTTGCACTTTTGATTGCATTATGTTATGCATAAAACGAAGGCGTTTCCCTAACCCGGTAGCTGCTTCGATTTGCGTGCCTGATCTCTGACTGGCCTCAAACCTTATATCACAGTCTATGGCACACAATTAAGATGTTCCTGGAACTCGGAATCTTAAATAATGCTACGGATAACCTAATAATCAACGTTAAAGGTTTAGTGCGCTGTTAAACGGAAAGCTCCGGTTTAACACGTGTTTAAAGTCTAAGGATACCAATTTCACATCATGGGTCCTTATTAGTGTAATGTCATTCCTAACGTGTTCTCAGATTTATCATAACTGTAATTTGTATCATTCCGTGAGTCGTGTAAGTAGTATGTATAATTAGGGTTCAAGCGGAATTAGGGTTTTGGGATTTAATTCATTGTAATTACTCAGGCATCACTACAAGCATTATAATTCCAATCTATCCACTAACGTACTTATGTCATACTCTATAATCCATGTATTAGGCCATTCGTATTCCCAAAGTCATCCAACCACACACAATTGCGTACTATTAAGTCTGTAACGCACTACATCAATTTAGGGTTTTCAGTGAACTTTTGTACATAACATAATTATTGTTTTGCATTGTATATTCTATCAAGCATATATTAACACATTTCTAGATTTAATTCCTTAAGAATCTAATTGTATGCACATCGTGTTCTGTCATCAAGGACTAACAACAATTAAGGTATACCGGGATAACACAGTTGTCACAGAATGGTCATTAAGAGGCTACCAAACAGCCCCTTAGTTATAAGTCATAGAAATCATTTATGCATTTTAGTCGAAAATTCAACTTTTACGTAATATGCTCAAATTAACAATTCAACTAGTAAACGTGATTATCTGAGGGTATGATCACAGAGGGATCATACTAGCGTTATTACGATCACGTAGGAAATTTCGGATTGAACTTTACCTTGACCAAAATGGTCATAAGCTAAAGTCAAACAGAAAGTCAATTATTTGACTTTTAGTTTAAAAAATAACTAAATAAATGAAATAGAACAAGTGAAAACAATTACTTGGAAGTGTTGAGCAGAAAAGAACTTGAAATGGGAGTCCTCTTGTCCAGAGGAGAGCTCCAAGATAAGTTTAGAGAGCAGAATGAGCAAGGAAATGAGAGAGATTTCATGGCTATTTATAGTTGAGGATGGTACACAAGATCAAGACAAGCATCCAGAGGCCTTCTAGGATGTTTGCGGGTGTTATTGAGGTGGCAAAGACTGAGCAAGAGTGGCAGGAATGCGAGATATATGGCACCATGGCAGAAAGCCTTGGGCTGTAAGCATAAACTGTCACTGGCAGTCCCTTACGGACCGTAAGGGTTTATAGCTTACAGTCCGTAAGAACCTTAAGCGCACAGATCTTTTGAACTAGCTTACGGACCGTAAGGGGTAAGTCCTTGCGGTCCGTATGGGACCTCCAGAACTCAAAATTGAGATTTTTCATATTTAGTCCATGGACTTTACATCTTTAGCCATTTGGCACTTTCAGTCCCTCTCCTTCCTCATAGTTGGGATTAGTCGGAGATCCGGGACACGTTTTAGTTAACGCACAAGAATAATGTCTCTCTCTTTCCCAGGACCGGGATTAGTCGGAGATTCAAAATACGTTTCAGTTAACGCTCAGTGTAGGTCCTTCCTCCTTCCATATAATCGGGATTAGTTGGAGGTTTCTCTCTCCACGTAGTCAGGATTAGTTGGAGAATTGGACAAGTGCCGTCATATAATTGGACGGAATTTTCGGGGTGTTACAATTAACAACTAACTGTTGACCTCTAAACAAAAAAAAGGTTTTGTAATTTTCTTTGAGGCATGTTGTCAAACATCTATTGTTGAAATTTGTACCGTTGATTTCACCATGAAATAGGAACTAAGGATGTTTCCTAGATGCATAAATACATCAAGAGAAAGTTAGAATCAAAGATTTCTTCACTTTGACTAGAAAAATTTTGAGAAATTTGAGGAGAGAAGTAAATGTTTCGGCCAATGATCTCTAGATCAAGTGTGGGAGGGCTTGCATTTCTCTTGAGAGATGCAGGTTCGACTCTCACTTGGTGCAGAGTGAGGAACTGGTAAGCAATGATAGGAGACCCAGGGAAACCTGGGTTGGATCCTTGAGCCAAACGGGTTTAACCGGTAATTTCACCGTCTTGCCTACTGGCGGGTGGGTTACCGGGTTTTCTCCGGAATTTATGGTGGACTCGGGTTACTCTCGGAGTACTCCGTTTCTCCAGTGGATGCCCCGAGAGTGCTCGGGATTTAGTTTGTTGGCCGTTCAAAAAAAAGTACATGTTTCAGGCGATTTCTCACGTTTCTTTGCATTTGGTGGTTGTGGCTGTGGGTGGCGGAGTAGTGGCGGTGGATTGTGGAATGATGGTGGTTGGCGGATTAACTTGTAAAAACATGCAACATGCTGGGTTTTTGGAGATGAAGGGTTGTATTAGTAAATTGTGGTGGACTAAAGTGCCTCTCCCCTTATATTTTTTACTTAGACAGGTGTAAGGTCAAAATTACTTGATATCCTTCCTAGCAAGATCAAACGTCCTATTTGATCATTTGCCTACATTCCAACACACGTGTAGGTTCACATGTGAACAAACCGTTTTTACATATTGTTGGTATGTTACGAAGTTGTCGTAGGAATATATTAAAATGGTCCCAGAAGTGAAAACCATGCTATATTCTTGATATTTTCAATTTGAAATCTTATATACGAAGTTGTGGCATTCGAAGCGAAAACCATGCTATATTGGTGATATTTTCAATTTGTGATCTTATATGTTGTGTTACAAAATGGTGAATGAGAATGAAAAACCTAGTTGTATTTTGTAGGTAGAATGGTACAATGGTATTGTTTCCGTATATCAGAAGGATATAAGAATTAAAAGGATCTACAATGTTGATGTAGGTCCGGCTAGGGGAGGATCTAGTCGCCTAATCCTTGTATACTAACCAACCCGGTTGTGCGGAATCCAACCGAGATAGCAAACCGAGATAGAACACGCAAATAACCAACACACAAGACTCAACGATTAACACCACTTGTATTAATGCGTAGAAAGGTCCGTTACAAGCACAAGGTTTACAAATCAGTTCTGCAAACTCTCTCTAGTGTGTGTGTGTGTTCCTGTTTTCCCTATCTGTCCAACTATCGAAATGAACACAACACACGGGTATTTATACCCAACACAGCTGGTCCGGTCGAAGGATCAGATAAGATGATCGAAGGATCATCTATCGACCAGAATCAGCTCGAACGATCCTGATGCACCACGAAAGATGTGATCTTTCGTGGTCCATCTATCGAAGGTCCATCTTTCGAGCTCATCATCGAAGGATCCATGCAATCCTTCGATGGCACATCCTTCGACCCAGCCATCTTACAAACATAATGTTGACTGTTTGGCCAAGTCAAACCAGGAGGATGGTTGACTTGGTCAAACTTACAAGACTAATAAGACATCGTTTCGTAACAAGACAAAATACAGACTCAAGTGCACCAACAAACTCCCCCTTGGCTGTAGCTTTGTCTCGATCTTCGAGATAGTTTTGTCTTGATCTTCATTCTTGTAGGTCCTTCGTGTCTTCAAGTCTTCAATGTCGGAGGATCTTTAAAGTCTTCACGTCTTGAAAGCAGAAAGTGTATCAACAAACTCCCCGTTTCATGTAGGAAGTGTGTTGACAAACTCCCCCTTAACATAAGCTCCCCCTTGAGTTATGCTTGTGAATGACTTGATCTTTATGAAGTGAGATCCTTGTGGTGTTGATGATGGTCAGCGGCAACTCGATCATCTTCATCATTTGAGTGCCTTCACGTCGTGTCTTCATTCCGAAGCTTGTCATCGACCATGTTCTCCTTGCCTTTAGAATCTGCACATGCAAGAAATCTAAACGCGTAATGAGAACAACTGCTTGGAATATCATAAGTAAATGACACACATGTGACCATTGTTTAATCAAACACCGTCAGACAGTTTGAAAGTTTAAAATATTTTATCAATTTCAATTTTAACTTTCAACACTTGCAAATATCGACCGTTTATGAAGATTTAGTCATTTTCGGTTTTCGTTCAGGTTTCAGGTAACGAAGACTCGAGTTCCAACATCGTACGATCGAAAAATAAAGTAGAAATAAAATCTTTTTGGCTTTTTGAATATTTCAAATGTAAAGACTGAAAGCAGTAAATAAATATTTACAGACATTCTTTTTGCGAGTTTCGAGGGTAAGAGAATCATATCAGTGTACGGTCATGTCAAAACGCTCTTGTTGTTCAATTAGTTAACATTAAGATAAGCATCCTATAACAATTATCGGTATTGTAGTCCACATAAACTCAACTTATCATTTATAATCATGGCGAGGGGATATGTTAAGGTATGATTTATACTTACCGACCGGTGTTCATCCACATCACGACACATTCCCGTATCAAGGTATGCACGAGAGTTCATCTTACCGGTGAGTATACCGATTATCATCTGTTTGACCGTATATGATGTGAGATTCTCACTTATTTTGATTTGAAAACAAGCCCTATGTGATATAATCACTTATTGATGAGGAACTTGATTTTCGATGCATGAGGGCACAGGAGCAAGTCCGTGAACAGGTCAGTACTTTCGTACAGCAGAGAGACGAACTTGACTCCCGGAAAGAATTTGTGATATTTTATCACTTATTTTGAGGGACATGTGATTGTTTATCACTTATTGAGGTCGAATGCAGTATGTAATATATACACGTATGTATGGTATCATGGAAGATCTTAGACTTCGTCTTTTATAGAAACAACCATGATACCCAGATGATAAGCAGCATAAAGACCGAATATCTCAGAACCTCGGCAATCTCTCAAACGAAATTTCGGTACTAAGACCATATGCCAATGAATGGTTCCCACCCAGTCTTCAGTCGATTTAAGTTTATATCACCCTGCACACTTTAAAATGATTGTGAGCCTACCGATACATCTTATATAGAGCTGCTTATCGTTTTTCAGTTTAGGTTTAAAGAGGTTTAGACAGACCACCGATGTACTATCATTTTCTCTTTTGCTCGCCAGGAAACTCATTTTTGTTTTTCTATTGTTTTTGTGCTTTTGAAATTTTTCGATGTTTTTGGATTTTTCAAATTTTGGATTTACTCCCCCTAAAATCAACAAACTAAGATAAATTTAAAACACAAAGGTATTTACAAAAATGATTTTCTGATGTTGGTATTACTCTTGCTTGACCTTAATGCCGTTTACCAATAATAAATAGTCAAATCTTGATTTGTCAAATGCTTTGGTAAAAAGGTCGGCACGTTGGTCATCGGTGTGGACGTAAGCAACATCGATTAGCCTTTTCTCAAAGCAATCACGTATGAAGTGATACTTAATGTCGATGTGCTTAGTCTTTGAATGCTGCACAGGATTTTTAGTGATCTGTAAAGCAGCAGAATTGTCAACGTAAATAGGAGTAGTTAGGAATTCAAAACCGTAGTCGCGCATTTGTTGTTGGATCCACAGGACTTGGGAGCAACAACTTGAGGCAGCAATGTATTCAGCTTCGCATGTTGATGTAGCGACACAGGTCTGCTTCTTGCACTGCCATGTGACTAGGCGATTTCCCAAAAACTGACATCCAGCCGTTGTGGATTTGCCGTCGATTTTGCATCCGCCAAAATCAGAATCACTGAATGCGATCAAGTCAAAGTTATTATCCCTAGGGTACCACAGACCGGTGTCAGGGCAACCCTTCAAATAACGAAAAATCCTTTTTACAGCTGCAAGATGTGAGGCCTTCGGGTTCACTTGATATCTGGCAAGCAGGCACGTTGGGTACATTATATCTGGTCTTGATGCTGTGAGGTACATAAGAGATCCGATCATCGCGCGGTAGTATGAGGGGCTAACTGCTTCACCCTTTAAGTCTGGATTAATTCCGTGATTTTGCGGCAATGGGGTACCGATGGGCGTTGCATCAGACATCTGGAACCGGCTCAAGATGTCACCAACATATTTAGTCTGATGGATGAATATCCCAGACTCAGTTTGTTGTACTTGTAGGCCCAAAAAGAAAGTCATTTCCCCCATAGCACTCATCTCGAATTTATCCTGCATAATGCGCTCGAAATTCCTACACAAAACATCATTAGTAGAACCAAAAATAATATCATCAACGTATACCTGTACCAGTAGAAGATCTCCATCTTGTTCTTTGATGAAAAGAGTACAATCGATAAGACCTCTTCGAAATCCATTCTCCAGCAGATAATTAGATAAGGTTGCATACCAAGCTCGCGGTGCTTGATGAAGACCATATAGAGCTTTGTTGAGCAACCAAACCCGATTGGGATGGATAGAATCTTCAAAACCTGGAGGCTGTTCGACGTACACCTCTTCTTCCACCACACCATGTAAGAATGCACTTTTCACATCCATCTGGTATACCTTGAAACCTTTGAATGAGGCATAAGCCAGAAATATCCGAATTGCTTCTAGACGTGCAACAGGTGCATAAACTTCGTTGTAGTCGATCCCTTCTATCTGACGAAAACCTTGAACGACTAGCCTTGCTTTGTTGCGAATAACGATTCCACGGTCATCGTTTTTGCATTTAAACACCCAACGGGTACCAATCTTCTTGTATCCAGCAGGTTTCTCTACGAGTTTCCAGACACCAAGCTTCTGGAATTGTTGCAGTTCTTCTTGCATAGCTTCAACCCATGAGCTATCTTTCAAAGCTTCTTTCCAAGTTCTTGGCTCTTCCTGTGAGACATAACACGCGAAAGACCAATCGTTTTGTTGCCCGGATTCTCTAATCGCCGCATACAAGCCTGCATTGTTGTTGTTCCGCAACATGTTTCTTGTTTGAACGCCACTTTGCACATTTCCGATGATGTTTTGTTGAGGATGGGTATTGTGAATCCTTGTTTCTGGATTTTCTTGAACTGGAATGTTTGTACCCAGATTGTTGAGATTGAGATCAACAATTAATTCAATGCCCGGTATTGACGAAGAGGATGATGCAGTAGCTTCAGCTGTTCCAGGGACGCCCACTGGAGGTGTACCCTCTGAAGTACCATGAATTGCTGTTATTGGAACTTCTTGATCTGCATCGAGAAAATCATCATCCTCTGAAGATTCGTTCAAGTCGGTAGCATCGTGAAAATCCTCATTGTCGAGAGCATTATTGTTCACTGAAGATGGTTCTTGATTGACGATAATTGGACGAACCAACGGTGAATCTGTTGCATTGTCACTCTCGAAAAACATCCTTGCAGCAGCATTTTCTTCAACTGCTTCAACATTGATCGAATTGAAAAAGTCATGGTACTCAAACATCCAAGGCTGACCAGGATTTTTGACTGGTAAAGTGTGCCTTTGTACTCTGACCTCAGACCATTCCTCGACCCTTTTAGTCTCTAGATTCCAGACTCTTAAGTTTGGTGTGGAGTACCCAAGAAAGTATCCCTCAATGGCTCTTGCCCCAAACTTTCCATTAGGATCGATAATTGTGCACGGAGCTCCAAACGGTTCAAGATATGACAAATCTGGTTTCCGTTTATTGATAAGCTCAAAACAGGTCTTGTTGTGCCGTTTGACTGTAAGGACTCGGTTCAACGTATAACATGCAGAGGACACAGCTTCAGTCCAGAAGGGAATCGGCAACTGTGACTCTACCAACATTGTCCTAGCAGTCTCGATCAATGTGCGGTTCTTACGTTCAGCGACGCCATTTTGTTGAGGAGTATAAACTGCACTAAATTCGTGAAGAATACCTTTTGAAGTGCAAAACTCCGCCATGGCATGATTTTTGAATTCAGTACCATTGTCGCTACGTATCCGTCTAACCTTCAACTTATATAGATTCTCAATCTGAATGATCAAGTTTTTGATAATACCGAAGGTTTCACTCTTATGTGCCATGAACGCCACCCAAGAAAATCTTGAATAATCATCACTAATCACGAGGCAGTATTGATGATTCCTAATACTTTTGTGCTTGACAGGACCGAACAAATCCATGTGCAAACGTTCAAGAGGAACAGCCACCGTGTTGACTTTCTTTGTAGGGTGTCGTTTCTTCGTTTGTTTTCCTTTCTGGCACGAGACACAGATGTCTTGAAGATGAAAGTTTTTAAGAGGAACACCATTCACTAACTCATTTGACACCAAATGATTCATTTTGCGTAAGTGAATGTGACCCATTCGCCTGTGCCAAGAGATTGTGTCTTTTTCTGTGTCTTTGGAAACGAAACAAGTTGCTTGTGCAGACGTAGTAATAGCTTAGCTCATATCAAGGACATACAGATCATTTATCCTTGGAGCCGACAAGAGAATCCATTCTTTTGGAATTTTGAAGCCGGGTTTCAACACATAACATCCATTTGCATCAAAGTGTACTGAGAACTGCTTGTCACAAATTTGAGAAACACTAAGAAGATTGTGATCAAGTTGTTGTACGAAGTTGATCTTGTCAAAACTAACAACCCCGTTGGAAATCATTCCTTCACCCGTAATATATCCGCCCTTATCTCCAGCAAAAGCAACATAACCTCCTCTAATAGATTTGACGTCGTAGAGAAGCTTCATGTCGCCTGTCATGTGCCTGGATGCCCCACTATCAACAATCCAATGACTACTGATAGTTCCTCCTGGAACACCCTGCACATGAACTCAATCAATTAGTTGGAGATGGGGACCCAAGCCATTGTGGTCTTGGGTCTTCCATTTTCATCAACAACAATAACCTCAATTCTTTGATGATTCGAAAATTGTGATGGTCCCCCTGATTCAATAACCGTTTTTGGTTTCCAGGTCTGTTTTGGTTTACCAGGGTCATTGTTTAACAATTTAACTTCGTGATTGTTTGAAGTTTTTGAAAATTTTGAATTTTCTGGCTTAACTGAAACAGATTGTTTGTGAACCACATCGGTTTTAATTGCCTTTTCAATTTTCTTGACCTGTTGGCGTTTCTGTTTCTTTTCCCTTTCTTTTACAAGGCGGGGATCTTGTTTTTCAGAAACAGATCGTTTGCGGTCAGTTTGGGCACGGGGATCATCAACCTTTGCTTTTAGCTTATGAAGATACAGACAGTTTCGAATTATATGTCCAATAGTCCCACATTCAAAACATGATCTTCGTTCAACAAACCCCGAAGAATCATGTGATCGTCTTGCCGATAATGATGAAGATGAACTTTGTGATCTCGAGGTACTAGGTTTTGAACAACTTGGTTCATTCCTTTTCATCACTGTTGCTTTCTTGACAAAATCTAAGTTAGATTGATTTTGAAATGTTTCAATTTTGTCCGTTCCATTCGATTTCACAAAGTTCACATTCTTCTTCTGATTCGGCTTCTTTTGACTCTGAGTCGGTGCCTTACCTCTTGGTTTGGTATGATTTTGCTGTTTTTCCACTGCTGGTAATTTCTTGTTCCCAAATTGTTTTCTAACTTCAGCCTTTGGGATAGGAGGACACTGTGTGACTGTAACATGTGGTCCTGTCTTTCCCAAAAACTTACTTGTAGAATTTTCAAAGACTTTACTGATTAAAGATTGATTAACATTCTTAATAGGAAAATATTTGTCTGAATAGATTTTATCATCACCAACAAGAGTGTACAGCAAATCCACACTCTCCGACTCTTTCTCAGACGAGGACTCAGTTGCAACAGTCTTAGCGGATTTTGCAGGAGGATCACAAAGAATATGATTCTCAAGAGGTATGTCCTCTTCTTTGATCACCGCATCAGACTTTGCTGAATCAGTATCATCGGATTCATCATCAGAAGAATCAGTATCCTCAATCACAACTGGAGGATCCTGATTCGGTTCAGCAGAAGACACACATGTATCTGCTGACACATCCGAATCTGACGATACTTCCTTCTTGTATCCAAGTCCTGCAGCAAACTCAGTAACATCTAGAGGAACAGATGGCTCAAAGTGAGTTCTATACTCCTCATCAGGCATGGCATCATAATTGTGTCTGACCGGTGGTGGACATTGCTTATAACCTATGCATGTGACATCCTTTTTCTCTTTCTGAACATCAATGATGTGATCCAACACATAGCTAGAACTCAAATAACTGTCTAACTTGAGTCGGATAGCCTCACTTTCTGTTTTAACACAAGCCATTTCTTTTTGCATCACCTCAAGACGAGATATATACAAATTATTGTCAGTTTGTTTTCTGGAAACCATTTTTGTCAGTTCTGTTTTATCTTTCTTTAATGTTTCAATCATCTTTTTAAAATCCTTTTCATGGTTTTCATAAAACATATTGGCTTCAGTGCACTTGGAGATATCAACTGTCAATTTCTGATTATGAATAAAAGTCACATCATATTTCTCTTGCAAAGCCTCGTGCTTGCTTTGCAATTCACACCACTTATCATTCACTAACACATGTTTGTCTTGCAAGTCAAACAAACTAGCTTGTAAAGCATCGTGTTTGCTTTGCAACTCAGACATGTTTGCCTCTAAATCAGCACATTTAACATGCAAACTATCACAGTTATCACAGCTAACAGAAGTGGGTTCATCGACACATACCTGACTCGATGAACTGTCGACATTAGCCATAAAGGCTGAATGGAGAGAAGACGAAGAATAAGCAGCTTGATCCACCAAAATAGATCTTCTTTGAATTCCTGCTGCAGCTTCATCCAAAAGTTCATCAATAACTGCCTCGACTGACACACTTGATGTGTCATTTTCCTGATCATTCCCTGAACCCGAGGACTCTTCATCCGAACTTCCACTATAACCAGAAGAGTCTTCATCTTCAGAAGATACATCACCATTGGTGGAAGATTCTCCACCACTGGCGTGTTTAAGATCATTAACTACTTCAGCAAAACAAGCTGTCTTATCTGGTGCATCATTTCCCAACTGGATTGACCAATCACAGCCTTCATCTACTTGAACCACAAGTGCCTGGTTGGCATTAGATGGTCCTGCTTGAGTCTGGTTGTTGACAGGTACCAATGTGCGAACATTGTTCCTGTTCTAGTTCTGCTGGTTGCCTTGACCTCTGAAAGGATTCTGGTTTCCATGTTGAGATGGCCTCGTACATTCACGCTTGAAATGACCACGTTCACTACAATTAAAGCATCTAACAGCCTGCTTATCAAACCCATACTTGGTGTCTTTCTTGCCTTCCAAGCTGGTTCTGCCAGTTCTTTCCATGAAATCCTTTGCTCGCCTAACAGCACTGGCAAAGGCCCACTTGATGTCCATTATCTCCATCTCCTCTTTATCTATCTGCTGATAGTCTTCTTGTGTCAGATTAATGTTACCAATCTGACCTTCCACCAATCCACAGTATGCGCTCACCAAAGTGTTTAGCAGCTCCATGTGTTCTTTTGCTACTTCAATACTGACTTTAGAAAAGCTTGAGGTGTCGAGCCGTACTGTATTTTGCTTTGATTGCTGACCAGCAGATGATGTGCTTCCATAACACGCTTGCTGTTGAGGGGGAGGAGGAGGAAGTGGATTTCCGAATATATCAGTTTCTCTGATAGGTTGTTGGCTTTGCTGTTGTGGCACTGGTTGAGGAACTGGATTAAGCGGATTTCCATATATGTCTGTTGTTGGAGGAGGAATGTCATACAAGCTAGTGCTAGACACAAATGCTGTTTGAATTGGAGCGTGTGAAGAAGGTTTTGTAGAAGTGCTAGAAGCTCCATAATACATTTCAGGATTTTGTGGCGCTGGAACTCTTTTAGCCTTGAGAGTTTCTTCCTGATTCTTGTTTTCCAGGAGTTGAGCAAAGTCACCGAAGTTTGTTGTATCCAAAGTGCCATTGTACTTCAGGATTTCTAAGAAATTATTCCATTGAGGTGGCAGTGCATCTGCAAACTTCTTCACTATCTCTGCTGAAGTTGTTACAACCCCCATATTTCCCAATTCAGTCAGCAAATGAGTATATCGACTTGTCAAATCTCCTAAAGATTCATTCTGCATACAAGTAAAACCATCAAACTCTTTCTTTAGCAGGTCTTTTCTTAATTGACGTGTCGCTTCATTTCCTACGCCCCTTGTTTTCAATGCGTCCCACAACCTCTTCGTTGTCTTGTGACTGACAAATTGATGATAAATATCTTTGCTTAACGCCTGAGTAAGAATGGCATACGCTTTCTTCTCTAAGTCATAGACCTTCTTCTGATCTTCTGTAAGATCGGCAAACGTAGCAGCAGATGAAGCGGCAACCTCTATTGTTTGATCAAAATCTGTGATGAAACGCAACCACAATTCTGTATTTTGACCAAGGACGTATGTATGAAATCTACCAAACCATCCCTGATATTCACTTAAGTGCATCAACTTTGGAGGCCTATTCAAACTTCCCGTTTCACTTTCGCTTAGCAAAATGCTTTGAACACTTGGAGCTTGATTTGATGCGAATGCCCATTGACCGGTAGATGTAGCATTAGCTTGCGAAGATGCCGGTGCGGGAGACGGAGTTCCATAGTACATTTCTCTAAATAAATCCTCACTGCTTCTATACTTGTTTTCTGTATTTGACGGAGTACCCCAGGCCGGATTCATTTTTGATCAAAAAATAATACCTGAAAATCACAACTTGTAACACATAAACAGACTGGAATCGAAAGATCAACAGTGTTCGAAAGATCACTGTTGAATTTCGAACAATGTTTTCGAAAGATTCTCCAAACGAAGGATCCTTATCTTTCGAAAATGAACTTTAGACCGAAAGATGAACACAGATGAATGTCGAACGATGACTTCGAAAGACTTCGAAAGACTCCCCAGTCGAAGGATCCTTGTGTTTCGAGAAAGAGCAGCAGACCGAAAGATATATGTTTCGAAAATATTCCTTGGACCGAAAGGTAAGTCTCACACTTCGAAGGATGCTCGAAGGATGACTATCTGTCGAACCTCCTTTGGTCGAAAGATGATCTTTCGACTTCGAGGGATATCCTTCGATCTTACTGACACGGTTGACAAATGTGACGGGTTGGTGAAAAGTTGACAGGTTGGTGAGAACTTTCGGCAGAAAGTATGTTCAGACCATATCTTCTGAACATGCAGGTTTCACCAAACAGGTAATGTCCAATATTTTAATCAGTTTACTCTTTTCAATGCACAAACAAGTTTAATATTCAAATTTTTAAGATCAAAGAGTGTAATATTATGAAGAACACTTGAAGACTTCAAGAACACTACCCAGAAAAAAATAAGAATTTCAGTGAACCGAAACTCTCCAAACACACGAATTTGCTAAAATGTTTAACAAAAACCCATGACTAACATGTAAACATGAAAAATAACAAGGTTTTTAACAAAACACCAAGCAAAAACAGCAAGATTTTCCAGAAAATATGAACTTTTTAAACCCGAAAAACAGCAAGAACACCTCGGTTTTAACAAGGAGAAGAGCCAAGGCTCTGATACCACTTGTAGGTCCGGCTAGGGGAGGATCTAGTCGCCTAATCCTTGTATACTAACCAACCCGGTTGTGCGGAATCCAACCGAGATAGCAAACCGAGATAGAACACGCAAATAACCAACACACAAGACTCAACGATTAACACCACTTGTATTAATGCGTAGAAAGGTCCGTTACAAGCACAAGGTTTACAAATCAGTTCTGCAAACTCTCTCTAGTGTGTGTGTGTGTTCCTGTTTTCCCTATCTGTCCAACTATCGAAATGAACACAACACACGGGTATTTATACCCAACACAGCTGGTCCGGTCGAAGGATCAGATAAGATGATCGAAGGATCATCTATCGACCAGAATCAGCTCGAACGATCCTGATGCACCACGAAAGATGTGATCTTTCGTGGTCCATCTATCGAAGGTCCATCTTTCGAGCTCATCATCGAAGGATCCATGCAATCCTTCGATGGCACATCCTTCGACCCAGCCATCTTACAAACATAATGTTGACTGTTTGGCCAAGTCAAACCAGGAGGATGGTTGACTTGGTCAAACTTACAAGACTAATAAGACATCGTTTCGTAACAAGACAAAATACAGACAAAGTACAGACACAAGTGCACCAACAGTTGAATATAATGGCATTGCCAAACGGTATTTCGATCAACTACTTAAACTTAAGATGATTGTAGATTATTAATTAAGAATTAAGATGTCAATTTTTTATCAAATGAACTCCTCTTTTACAGACCACTGAGATGGCTGACAGGGAATTTTTAATTACTCATAATGACAAGATCAACAACCACAACAACAGAAAATTGAATGTTTGCATGTATTTAATTTGTAAGCATGGACTGGCATAATAAACAGGATAACAGTAGTTAATAATAACTGCGCGCAATGGGTAATAACTAAACAACAATGATTATATATGGGTAATGTTTAGATGATTGCATTCGGTCCCCTTGGACCATAGAAGAAATGGAGTAAACGACTCAATCTAGCCCGAAGAAAACGAGCCAACATCATGTGCATCGTATTGAAACCATTAACCATCAAATACACCTCACAAATCAAGATCAGTGCGGTCGAAATGGTAATAAAGAACGTGATAGACTTGGCCGAAGCCAGAAATCGCTTCTCAATCGTTCTTTGAACCCAAATACTCGGAGTGCTTTCGTAAACCATGTTCAACTGAGCCACTGTCTTTCTCAACTCAGATTCACCACTCGTTTTCAGACGCGATTTCCCTATACCATTAAACATTTTCACAATCTCGTCATCACTCAAATCTCCTTCGATGATCTTCTGCTCTCGTAGCAACTTCACGTCCTTCTCCGTGTCGATTATCCCAGACATGAAATCCAAAAATTCGGTGAGTTCAAGACCATATCCACCCATAAAACTGTTCTTTGCCATTAGTTTCTCATAAGCTACCAAGTTTCTAAGTACAACCTCTGAATCACTACAAAGGGTAATGAGAGGCATATAACAGTACCGCACTTTCCCTTGGACAAAGTTTATGTTTCTGATGCCTTCATTTCTAGGTGACAAACGGAACTCCACACCCGCAACTTTGCGAAGTTCTGTAACTGAAGGCACCTTAATCTCTTCAGCTGTCGTTTTTTCCTCCAAGAATTCACCAAACTTTTTCATAACGAATTCAATGATTTGATAAAAAGGTTGAACCCCGGGTATCACTCCTGCAAATTTGGTAACAGCTTCTAGTAGTTCTTGTGTAGGGTTTTCTTTAGATAGTTCATTTCCAGGGTTTGTGAAGTAGACTTTTCTTGGGATCAATGTTCCATTGTTCACGATGGAATTATACATATAATCAAGAAGGTGGTTAGCTCGATTAAAATTTACATTCTCTTCGGAAAGGACGAATGAGGAGCTGGAATTACAGAAATACCGGAACTTGGATTCCAAGAAATCTTCTTGCGCATGAGCCTCTTTGCCCAATAAGGCTTTCTGGATTTCCTTCAACACAATAAGCGGAATCTGGTTCTCTAACATGATCAAATCGTTTGCTTCCGCCACATGCCCATAATTTGAATAAGCATGTAACCGATCAATCAAGAACATTCCATCAATGGTAAATAACCATGCCAGCATATTGTCATCAGCATCATTGTACAATTCATAGCAATCACGAATCAAGGGAACAATCTTTTTAACCTTTTCTACTATATGCTCACAGTCATGAATTTGATGAGGCTTTAGTACTCTTTTCACGGCTGTGAGCTTATTCTGCTCCATCTTGTGATAGAGCTCGGGTCGAAAATGGTGAATCGGCCCAAGCCCTACTAGCTGAGGGACGTAAGCTTCCAGCTTTTCTACTTTAAGGGGTCTGGGAATTTCAAATATGGAAACTGGAGGTGTATCTATTGTGATTGCAATTTGGGTTTTTAAGGTTTCGCTGATTTGATCCACCCATTGTTTAGAACCAGAGTTTGGGTTTAATAACGGGGTTAAATAAGCCATACGGATACACTCAAATTGGTTCTCATGAGATGAGCTATAACACTATGACTTTATATTGTAAGCTCATATGTTTCGATTGGTAAGACATCACGTCAACGTTAGATATTTCGATTGGTTTAATAATATTGAGTCATATATTATTGTCCATGTCTGAAAAAATGTGTTGCACGCATATATTATTGTCACTTTGCAAGAAGATAAGGGTCAGGCGTGGCCACAAGAAGCTTTCATCAGACAACCACGAACAAGACGAACTGGTCCCTCCCTAGGTAGCACAAAAATACAAGTCTAAAAAATAAATTAGAAAAACCAAAAACATGATGTTTTAGGTTTAAATAAAATAGTATAAACTAACTAGTGTAGTTCTAGTCAAGATGTTTTTTTATAAAAGATTATAACAATAAGTACATGCATATTATAAAATTTTTGAAGTAAAAATACGTACTGTTGTTTAATACATAATCACTCAATATTGAAGCTAAACATAAAAAATAATAAAAAAAAAAAAACTTATATATGCTACTCGTCTCCGTCTACTCTAACAGACTAACTGTTGATTGTTATGCTCATTTGCAGCGGAATTTATTGATGATTTGGAATTCATTATGATTAGGAATGTACGAGAAAAGATTATAGATGGACAATATCAGTTGGATAATGTCTTGGTGCCGACAAAACTGCCGGCAAAGTTACATATATAGGGTCGGTTAATGGCGGTTGGACTTGGAGGGAAAATAACCGTTCGAAAGGAACCGGTGCCAACCATTAACCATACACCGAATAATATCATAATATCAAATATACATAAGTTTATAATTACATAACATATAGAATTAAGTTTATAATATCATCATTCACTCCCCATAAACTTAATTCTCTTTCCGAGAATGTTTCTGCACACTTTCATTAGCTTCTTTCACCGCTCTCTCTGCTCTCTTGAAATCGAATTTCTTCCTTTGCTTCAGTCGCTTTAAACCATACCAATCATTCCCGGCAAAGAAGGCATAATGCTCATCTGCTGCTTGTTCTTGTTCTTCACTGGGCTGCATGCTGGTGCTGGCTTCCATCTCCATGCTTCTGGTGCGTCTCTTGATTCCGATATCTTCTTTGATTTCTTTCTCGGCTGCTACATCTTTAGTAGACTTGACCTTGTAGTAATACACTAATACATCCAGATACATAGCATACATTAATCGCATTAACTCTCCATCATTGTATTCAAGCCCCATATCCTTCGATATCACAGCCCACATATGATTGTCTGTCACTCGTCGATGACCACCTTCTCTTTTGACCGCTAAGTATAAGTCTAGCAGACTGATTTTCCTGTTATTCTCAGCATAGGCAGGCAACGGTCTTGAATTGATTTCTAATTTAACCTTTAAGAACCAATCGACCATATCTTCGAACTTTTTCCCTATGAAAAACTTATACTTTCCTACATAACCATCATCTTCCAACATATCCATTAGGGCCTTACAATCTTGGAATTCGTTGAACGACATTGCTTGCAATATCATTACGTTCCAGTCCGGTTCTTCCGATGATATATTTAAACTTTTGAAATATGAATTCAAGTAATCATTCTTGAATTTCTCATATTCAGATTCTGATCTAAGCAAATCTTCGTTTTCTATATTACCAACTTCGTCTTCTCTAGAGTAACATGTGATATCATTTCTTTTATCGATTGTAGGAATACTAAAAGTTGGATATATTTTACATTTGTCACCCAGAAATTTTACCGTGTAACATTGTGTTATCAATTGATCAAAACTCAGTACGTTCCGATCAATATCTGGTGTATAAAATACACTTTGTATTCGTATTTTTCTGATCCGGAAATCATTTCAACAACACCAATTCCTTTAATGAAATAAAAATTACATTCCCAAGTGTTTGTTTCAACTTCATACAGTTTCTTGATTCTCTTAAACATATTTATGTTTCCAGAATAGTGTCGTTTAAGTGATTTGATAACATACCAGATATTCGACCAGTAACTTCCGTCTGTTCCGATCACCATGTACTCTGAACTCCGATCATATTGATTTTCATCATCAACCCCCTTCTGTGATTGCGATCCCGTGTTTATCGCTAAACGAATGAGTTGAGAGGCCTCATCTTCTTCTTTCCTCTTACACTGTGCAATCTGATGCCCTGGTAGATTGCAATAATAACACTTTCTTTGAAACCTTCGTCTCTCTCTATTCTCATACGAACGGTGCAGACATGGCAGAGTTGTTGACGTTTCTGCAGGGATCTCTTCTCTTCCAGAAGTGGCTCTGATACCACTTTATTGATTGTTATGCTCATTTGCAGCGGAATTTATTGATGATTTGGAATTCATTATGATTAGGAATGTACGAGAAAAGATTATAGATGGACAATATCAGTTGGATAATGTCTTGGTACCGACAAAACTGCCGGCAAAGTTACATATATAGGGTCGGTTAATGGCGGTTGGACTTGGAGGGAAAATAACCGTTCGAAAGGAACCGGTGCCAACCATTAACCATACACCGAATAATATCATAATGTCACATATACATAAGTTTATAATTACATAACATATAGAATTAAGTTTATAATATCATCACTAACACCCCCCAACCGGCCAAAAGGGCTAAAATATCACTGTAACTAATATGATATCAAAGCATAATGCAGAGAATTAAAAGCAACACTTCATAGTATAAATCCAAACATCTCAAAGTTAAGAAAAACTACCTACGTAATTATTCATTACATCAAGTGAAACAAATGATCTTCAATTCAAATATGTGCTCTCTTCAATATGCTTCTGGTTTCCATGTTGAGATGGCCTCGTACATTCACGCTTGAAATGACCACGTTCACCACAATTAAAGCATCTAACAGCCTGCTTATCAAACCCATACTTGGTGTCTTTCTTGCCTTCCAAGCTGGTTCTGCCAGTTCTTTCCATGAAATCCTTTGCTCGCCTAACAGCACTGGCAAAGGCCCACTTGATGTCCATTATCTCCATCTCCTCTTTATCTATCTGCTGATAGTCTTCTTGTGTCAGATTAATGTTACCAATCTGACCTTCCACCAATCCACAGTATGCGCTCACCAAAGTGTTTAGCAGCTCCATGTGTTCTTTTGCTACTTCAATACTGACTTTAGAAAAGCTTGAGGTGTCGAGCCGTACTGTATTTTGCTTTGATTGCTGACCAGCAGATGATGTGCTTCCATAACACGCTTGCTGTTGAGGAGGAGGAGGAAGTGGATTTCCGAATATATCAGTTTCTCTGATAGGTTGTTGGCTTTGCTGTTGTGGCACTGGTTGAGGAACTGGATTAAGCGGATTTCCATATATGTCTGTTGTTGGAGGAGGAATGTCATACAAGCTAGTGCTAGACACAAATGCTGTTTGAATTGGAGTGTGTGAAGAAGGTTTTGTAGAAGTGCTAGAAGCTCCATAATACATTTCAGGATTTTGTGGCGCTGGAACTCTTTTAGCCTTGAGAGTTTCTTCCTGATTCTTGTTTTCCAGGAGTTGAGCAAAGTCACCGAAGTTTGTTGTATCCAAAGTGCCATTGTACTTCAGGATTTCTAAGAAATTATTCCATTGAGGTGGCAGTGCATCTGCAAACTTCTTCACTATCTCTGCTGAAGTTGTTACAACCCCCATATTTCCCAATTCAGTCAGCAAATGAGTATATCGACTTGTCAAATCTCCTAAAGATTCATTCTGCATACAAGTAAAACCATCAAACTCTTTCTTTAGCAGGTCTTTTCTTAATTGACGTGTCGCTTCATTTCCTACGCCCCTTGTTTTCAATGCGTCCCACAACCTCTTCGTTGTCTTGTGACTGACAAATTGATGATAAATATCTTTGCTTAACGCCTGAGTAAGAATGGCATACGCTTTCTTCTCTAAGTCATAGACCTTCTTCTGATCTTCTGTAAGATCGGCAAACGTAGCAGCAGATGAAGCGGCAACCTCTATTGTTTGATCAAAATCTGTGATGAAACGCAACCACAATTCTGTATTTTGACCAAGGACGTATGTATGAAATCTACCAAACCATCCCTGATATTCACTTAAGTGCATCAACTTTGGAGGCCTATTCAAACTTCCCGTTTCACTTTCGCTTAGCAAAATGCTTTGAACACTTGGAGCTTGATTTGATGCGAATGCCCATTGACCGGTAGATGTAGCATTAGCTTGCGAAGATGCCGGTGCGGGAGACGGAGTTCCATAGTACATTTCTCTAAATAAATCCTCACTGCTTCTATACTTGTTTTCTGTATTTGACGGAGTACCCCAGGCCGGATTCATTTTTGATCAAAAAATAATACCTGAAAATCACAACTTGTAACACATAAACAGACTGGAATCGAAAGATCAACACCTGTTCGAAGGATCAACAGTGTTCGAAAGATCACTGTTGAATTTCGAACAATGTTTTCGAAAGATTCTCCAAACGAAGGATCCTTATCTTTCGAAAATGAACTTTAGACCGAAAGATGAACACAGATGAATGTCGAACGATGACTTCGAAAGACTTCGAAAGACTCCCCAGTCGAAGGATCCTTGTGTTTCGAGAAAGAGCAGCAGACCGAAAGATATATGTTTCGAAAATATTCCTTGGACCGAAAGGTAAGTCTCACACTTCGAAGGATGCTCGAAGGATGACTATCTGTCGAACCTCCTTTGGTCGAAAGATGATCTTTCGACTTCGAGGGATATCCTTCGATCTTACTGACACGGTTGACAAATGTGACGGGTTGGTGAAAAGTTGACAGGTTGGTGAGAACTTTCGGCAGAAAGTATGTTCAGACCATATCTTCTGAACATGCAGGTTTCACCAAACAGGTAATGTCCAATATTTTAATCAGTTTACTCTTTTCAATGCACAAACAAGTTTAATATTCAAATTTTTAAGATCAAAGAGTGTAATATTATGAAGAACACTTGAAGACTTCAAGAACACTACCCAGAAAAAAATAAGAATTTCAGTGAACCGAAACTCTCCAAACACACGAATTTGCTAAAATGTTTAACAAAAACCCATGACTAACATGTAAACATGAAAAATAACAAGGTTTTTAACAAAACACCAAGCAAAAACAGCAAGATTTTCCAGAAAATATGAACTTTTTAAACCCGAAAAACAGCAAGAACACCTCGGTTTTAACAAGGAGAAGAGCCAAGGCTCTGATACCACTTGTAGGTCCGGCTAGGGGAGGATCTAGTCGCCTAATCCTTGTATACTAACCAACCCGGTTGTGCGGAATCCAACCGAGATAGCAAACCGAGATAGAACACGCAAATAACCAACACACAAGACTCAACGATTAACACCACTTGTATTAATGCGTAGAAAGGTCCGTTACAAGCACAAGGTTTACAAATCAGTTCTGCAAACTCTCTCTAGTGTGTGTGTGTGTTCCTGTTTTCCCTATCTGTCCAACTATCGAAATGAACACAACACACGGGTATTTATACCCAACACAGCTGGTCCGGTCGAAGGATCAGATAAGATGATCGAAGGATCATCTATCGACCAGAATCAGCTCGAACGATCCTGATGCACCACGAAAGATGTGATCTTTCGTGGTCCATCTATCGAAGGTCCATCTTTCGAGCTCATCATCGAAGGATCCATGCAATCCTTCGATGGCACATCCTTCGACCCAGCCATCTTACAAACATAATGTTGACTGTTTGGCCAAGTCAAACCAGGAGGATGGTTGACTTGGTCAAACTTACAAGACTAATAAGACATCGTTTCGTAACAAGACAAAATACAGACAAAGTACAGACACAAGTGCACCAACAGTTGAATATAATGGCATTGCCAAACGGTATTTCGATCAACTACTTAAACTTAAGATGATTGTAGATTATTAATTAAGAATTAAGATGTCAATTTTTTATCAAATGAACTCCTCTTTTACAGACCACTGAGATGGCTGACAGGGAATTTTTAATTACTCATAATGACAAGATCAACAACCACAACAACAGAAAATTGAATGTTTGCATGTATTTAATTTGTAAGCATGGACTGGCATAATAAACAGGATAACAGTAGTTAATAATAACTGCGCGCAATGGGTAATAACTAAACAACAATGATTATATATGGGTAATGTTTAGATGATTGCATTCGGTCCCCTTGGACCATAGAAGAAATGGAGTAAACGACTCAATCTAGCCCGAAGAAAACGAGCCAACATCATGTGCATCGTATTGAAACCATTAACCATCAAATACACCTCACAAATCAAGATCAGTGCGGTCGAAATGGTAATAAAGAACGTGATAGACTTGGCCGAAGCCAGAAATCGCTTCTCAATCGTTCTTTGAACCCAAATACTCGGAGTGCTTTCGTAAACCATGTTCAACTGAGCCACTGTCTTTCTCAACTCAGATTCACCACTCGTTTTCAGACGCGATTTCCCTATACCATTAAACATTTTCACAATCTCGTCATCACTCAAATCTCCTTCGATGATCTTCTGCTCTCGTAGCAACTTCACGTCCTTCTCCGTGTCGATTATCCCAGACATGAAATCCAAAAATTCGGTGAGTTCAAGACCATATCCACCCATAAAACTGTTCTTTGCCATTAGTTTCTCATAAGCTACCAAGTTTCTAAGTACAACCTCTGAATCACTACAAAGGGTAATGAGAGGCATATAACAGTACCGCACTTTCCCTTGGACAAAGTTTATGTTTCTGATGCCTTCATTTCTAGGTGACAAACGGAACTCCACACCCGCAACTTTGCGAAGTTCTGTAACTGAAGGCACCTTAATCTCTTCAGCTGTCGTTTTTTCCTCCAAGAATTCACCAAACTTTTTCATAACGAATTCAATGATTTGATAAAAAGGTTGAACCCCGGGTATCACTCCTGCAAATTTGGTAACAGCTTCTAGTAGTTCTTGTGTAGGGTTTTCTTTAGATAGTTCATTTCCAGGGTTTGTGAAGTAGACTTTTCTTGGGATCAATGTTCCATTGTTCACGATGGAATTATACATATAATCAAGAAGGTGGTTAGCTCGATTAAAATTTACAATCTCTTCGGAAAGGACGAATGAGGAGCTGGAATTACAGAAATACCGGAACTTGGATTCCAAGAAATCTTCTTGCGCATGAGCCTCTTTGCCCAATAAGGCTTTCTGGATTTCCTTCAACACAATAAGCGGAATCTGGTTCTCTAACATGATCAAATCGTTTGCTTCCGCCACATGCCCATAATTTGAATAAGCATGTAACCGATCAATCAAGAACATTCCATCAATGGTAAATAACCATGCCAGCATATTGTCATCAGCATCATTGTACAATTCATAGCAATCACGAATCAAGGGAACAATCTTTTTAACCTTTTCTACTATATGCTCACAGTCATGAATTTGATGAGGCTTTAGTACTCTTTTCACGGCTGTGAGCTTATTCTGCTCCATCTTGTGATAGAGCTCGGGTCGAAAATGGTGAATCGGCCCAAGCCCTACTAGCTGAGGGACATAAGCTTCCAGCTTTTCTACTTTAAGGGGTCTGGGAATTTCAAATATGGAAACTGGAGGTGTATCTATTGTGATTGCAATTTGGGTTTTTAAGGTTTCGCTGATTTGATCCACCCATTGTTTAGAACCAGAGTTTGGGTTTAATAACGGGGTTAAAGAAGCCATACGGATACACTCAAATTGGTTCTCATGAGATGAGCTATAACACTATGACTTTATATTGTAAGCTCATATGTTTCGATTGGTAAGACATCACGTCAACGTTAGATATTTCGATTGGTTTAATAATATTGAGTCATATATTATTGTCCATGTCTGAAAAAATGTGTTGCACGCATATATTATTGTCACTTTGCAAGAAGATAAGGGTCAGGCGTGGCCACAAGAAGCTTTCATCAGACAACCACGAACAAGACGAACTGGTCCCTCCCTAGGTAGCACAAAAATACAAGTCTAAAAAATAAATTAGAAAAACCAAAAACATGATGTTTTAGGTTTAAATAAAATAGTATAAACTAACTAGTGTAGTTCTAGTCAAGATGTTTTTTTATAAAAGATTATAACAATAAGTACATGCATATTATAAAATTTTTGAAGTAAAAATACGTACTGTTGTTTAATACATAATCACTCAATATTGAAGCTAAACATAAAAAATAATAAAAAAAAAAAAACTTATATATGCTACTCGTCTCCGTCTACTCTAACAGACTAACTGTTGATTGTTATGCTCATTTGCAGCGGAATTTATTGATGATTTGGAATTCATTATGATTAGGAATGTACGAGAAAAGATTATAGATGGACAATATCAGTTGGATAATGTCTTGGTGCCGACAAAACTGCCGGCAAAGTTACATATATAGGGTCGGTTAATGGCGGTTGGACTTGGAGGGAAAATAACCGTTCGAAAGGAACCGGTGCCAACCATTAACCATACACCGAATAATATCATAATATCAAATATACATAAGTTTATAATTACATAACATATAGAATTAAGTTTATAATATCATCATTCACTCCCCATAAACTTAATTCTCTTTCCGAGAATGTTTCTGCACACTTTCATTAGCTTCTTTCACCGCTCTCTCTGCTCTCTTGAAATCGAATTTCTTCCTTTGCTTCAGTCGCTTTAAACCATACCAATCATTCCCGGCAAAGAAGGCATAATGCTCATCTGCTGCTTGTTCTTGTTCTTCACTGGGCTGCATGCTGGTGCTGGCTTCCATCTCCATGCTTCTGGTGCGTCTCTTGATTCCGATATCTTCTTTGATTTCTTTCTCGGCTGCTACATCTTTAGTAGACTTGACCTTGTAGTAATACACTAATACATCCAGATACATAGCATACATTAATCGCATTAACTCTCCATCATTGTATTCAAGCCCCATATCCTTCGATATCACAGCCCACATATGATTGTCTGTCACTCGTCGATGACCACCTTCTCTTTTGACCGCTAAGTATAAGTCTAGCAGACTGATTTTCCTGTTATTCTCAGCATAGGCAGGCAACGGTCTTGAATTGATTTCTAATTTAACCTTTAAGAACCAATCGACCATATCTTCGAACTTTTTCCCTATGAAAAACTTATACTTTTCTACATAACCATCATCTTCCAACATATCCATTAGGGCCTTACAATCTTGGAATTCGTTGAACGACATTGCTTGCAATATCATTACGTTCCAGTCCGGTTCTTCCGATGATATATTTAAACTTTTGAAATATGAATTCAAGTAATCATTCTTGAATTTCTCATATTCAGATTCTGATCTAAGCAAATCTTCGTTTTCTATATTACCAACTTCGTCTTCTCTAGAGTAACATGTGATATCATTTCTTTTATCGATTGTAGGAATACTAAAAGTTGGATATATTTTACATTTGTCACCCAGAAATTTTACCGTGTAACATTGTGTTATCAATTGATCAAAACTCAGTACGTTCCGATCAATATCTGGTGTATAAAATACACTTTGTATTCGTAGTTTTTCTGATCCGGAAATCATTTCAACAACACCAATTCCTTTAATGAAATAAAAATTACATTCCCAAGTGTTTGTTTCAACTTCATACAGTTTCTTGATTCTCTTAAACATATTTATGTTTCCAGAATAGTGTCGTTTAAGTGATTTGATAACATACCAGATATTCGACCAGTAACTTCCGTCTGTTCCGATCACCATGTACTCTGAACTCCGATCATATTGATTTTCATCATCAACCCCCTTCTGTGATTGCGATCCCGTGTTTATCGCTAAACGAATGAGTTGAGAGGCCTCATCTTCTTCTTTCCTCTTACACTGTGCAATCTGATGCCCTGGTAGATTGCAATAATAACACTTTCTTTGAAACCTTCGTCTCTCTCTATTCTCATACGAACGGTGCAGACATGGCAGAGTTGTTGACGTTTCTGCAGGGATCTCTTCTCTTCCAGAAGTGGCTCTGATACCACTTTATTGATTGTTATGCTCATTTGCAGCGGAATTTATTGATGATTTGGAATTCATTATGATTAGGAATGTACGAGAAAAGATTATAGATGGACAATATCAGTTGGATAATGTCTTGGTACCGACAAAACTGCCGGCAAAGTTACATATATAGGGTCGGTTAATGGCGGTTGGACTTGGAGGGAAAATAACCGTTCGAAAGGAACCGGTGCCAACCATTAACCATACACCGAATAATATCATAATGTCACATATACATAAGTTTATAATTACATAACATATAGAATTAAGTTTATAATATCATCACTAACACCCCCCAACCGGCCAAAAGGGCTAAAATATCACTGTAACTAATATGATATCAAAGCATAATGCAGAGAATTAAAAGCAACACTTCATAGTATAAATCCAAACATCTCAAAGTTAAGAAAAACTACCTACGTAATTATTCATTACATCAAGTGAAACAAATGATCTTCAATTCAAATATGTGCTCTCTTCAATATGCTTCTGGATTCCCCTGGTAACACGACCTGTATGAAAACAAAGCAATCAAGCGTAACACTGAGTGGGGGATGAACGAAATAACAATTATACATATTAATTTGAACTCTTGATGAAAAGTGTTCACCCAACCCAAGATGTAATTAAAAACAAAACAATAGTATTCACTCAAAATTTACATGGTGAAAAAATTCCATCCAACAATATATTTATTAAACTTAAAAAATATCTTATTTAAAGGAGATAGGTAAAATATATTTACGTAACACTTTCAGATGTCGTTTTATTTGATTCACATTGTTAAGATTACTTCTTGAATATAAAAAACAAACAAACAGATTCTGATATAAGTTTTATTGAAAACGTCGTTTTACTTAAGGTATGGTATTTTTAATATTGTAAGCAATATGAGTGTTGATATTGTGATGAACCAAACCGATTTCGACAAAACAACATAGGTACCGGAATCGGTATTATTGGAAGTATTTGTGATATTGGAACCATTAAGATATTCTATATATGCCTTTAACCCATTTAATTTTTCTCTTTTAACTTGCATCCGTTAACTTTTTGATATAGATGAATACGTAGGTGTGTTTACTTTTTCCCCTCAACAATCCGATTGATATTTGTATACATAATGGACTCTTTTTGTTATCGTAGCCATACGAGTGCCGGTACTATGATGAACTGAACCGATTCCCACCAAACAACATCGGTATTGGTGAATCGGCTGTGAGCTTATTCTGCTCCATCTTGTGATAGAGCTTAGGTCGAAAATGGTGAATCGGCCCAAGCCCTACTCGTTGAGGGACATAAGCTTCCAGCTTTTCTACTTTAAGGGGTCTGAGAATTTCAAATATGGAAACTGGTGTATCTATTGTGATTGCAATTTGGGTTGTTAAGGTTTCACTGATTTGATCCACCCATTGTTTCCCACCCGATTTTGGGTTTAATAACGGGTTTAAAGAAGCCATACGGATACACTCAAATTTGTTCTCATGAGATGATAAATCCAAGCTATATATAACACTATGACTTTATATTGTAAGCTCATATATGTTTCGATTGGTAAGATATCCTTATATATTTAAAGTAGATTGCCTCAGGATGATCATGCTTTACACATTAGAATATTGAGTTAATCAATTTCAAATACAATTGATTAGTATATATTGTCCATGTCTGAAAAAATGTGTTACACGCATGTATTAGTCCTGGAGAACAAGACGAACTGGTCCCTCCCTAGCTAGCACAAAAATACAAGTCTAAAAAATAAATTAGAAAAACCAAAAACACATTAATGTACGTTCTAGTTTAAATAAAATAGTATATACTAACTAGTGTATTTCTAGTCAAGATGTTTTTTTAAAAGATTGTAACAATAAGTACATGCATATTATAAAAATTTTTAAGTAAAAATACGTACGTTGTTTAACACATAATGTCTAAATATTGAAGCTAAAAAAAATAAAAAAAAATTACGTATGTCGGTTTCGAAGAGAAGTAATTGAAGAGAAAAGGTCAATGACTTTAATTTGAAGTAATTACAAATTACACCCTCAGGCTCCTTTAAAATTTTATTACACCTAACACTATACGGTATGGAGGGACTTGAAAATTAGACGTTATTCGACATGCGGATAAAACGTAATCACACGTCAGAAAAGTGATGTGGTACCAAAAAGCGCGGTGTGGGATGGGACGTGGAAGGATGGCGTGGTGGAAAACGTGCCACCATTCCCTCCACACCAGCCTAAACGCCAACAACGGGGCGTGGAAGGGTGGCATACGCTTTTTATAATTATTTTCAATTTAAAAAACAAAGAAAATCAATAAAAACCAACCACCCAATGAGAAGCCTTCACATCACACATCACTCAACCTGTACATTGGTGGAAAACATGCCGCCCTTCCTCCACACTGGTGGAAAACATGTCGCCCTTCTCTCCACACCAGCCTAAACGCCAACAACGAGGTGGTGTAATGGCGTGGTTGAGGCCTCCAGCCCTCCACACTAAAAACCACACCCCACTGTAGGTCCGGCTAGGGGAGGATCTAGTCGCCTAATCCTTGTATACGAACCAACCCGGTTGTGCGGAATCCAACCGAGATAGCAAACCGAGATAGAACACTCAAATGCACGACACACAAAAATTCACCGATTAACACCACTTGTATTAATACGAATGAAAGGTCCAGTTACAAGCTCAATGTTTACAGATGTACTCTATAAACTCTCTCTCTCTCGTGTGTGTGTGTGTGCTGCCAACAGAATGCTCTCCGTGTTCTGTTTGTTCTCACAATGTTCTCTCTTTCAAGCTCTCTCTTTGAACACAACACACTACATGGGTATATATACCCGACACAGCTAACATGCTCGAAGGATAAAGTAATCTGGTCGAAGGATCATCTATCGACCAGAAATTCTACCGAAAGATCCATACATACCTCGAAGGATGATATCCTTCGAGGTCCATCTGTATCTATCGAAGGTTATCTTTCGAGGTCATCGAAGGATACAAACCATCCTTCGATGACATCCTTCGACACAAGCATGTTACAACATATGTGCGAACTGTTTGGCCAAGTCAAACCGGAGGATGGTTGACTTGGTCAAACTTACATCGAACGCACATACCAAACCTAAGACGTAACTCAGACTAACACAAGACATCGTTTTGTATCATGACAAAATACAGACAAAGTACAGACACAAGTCTTCGTGTCTTCAAGTCTCTGATGTCCTTTCAACTGAGCTGAGTTGAACCGAGCCGAGTCGTGTCCACAAAATATGTATCAACAAACTCCCCCTTGGACGCTACTCGTGAGGTTCAACTTTCATGTCTTCCACGTCGGAGGATCTTCAAAGTCTTCACGCGTCGTAAGTAGAAAGTGTATCAACAAACTCCCCTTTTCATTTAGGTAGTGTGTCAATAAACTCCCCCTTAGATTGAACTCTCCATTGAGTCATGCTCGTGAATCTTTTGACTTGTCAATTCTTCAGATCCTTGTGGTGTTGATGAAGGGTCAGCGGCAACTCGATCATTTTATCCTTTGAGTGGCTCCACTTCGTGTCTTCATTCCAAAGCTTGTCATCGAACATGTTCTCCTCGCCTTTAGCATCTGCACATGCAAGAAAGCTAAACGCATAATGAGAACAACCGCTTGGAATATAGTTAACATTTAAACAAGCGACACATATGAGATCAAATCTCAATCAAACACCAACCGACAATATTTTGAAAGTTTAGAAAAATATACAATCTTAATCCTTTAACTTTCAAAACTTGTTAACTTCGACAGTTTATGAAGATGCAATTGTTTTTCGGCTTACGATCAGGATTTTGGGTAGGATAGACTCGAGTTCCAACATCAGTCAATCAAAAATAAACTAGAAGCAAAATCTTTTTGGATTTTATAAAGTTTATATTAAAACACACCTAAAATCTTTTTGAAATTTTTCATTTTTCAAATGTAAAGACGGAAAGCAATAAATAAATATATACAAAGATGCATAAACTGAAAACAGTAAATAAATATTTACAGACATTCTTTTTGCTAGTTTCGAGGGTAAGAGAATCATATCAGTGTACGGTCAAGTCAAAACGCTCTTGTTGTTCTTTTAGTTAACATTAAGATAAGCATCCTATAACAATTATCGGTATTGTTGTCCACTTAAGCTCAACTTATCATTTGTAATCATGGCGAGGGGATACGTTAAGGTATGATTTATACTTACCGACCGGTGTTCATCCACGTCCCGACACATTCCCGTATCAAGGTATGCACGAGGGTTCATCTTACCGGTGAGTATGCCGATTATCATCTGTTTGACCGTATATGATGTGAGATTCTCACTTATTTTTATTGAAAACAAGCCCTATGTGATAGAATCACTTATTGATGAGGAACTTGATTTTCGATGCATGAGGGCACAGGAGCAAGTCCGTGAACAGGTCAGTACTTTCGTACAGCAGAGAGACGAACTTGACTCCCGGATAAATGTGATATTTTATCACTTATTTTGTATGGACATGTGATTGTTGATCACTTATTGAGGTCGAATGCAATATGTACACGTATGTATAGTATCATGGAAGATCTAGACTTGCGTCTCCGTTATTTTTCGGTAAAAGATACAACCATGATACCCAGATGATAAGCAGCATAAAGACCGAATATCTCAGAACCTCGGCAATCTCTCAAACGAAATTTCGGTACTAAGACCATATGCCAATGAATGGTTCCCACCCAGTCTTCAGTCGATTTAAGTTTATATCACCCTGCACACTTTAAAATGATTGTGAGCCTACCGATACATCTTATATAGAGCTGCTTATCGCTTTTTCATTTAAGGTTTAAAGAGATTTAGACAGACCACTGATGTACTATCATTTTCTCTTTTGCTCGCCAGGAAACTCATTTTTGTTTTTCTATTGTTTTTGTGCTTTTGAAATTTTTTCAATGTTTTTGGATTTTCAAATTTTGAATTTACTCCCCCTAAAATCAATAAACTAAGATAAAATTTAAAAACACAAAGGTATTTACAAAAACGATTTCCCAATGTTGGTTAACTCATGTTTTACCTCAATGCCGTTTACCAAAATTATTTATTTTTAATCTGAAAAGATTTATCGAATTTTGGAAAAATCAGTTGGCATGTCGGTAAGCGGTGCGGACCATGACAACATTGTCTGGCCAAAGAGTGCTGTACGAGATAATACAAATTCATAAAGCAGCTAAACTAACGACAAGTAAAGGAGAGATTAGAAATTTAAAACCGTATCCTGCAACTGCTTCGTGTATTGCAAGGAATTTGAGTGCTCTCCCAAACTGGATATCCACCCGGTGTGGATTTCAAAGCCGATGCTTTGTAGCTACTGAGAAGTCTCTTGTCAGCAACAAGATCATAAACCTTTGGGTCCGGCTGGTCTTCCACATTGCACCAGCGAAGGTTTTTGTCTTTCTCTCGAGAAGTAGTGTGCGGTTGTTCAACCCATGCCAAGGCATCCGCACACCTGGTTGGTTTGTTCAACAAACACATTTTCTTCAATCACACCACAAAGAAATGTACACTGCACGTTCATCTTGTTGATTTTGAACTTCAAACGTGCTGCAGGCGCGTACATTTTGATTGAATCTATCCTGGGGACCCGATCAAAGCCTTGAACAATCAAACTTTTGATGATTTGCAATTTGTCGAAGCTTTTCACACTCTTTCAACAGACACTTCTATTTCTCTTCTCATTTTCTCTCCATCAAAGGCAGCAATTTCTTCTGTTGCCTATTTTGTGCATGGACGCTCCACTATCGACAATCTTACGACTATCAATAGTTCCTCCTGGAACATTCGGCACACTCACTTAAAGATTAGTTGGAGAGGGGGACCCAAGCCTTTGTGGACTTGGGTCGTCCTTGATCATCAAGAAAAGTGATTTCAATCACTTGATGATTAGGAAACAGAACCTGTGGTGCTCCCCCTGACTGAATTACCTGTTTTTGTTTCCAAACTGTTTGTCCTTTACCAGTATTTGTATTAATTGTTTTAGCATTTACTGGTTTTACAGTTTTAGGTTTTGCTTGTACAGGTTTTTCTTCTTTGACCTCTGATTTTAAGGCCTTTTCAATTACCTTTTGATTCTTTTGCTTTAACTTCTTTTCCCTTTCTTTCAAGACACGTGGGTCTTGTTTCGGGGAAACTGATCGTTTTTGGTAATTGGTTTCTTGGGGAGCACTCGTTTTTGCCTTCAACTTTTGCAGGTATGGACAGTATCTTACAATATGCCCAACTGTGCCACACTCAAAACACATTCTCCGCTCTACAAACCTCGGAGAAACATGTTGATGACCAGACGGAGAACCAGACCATGAACTTTGTGATCTAGACGTGCTTGTACCTAAATCACATCCGTTGGTGTGTTGGGTGTAATTATTCTGATCATTTCGTTTTAAAATTCTAACTTGTTTTACAAAATCAATGTTTGTAGGTCGGGCTAGGGGAGGATCTAGTCGCCTAATCCTTGTATACAAACCAACCCGGTTGTGCGGAATCCAACCGAGATAGCAAACCGAGATAGAACACGCAATATAAACACACAAGACTCAACGATTAACACCACTTGTATTAAACGTATGAAAGGTTCCGGTTACAGCTCAATGTTTACAAATCAGTCCTGTAAACTCTCTCTAGTGTGTGTGTGTGTTCTCTGCTCTAAGTGTTCTTCCTCTTGTCCTCTCTTGTTATCTCACTTAACACAACACACGCGTATTTATACCCAACACAGCTAGGTCTGGTCGAAGGATCAGATAGATGATCGAAGGATCATCTATCGACCAGAAACCTTCCGAAGGATCAACAAGTACCTCGAAGGATGGCATCTTTCGAGGTCCATCAATCGAAGGTTATCTTTCGAGCTCATCGAAGGATCTAAACTATCCTTCGATGACACACATCCTTCGACACAACCAGCTTTCAAACATTTTCTAACTGTTTGACCGAATCAATCCGGAGGATGGTTGACTTGGTCAAACTTACAGGACTAACAAAGACAACGTTCGGTATCGTTACAAAATACAGACAAAGTACAGACATAAGTGCACCAACAAACTCCCCCTTGGCTGTAGCTTTGTCTGGCTGTAGCTTTGTCTTTATCTTTATCAGCTTTGTCTCGATCTTTGTCTCGATCTTTGTGTCTTCAAGTCTTTGACGTCCTTTCAAGTCTTGAATGTCGGAGGATCTTTAAAGTCTTCACGTCTTGAAAGCAGAAAGTGTACCAACAAACTCCCCGTTTCATGTAGGAAGTGTGTTGACAAACTCCCCCTTGACATAAGCTCCCCCTTGAGTTATGCTCGTGAAATACTTGTTCTTTATGAATTGAGATCCTTGTGGTGTTGATGATGGTCAGCGGCAACTCGATCATCTTTATCATTTGAGTGCCTTCACGTCGTGTCTTCATTCCGAGGCTTGTCATCGACCATGTTCTCCTTGCCTTTAGAATCTGCACATGCAAGAAATCTAAACGCGTAATGAGAACAACTGCTTGGAATATCATAAGCAAACGACACACATGTGACCATTGTTTAATCAAAACACCGTCCGACAGTTTGAAAGTTTAATAAATTTGTCACTTTTAGTTTTTAACTTTCAAAACTTGCAAATTTCGACCGTTTATGAAGATTTAGTCGTTTTCGGTTTTCGTTCAGGTTTCAGGTAACGAAGACTCGAGTACGATCGAAAATAAAATAGAAATAAAATCTTTTTGGCTTTTATAAAGTTTATATTAAAACTCACCTAAAATCTTTTTGGAATTTTCAAATATTTTAAATTTAAAGACTGAAAGCAGTAAATAAATATATACAGACATTCTTTTTGCGAGTTTCGAGGGTAAGAGAATCATATCAGTGTACGGTCATGCCAAAACGCTCTTGTTGTTCTTTTAGTTAACATTAAGATAAGCATCCTATAACGATTATCGGTATTGTTGTCCACTTAAGCTCAACTTATCATTTGTAATCATGGCGAGGGGATACGTTAAGGTATGATTTATACTTACCGACCGGTGTTCATCCACATCACGACACATTCCCGTATCAAGGTATGCACGAGGGTTCATCTTACCGGTGAGTATACCGATTATCATCTGTTTGACCGTATATGATGTGAGATTCTCACTTATTTTGATTTGAAAACAAGCCCTATGTGATATAATCACTTATTGATGAGGAACTTGATTTTCATATGCATGAGGGCACAGGAGCAAGTCCGTGAACAGGTCAGTACTTTCGTACAGCAGAGAGACGAACTTGACTCCCGGAAAGAATTTGTGATATATTATCACTTATTTTGAGGGACATGTGATTGTTGATCACTTATTGAGGTCGAATGCAGTATGTACACGTATGTATGGTATCATGGAAGATCTAGACTTCGTCTTTTATAGAAACAACCATGATACCCAGATGATAAGCAGCATAAAGACCGAATATCTCAGAACCTCGGCAATCTCTCAAACGAAATTTCGGTACCAAGACCATATGCCAATGAATGGTTCCCACCCAGCCTTCAGTCGATTTTAAGTTTATATCACCCTGCACACTTTAAAATGATTGTGAGCCTACCGATACATCTTATATAGAGCTGCTTATCGCTTTTCATTTTAGGTTTAAAGAGGTTTAGACAGACCACTGATGTACTATCATTTTCTCTTTTGCTCGCCAGGAAACTCATTTTTGTTTTTCTATTGTTTTTGTGTTTTTGAAATTTTTCGATGTTTTTGGATTTTTCAAATTTTGGATTTACTCCCCCTAAAATCAACAAACTAAGATAAAATTTAAAACACAAAGGTATTTACAAAAATGATTTTCTGATGTTGGTATTACTCTTGCTTGACCTTAATGCCGTTTACCAATAATAAATAGTCAAATCTTGATTTGTCAAATGCTTTGGTAAAAAGGTCGGCACGTTGGTCATCGGTGTGGACGTAAGCGACATCGATTAGCCTTTTCTCAAAGCAATCACGTATGAAGTGATACTTAATGTCGATGTGCTTAGTCTTTGAATGCTGCACAGGATTTTTAGTGATCTGTAAGGCAGCAGAATTATCAACGTAAATAGGAGTAGTTAGGAATTCAAAACCGTAGTCGCGCATTTGTTGTTGGATCCATAGGACTTGGGAGCAACAACTTGAGGCAGCAATGTATTCAGCTTCGCATGTTGATGTAGCGACGCACGTCTGTTTCTTGCACTGCCATGTGACTAGGCGATTTCCCAAAAACTGACATCCAGCCGTTGTGGATTTGCCGTCGATTTTGCATCCGCCAAAATCAGAATCACTGAATGCGATCAAGTCAAAGTTATTATCCCTAGGGTACCACAGACCGGTGTCAGGGCAACCCTTCAAATAACGAAAAATCCTTTTTACAGCTGCAAGATGTGAGGCCTTCGGGTTAACTTGATATCTGGCAAGCAGGCACGTTGGGTACATTATATCTGGTCTTGATGCTGTGAGGTACATAAGAGATCCGATCATCGCGCGATAGTGTGAGGGGTTAACATCTTGACCCTTCAAATCTGGAGTAATTCCGTGATTTTGTGGCAATGGGGTACCGATGGGCGTTGCATCAGACATCTGGAACCGGCTCAAGATGTCACCAACATATTTAGTCTGATGGATGAATATCCCAGACTCAGTTTGTTGTACTTGTAGGCCCAAAAAGAAAGTCATTTCCCCCATAGCACTCATCTCGAATTTATCCTGCATAATGCGCTCGAAATTCCTACACAAAACATCGTTAGTAGAACCAAATATAATATCATCAACGTATAGCTGTACCAGTAGAAGATCTCCATCTTGTTCTTTGATGAAAAGAGTACAATCGATAAGACCTCTTCGAAATCCATTCTCCAGCAGATAATTAGATAAGGTTGCGTACCAAGCTCGCGGTGCTTGATGAAGACCATAGAGAGCTTTGTTGAGCAACCAAACCCGATCGGGATGGATAGGATCTTCAAAACCTGGAGGCTGTTCGACGTACACCTCTTCTTCTACCACACCATGTAAGAATGCACTTTTCACGTCCATCTGGTATACCTTGAAACCTTTGAATGAGGCATAAGCCAGAAATATCCGAATTGCTTCTAGACGTGCAACAGGTGCATAAACTTCGTTGTAGTCGATCCCTTCTATCTGACGAAAACCTTGAACGACTAGCCTTGCTTCGTTTCGGATAACGATTCCACGGTCATCCTTTTTGCATTTAAACACCCAACGGGTACCAATCTTCTTGTAACCAGCAGGTTTCTCTACGAGTTTCCAGACACCAAGCTTCTGGAATTGTTGCAGTTCTTCCTGCATCGCTTCAACCCATGAGTTATCTTTCAAAGCTTCTTTCCAAGTTCTTGGCTCTTCCTGTGAGACATAACACGCGAAAGACCAATCGTTTTGTTGCCCGGATTCTCTAATCGCCGCATACAAGCCTGCATTGTTGTTGTTCCGCAACATGTTTCTTGTTTGAACGCCACTTTGCACATTTCCGATGATGTTTTGTTGAGGATGGGTATTGTGAATCCTTGTTTCTGGATTATCTTAAACTGGAATGTTTGTACCCAGATTGTTGAGATTGAGATCAACAATCAATTCAAGGCCCGGAATTGACGAAGAGGATGATCCAGTAGCTTCAGCTGTTCTAGGGACATCCACTGGAGGTGTACCTTCTGAAGTACCATGTACTGCTGTTGTTGGAACTTCTTGATCTGCATCGAGAAATTCGTCATCCTCTGAAGATTCGTTCAATTCGGTAGCATCTTGAAAATCCTCATTGTCGAGAGCATTATTGTTCACTGAAGATGGTTCTTGATTGACAATAATGGGATGAACCAACGGTGAATCTGTTGCATTGTCGCTCTCGAAAAACATCCTTGCAGCAGCATTTTCTTCAACTGCTTCAACATTGATCGAATTGAAAAAGTCATCGTACTCAAACATCCAAGGCTGACCAGGATTTTTGACTGGTAAAGTGTGCCTTTGTACTCTGACCTCAGACCATTCCTCGACCCTTTTAGTCTCTAGATTCCAGACTCTTAAGTTTGGTGTGGAGTACCCAAGAAAGTATCCATCAATGGCTCTTGCCCCAAACTTTCCATTAGGATCGATAATTGTGCACGGAGCTCCAAACGGTTCAAGATATGACAAATCTGGTTTCCGTTTGTTGATAAGCTCAAAACAGGTCTTGTTGTGCCGTTTGACTGTAAGGACTTTGGTTCAACGTATAACATGCAGAGGACACAGCTTCAGTCCAGAAGGGAATCGGTAACTGTGACTCTACCAACATTGTCCTAGCAGTCTCGATCAATGTGCGGTTCTTACGTTCAGCGACGCCATTTTGTTGAGGAGTATAAATTGCACTAAATTCGTGAAGAATACCTTTTGAAGTGCAAAACTCCGCCATGGCATGATTTTTGAATTCAGTACCATTGTCGCTACGTATCCGTCTAACCTTCAACTTGTAAAGATTCTCAATCTGAATGATCAAGTTTTTGATAATACCGAAGGTTTCACTCTTATGTGCCATGAACGCCACCCAAGAAAATCTTGAATAATCATCAGTAATCACGAGGCAATATTGATCATTCCTAATGCTTTTGTGCTTCACAGGACCGAACAAATCCATGTGCAAACGCTCAAGAGGAACAGCCACCGTGTTGACTTTCTTTGTAGGGTGTCGCTTCTTCGTTTGTTTTCCTTTCTGGCACGAGACACAGATGTCTTGAAGATGAAAGTTTTTAAGAGGAACACCATTCACTAACTCATTTGACACCAAATGATTCATTTTGCGTAAGTGAATGTGACCCATTCGCCTGTGCCAAGAGATTGTGTCTTTTTCTGTGGCTTTGGAAACGAAACAAGTTGCTTGTGCAGACGTAGTAATAGCTTGGCTCATATCAAGGACATACAGATCATTTATCCTTGGAGCCGACAAGAGAATCCATTCTTTTGGAATTTTGAAGCCGGGTTTCAGCACATAACATCCATTTGCATCAAAGTGTACTGAGAACTGCTTGTCACAAATTTGAGAAACACTAAGAAGATTGTGATCAAGTTGTTGTACGAAGTTGATCTTGTCAAAACTAACAACCCCGTTGGAAATCATTCCTTCACCCGTAATATATCCGCCCTTATCTCCAGCAAAAGCAACATAACCTCCTCTAATAGATTTGACGTCGTAGAGAAGCTTCATGTCGCCTGTCATGTGCCTGGATGCCCCACTATCAACAATCCAATGACTACTGATAGTTCCTCCTGGAACACCCTGCACATGAACTCACACAATTAGTTGGAGATGGGGACCCAAGCCATTATGGTCATGGGTCTTCCATTTTCATCAATAACAATAACTTCTATTCTTTGATGATTTGAAAATTGTGATGGTCCCCCTGAATTTTTAACCGTTTTAGGTTTCCAGGTCTGTTTTGGTTTACCAATGTCATTGTTTAACAATTTAACTTCGTGATTGTTTGAAGTTTTCGAAAATTTTGAATTTTCTGGCTTAACTGAAACAGATTGTTTTTGAACCACATCGGTTTTAATTGCCTTTTCAATTTTCTTGACCTGTTGGCGTTTCTGTTTCTTTTCCCTTTCTTTTACAAGGCGGGGATCTTGTTTTACAGAAACATATCGTTTGCGGTCAGTTTGGTCACGGGGATCATCTTCTTTGGCTTTTAATTTATGAAGATACGAGCAATTTCGAATGATATGCCCAATTGTACCACATTCAAAACATGATCTTCGTTCAACAAACCCCGAAGTATCATGTGATCGTCTTGCCGATGATGAAGATGAACTTTGTGATCTCGAGGTACTAGGTTTCGAACAACTTGGTTCATTCCTTTTCATCACTGTTGCTTTCTTGACAAAATCTAAGTTAGATTGATTTTGAAATGTTTCAATTTTGTCCGTTCCATTCGATTTCACAAAGTTCACATTCTTCTTCTTCTTCTGATTCGGCTTCTTTTGACTCTGAGTCGGTGCCTTACCTCTTGGTTTGGTATGATTTTGCTGTTTTTCCACTGCTGGTAATTTCTTGTTCCCAAATTGTTTTCTAACTTCAGCCTTTGGGATAGGAGGACACTGTGTGACTGTAACATGTGGTCCTGTCTTTCCCAAAAACTTACTTGTAGAATTTTCAAAGACTTTACTGATTAAAGATTGATTAACATTCTTAATAGGAAAATCTTTGTCTGAATAGATTTTATCATCACCAACAAGAGTGTACAGCAAATCCACACTCTCCGACTCTTTCTCAGACGAGGACTCAGTGGCAACAGTCTTAGCGGATTTTGCAGGAGGATCACAAAGAATATGATTCTCAAGAGGTATGTCCTCTTCTTTGATCACCGCATCAGACTTTGCTGAATCAGTATCATCGGATTCATCATCAGAAGAATCAGTATCCTCAATCACAACTGGAGGATCCTGATTCGGTTCAGCAGTTACAAAGGTATCTGCTGACACATCTGAATCTGACGATACTTCTTTCTTGTATCCAAGTCCTGCAGCAAACTCAGTAACATCTAGAGGAACAGATGGCTCAAAGTGAGTTCTATACTCCTCATCAGGCATGGCATCATAATTGTGTCTGACCGGTGGTGGACATTGCTTATAACCTATGCATGTAACATCCTTTTTCTCTTTCTGAACATCAATGATGTGATCCAACACATAGCTAGAACTCAAATAACTGTCTAACTTGAGTCGGATCGCCTCACTTTCTGTTTTAACACAAGCCATTTCTTTTTGCATCACCTCAAGACGAGATATATACAAATTAATGTCAGTTTGTTTTCTGGAAACCATTTTTGTCAGTTCTGTTTTATCTTTCTTTAATGTTTCAATCATCTTTTTAAAATCCTTTTCATGGTTTTCATAAAACATATTGGCTTCAGTGCACTTGGAGATATCAACTGTCAATTTCTGATTATGAATAAAAGTCACATCATATTTCTCTTGCAAAGCCTCATGTTTGCTTTGCAATTCACACCACTTATCATTCACTAAAACATGTTTGTTTTGCAAGTCAAACAAACTAGCTTGTAAAGCATCGTGTTTGCTTTGCAACTCAGACATGTTTGCATCCATATCAGCACATCTAACACGCAAACTATCACAGTTATCACAGCTAACAGAAATGGGTTCATCGACACATACCTGACTTGATGAACAGTCAACATTAGCCATAAAGGCTGAATGGAGAGAAGACGAAGAATAAGCAGCTTGATCCACCAAAATAGATCTTCTTTGAATTCCTGCTGCACCTTCTTCCAAAAGCTCATCAATAACTGCATCGACTGACGCACTTGATGTGTCATCTTCCTGATCATTGCCTGAAGTGGAGGATTCTTCATCTGAACTTCTACTATAACCAGAAGAGTCTTCATCCTCAGAAGAGTCACCACCATTGGCGGAAGATTCTCCACCACTGGCGTGATTTAAATCCTTCACGATTTCAGCAAAACAAGCTGTACCATCTGGAGCGTCATTTCCCAACTGGATTGACCAATCACAACCTTCATCTACTTGAACCACAAGTGCCTGGTTGGCATTAGATGGTCCTGCTTGAGTCTGGTTGTTGACAGGTACCAATGTGCGAACATTGTTCCTGTTCTGGTTCTGCTGGTTGCCTTGACCTCTGAAAGGATTCTGGTTTCCATGTTGAGATGGCCTCGCACATTCACGCTTGAAATGACCACGTTCACCACAATTGAAGCATCTAACAGCCTGCTTATCAAACCCATACTTGGTGTCTTTCTTGCCTTCCAAGCTGGTTCTGCCAGTTCTTTCCATGAAATCCTTTGCTCGCCTAACAGCACTGGCAAGGGCCCACTTGATGTCCATTATCTCCATCTCCTCTTTATCTATCTGCTGATAGTCTTCTTGTGTCAGATTAATGTTACCAATCTGACCTTCCACCAATCCACAGTATGCGCTCACCAAAGTGTTTAGCAGCTCCATGTGTTCTTTTGCTACTTCAACACTGACTTTAGAAAAGCTTGAGGTGTCGAGCCGTACTGTATTTTGCTTTGATTGCTGACCAGCAGATGATGTGCTTCCATAACACGCTTGCTGTTGAGGAGGAGGAGGAGGAGGAAGTGGATTTCCGAATATATCAGTTTCTCTGATAGGTTGTTGGCTTTGCTGTTGTGGCACTGGTTGAGGAACTGGATTAAGCGGATTTCCATATATGTCTGTTGTTGGAGGAGGAATGTCATACAAGCTAGTGCTAGACACAAATGCTGTTTGAATTGGAGCGTATCCAAAGTGCCATTGTACTTCAGGATTTCTAAGAAATTATTCCATTGAGGTGGCAGTGCATCTGCAAACTTCTTCACTATCTCTGCTGAAGTTGTTACAACCCCCATATTTCCCAATTCAGTCAGCAAATGAGTATATCGACTTGTCAAATCTCCTAAAGATTCATTCTGCATACAAGTAAAACCATCAAACTCTTTCTTTAGCAGGTCTTTTCTTAATTGACGTGTCGCTTCATTTCCTACGCCCCTTGTTTTCAATGCGTCCCACAACCTCTTCGTTGTCTTGTGACTGACAAATTGATGATAAATATCTTTGCTTAACGCCTGAGTAAGAATGGCATACGCTTTCTTCTCTAAGTCATAGACCTTCTTCTGATCTTCTGTAAGATCGGCAAACGTAGCAGCAGATGAAGCGGCAACCTCTATTGTTTGATCAAAATCTGTGATGAAACGCAACCACAATTCTGTATTTTGACCAAGGACGTATGTATGAAATCTACCAAACCATCCCTGATATTCACTTAAGTGCATCAACTTTGGAGGCCTATTCAAACTTCCCGTTTCACTTTCGCTTAGCAAAATGCTTTGAACACTTGGAGCTTGATTTGATGCGAATGCCCATTGACCGGTAGATGTAGCATTAGCTTGCGAAGATGCCGGTGCGGGAGACGGAGTTCCATAGTACATTTCTCTAAATAAATCCTCACTGCTTCTATACTTGTTTTCTGTATTTGACGGAGTACCCCAGGCCGGATTCATTTTTGATCAAAAAATAATACCTGAAAATCACAACTTGTAACACATAAACAGACTGGAATCGAAAGATCAACACCTGTTCGAAGGATCAACAGTGTTCGAAAGATCACTGTTGAATTTCGAACAATGTTTTCGAAAGATTCTCCAAACGAAGGATCCTTATCTTTCGAAAATGAACTTTAGACCGAAAGATGAACACAGATGAATGTCGAACGATGACTTCGAAAGACTTCGAAAGACTCCCCAGTCGAAGGATCCTTGTGTTTCGAGAAAGAGCAGCAGACCGAAAGATATATGTTTCGAAAATATTCCTTGGACCGAAAGGTAAGTCTCACACTTCGAAGGATGCTCGAAGGATGACTATCTGTCGAACCTCCTTTGGTCGAAAGATGATCTTTCGACTTCGAGGGATATCCTTCGATCTTACTGACACGGTTGACAAATGTGACGGGTTGGTGAAAAGTTGACAGGTTGGTGAGAACTTTCGGCAGAAAGTATGTTCAGACCATATCTTCTGAACATGCAGGTTTCACCAAACAGGTAATGTCCAATATTTTAATCAGTTTACTCTTTTCAATGCACAAACAAGTTTAATATTCAAATTTTTAAGATCAAAGAGTGTAATATTATGAAGAACACTTGAAGACTTCAAGAACACTACCCAGAAAAAATAAGAATTTCAGTGAACCGAAACTCTCCAAACACACGAATTTGCTAAAATGTTTAACAAAAACCCATGACTAACATGTAAACATGAAAAATAACAAGGTTTTTAACAAAACACCAAGCAAAAACAGCAAGATTTTCCAGAAAATATGAACTTTTTAAACCCGAAAAACAGCAAGAACACCTCGGTTTTAACAAGGAGAAGAGCCAAGGCTCTGATACCACTTGTAGGTCGGGCTAGGGGAGGATCTAGTCGCCTAATCCTTGTATACAAACCAACCCGGTTGTGCGGAATCCAACCGAGATAGCAAACCGAGATAGAACACGCAATATAAACACACAAGACTCAACGATTAACACCACTTGTATTAAACGTATGAAAGGTTCCGGTTACAGCTCAATGTTTACAAATCAGTCCTGTAAACTCTCTCTAGTGTGTGTGTGTGTTCTCTGCTCTAAGTGTTCTTCCTCTTGTCCTCTCTTGTTATCTCACTTAACACAACACACGCGTATTTATACCCAACACAGCTAGGTCTGGTCGAAGGATCAGATAGATGATCGAAGGATCATCTATCGACCAGAAACCTTCCGAAGGATCAACAAGTACCTCGAAGGATGGCATCTTTCGAGGTCCATCAATCGAAGGTTATCTTTCGAGCTCATCGAAGGATCTAAACTATCCTTCGATGACACACATCCTTCGACACAACCAGCTTTCAAACATTTTCTAACTGTTTGACCGAGTCAATCCGGAGGATGGTTGACTTGGTCAAACTTACAGGACTAACAAAGACAACGTTCGGTATCGTTACAAAATACAGACAAAGTACAGACATAAGTGCACCAACAATGTTAGATTTATCCTGAAATGTTTCAAGTTTGTCAGAACCCGTGGATCCAACAAAGTTCATTTTCGGTTCTCTTTTCTTAACAGGAGCTCTTTTGTTTTGCACCTTTTGTTGCTGAACTTTAGGTGCTTGAACATTCTTGTTCTGAGCCTTCTTTCCCTGTACCTTACCCTTTCCGGAGTTGACTTGTTGTTTTCGCTCAATTGGTGGTTTTTGGTTTCCGTATTGTTTTCTAATTTGTTCCCACGGAATTGGATCACATTGAGTGACGGTAACTTTCCCACTTTTGTTCCCCAAAAACTTATCAATACATCCTTCAAAAATTTGCTCAATTAAATCTTGATTTACATTTTTAATTGGAAAATCTTTGTTAGAGTAGATTTTGTCATCTCCTTTGAGCGTGTACAACAAATCATTCCCTTCAAGGCTAGATACAATGGAATCCATTGCTTTTGACGTTTCAGTCTTACTCGGTTTCACTGGTGGATCACACAGGATGTGATTCTCGATTGGAATATCTGTTGTAACCGAGCTAGACTGTTGGTTCACAATTTCTTCAGATTCATCGTCCGAAGAATCAGTATCCTCAACAATGATAGGACTCTGTTCCTTAACACACAATGAATCTGTCTCATTCTCAGATTCTGATTGACCCGAGGATAATGTACCTGTTGTGAACCCAAGGCCTGCTGCAAAGTCATCTAGACCGAGTGGCACAGTAGGTTCAAAACGGGGCATATCCTCGTCATCAGGCAATTTGGAGTAATTGTGATTCATTGGGGGAGGACATGATTTGAATCCCATACATTTTTTATCTCCCTTCTTCTTTTGAACGTCAATGATGTGATCCAATACATAGCGGGAATTGGAATAGCTTTCCAGTTTCTGCTTAATTGTCTCACATTCGCATCGAGCTGTTGCTAACTCTACCATTTGCTTTTCAATTGTGTCAATAAGATTATTGTTAGCATGTTGTTTTCGCAAAACAGCTTTTTGTAATTCTGAAACATCGTGTCTTAATGACGCAATTGTTGCTTTAAATTCCTTTTCATTTCTGGTTAAAAACAAGTTAGCTTCGGTTGCTTTAGAAAGATCTACAATCAATTCTTGATTGTGTTTGTGTGTGATTTCAAACTGACTTTCCTTTTCAGCATATTTAACATTTAAACTATCACAATTTTCACAACTAACTACAGTGGGTTCATCGACACATGCCTGACTTGAGGAACTGTCGACATTAGCCATAAAGGCTGAATGGAGAGAAGAAGATCCATCTTCAGAGAAAATCTTCTCCATTTCTTCTGATGTAGCATCAGCTTTCTTGATCAAGTCAGATTTCTCATTAGCATCATTAGACAAATTATCACCTTCAGAATCCACTCCCTCCTTCACGTCCGATTCTGAACTGTAATCACTCACACCTGAGCTATCTTCATCAGTGCCACTACATCCTGAACTGTCATCTTTTCCTGAAGATTCACCATTGCTGACATTCTTGACAACTTCAGCATAAAACGCAGTTCTTGTTTGATCACCGAAAGGATTTTGGTTGCCTTTTTGAGGTTGGGCTTGAGGTGGTTTATAAAAATAGGCAGTTGGATCAAATTGGGGTTGCGGTGTGGCAAAAGCTCGCATCCATGCAGTTTTGTCGAAATCTGACTCAGGTTGTGTAGCTGATGATTGTGGAGTCGAAGTTATTTGAGTCCACCACTGACCATTTGTTCCCATTTTATAAAATTAATATATTAAGTGAAAATTGATTTAAAATTTGAAAAATTAATTTTCACAAACTATGTTAAAATGTTGAAAAGAAACAAACAGCCGAAAGATCAAGGATCGAAAGACCTGAAACACACAACTGAAAAACACAACTGTTAATCTTAAACAAATAAGGATCGAAAGATAAACACTTGTTCGAAGGATAGACACTTGTTCGAAGGATCAACAGTGTTCGAAAGATCACTGTTGACTTTCGAACAATGACTTCGAAAGATTCTCCAAGACGAAGGATCCTTATCTTTCGAAATGTAACAGTAGCTCGAACAATATATCCTTCGAAAAGATTCCTTGGATCGAAAGATAACTCACTGACTTCGAAAGATGTTCGAAGGATGGGTATCTGTCGAACCTCCTTGATAGAAAGATGAACTTTCGACTTCGAAGGATATCTTTCGATGAGCTCTGGCACACTGACACAAAGTTGACAGGTTGGTGAGAAAGGTGACGGGTTGGAAGAAATCTTTCGGCAGAAAGGTATGGTCAGACCCTGCCTTTTCACCAACTCAGATATGGGTTGATTATTTTAATCAGTTAACCCTTCCCAATACACAAACAACTTTCAAAAATAATTAAACAAGATCAAAATATGTAAAACTTTGAAGAACACTTGAAGCTTTGTTGAAGATACGAAGAACAAACCCAGAAAATTTGAATTTTTCCGGTAAACCGACAACTTTCCGAACACGAATTTGGCCGAAACTTCACTAAAAACCAATGTTTAACATGTGAAAATGAAGAATAAACAGGTTTTTATAACAACTTTCAGCAAAATACGATGATTTTTGAAGCTTTAAACAGAATTTTTCAAGAAAAATATAAACTTCAAAAACTCGAAACACACCCGAAAACACTCGGTTTTAACAAGGAGAAGAGAGAAGAGCCAAGGCTCTGATACCACTTGTAGGTCCGGCTAGGGGAGGATCTAGTCGCCTAATCCTTGTATACGAACCAACCCGGTTGTGCGGAATCCAACCGAGATAGCAAACCGCGATAGAACACTCAAATGCACGACACACAAAAATTCACCGATTAACACCACTTGTATTAATACGAATGAAAGGTCCAGTTACAAGCTCAATGTTTACAGATGTACTCTATAAACTCTCTCTCTCTCTCGTGTGTGTGTGTGTGCTGCCAACAGAATGCTCTCCGTGTTCTGTTTGTTCTCACAATGTTCTCTCTTTCAAGCTCTCTCTTTGAACACAACACACTACATGGGTATATATACCCGACACAGCTAACATGCTCGAAGGATAAAGTAATCTGGTCGAAGGATCATCTATCGACCAGAAATTCTACCGAAAGATCCATACATACCTCGAAGGATGATATCCTTCGAGGTCCATCTGTATCTATCGAAGGTTATCTTTCGAGGTCATCGAAGGATACAAACCATCCTTCGATGACATCCTTCGACACAAGCATGTTACAACATATGTGCGAACTGTTTGGCCAAGTCAAACCGGAGGATGGTTGACTTGGTCAAACTTACATCGAACGCACATACCAAACCTAAGACGTAACTCAGACTAACACAAGACATCGTTTTGTATCATGACAAAATACAGACAAAGTACAGACACAAGTCTTCGTGTCTTCAAGTCTCTGATGTCCTTTCAACTGAGCTGAGTTGAACCGAGCCGAGTCGTGTCCACAAAATATGTATCAACACCCACACCGTATGGTCTAAGGTTTTATAAACGTATATTTATGTAGTACAATATTGTTAACTTAAATGTAATTTATATACTACCTCCGTCCCACTAAAAGTGTCCTACTTTGAATTTTCAAAGTCTTTGTTTATAAACTTTGAACTTAACTAATTTTGTTTGTGTTAGATAATACTTGATGAAAGTTATATAATTTTAGTGTGTTTTACAAGTGTTTTTATCGGGTTAATTTTCATCACGTTTTATATAACACAAAAAATATATAATTAAAGTCAAAGTTTATGAATAAAGACTTTGAAAATTCAAAATAAGACACATTTAGTGGGACGGAGGGAGTATTAAATAAAATGCTCAGTTAATTGTAAATGATTATGTAATTAAGCAGTATGAAATTCATTTAAAAAAAGACACAATAAAGTGATATTTGACGTTTTAGGGTTTTCAAATTTTCGTATATTATATGTTATTCTTTAAAAATGATTATTAGTGCTAACATCGACTACCCGGCCAATCCCTCATGATTGTTCGTTAGAGTCTCAATCCCATACAATAAATTCCCAGAACAGTCTTTTTGTTTAAACATATAATTAACATCTCCGACCACAGACCCGATTTAGTGGCTAAAACCAGAAGATCTTCACCGAAACTATCAAATTTGTTTTGGTTCTGAATTCCGATTGAGGTGTCAATCGCTTGACGTATCGATGCCGCTGCTTCATCTTGTCCCTTAACCATACAATTGGCAACGTAATAGTGTCCATATTGATGGCAGTAGTAACATTTTCTTTGACTAATTTCGGTTCTTCGCATTGATCTCTTGTTCATTTCATCGGATCAATGATTGCAGGGATGCATCGTGTAGTATAGGATCGCCTGCATCGCATTTTGCTCTGATACCACTTTGTTGGATATCGAACAATTTTTGTACGCGATTTGAATAAATAGGATAACAACGGTGACTAATTTTGGTTCTTCGCATTGATCTCTTGTTCATTTCATCGGATCAATGATTGCAGGGATGCATAGTGTAGTATAGGATCCCCTGCATCGCATTTTGCTCTGATACCACTTTGTTGGATATCAAACAATTTTCGTACGCGATTTGAATAAATAGGATAACAACGGTGATAGAATAAGTTGTTTGATATCTTGGTGCCGGAAAGAGTTTTCCGGCTTATACACACATATATACATCCTACGAGACAGCTATGCAAAGCGGTTGGAAGTTATTTAGCGCCATAAAATGTCTGAAAAGCGCTAGATAACGACTTCCAAATTCGACACTTCATAACCATCGTTTTATTCTTAATAACATCCTAAATAATGTTCTAATGTTGACAATTATGTACATACAAATACAAACAAATACGAATAAAATATAATTAAATTTATATTTCCAACAGTTTTTATGTAAATAGATATGCGAAATTTCTCTTCAATTAATTGACTGGCCAAATGTGTATCAAATGCTTCTTGTACGTACTAATAGAATCCTTGTAATATGTGTCCTTTTTGCTACTAGTCTCATGCTAATGTTTGTTCTTTATAGGATTTACATTGGATAGAAAAGTAAGCATCGTTCAAAATAGAATTAGTTTCGTAGTTAAGCTTAATGCACTAGGTTGGTAGCAAAAAAGTGCTTACAAAAATAAAACAGAATGTATTTAATTTATTTCATTTGAGAAAAAGATCACCACACTTTTATACTATGTACAAAGATATAACCAAGACTTGCGAGCATCTATAGACATCTAGAGAACACTATTTCTTAATACTGTCTTCATATCTACTAGCATGCTTGAACAAGTATAGCAATTCAGAGAATCAAAGAACTAACTAAAACTTGCTATAATACAACAATTTACATCAAGTTCATGTTGGCCTTACACCCTTTGGGCTTGCAAGAGCATTGTGCACCGGGGTTTGACCTTTTTTATCTAGCTGCTGCCACCAAAGAGCTTAGGACAGCCATATAACTCGCAAAACGAGTACAACACCAGCAACAGCAACAACAAAACAGTTAGCAGATGAGTAAACACCTTCCATATTGAAAACCATCTCTTATGCATGAACTTAAACATCCTCACTACCGGCTTCCTCTTGTAGTAGTTATTAATCTTCACAACGGTCTTGTTACCCGAACTCCTGGTTGCTTTGTTTATCCCATTGAATAGCTCAGCGATCTCATTGTTAGTTAGTTCGCCTTTAATGATTCCTTTCTCCTTTAACAGTCTAGCATCTTCGGTGCTATCGATAATACCACTTAATAGATCCATGAATTGAGAAAATGGGGGACTCGAATTCGAATAGTTCATAGCAGTTTCATAAGCAACCAAGTTTCTTAATATTACTTCTGAATTAACATCTAGGGTTATTACCGGCAGATATAAAGCAGCTTCTTCTTCTACAAACTTGATGCCCATTATACCCTCGGTTGTTGACTTAAATGTTATCCCTGCATAGTGGTAAAGGGAGCACACAGATGGTATATTAATCTCCACCACCACAGGAACTTCATTTTTATCAGGAAGCTTTACAACTTTTAGGCCTGAAATGGTCAATATTTTATCCCATGGTATGTCTTGTATAACCTGGACAGGCTTCAAAATTTTTTTACCAATCCCAAACTTCATGGCTATTTTAGTAATTTCACCGATATTATCACAAGCTGAATTCATTCCCTCTTCCATGTCCTCTATTTCCTCTGAACTACTTCGGCTTTGTGAACTTTCTTCATCTTGATTCGATCTTTCGGTTTTAGGAAAACCATTTTTGACCATCAAATGGTACATGAGATCCAACAGATGCATGTGGCTTGTTTCATTGTAAGAGCATGATGAAATTGGTGACAATTGGAGGGGAGAGTTTGCTCGACAAAACCGCTCCATCATGAAAAACAGCTCGGATTCATCTTCATCTATTTCAGAAGAATTGGTTTTCGAAGTTCTATAAATTTCTTTTAATACAACAAAGGGGATTTGGTTTTCTAACAACATTAGGTCCCTAGAAAGAATGGTGTCTCCTACCATCTTTTTATTTCCATTATCAACAAAATAATCTTGCAAAAGGTTAATTAAGAACAAACCATCTATTGCCATAATCCAAGATAATGTATTGTCATCTAAGTCCAAGTAGCTATGGTAGCAGCCTCGGACAACAGGGTCGAGTTCTTTGAGTTTATCGATTAATATTTCACGAAACTTAATGTTTCCTTGACCACGGTAGCTTTGGTTGAAAAAAGACTTAGCATAAGTGCGGAACCATGTGATGATATGGACCCAAAGCAATCACCTGAGGGAGATAAGCCTCAGGTTTAAAGATGGTAATGGATTTTGGAATATTGAAAACACATATAAGGTTTTTAGTGGAAATGTCAATGGAGACTTCCCTTATGAATTTCTTGCTAATTTGATCAACCCATCTTTTTTCTTTGGAGGCTGAGGAGAAAAATGTGGTTATGATCATTTTCGCACTATGGAGGCCGAAAGAAAAAATGTCAGTGGTTAAAATGATTAATCCATAAATGACCATAATTGCAAGTTTATGGCTCTTTAATAGTTTTTGGAATTGTAAGGTCACGTCAACATATTGGTGTAAGGTGTAACCATTCGTATTACGTCTTTGACGTATTCGTACGTATCCTGCCTAATTTTCTAAAATGCACGCATATAATTAATGTATTATTTTGGTGCATTAAAAGTTTAAAACATTTTGGATAAAGTTCATACGTGTGATACCAATAAAAGTTTCTGTGTTGATCCATAAAAAGACAAGTGTCCCAAAAACGCAAAGGCTGGAGATATTTGGACACCCTCTGCGCCTATTTGGACACTTTTGTGCCCTAGACGCCTCGTATAGGGCTATACGAGGCGTCTAAGCACGGAATTCAAGGGGGTCTCAGAGGGTGTCAGGCACAAAGTTTAAAGAAACCTATACGAAGGGTATAGACCTATACGAGGCGTCTAATGTTGGTTTTTTTTTTTTTTTTGGCTGAAATGAGGGGTGTTTTGGTGGGTTTTGGTGTGGTTTTTTGGATAGTTTTTGAAGATGTGTTTTTTTGTTGAAAATTTTTTTGTTTTTAAAAAAAGTTTTGTTTTTTTTTTTTGTTTTTTACACTATAAAAAAGTTTTTGTTTTTTTAAAATCAACTATTTTAAAAATCGCCTCTTTAAATATATTATATCGATTAAATATTGTTTCCGATTAAATCAGCTCTTTAATGTTTTTAACATTTTAGTTTTTTATTCTTCCGATTAAAATTTTATCTCGTTCAAATATTGTTTCCGTATTATATTCAAAACATATTTTGTTTCCGTATTATCTCAATTTAAGACAACAATCATTAGGTAACCGAATAACTGAAAACAAACATAAATATAACATATATAAGATAACTTTGTACATCCATAACAAAAATATATAAGATAAGTTTGTACATCCATAATAAAAATTAAAACAACAACAGGTCTATGCATCCAAATCCGAATCCGAATCTGGATGTGGCTGCTGCGGCTGCTGCTGCTGCTGATGTGGTGCTCGAGCCGGTGGAAGCGGTATCGGGGGCCATCTCTCTCTCTCTCTCGTCTATCCTGCTCGCACCGTACCAGCCAACCTACCAAATCGTTGAGCCTGTCAAGCTCGGCTCGTACATCCGGATGTAACGCAGCTCCTGGGGCACGACCTGGAATAGCGTGACGTGGAAACTGAGGCGCCCCGGCAGGTGGCGGTGGCTGTGGCACCGCTGCACCGTCTACATCCTCCGGAGGCTCCTCTACAGGCACTACATCAGCAGGATCTACAGGAGGATAAACGGGCTCGAAATGCTCTGGTAGTGCCTCCTCTGTCCATATGCCCCCGGTCTCGCGGTTTTTAAACCGCGGGCCAACTGCGAACCTCTTGATTACCTTCATCCCCCACAGCGACTACATGTCCATCCGCGTCGGCATGACTGGCGGCGTCCGTAGATGTGGGTCCTCGTGCAGTACGAGGCCAAATGAACGGGCAATGACGGTCACGTACGCCCCGCTATACAAAAATCCGCGCTCCTGCCGGTGATGGGCGGAGGCGTAGTACTGGGCTAGACCGTGTGCTAGCGCGCACGGCCTCCTATACAACAAACAATAAAGGAAAAAAAGATATGTGGTCGTACACTACTCACGGCTGTACCCGCGCGCTGAGATAGAAGTAGCGAGCAAATGGTGCAGATACCTGCAGATAGTGTTAGCGAAATACAGAAACAGAGATTAATAAACAATGCACATAATAACAATAATTGCCGTAATAAACGTACGTACCTGTACAGTGGGTCCGTAACAAACGACACCCCCCCCCCTTCGACTTATCGTGCTCCCAATGATCTGGCCCCGCAATCACCTGCCAAAACCCTAGAAGAATGGGTTTTTCAACCACCACTAGCCCCGCTGTGTAAACCTCAGTCTCGATCTCCCCCTGCATGTATAAACCAGAACGCACCGCAAAGTCTGCTAGCGTCATCGTACGCAAAACGCCAGCGAGCCTGAAAGAAATCTCAGGCGGAGGGGGAGCACCTGGGTACGGAAGCGGCACTGGGACCCCAGGAGGGTGAAATGTGAATGACGAAAGGAACTCGACCAGCAGCTCCCTGTAGGTCGGCGTGTGCGCCAAATCAAAAAGACGATGCCACGGCGAATCTAGATGTACAAACCGACGCACTCTAGCCCTCTCAGCAAGCTGGTCCATCGCATCCAAGTCAATCGATGCATGCGATCCAATGTACATCCTCCTAAGCTTCTGGCAATGGCGGGCGGCATCGGTGCCCGCGGAAAACTCTAGATACGGACAACCCTGCAGCGTATCCAGAGGCGGCCGCCGTCTCCGTCGTGGACCCTCCTGAACCGGCTGACCCTGCTGAACCGGCTGAACCTGCTGAGCCGGCAGACCCCCCCTCAAGCTCTATCTCAATCTCATCGCCCTCCATAATCAATCTGCAAATAAATAACGTATACGCATAAAAACAATAATAAATAAATCCGAATAATAATAATAATAAATAATAATAATAAATAAATAATAATAATAATAATAACAATAATAATACTAATACTAATAAATAAATAATAATAACAATAACAATAACAATAATAATAATAATAATATTAACAATAATAATAATAATAAATAATAATAATAATAATACTAATAAATAATAAATAATAATAATAAATAATAATAGTAATAAATAAATAATAATAATAACAATAATAATACTAATAATAATAATAATACTAATAAATAAATAATAATAATATCAATAATAACAATAACAATAATAATAATAATATTAACAATAATAATAATAATAATTAATAATAATACTAATAAATAATAATAATAACAATAACAATAATAATAATAATATTAACAATAATAATAATAATAACAAAAAAAAAAATTGCAGAGCCTCGTATAGCCCTCGTATAGGGCTATACTCGGCGTCCTGTTCTAAATGATTAATCTTCAACCTCATGTTCAAACCCAACAAAAACCAAATTTCAGGGCAAACCTACAGTCTAAAGGCAAAAACTAGGCAAAAATACTAAACTACGGGATGAAATACGTACCGGTGATGCTTCAAATCTTCGAAAATACGGTTGAAATACGAATCCGAGGCGTATAGATGTGTATTCTCCGTATGTGGTTTTGTTTTTTTGTTTGGGGTTATAACCAGCCTCGTCTAGAACCCCCCAGCCTTATACGAGGCATAGACGCCTCGTATAAATCTATACGTGTCGTCCCCGCTTTTTATTAAATGACCATTTTGCCCCTGTTAAGCCCCCAGTATAGGCATTATTCAGGGGCAAAATGGTAATTAACCAATCCAAATAGATATTTCTGGAATGGTTAATTACCATTTTGCCCCTGACTAAAGCCTATACTGGGGGCTTTTCAGGGGCAAAATGGTCATTTATTAAACCTTTTTTTAATAATTAAAAAAAAAACTTTAAAAGTTGCCGCCTTCATGGACGACACGTATAGAGCTATACGCGGCGTCTGTTTTTTCTAAATTACCTTTATGCCCATGTTAAAGGCCTATACTGGGGACATTGAGGGGTATATTGGTAATTAACATAAAATATTTTCAAAATTCAAATTGAAAAAAAAATTTGTTGCCGACACTATTGACGCCTCGTATAGATCTATACGAATCGTCCTTATTCAAAAAATTCAAATTTTTATTTTCAAATATTCAAAATTCAAATTTTCAAAAACCCGCTCATAGAGACGCCTCGTATAGATCTATACGAGGCGTCTGGGAATCGTAGAATGACCTTTTAGCCCCTGAAATATGCCTAGATTGGGGGCATACCAGGGGCTAATTGGTCTTTTGCTCAACCATATACGACCCGTCTAGCTCTATACGAGTCGTATATTGTTATTTTTATTTTTTTAAATGTTATTAACCTGTTTTAATCAATTCTAATTATAGAAAAATGATACAAATTATAAAAAAATTTATAGAAATTGTAGAAAATTATACGAATTAATAAAAAAATACTATTATCAACGATATACGACCCGTCTAGCTCTATACGAGTCGTAATTACAAAAATCATTCTTCCGTATCACTATCGATGTAATTAAGACTGGGGTTTTATCTTGGCGGAGGATTTATTATCGATGTATACCATTCTAGACGTGGCAAGTACATATCTTCCCATTGTTTCGTATGGGGTGTTCCCAAGTGTTTACGTTTAACAATTATTACCTTCAAGCATGTACTTTTCTATCTTGCAAGCACAGGGCAACCCACAGCTGTGCCACATTTGGCAACCACATGATGAATGAAAGTGCTCCAAGACATCTAGCTTCCTAATTGCCTCTCCCCTCAACAAGTCAAGGGCTGTATGGGATACTTTACCAAGTAGGTGTTGAAACAACGGGTGTTTGTGGTGGGTCATTGTTTTTTCGATGCAATCTCGAAAAGTCTTCCTTATTTCACCGAACTGTGTCTCAACTATATCATGGACACAACCAACTATACGGTCGAGCGAGCTCCTATCTTCAACGTATCTCTTTAAGTTGGCGTGTTGGCTCTCAACTCTGTTTATGGTACGATTACCAAAGTTGCGCCTCTTATCAGTCCACGCAAAGACGAACATCTCCTTATAGTCTTTTAGCCAGTTATCGTACACGTATTTGAAGACTCCTAAAACGTAAAAATAATTTAATAAAATTTGCATAGGTGAGTCATATGTTATTATAAAAACTTACTAGAACGTTTGCACTCCACAAGTCGTTTTCGCATGTTGCGCAAGTGGTACTCGTAGATGAGTATGGATGGAGACTCAATCAATGTCCCCCAGAATGACAAAAATTTCTTCCAGTCTTCGTCTGTGAAGGCACCCTTGCAGTTCTTCATAACATTCTGTTGTATGTGCCACCTGCAAAGAAGCCTGGAGGCGTCTGGAAATACTTTAGCACACGCGCCCATAAGGGCTAGGTCTCTATCGGTTAAAATCACACGTGGCTCCATGCATTCATCCAACATTGACTTGACCCTCTGAAGCACCCACACAAAGTTATCACCCCTTTCTTTACTAACAACGGCATGCGCGATAATAAATGATTTGTTGGTAGGCGTCATACCAACAATCTGGATAAAGGGCATATTGTATATACGTCGCATCGATCAGCATGACGTGGGGGAATGCACGCCACATGCATCTCGAGTCCCGATGAAGAAAGAAGATCTCTGTTACGATCTCTGTTCCGGGTTCCTCCCGTGTCTCGTAAATAAAGTCGTTGTTTATCAGTATGTTTTCTAGTGACTGCATGGGAGTCAATCCTTGTCTTTGTTCGGCTCTAATCTTCGCCACAACGTTTTGAACGTCTTTCAGAACATGAAACCTGTCGGGGTCCTGCTTCCTTATCGTTTGAAATATTTTGCGCGACTCCATGTTTTGAGCTGTCAGCTGCTCGATCAGTTTCATTTCGCTTGGAGTAAACCTTCGCACAAACGCGTGGGCCGACAGGTCCTCACAAAGTTCGTGGTTATGTTCAATTTTTCCGTCTTTAATCTCCCAGGTTTCATACGGGTGGTTTCGCACAGCCAGCAGGTAAAACGGGCAACCGGTTTTTTTGCTTCCGGCTTTTCTAAGTGTGGCTCTAGTCTGGTGCTCACCACCACGATCACATTCAAGCCATACCCTCCCGATTCTTCCCCCGATTTTCTTTGATCGACGGGTGACAATAACGAAACCATCCGCGTTTGCTGTTTCTTGTATCCGATTCTTTAGTTCATCAAAAGAGTTGAAAACCTGTAACATCGACAATAATAATAAATAATTTTAATAAATAAATAAATAATAATAATACTAATAATAATAAAATTAATAATAATACTAATAATAATACTAATAATAATAAAAATAATTAAATAATACAAAAAATAGTAACTAATACCTGTTTTTTTAAGTACGGACTGTCCTGGATGGGAGGTGTCTCACCACCATATCTACCATATCCACCATAACCACCGTCTCCTCCGTATCCACTGTAACCACCGTCTCCTTCATATCCACCGTCTCCTCCGTATACTCCGTCTCCTCCGTATCCACCGTCTCATCCGTATCCACCGTCTCATCCGTATTCACACCCGTATCTATAATCCGGATACCCTTGTTGCGTCGGATAACTTGGTTGACAAGCATGGTAAGAGTCATCTACAGGGGCTGTTTCATCAACAGGGGGATGCTTGTTCAAATCTAGAAACGGTTTGTTTTGTTCTCCTTGTATACTAGACACAACCTCCTCTTGCTCATTAGAATCGGGAACGCAAGACTCCTCCAAAATAAAGAACCGTATCATGATTAGTAAATAATAAACTAAAACAAAAACTAATTAAAACATTTAAGTACCTGTACTGTTACCGGATCGCTTTCGGGCACCCAGTTCTCGCTAGAATACTGCCCGAAGACATAGTTGCCGTCCCAGTATGATGACATTTCAACACTTCGGGATGATAAGAACACAAATGCAAAGCAGAATGAAAGAAGAAGAAGAAGCAGAAACACGAAGCAGAATTAAATGTTGAATGCTCGGGGGTGGACAAAGCATACACTATATGTTGCACTTTTTCATAAGTCTTAGACGCCTCGTATAGCTCTAGACCCCTCGTATAGCTTTAAGTCACTTGTCAAATTTATAGTAAATCAGTCACTGAAGACACCTCGTATAGGCCTATACGAGGCGTCTTAGTGCCTCGTATCCATCCCTCGTATAGACCTAGACTCCCCGTCTGATGTGACTGATTTGACATTGTGCTTTGGTGCAGAGCTAGTCGAAAAAGTAACCCTATACGCCTCGTATAGGTCTATACGAGGCGTCCTGAAGGGTGTCAAAATAGGCATTAAGGTGTGTAAATATGTAGACCCAAAGCAAATTTTGCTCAAGTTTGACCGCTGCTCAAATTAAACAAAAGAGTAAACTGCCATTTTGGTCCCTGTAGTTTAGACATTTTTGTCAATTTAGTCTAAAGAGTGAATTTCTATTTTCGTCCCTGAGTTTTGTCCATTTTAACTAGTTTAGTCCAAAAATCTATTTTTTAATAAAACCATCCCTAAGGTTTGTATTTCCTAACGTTTTTCATTCCTAAGGTTTGCATTTCTTAACGCTTTTCATCCCTAAGAATTAAATGAAAAAGCACCCTTAGGGATGAAAAGCGTTAAGAAATGCAAACTTCAGGGCTGGATTTGTTATAAATTAGATTTTTGGACTAAACTAGTTAAAATTGACAAACCTCAGGGACAAAAATAGAAATTTACTCAAGTCTAAATCTCAAACTTTTTAAATATGGGTCTCCGTTTGCATTTTTTGCCATTTTGGTCCAAAAACGAAATCAGGTCAGATTTACAAAAAAGAACCTGTTATTTTGTCTTTATGCTCAGAGGTATTTTAGTCATTCTGGCTTTATTATAGAGTAATATTGATGAAAAATAATTAAACCAAAAAATCTGCCTCTCTCTCTAACACCCCTCTGCCTCTCTCTCTTCTCTCTCTCTCTCTCTATCTCTTCTCTGAACTACCACCACCACACCACCACCCCCACCACTGCATCATCCCCACCACCACCATCCCACTGCCGCCAACACCACCATCCCACTGCCATCATCTCTCTCTTCTCTCTCTCCTCTCTCTCGAACACCACCGCCACCGAACTCCACCACCGCCGTCGTCCCTGCTGTAAAGGCTCCGACTACAACCGTCGTCCCTGAGTTTCAGATATGAGTTCGTGCCGGTGGATCTGAAAGAATTTTCAAGATCTGAATCGACTTGGGTTGATTTCAGACGAGTTTCGGTGTAATCGGATTGACTACGGTTCATTTTCGATGCTTTATAAACAAGTGTGGTAGTGAAGTTGCAAGTTATCCATTGTTGTTTGTTTGCTTGAAGAGTATCAATTGCAGAACTGATGTAATAGACATTGCAGCATTCTTGTTTGACTAGGCATTAAGAAGAAGAAAAGTGGATATGAATCTGGGTTGATGTTGTTGTTAATCGGCTTATTGTTGTCAATCGGTTTAATTTGATGGACTTGTGCAAACTTGGGATAAAGAAAGGGCGGAAGAGATGAGAGAGTAAAAGGGTCTGGGTCTGGGGAGAGAGAGAGAGAGAGAAGAGAGAGACAGATGACATTATGTTTAATCATAAATAGAAAAAGGTTTAATCAATATTTAGTTATAATAATTCTAAAATAACCAAAATACCCCTAAGGGTAAGGACAAAACAAGGGGTTTTAATTTGAGGATTCTGATCAAATTTCACTTTTAGACCAAATTGGCAACAAAATGCAAACCACAGAGATCCAGATTTAAAAAGTTTGAGATTTGTATTAAAATGACAAAAGTTCCCAAACCACAGAGACCAAAATGGCAGTTTACTCTAAACAAAATTGGATGTGCAAGTTTACCTATTAAAAATCCTTTCAAAAAAAAAAAAAAAACCTATTAAAAAAAAATTATTAGGTCAACGTGCATGCATTATTAACTAAGCATGATGGTAAAGTATAATAGACATGCTTATCTAACAAAACTAAAATAATATTCAATCAAACACCCAAAAAACATAATATATATATGAATCAGCAAGATGATATATGCATAGCATTTTTTATTTATTTTTTTACTTTACACCATTAAATAAGAATGAAAATGATCTTTCAAACCAAAATAATTATTAGTATGATATCCCCTACTTATTACCTAGTGCTAGGAAGCTTAGGTTTTTCAATGAAGACTCAGGTTCAATTCTCGCTTGTGTTATATGGAGTGGATATAGGAAATGATGGATTTGAACTACGCCTCATGTGAGGTTGTCAGTTCGATTCCCGAGCCCAATCGGGTTTTCGTCCCACCGTGTGTTACGCCAGATAGTTCTGCTCTTGTGCACTACTAGAAAACTGCTACTATTCCTACCAAAATTTCTTACGAACGAAAATGCCGACACTTTTCCCACGAAATTCCTACGAACAAGAAAGTGTCTTAGTTTTGTGACAAAAAAAGTGACAAAAAAGCCACAAATTATTATGCGCAGGAAAAGTGACAGAAATTTCCCACGGATTTCCGACGGAATTCGTTTTCATTTTAACTATTAGTCGGAAATCCGTAGGAATCGGTATGCGTAAGAAATGTGTCGGAAATTTTCGACGGAATTCCGACGGAATTCGTTTTTATTTTAACGATTAGTAGGAAATGCGTAGGAATCCAATTTATCATAAAAAATAATCATAATAAACAAAATTAATGATATTAAAAAATAAATTTTATTATTTAATAAAAATATATGTTATTTCTAAATTGATTCCGTATTATGTGTGTTGGAAATTCTGACAGATTACTCACGGAATGGATAATATTTTTTGTAATACGCATATATGTTATTTTTAAAACACATTTATATATATATATATATATATATCCGTAGGAAATGTGTAGGAAAATACTGACGCAATTCCTACCATATTGGTTTTCATTTTAATCATTACAAGGAAATGCGTAGGAATCCATTTTATCATAAAAAAATATTTATAATATATAAAATTAACGATATTAAAATATAAAGTTTTATTATTTAATAAAAATATATGTTATTTCTAAATTAATTTCGTAGGAAGTGTGTTGGAAATTCTGACAGATTACTCACGGAATGGATAATTTTTTTTGTAATACACATATATGTTATTTTTAAAACAAATTTATATATATCTGTAGAAAATGTGCAGGAAACTAATTTTGTCGAAATTGTGTAGGAATCAAGAACATATTTTGTTGGAACTGTGTAGGAAAAAAATATTTCGGTAGGAACTATGTAGGAAAAACCAATACATTCCGTTGGAATTCTGTAGGAAGAAAAAAATATTTCATAGGAATTGTGTAAGAAAATTAAAATATATAAAATATATATAATAAATATAAATTTAATTGATTTAAACACAAATTTTAAAAAAATAAATATTCCGTGGGAAATGCGTCGGAAAGTTAAGAAAATTAATTCCGTGAGAAATAAGTAGGAGAATTTTAACGAAACATTTGTGTGGGAAATAAATAGGAGAATTTGTAGGAAATGCGTCAGAAAAAATTTACCCACGAGCATAATTCCTACAGCCCATTTTCGTGGGAAATCCGTGGGTAAACGCAGTTACCCACGGATTTCCCACGGAAATTGACGTGGGAATAACAGCAGTTTTCTAGTAGTGGTGGTGGCACAACCACTGTCAAGTGGCAGCCGAGGGTATGGTTTCCCGGCGGAAGGCCTAAAAAAGCCAAACTTTGAAGTCAGGGTGGGCCCGGTTAAGAGAACATAGTATGGCCAGAGTGAGGCAATAAAGCGCTCTCCGATTTGGAGAGTTTGATAACCTTATACATGAAGTTCAGTGTTAAAAAAAATTAGCATGCTAGCCACCTCCCATATATAGCTTAAGGAACTACAGATATTTAACTCGAAATTCCAATTTTGAAATTGAACGAGATCGATCGATGTAGAAGATTTTTCGTCTTTTTTACGTTTGATATATATAGTTTGCTCTTTGCACTCCAGGATTAACATGTAGCTCGGTTCTATATAATCACCAACAATAAAGTAACCAGTTCAACAATCATGTGCTCCATATATAGACATTATTATTTGTTTTAGATTTAATTAGTTAACAAAATGAAATTATTTAGTAATATTATCTGTGGTACTCGAAATGGAGATTCGCATTTTCTTCTTTTAATGATATATACATTGTATTTGCGTGACGTTAATTTTTGCGTGATGTATATACACATTGTATTTGCCATTCAAAAATATATATATACACATTGTATTTAATAATGTAAGCAGTGTATCATAGGCGTAGAGTACACGTAGTAGAAAAATGAGAAGAAAGAGAGTCCCAAATCTTCTTCTCACAGTTGATTTTCAAATTATATTATTAACTAAAACCATGTGCGAAATTAATATCGAAACCAATGTGTCTATTTGTCTGAATAAGTAAACGGGACGATGAATATCAGATAACAGAAATCCTAAAACTTTGAAAAATCTATGGAGATAAACAACAAAAAAAGGAAACTAACTCAATGGGTTTTCATAGAACCTACATCACTATATGTACATCTCTAATACGGATTCATACACAACTTTATATTCTTATGTGAATGGTCATATTACTACTACTTCAAAAACGAGCATTAATTACCAACAACATAGTACCCACGGACGAGATATGTCGGTCATTAATTCGTGACCGATGGATCCAAAAATCAAAAAAAAAAAGGGTCATTTACATATATCCCCTTATTAAAGTTACTTATTACATATTTACCCAATCTTTAAAATCAATTACATATTTCCCCTTCCTAACATATATATATTACATATTTCCCCTCCTTAATCTATATATATTACATATTTATCCATTTCACTAAAATTACTCTTATTAAATTACTTTTATACCCTTAAAAAAACTCATTCAAAGTTCTAATATTTAATTAAAATTAAAATTACCATTTTAAGTTTTAATATCAAACGAAATCTCAATCAAACAAAAACAACAAAAAAAGATAAGAACAAACACAACCACCACCTATCAACCTTAAACCAAAAACAATATCCATCAGTTTATGTTTTTCCAAAGAATCGAATAAGACTTGAGCAAAGGATTAGGACAAACACCATTTTATCAAAGATCCAGAACTTCTATATTGCTATCCCCCCAAAGACATTCGACTAAGATATCCCCAAATCCAATGTTCGTTTTTCTTTTCTTTCAATTAAACACACACAGGCCAACGTACTACACAAGAGAGAGTCGGAGAACACATAATTAGAGTGAGAAAGAGAAGTGTGTCTGAGATAGAAAGGGGACCAGCCATGGCCTCCGGCCGGCCACCCGATTCCGGCGACGGTTGTGATGAGTGGCTAGAACAAGTAGGATCGTCGCACCCAACGACGGCACGACGGTTGCAATGAGTGGCTAGAACAGGTAGAACCGCCTTAATCAGATGTTGTATGTAGATGTTGTCCAGCACATCTACGGTACGGTTGCCTGTAGATGTCGTCGAGCACAACCTTAGGTCTCAACATGTAACTGATTAATAAAAAAAAGAATTACAAAAGAGTAAATGGGTAATCTTACAAGAAAAGGGGAAATATGTAATTGATTTTAAAGGGTGGGTAAATATGTAATAAAGGCTTTTAATAGGGGGAAATATGTAATAATCCCAAAAAAAAAGTGAAACATAAAAACTGTTGGTACATTCATTGTGTCTGTAACTTGTTCTTATTTTCGATGTAACAGTACGGTCTTTTGTTATCGAGTTTGTAATGTTTCCGTCGAGTCGACCAAGTCGGATATCCTCCTATCTTACTTGGTACGACGTTTGTCTTTATATTGTATGTTAAACAAATGCATGTGTGCATTATGTTTGTGTTTAACTGTGTTTGCTGCAACCTGTCACAGTTTGCAGCTTTTTGCTGTCATGCAGCCTTCCCACAAAGAACCTATTCTTCGTGGGATAACCTTTGCACGAAGAACCTTCTTCGTGGTGTTTGATGTGTGACGAAGAACCATTATTCGTCACATAGTCTTTCATGGGGAATAGTCTACGAAGAACCTGGTTCTTCGTGGGCTTAGGTTCTTCGTGGGCCCATTACATTCTTGGTAATGTAATGGGCTGGGCTGCATGTATAAATAGCATACTTCATCTACTGTGTTCAGTATGAGAGCATAACCTTACTGAGAGTATTATCAAACATTGTGTGTATGTGTTTGTAATCTGTTCTCATCCAGTTAATCAATTGATATTGAATCTTTGGTTACTTTGTGTTTTGTTCTACATTGTTTGGTTTGCACCGTCACGGGAATTCCGCACTCGTGATCGTGTTTGTGATTAACAGGGACTAGGTTTCGTATCGATCCTCCGAGAAAAACGGACCTACAAGTGGTATCAGAGCATTGGCTCTTTTCCTTGTTTAAAACCAAACATAGTTGTTTTGAAACAAGTTGTTTATGATTTTCAAGAACTGCTCTTATTGAAAGTTATATTTTTCTAAAAAATGTGCTCAAGAATCTTTGAAAGTCTTGTATTTTGTTGTTCGTTTTTTACGTAAACCTTGTTAAAAGTCATGTTTACATGTTAAGATTTGGTTTTTATTGAAAGTTTGAGCAAAATTCTTGTTTGGAAATGTGTCCGGTGCGGGAAAACTCATCCAGTTTGCCGGAGAATTCACAGTGTTCTTGAATAATCAAAGTGTTCTTGGTGCTATTAATACATTTTCTTTGTTTGATCTATTATCTGTGATTGAATTATTAGTTTTTCATTAAAATACATTTGTTTGACAAATTTGTACAAATCATGATGGGTTGGTAAATCAAGTACTGTCACGGCAAGTTGTTATTTGAAAAAGGGTGTCACCAACTTGTGTCAGAGATAAGATTTGTTTTTGAAAAATATCTTAACATCCATCTGTGTCATTTTAGTCAACGAAAAACCAAGCGACGAAAAACCTGGTCTTTCGTCAAATAGTCTTCGACGAAAAACCAAGTCTTTCGTGGAGTTGTTGTTGACGAACAACCTGATTCTTCGTAGTGATTGCTGTTTACGAAGAACCATTCTTCGTCAGTTCTGGTCTTTCACAAAGAACCTAGTTCTTCGTGGATGTCACTTGTGAAATTTAAACATAAGCTTTGCAAAACATATTTAACAGTTCCATTTCAAGTTTGTGACCAGGTATTCTAATTCACACATCAAATATGAGTACTAGTCCATGGGATTGGAGCAGTAGCTCAAGCACAGGTCAAGATCCGACCTCCGCAATGTCGTGGATCAAGAATATGATGCTACAATAAATAATTTCTGCAAGTCAATGGGCATGCGTAGCAAATCAAAATCAAAGTATTCAGAATTTGCTAATGAGCGAAAGTGAAACGGGTAGCAACAATCGCCCGCCAAAGTGAAATCATATGAATGACTATCCATCTTGGAAAGGTCGTTTTCATACTTACGTTCTAGGGCAAAACACCGAGCTATGGACGTCTTTCACTACGGCATACAACACAGCTCTTGAAGAAGCTGGATCAAATCCAGCGACTTTGGCGAATATGATTGAAAGCGATAAAAAGGCATATGATCTGGAAAAGAAGGCATTTGCTATCCTTACACGAGCACTCCACAAATATATCTATCATCAATTATCTTATTGTGTCACCACAAAAGCCTTGTGGGACATGTTGGTAACAAGAGGAGAAGGAAATGCGGCTACAAGGAAGACACGCCAAGATTTGTTGAAAAAGGAGTTTGAAGCATTTTTATTCATGGAGAACGAAACATTAAATGATATGACAACTCGTTTATATCATTTACTTAGTGAAATGTTTTCTTATCAAGTTGTTGCAACTCCATAGGAAATGGTTGCACGGTTTGCTGATGCTCTACCACCGAAGTGGAGCCCATTCATTGAATTGTTAAAGCATACGGGTGTTTTAGATACTGTCAGTATCTATGAATTTGTTCAGAAGCTGGAAAACAAGAATGAAGAGGAAATCCGTAAAGCTAAAGACATTATAGTCCCTCAAAATCCAGAAATGTACTTTGGATGGATTAACCCTGCCGCTACTACCCGTCAGCAACCAAAATTACAAACGACTTTTGTGTTCAATACAAGCCATTTTCCTCAAGTGACAAATCAATCAGCTTCCACAAGTGTTCAAACGTCGTATAGTCAGGTTTTTTTTATCCAAATGCCTATCTTCCGAGACCACAACCTGCTCCACAACCTCAAACCCAATCACAACCCCAATTCGATCCAAGTTCCTATTTCCCTCAATCTCAACCTCAAGTCACTACATCTCAACCTCAATTTGATCCGAGTGCCTATTTTCCTCAATCTCAACCTCAAGTTTCTACACCTAAACCTCAATTTGATCCTAGAGCCTATTTTTTGCCACCACTAGTTGTTACACCTTAACCACAAGCCCAACCACAACAAGCATGTTATAGTAACAACTTTCAACCACAAAACCCCAACACCGTCAGAGTTGATACTTCAAACCTTTCAAAAGTCAGTATAGAAGTTGCAAAGGAACATATGGAACTTCTCAACACAATGGTCAATGCCTATTGTGGATTGGTCGCAGGTCAAATTAGAAACATTAATTTGACCAATGAAGATTATCAACAGATAGACCGTCATGAAATGGAGTTGATGGACATTAAGTGGGCGTTTGCGAGTGCTGTTCGAAGGGCTAAGGATTATATGAGCCGAACGGTGAAAACTACCTTGGAAAGCAAAAGGGATACAAAGTATGGTTTCGATAAGGAGGCAGTTACGTGCTTTAATTGCGGCGAAAAGGGTCACTTCAAACGTGAGTGCACTCGACTGAGCAGACAAGGCAACCAAAATCCCTTCCAAAATCAAACAAGTACATCCAACACAAATCAAGCTAACCGTGAAAGAGGGATAGTAGCTGTGAACAACCCAGCCAACACAACCAACCACAACCAGTCTGGGCCTTCAAACACCAACTGAGCATTAGTCGTTCAAGCTGATGAAGGGTGTGACTGGTCAGTACAGTTTGGAGGTGGTGAGCAAGGAGGAGGAGGAACTCCATGTTATGCCAAAATCATTGGTCACATCAAGCATGTGTACAAAGAAGAGTTCTCTGAAAGTGATTATAGTTCGGGTTATAGTGGTAGTTCGGATGAAGAAAGCTCGAGCATTGGAGGTTATAGTTCAGAATCAGATATGAAGGAGAGAATGGATTCTGATGTTGATGGTTTATTAAAGGAAGCTGAGGAGTTAAAGTGTCAGAAATATGTTCTGATAAAGAAGGTTGTTGTTGCATCAAAAGAAATGGTGAAGTTCTTCTCTGAAGATGGATCTTTCTCTTATCAGACTGCCTTTATGGCAAATTTCATAGCCTCGACAAGTCAGGTAAATTCCTACACTCCTACTCCTAGTGTATGTAGTATTTGTGCAAATCTGAAACATGAATCGGAAATGATTCATAGTCACAGTCAGAATTTGGTTATTGAACTATCAAAATGCAAAGAGGCAAACATGGCCTTAGCTCGTAACGAAAAAGATTTCAAATCAGTAATCGAAACTTTAAAGAAAAGCATTTCCGAATTAACAAAAACCATTTTCAACAAACAAATTGGTATTAATAACTACATTAATATCATTGAGGAAACAAAGAAGGAGCTAGCCATGGCAAAGTGCGAGCATGATACGATCAAGCTTAAATTGGAGAGTTATTCTAACTCCCGATATGTGCTTAATCATATCATAGACGCTCAAAAGCTGAAAGGAAATGTGAAAGGCGTTGGGTATAAGTCTTGTCCGCCACCTTTGAGACACAACTATACCAAAATGCCCGATGAAGAGGAAATGCCTCGTTTTGAACCAAGTATACCTCTTGATTATGAGGAGGTCACTACAGTTCCTCGTGTAGCTCATCTGAAAGAAAAGAAAATTCAACATCTACGGAACAAAGTGCTCCAATTGTTGAGGACTATGATTCGTCAGATGTTGAATCAGATGTGAGTGATCAGGATAAATCTCTTGATAAGATGAAATGAGTAGAAGTTCCTATTGAGAATCATATTCTATGTGATCCTCCTACTCCTGCTGTGCACTCTGTTGCTAAACAAGAGATAGATCCTATCAAGGAATCTGTGTCTACCGTTAAAAGTGAGAATGTGTTGTATACTTTAGTCGGTGATGATAAAATATATTCAAACAAAGATTTTCCAATTAAAAACGTCAATCAATCCTTGATTGATAAAGTTTTTGAAGATACTACCTATAAGTTTTTACGTAAGGCCATCCTGAGAGTTATTGTAACTCAGTGTGATCCTATTCCAAAATCTGAAGTAAGAAAACAGTATGGAAATCAGAGATTACCGAAAAAGCAACAACCTATTGCTTCTAAGGGTAAACAACAAGAACATCGAGCTCAAAAGCCTAAGGCTTCACAAACAAAGTTTGAAACAAAGGGAGCTCGTTACAAGAAGAAAAGCAATGATGTTAAATTTGTAGCATCAAAGGGTACTGATAAAGTGGAGATTTTTGAAAATAAATCAAATATCGATTTTGTTCAACAAGTCAAAATTTTAAAACGTAATAGTCAAAACAATTACACTCAATACACAAATGGGTGTGATGAAGGAACAAGTGCCTTTGGGTCTACAAGTTTGACATCAGGTCGTCAATCTGAATCTCCTAAATTTGTTGAAAGGAGATCTTGTTTTAAATGTGGAGAGTTTGGACATATTATCAAAAACTGTACAAATTCTCCCAAAGAAAAGTTTGTTGAGAGAGCCCCTCCTAAAAAGATCACCAACAACGTCGTTCTGTTTCACCAAAACAAGATAAACGCACTGTTAAAGAACAAGAAACAAAACAACGACGTCAACACGTCAAGGCGATAGAAAGGGCTTTAAAACCAGAAGTAAAATCTGTTAAAAGGGAACCAAGTTCATCACAACCGTTAAAACCAGAAATTTCAAAATCTGTTAGTAGTACTCAATCTGGTAAATGGAATCAGTCTTGGAAACCTAAAACGCTTGAAGGTTCAGGCGGAGGCGCGATATTTCAAAATCATCAAGAAATTGAAATCACATTTATTGATGATCAGGGACGACCCAAGACCACTAAGGCTTGGGTCCCCAACTCCAACTGATTGTTAAATGAAATGTGCAGGGAGTTCCAGGAGGAACTGTTAATAGTCATTGGATTGTTGACAGTGGAGCATCTAGGCACATGACTGGCGACTTACAGCTTCTTTATGATGTGAAAAACATTAGAGGAGGTTATGTCTCATTTGCTGGAGACAAAGGCAGATACATCACTGGAGAAGGAATGGTCTCAAATGGTGTTCTGAGTTTCAATAAGATCAATTATGTGCAACAAATTGATCACAATCTTGTGAGTGTTTCGCAAATCTGTGATAAGAAGTTCGCCGTGCATTTTGATGATGCCGGTTGCTACGTGCTGAAGCCTGGGTTTAAAATTCCAAAAGAATGGATTCTCTTATAGGCTCCAAGGATTAATGATCTTTATATTCTTGACATGAGCCAAGCGATTATAACATTTGCACAAGTCACATGTTTTGTCCCAAAAGCCACAGAAAAGGAGTCTATATCTTGGCACAGACGAATGGGGCACATTCACTTGAGAAAAATGAACCATTTGGTGAAAAACAATCTTGTAAATGGTGTGCCTGTGAAGAATTTTCATCTACAAGATGTCTATGTTTCGTGCCAGAAGGGAAAGCAAGCAAAGAAGTCTCACCCGATTAAGAAAGTCAACACTATCAGCATGCCTCTCGAATGTCTTCATATAGACCTCTTTGGACATATAAAACACAAGACAACCTTTGGGGATGCTTATTGTCTACGGGTTACTGATGACTATTCCAGATTTTCTTGGGTATCGGTTATGGCACACAAGAGTGAAACTTCTGAAATCCTCAAGAATCTTATTACTTTACTAGAAAATTTGTACACGTTGAAAGTAAAGAGGATCCGAAGCGACAATGGCACTAAGTTCAAAAACCGCATAATGGATGAGTTCTATACTTCAATGGCCATTCTTCATGAGTACAGTTCTCGCTACACTCCACAACAAAACGGTGTCGCTGAGAGGAAAAATCGAACGATAATAGAGACTGCAATAACGATGTTGGTAGAGTCGGAGCTTCCTGTTCAGTTCTGGGGGAAGCTGTGGCTACTGCTTGCTATACATTAAATAGAGTTCTTACAGTTAAAAGGCATGACAAGACTTGTTTCGAACTATTACCTAAAAGTAAACCGGACGTTTCATACTTAGAACCTTTTGGCGGTCCATGCACTATGATTGAACTGCACGAAAAGTTTGGCGCCAAGGCTATCGAGGGCATCTTCCTTGGTTATGCTACTCCGAATTATCGTGTGTGGAATTTGACAACCAAAAAGATTGAGTTATGGGGTGAAGTAAAGGTTCAAAGGAATATTAATTCTGTAAGAGCTCCGGGTGATCCTTGGATGTTGGATTATGATGGGCTATTCGACTCCTTTAATCTGCCAACCTTTGATGAAGCATCTGCAGCTGCTCAAATGCTATTGGAAAGTGATAATGCAGTTGACTCGTCTTTGGTGCGACCAATTGTTGTTAACCCTCAAGCTTCTACTTCGGTTAACAATATTGCTCAAAATGAGGAATTTGAAGATGCCGCTGATTACAATGTGTCGTCGGAAGATGATGAGTTCCACAACGCGAATGAAGGCTCTTCGGCTCCGGCTGCTCCTGTTCAAGGTGCTTCTGAAGCAACTACTCATGTGCAGAATGTAGACACCGTTGAAGGAAATGCATCTTCATCTATGTCTATGCCAGCCGTGGATTTGGTTGTTGATCTTAATTTTAACAATTTGGGTATTAATGCTCGTGTTCCTGATGTTCCTGAAACGAGATTTCATGATACTCATCCGCAGTAGAATATTATTGGAGATGTCCAAAGTGGAGTGCAGATGCATAATCAGCTGAGAAACAACCAGAATGCTAGTTTGTATTCAGCTATCAGAGAATTGGGTTTACAAAATGATTGGTCCTTCGAGTGTTATGTCTCACAAGAAGAACCAAAGTCTTGGAAAGAAGCACTAAAGGATAATTCTTGGGTGGAAGCTATGCAGGAGGAATTGCAACAATTCCAGAACCTGGGTGTCTGGAAACTTGTTGAAAAACCTGATGATTACAAGAAAATTGGCACCCGTTGGGTTTACAAATGCAAAAAGGCTGATCGTGGAGTAGTCATTCGAAACAAGGCTATATTAGTCATTCAAGGGTTTCGTCAAATCGAAGGGATTGACTACACTGAAGTTTATGCACCTGTTGTATGTCTTGAGGCTATTCAGATCTTTCCACCTTATGCTTCATTTAAAGGATTCAAGGTCTACCAGATGGACGTAAAAAGTGCATTCTTACATGGTGTGGTTGAAGAAGAGGTGCACGTCACCTCCGGGTTTTGAAGATCCTATTCACCCTGATCGGGTTTGGTTGCTCAACAAAGCTCTCTGCAGTTTACATCAAGCACCAAGAGCTTGGTATGCAACCTTATCTAACTATCTGCTGGAAAATGTTTTTCGGCGGGGTCTTATCGATTGCACATTTTTCATCAAAGAACAAGATGGAGATCTTCTGTTGGTACAAATATACGTTGATGATAATATATTTGGTTCAACTAACGATGTTTTGTGCAAGCAATTCGAGCACGTTTTGCAGGAGAAATTCGAGATGAGCGCAATGGGGGAAATGAATTTCTTTTTAGGCCTACATGTTCAACAAACTGAGTCTCGGATATTCATCCATCAGACTAAATATGTTGGTGACATCTTGAGCCGGTTCCAGATGTCTGATGCAACTCCCATTGGTACCCCACTTCCGCAGAATCACGGGATTACTCCGGATTTGAAAGGTGAAAGCATTAACTCTTTGTATTATCGTGCAATGATCGGATCTCTAATGTATCTCACAGCCTAGAGGCCCGACATAATGTATCCTACGTGCCTGCTCGCAAGATATCAAGCCAACCCGAAGGCCTCACATCTGGGAGCTGTAAAAATGATATTCCGCTATTTGAAGGGTTGCACGGACACCGGTCTCTGGTACCCTAGGGAGGATAGCTTCGACTTGATCGCGTTCAGTGATTCGGATTTTGGTGGCTGCAAAATCGACGGCAAATCCACAACGGCTGGATGTCAGTTTTTAGGAAATCGCCTGGTCACATGGTAGTGCAAGAAGCAGACTTGTGTCGCTACATCAACTTGTGAAGCTGAATACATTGCTGCCTCAAGTTGTTGCTCCTAAGTTCTGTGGATCCAGCAACAAATGCAAGACTACGGTTTTGAATTCCTATCTACTTCTATTTTCGTTGATAATAATGCTGCCTTACATATCACTAGAAATCCTGTGCAGCATTCCAAGATGAAACATATCGAAATTAAATTTCACTTCATACGTGATTGTTTTGATAAAAGACTAATCGATGTTGTTAAAGTCCACACTGATCACCAACGAGCCGACCTGTTCACTAAAGCTTTTGATAAGTCACGTTTTGATTGTCTTCTTTTGGTCAATGGCATTAAGGTGAAACACAAGTAAAACTTCTTTGGCTAATCGTTTTCGTAAATATTTTCTTAAAACTCTAAAAATACAAAAAGATTTTCTTTTCCGTTGCCTTCTCGCATTTTAGAGGGAGAAATTTCAAGAGAATACAAAAACATGTGAAAAAGTCAAAAATCCAAAAATATGTCTTTACTTTCTGTCTTTACGATTAAAAAAATGAAAAATTCAAAAACATTAGAAAATCAAAAATGAGTTTCTTGGATAAATAAGAGAAAGTGATGAGATACACTGGTGTGGTCTATCAATATGGTCAAAAAGAAAAATTGAAAAATGATAAGTATCTCTACTAATAATGTATCCGTAGGCTCACAATCAGATTAAACTGCGTAGGATGATATAAACCTAACAGACTTCCAGTCAGGTGGGAACCATTCATTGGCATATGGTCTTAGTACTGAAATTTCATCTGATTGATTGCTGAGGTTCTGAGATATACTGTCTTTAATGCTGTCTTATCATCTCGGTATCATGGTTGTATCTTTTACAGAAAAATAACGGAGACGAAGTCTAGATCTTCCATGATACTATACATACGTGTGCATATTGCATTCGACCTCAATAAGTGATCAACAATCACATGTCCAAACAAAATAAGTGATAATATATCACAACTTTCTTGCGGGAGTCAAGTTCGTCTCTTTGTCTGTGTGTTGGTACTAACCTGTTCACGGACATGCTCTTGTGCCTTCATGCATCTGAAAATCAAGTTCCTCGTCAATAAGTGATTCTATCACATAGGGCTTGTTTTCAATCAAAAAATAAGTGAGTATCTCACATCTTTTTATACGGTCAAACAGATGATAAGCGGTATACTCACCGGTAAGATGAACTCTCGTGCATACCTTGATACGGGAATGTGTCGTGAGTGGATGAACATCGACTAGTAAGTATAATTCATACCGTAAATCATATCTCCTAATTATGATTACATCTGATAAGTTGAGCTTATGTGGACAACAATACCGATAATTATGGTAGGATACTTATCTAAAGCCTTTAACAGAATCAAAGACCATTTTACAAAGACCGTAAGCTGGTATGATTCTCTTACCTTGAAACTCGCAAAAAGTTTGGTGTTGTACAGTCTTTTACTTTTACTGCTTATTATTGATTTTCGTTAGTTTACCGCATTTCAAATTCAGTCTTAGTGTAATTTTGTAAGGTTTTTTTTTTTTTTGGTTAGCCAAAGTTGAAATTCGAAATGTTTTCTGCCGAAAAGCCCGAAACCGACTTGTTTGTGATCTAACTACTTCACAAAGATCCTTTTGCATTTGGTAAATTTAACACAAAGAAAAATCCTTTCAAAAATCTGTTCAATCTGTAAAATCTATTCAATTTGAGAAACTTGGTGGTTTTATGTGTGAAAGGTCTACGAAACACCTCAAGGTCTACGAAAGACCTCCAGGTCAACGAAGAACCTCTCCTGGTAAATGAAGAACCAGTCTTGGTCAACGAAAAACTTTCTCACAACGAAGAACCATTCTTCGTCGAGGTCTCCGCGAAGAACCTAGGTTCTTCGTGGACCTTCATTGTGGGCTAACTGTTTAAGCCCATTTTGGTTCTTCGTAGGCCCAACTTGGTTCTTCGTCACATGTAGTTCTTCGTCAGGGGTCAGAGTATAAAAGGGGACCCCCAGTCAATTATTGTTATCACTTTTTCAAAACACCTTCACTGTTCATCTTCTTCTTTTATTTTATCTCTCATTTTATCAAAACAAAGGTATTAAAATGGACCGTTAATATAAACTTAACCATTAAAACCCGTTGTTTTTGTTCGAATGTTTGAAAAACCCTCGGAGACTCCTTGATATTTGATTATTTCATATTGTTATCTATTTGTTTCATTGTTTTTCATCGAAAGTTGAGTAACACTTGAATGTATCTGATGATTATGTGTAAATACTTGTGTCTTCTAGGTCTTTGATTTGCGTATTAAAACAGGGGGGTTTGAATCTTGAAACTAAGCTCATTTGAATGTTGTTTTTGATGTTTGAATGATGTCGATTAGACTTCTGGACCTTGGGCTCTTCATGTCTGTGTTTTAATAAGTGTTATTGTTTGCTGTTTTTGAATCAACTGTTGATTAAATGATGATCGGCGAAAAACCCTTGTAACGAAAAACCCCCAAATTCACTTTGGACGAAGAACCCTAATTGACGAAAAAACCTATTCTTCATCACAACTGTTTTGACGACAAACCTAATTGACGAAGAATCATTCTTCGTCAATACATGTTGACGAAAAACCCTCATGGTCAACGAAAAACCATTCTTCGTTGACTTTTGTTGACTTTTATTGACATCAGTTCTTCATGGACTAATGCGATGAAGAACCATTTCTTCGTCTAAGAAAAGGTTCTTGGTCACATAGAAAGGTTCTTCGTGGGCAAACACTTATAAAAATTTTCATGTTTTTCATTTGCATTACACTTTTAAACAGTAGGTATGTTTATACATGTTCATTGTTCATAATATACTTGAATATGTATACCTATATGTATTATATAAAGGTGTTATCTCTATATCTTATAGTGGATGTTTTTTTAGTACAGAATGGCTCCGAAAGAACAGAAACGCAAACCCGCAACTAAGAAAACATACAAAACAGAAGAACAAACCATGTCCGAACCCCGACACAACATGATCGCGTATCTTGATCCTGAAGGAAAAATTGCTGAATTTAAGGAGATCACTCAATGTTTAAGGGAATCTCGGATCAACAAAGCTATTACCTTTTCAACGCCGGTTTACAAGTCACTTATTAAAGATTTCTTGAATACAGCAAACATAATTGAAGTTGATGGAAAATAACTAATTCAAGGGCAGGTTAACCAATTGAACGTGGATGTCTCTCTGGATATTCTAAACACTGTGTTGGAACTTCAAGATGATCTAAACGCGCAATATTCTGTTCCGATTATGTGCACGCGCGGATATTTACTTCGGATGAAATGTACTGGTGATATCTTTGGTGGTCAGATCAACAAAGCCTGGTTGCCGATGCGCTACAAGTTTCTATTGCATGTTCTTATTCAATGTCTGAGCAACCGTTGTGCTGGTTATGATATGGCAGGCAAAGATTTGGTCGGATTAATGGTGGCCTTGGTACCAAACAAACCATTTAGTATTTCAAAGTTTATATATGCAAACATGAAGGAAAACTTAAAGAGAACGGGTGCGCGTACAACAGGGAACAAGTTCTGGATGTATCCTAGATTCTTACAGATGATAATGGAAGTCCAACATCCGAATCTTCCGAAGGCCGACAACGATATTCTGAAGATCGAGGCTATGTCAGAACATTCTTTAAAGATATTCAAGGGTGTTGCAGCTAAAATGTACAAAGAAACCACACCGCCAAGGAAGTTGATCGGTGCTCTTGATAAGAAAGATTACGTCGCTCCTGCAAACGATAAATAGCGCCACGACAACAGCCAATCGGACAACGAAGAGCTGAAATTGAAAAAGATGATGGAAGATAAATTTGGACGCAAGAAGATTAAGATTTTCAGTGATTCTACTGAAAGTGACGATGATGATGGTGATGATGAAGGTGGTGATGGCTGAGAAGCTGGGGATACAGCAGCTAGTGCACCTGGTGCTAGTGCTGCTGGAGGTGATGAAGAGGATACTGATTCTGACGATAATGCGCCAGAACCAGGATATGAGTTCTATCTCGATGAACGTGGGGTTAGGCAAGTACGTCGGATTCGTACTGAAGAAGATGCTGATTATGTGCCTTCCGATACTGAAGCAGAGAAATTGAAGAAGAAACAAGCTGCTGTTAGAAGGAAAAAAAGAGCAGAAAGTACATCTGTGCTTCATCTGTACAGCCAACTGTGTCACAACATGGGCCTGTTCACGAAGCAGAAATGAATCCAAATCTTGGACTCACGGCCGAAGAAGCTTCTGCTTTAATGTCTTCTCCTCCAAGAACAACTGAACCACCTCCTGTGGTTACTTCGGCAGCTGAAACTCCAACAGTCACACCACAAGCGGAACCTGCCCGCACAATTGCTTCTACAAACCGAGCAACTACATCTCAGCATGGATCAGAACACTGAAGAAGGCAATTTTCTGAAATGCAGCCAGACGAAAAGGTAGATTTCTTATTTTCTCAACTGCAAGCTGCTGCAGGTAAGATTAACAGTCAATCGAAGTTCATGAATGTTACAAGAAGCGATGTGATCAAGCAACAGTTGGAGATCAATAGGTTAAAATCCACTGTTGAATGCCAACAAGCAGAAATTACACAACTAAAGGCTGAGAACGAACGTCTAAAAGCTGCTGATGATGTACGAGAATGAAAATTATTGCAGATGCGTGCAGCTAACAATGCTCGTGGGATTGATATGAACCGACTGAAAGAAAGAAGCGCCGAGGTTCAACGAGTGGCTGATTCACTTAAGGCGAAGCATGACGACATGAGGGAGTGGTATAATTCCAGAAACACCACATTGACTGAAGGGTTCAAAACCATTAAAGATAATGTCGAGCTTAGCACCAGGCGCGTCAACATTTTATGGTCTGAAAGGTGTAAACAACTAGAGATCTTGCACAAGCGTGACCAAGACAAAGAAGACCCTGGAAATCCCGACACTTCAGCATCATCTCAGCAACCAGGGGCCTCTGAGTCTTCTCATATCATGGTTTACAAGCCTCAACAGATTGTGTCTACACAAGGAACCCCCAGCGGCACTCAAGAAGAAATGAAACAGCTAGAAAGCAGTCATTATGTTGAAAGCTCTTCGGCTGGTAAGGATACAGTTCTTGATTCTGCTGATCTTGCTCTGAAGAGTGTACATCCAGTGTCTGGCGAAGAACTGGAAGAAGGGCAGTTCGTATCTGAACTTTCGCATGAACAAATTTTAGCTCTTAAAGAGATGAAAGTAGTAGAAGACGCTACTATTGATCAGATCCCAAGTGAACCCGAAACAGCAGACTTAGAAAATCTTGAAGAAATTGTCTTTAAAGGTGATGATAACAAGTCTACTTATGTGCGAGAAGACGAAACAGAGTTCAATCCTTTCAATGAAGATTGGTTGAAAGAGAATTTGGACGATATCGACGAACAGTTGAAGAATCATGATTCTACAGATAATTCACCTGATTCGATTAAAGAAAGGAGAAAACAGTTCCTTTCCAAGGTTGCAAATCCTACACCTTCTGAAGCTTGACGGGTAGTCCGTAGGACACCCCTTAAGTGGTATAAACGATATTAAAATCCCACATTTAATCAGGTAATTGTCTAGAGTTAGATAACTACGGTTGCTTGTGTTTCAGGTACATTTGGGGCTTAAAAGTGTGGAAATGAAGCTTCGAATAGGCGCGATCGGATTGGAGATTGAAAGATGGAGAATAAATGAAAAAAATGAATTATTGGTATGGAAGAATTAAGAAGATAACATGATAGAGGACGAAATTACGAAAACATAGGCGAAAATGGTAAAGAAAACGGAGTTGAAACGAAAAAGTTATGAAGAAAACAAAATTGCATGCTGAAGGCTACTGTAAGCTACGGTAGCTACCATAAATTACGGTAGCCCCCAGCATTTTTCTTCCACCGTAAGGCAGTAGAGACCTACCGTAAGCCATTCCAAGCCACCGTAAGCTACGGTGGCCACCGTAGCTTACGGTGGAGGCCAGCGAGAAATGTGTAACTGCCCTATTTTATGATGTTTTATTGTGTCTTTTCAAATCCAATCATTCTCATTCGGTTACCAGTAGTCTAGGGTCGATTTTTGGGTGTTCTTGAGAGCTTGAAACAATTTCTAAACATCTTGTTAGTGTTTTTAATTCGTATGAACATTGATATGTATGTGATGATGATTGTCCAAGTCATGAGTGGCTAAACTTATGGTGATCATCGTAGGTTGAAGGTTTGTCTAAGACATTTGTGTTTTGATTCTTATTTCTAGAATAATAGACTTGCTATGATGGTTTGTTTATTATGGTGTGTTGTTTGCTTGTTCGTAAATTGTTAATTTGTATGTTAATCTTAGTCTAAACCATACTTTCTTGGTGCCGTTGGCAATCGAGAGATCATGGGCGGGATTAGGATTGGGTATTGATTAATTGGTCATCGGGTAACAACCTCGCGTTCTAGGAATCCGAGTACTTAGTTCCCTTTCATCACGACAAGTAATAACACATGAACCATGTCTGTGTGGTTCTTTCTAGATGAATATTAGCATGAATGTCAAAGCAAACCGGAAACTTAGGATGGTCATTTGTCTCTAAATTGTTTACAAAATCAATTCTCAATTCGCAATTTAATTAGTAATCTTAGTTTTAAAAATCAAACAAACAATCCAACTCTTTGAATTTACTTTTTATTGCAATTAGTTTAATCTTAGTTAACTTAGATACACTTCTAAATAACACATATTCCACAAACTCCCTGTGTTCGATACCCACTTACCGCTAGCTATTAGTAGTAATTGGATTAAATTTGAGTGTGACCACGACATCACGTCAAATTTTGGCGCCGTTGCCGGGGAGTAGTGCGCAACGTGTGTTAATTTAGTAGTTTTGTTTTGTTATTTTCGGGTTTACGCTGGTTGTGTTTAGTGTGCAGGTACTTCAGGTGTATGCATACTAGGGGCTCTCACAAGTCATCACCACTATCGTTTGATCCAGAAATTGAAAGAACGCTAAGGCAAAACCGAGTTTTGGTACGAGAAAACATAATTATTGGTTCACCCACTTCACCCATTACACCACGAAACATCATGCAAGGCCCAAGTACCACCCACAACGGGTCAAATGACCTCATCCTTCATTCCTACAACCACTCAACCTTCACCAAATACCACCATGCCTAGTACCACTACCGAACCTACTCCACCTCATGACGCTACACCAACTAACACCACACCACCGATTACTACCCAAGTTGATCCCACTCTTACCTTTAGCCCCTCTACCACAATTCCACCACTTTCACATTTTTTCCCAACTACGGGTCAATCATCTTCTACTCACCCACTACCACAAGGCTCAACCGTCTTCTATACTACATCTACATACCGACCACCGAACCAATTGGGCTTCCAATATTCATCCTTTCCATTTGGGCAATCTTCAGGTATTCAAGGGGATGGATATGATGATGGTTATATAGAAGATTTTTGAGGGTACGAAGAAGAAGGTTTTTACTATGGGGGTGATGGAGGTAATTTGGGACCTCAAGGAGGAGCGGGTCAACAAAGTCAACCATTGCAACAAATACAAGATATGGGTAGGCCACCAACGGGGATACAACAAATTCGGCTACATGGGCCACAAATCCAAAGACCAACACCTCTACAACAAGTTCGATCGCAATATCAACATCACCAATTCCAAAGGCCGGTGCAACAAACTCCAATGCAACAACATCAATTTCAACCACCATTTGCACCTCAAGGGCCTTTGCAAGGGCAAATGGGTCAACCAAGAGTACCATTGGGTGCTCCGTGTAGACATCATCTAGAGCCGGTATGGGGTATTGAAGCTCACTTTAGACCGGTTATCACTAATAATCCTTCTCCGGTAGTGATTCGTCATCACCCAGATGGGAGGACTTTTGAGGTTAGAAAAACCGCACTCCAAAGTTTGACAAAGTTCAAGGGGTTAGCAACAGAAGAACCTTACTTTCATTTGGAAACATACGACTCCATTTGCAACACTATTGGAGGTCAAGGTTTTTTGTCAGACGATATCAAGTTGGTTCTATTTCAATTCTCTTTGGAAGATAAAGCAAAGAGATGGTTTCATACTTTGCCTTCCGCGTCAATTTATACATGGGCCGACATGCAACAAATTTTCTTAGAAGAGTTCTACACTTCTCAAAAGACAAATGATGCAAGGAGAAGTTTAAGGAGCTTTCAACAACAACCGAGGGAGATGTTTCATGAAGCTTTTGAAAGGTTCAACATGATGTTGAAAAATTGCCCTCACCACGGTATACAACTTTGGGAGTTGTTAAACGCGTTTCACGAAGGGTTGAATTCGGAGGATGCTCGTGACTTAATGTCAATCACTAACAGTACTTTCAGTACAAATTTTGAGCATGATGATTGGCAATTTTTGGAGCAAATAGCTGTTACTTCAAAAAGAAAGGCTCAATCTTCGAGACGGGGAAGGCATGTGATAGCAAGGCCACAAGTGCATGGGGTAGAGAATATAGGTGTGCAAGTCATGAATCAAGTGTACAATGTGTGCACTAATTGCAATGAGATAGGCCACGCGGTGGAAGTATATTTGGTAGGATTGGTTAAGGAGCAAGTGGAAGAGGTGAATGCTATTCAAGGGGGTGGTCGAAACTTTAACATGAATTCGAACACAAACCACCCCGGGTTACGAAACCACCCGAATTTTAGATATGGGAACTCGTCAAATCAACTTAACCCGAACTTTCAAGGAAACCAAGGAAATTATGCTCCTCACCAACAATTTAATAATCAAGGTTTCCAAAGGCAATTCCAACAACCAGGTAATGAACAAAGTGGGTTTTCGGGTCAAGGTTCCTCGGGTGGAAATGAGGTCATGGAGATGTTGAAAGCGATGCAAATGGAGATGCAACGAAGAAATCAGCTGGATGAGGATCGTATGCAAAAAGATTAAATCCGTGACAAAGCTATTCAATCGTTGACCACTCAAATGGGTCAACTTGCGAGTGAAGTGGCGATACTGAAGAAAGCAAAAGGCCAGCTACCGAGTGACACGGTGACAAATCCCAAGAACATAAAAAGCGTTAATATCAATGTGGTAAGCACCGTTCCTAGTACCTAATTTAATGAAAAATTTCTAACCTCTTCGTGTCAAATAAATACAGGTATAGGGAAGGACACCGATGGTGAGAATGATAAAGAACATGGAGCACCAATCATGCCTATTCGTGTGGGAAAATTAAAAATCCTTCATGCATTGTTGGACTACAGGGCGAGCATGAGTGTATTACGAGGTGATCTATATGACATGTATGATTTTGGTCCGCTCGAAGATATAGACACCATGGTGAGTTTGGCGGATGAGAGCTGGAGGCGTCCGGGAGGAGTGGTTAGGAATGTCATGATTCGATTGGGAGAATTCAACTATCCGGTGGATTTTCTGGTCTTAGATTATGCCTCTACCAAATTGGCATCACAACAAAGGGTAATTTTAGGTCGACCATTTCTTTATATAGCAAATGCTCAAATCAACTGTAGAGACGGGGTTATTACTATGACCGAAAAGAACCATAAGTTGTATTTTGATGTTCATACTAGGGAGATTAGTTATGAATCTATTGAAGAGAAGGGTAGAGAGTCTAATGACCATATGAAAAGTGTGCATCAAAGAATAAAAACAAATAAACCACCGGGGTGTGAAAAGAAGTATGAGGGTTCGAGCAGGTATGTAGTTGACTATCCACCGAATGGACATTTGATGGATGCATTTCAACCAATGACAAGCTACAGTGGGGGAGGTGATAGGAATCGATTCTTTGAGCCACCATAAATGGGGGTGGCATGGTCTGGCTGAAGACTCAAAACTTAGCGATGCTCGGGAGGCAACCCGGGGTTTTATATTGATCTTGCTGTTTTTATCTTTCTATGTTTCATGGCCATGGCGACATTCAAGTGTGGGGAAGATGTGCGGATATTTGTGTGAAGGTGGTGATAGGAAGTCAGATTATCTATAACATCTTGTGTGTCAAACTTCACCAGGTCAATGTACTATTTCCTTAGTCTTGTTATGTTCTTTAGCTTTGAAATATTGGTAGTTAGTTCGTTTGCTTTTAGATTAAAAAAATAAATAAATAAACAAAAAGAAATTTGGGGTTTGAGTGTTTGAGCTAATATTGATGTTGAATTGTTTTTAGCGATCCTTCCTACCAAATCCATACATTGGGGTCAATGTATCCCAAGTGTGGGGATGGGGGGAAATTTTGATGGTTTTAAAAATTTTGTAATCAAGCGAAAATTGGTCTAAATTTGAAAACATAAAGTATTGAAACAGCATAACACACCAGCAACCCCGTATACTTTTTTTTTTCTTGGTGAGAGTTTGAGCCAATTATTTGAATTGTTAGAAATATTTTCTTTGATGAGAGTGGCAATAGGTGGGGGTACATTAGAACTTGTGCTTGAATGCGGTTTGAGGCCTTAGCTTGATAGGCATGTGAAAAGGATAAGGGCATTTAGGTAGCCACGTCATGGTGTGTGCGAGTGTGGGATTTGGGGGGTTGGACCTCATAAATTATATATATGAGCATGGTTGCGAGAGGGGCGGGGGTTTGGACTTTAGTAGCCCATTTGAGCTTTGAGCCGATCTTCTTTTAACCCGTGCCTATTTTCTCTTAAAAAAATTAACCCGTATTCAACCAGGTCTAGTAGTATTAGCATTTTATATTGTATGTTTGTTATGTGATGTTTCAATTGTTTGTTAAAAAAAAGAAAATGAAAAAAATGAGGAAAAAAAACAAGAGAAAAAGCAATGAAAAAAAAAAGAAAAAGAGATTGATGTATTGTATATAGTTGTTTATGTTTTGCTTAGTTAAAAATAAAATACCGGGTTGAATTGTTAGCTACTTTGCATATATATTTCCATTTCCTACCCAGTTGCCTAGCCACGTTACAACCTCTAAGTCCCTTTGATTCACGTGCATGTTTAGCAAATTATTTAGGTGAAGGAGCGATTTGAATACAAGCATATTATTGTTCACCTACCCGTTTGCCTTAAGTGTGTTCTAGCTCATCTTTGCTAGTTATTACTTGCCACCGAGGGGAGAGTTATTGTGAGGGGTGTGTTATGCGCGGATTTAAGAAAAAGTTAGTAAATGAGGACATTTGGTTGCTTGGTTTGTGTTTGATCGCTTGAGTAAATTGTCGTTTGTTTAAATGAGTTGCTTGGGGGCAAGCAATGGTTAAGTGTGGGGATGTGACGGGTAGTCCGTAGGACAACCCTTAAGTGGTATAAATGATATTAAAATCCCACATTTAATCGGGTAATTGTCAAGAATTAGATAACTACGGTTGCTTGTGTTTCAGGTACATTTGGGGCTTAAAAGTGTGGAAATGAAGCTTCGAATAGGCGTGACCGGATTGGAGATTGAAAGATGGAGAATAAATGAAAAAATCAATTATTGGTATGGAAGAATTAAGAAGATAACATGATAGAGGACGAAATTACGAAAACATAGACGAAAACGGTGAAGAAAACGGAGTTGAAACGAAAAAGTTATGAAGAAAACAAAATTGCATGCTGAAGGCTACCGTAAGCTACGGTAGCTACCGTAAATTACGGTAGCCCCCAGCATTTTTCTTCCACCGTTAGGCAGTAGAGACCCACCGTAAGCCATTCCAAGCCACCGTAAGCTGCGGTGGCCACCGTAGCTTACGGTGGAGGCCAGCGAGAAATGTGTAACTGCCCTATTTTATGATGTTTTATTGTGTCTTTTCAAATCTAATCATTCTCATTCGGTTACCAGCAGTCTAGGGTCGATTTTTGGGTGTTCTTGAGAGCTTGAAACAATTTCTAAACATCTTGTTAGTATTTTTAATTCCTATGAGCATTGATATGTATGTGATGATGATTGTCCAAGTCATGAGTGGCTAAACTTATGGTGATCATCCTAGGTTGAAGCTTTGTCTAAGACATTTGTGTTTTGATTCTTATTTCTAGAATAATAGACTTGCTATGATGGTTTGTTTATTATGGTGTGTTGTTTGCTTGTTCGTAAATTGTTAATTTGTGTGTTAATCTTAGTCTAAACCATACTTTCTTGGTGCCGTTGGCAATCGAGATTTCATGGGCGGGATTAGGATTGGGTATTGATTGATTGGTCATCGGGTAACAACCTCGTGTTCTAGGAATCCGAGTGCTTAGTTCCCTTTCATCACGACAAGTAATAACACATGAACCATGTCTATGTGGTTCTTTCTAGTTGAATATTAGCATGAATATCAAAGCAAACCGGAAACTTAGGATGGTCATTTGTCTCTAAATTGTTTACAAAACCAATTCTCAATTCGCAATTTAATTAGTAATCTTAGTTTTAAAAATCAAACAAACAATCCAACTCTTTGAATTTACTTTTTATTGCAATTAGTTTAATCTTAGTTAACTTAGATTTACTCAACCGGGTGAGTGTGACCACGACATCACGTCAAATTTTGGCATCGAACCCGAAACAGCAGACTTAGAAAATCTTGAAGAAATTGTCTTTAAAGGTGATGATAACAAGTCTACTTATGTGCGAGAAGATGGAACAGAGTTCAATCCTTTCAATGAAGATTGGTTGAAAGAGAATTTGGACGATATCGACAAACAGTTGAAGAATCGTGATTCTACAGATAATTCACCTGATTCGTTAAAAGAATGGAGAAAACAGTTCCTTTCCAAGGTTGCAAAGCCTACACCTTCTGAAGCTCAAGTCGATTATTTGAAATACGAGAAAGAAAAGTCACACGGGAAAATACTTAGCTCGATGTTTGTAAAAGAAATCCACTGCATGGCCATGAAATGTGAACATGACATTCAGTATTTCAGATCGCTGCTGAGCATTCCGTCCTTACCGTTCTACGATGTTGCAGCCTTAGCAAAGCTAGAGTTGATAAATCGTTCCAAGTATGAAGGAGCAACGTTGTTTGCTCGAAAGTTGAAGATAGAACGGAGGAGAGGCTGGAAGGATGAGTTATACAAGCCACAGTTTCCTATGTACCAACACGGCAAGATACATGCTTGTTTATCAGCCAGTGAAGGTTATGGACAAGATCCCTCTGATGCCGATGAAACGAAACTTCTTGGAAAATATGGCGTTGTGGTGTTTTGACTCCAATAAGCACGAGGCTGTTATTGTATTCAAAGACGATCAAGAAAACTTCCGCATGCTCGATCCGATGTAGATAATCAACATATCTGCTGCCGATATTAAAAGCTGTTTCGTTATGAGATATTCTATGAAGACAAGGACGCGCATCAAGCGTTATTATTTCAACGTGTCGCTTGTTTCTGTTCCTATCGAGGGATTCACGACGGCAGCTCATGGTTGGAAAAACACTGAAGATTGAAGAATAAAGAACGAAGAACAAGCAACAGACAAGGGGGAGTTTGTTGGTGCATTTATTGTGTCTGTAACTTGTTCTTATTTTTGATGTAATAGTACGGTCTTTTGTTATCGAGTCTGTAATGTTTCCGTCGAGTCGACCAAGTCGGATATCCTCCTATCTAACTTGGTACGACGTTTGTCTTTATATTTTATGTTAAACAAATGCATGTGTGCATTATGTTTGTGTTTAAATGTGTTTGCTGCAAACTGTCATAATTTGTAGCTTTTTGCTGTCATGCAGCCTTCCCACAAAGAACCTATTCTTCGTGGGATAACCTTTGCACAAAGAACTTTCTTCGTGGTGTTTGATGTGTGACGAAGAATTGTCTTTCGTGGGGAATAGTCTACGAAGAACCTCGTTCTTCGTGGGCTTAGGTTCTTCGTGGGCCCATTACATTCTTCGTAATGTAATGGGCTGGCCTGCATGTGTAAATAGCATACTTCGTCTAATGTGTTCAGTATGAGAGCATAACCTTACTGAGAGTATTATCAAACATTATGTGTATGTGTTTGTAATTTGTTCTCATCCAATTAATCAATTGATATTGAATCCTTGGTTACTTTGTGTTTTGTTCTACATTGTTTGGTTTGCACCGTCACGGGGATTCCACACTAGTGATCATGTTTGTGATAAACAGGGACTAGGTTTCGTATCGATCCTCCGAGAAAAACGGACCTACCAAAATACCTATCAAAAGGGTTGGCCCTGAGAATTCATGTACCTTGTTCGAGCTTGAAAAAACATGCCCTCAGGCCTTAACGAAATGTGGTATTAGGCTCACTAAAGGGCTAAACCTAATGCCAATGGGCTAATAACTAATCTAATCCATAAGAATAGTTTTGTAAGTGGGCATATGTTGGTGTTTGTATAGGTATACCCTATTAATTTTTTTACATAGTCTTTTTTTTTAAATAACGTGCATTTCAAAATATCTGGCCCTGGTGGTCCTTTCCGCCCACTACCCATCAATTATGCCTAGGTAATAACTGATTGAAAGCATAACGCATGTTGTTGAGACCGTCACCAATGGATTACCAAGGTACAACCATGTGTAAATCTATATTTGGTTGTGTAAATCTATATTTGGTTGTTGTCTATGGGAACTATTTTCAACAGACTATCCCTTGGTACTACGTCAGAGATCCCAAAGATAAAATTTTGAATATGATTTTATCTAAGGCTTATCAGTTGTTTGTCAATGAAAGCAAGTTGCGACCGAAATTTCATCACTAATCCATTGGCAAGGCCCTTTTTGTTTGGTAACTCATATCAAGTCATTTTAATGTTAAAGACATGAATATGATGGTTATGAAACTAATAGGCCTTATCATGTGTTAGTGAGTCGGTTTTGGATACACAAAGTCAAATTTGGTAATAACGAGTCATTTTGATGTTGAATACATGTTTATCGTGATTGATACAATGATGGGCCTTGTTATATATGTGTTAGTATGTAGGTTAAGATTCAACAAAGTCACAATAAATTATATCATGTCATTTTGTTGTAAAAACACATGTATGATGATTGTAAACTAGCGGGCCTTATTAGGTGTTGTCATGTGTTAGTGAGTTGGTTTATGTTACACAAAGTCTTGTTGGGACATAACAAGACATATTTGTGTTAAAGATATATGTATGATGATTAATAGATTAATAGATGAATATGATTTTTTATGTGTTAATGGGTTGGTTTAGGTCACATAAAGTCACATTAAGTCACGATAAGTCTTTTCGATGCTAAATACATGTGTATGGTAATTTGTACATTTATAAGTCTTGTCATGTATTAGTGAGTTGGGTATACAAACTCACATTAGTTCATAATAATTCATTTTGGTATTAAAGAAATGTAAATGATTACTAGGTGAGTAATACGTCATGTCATGTATTAGTAAGTTCGTTTAGATTGCACAAATTCCTATTAGGGGACAACAGGTCATTTCGGTGTTAAAGTACATTTCTAGATCTTACAAAACAAGTACTTAATGTGTTTTCCATGTGTTATAAATTCCATTTCCAAATAAATAAACTCACCTTTTGGACTAAATTACATTTCCAGATCCTACTATTGTGTCTTATCAGTGCACCATGGTTCTCATATTTCCTACACTGTGATTATATTCAAAGCTTTGTTTCACAACATGGCTTTGTTGACAAATCAACGTTTCAAAGCTAGGAAAGTTGTGCCAATGATGTACTCTTCTTCCAAATACATGAGGAATAGGGAAACACCCATTCAAGCACTAATTGCCCACTCTTCTCATATGTAGTCCATAAGTATAACCGACCCTGTGCTATAAGTCGATAAGATAAGGCAGTTTTTTAATAAACAACATTTACAAGCATTATGTATTCGTGATTCGTCGACCATTGACTTATGCTGCATAGTATTTTCAGCAGCTACAAGCCCCAGGCGAACATTTCGTGGCTCCATCGCAAACTTTGGGTACTTCCTATCAAAGTCTTGCCATGAAGATCCATCAACTGGATGCCGCATGGTCCAATGTTCTGAACGTTCGGTACTATGCCATATCATATCTTTTGTCGTGTGCCTTGAACAATACAAACGCCAAAGTCTAGGCGTCAAAGGAAAGTATCGTAACACCTTGCGAGCTACCTTCGCGCCTTTTGTGTCTTTATCGACCCATCGACTCTTATTACAAACGGGACAATTTTGCAACGACTGATGTTCTTTCCAGAAGAGAGCACTATCATTTACGAACGCGCCTATCATCTCATAATCCAAACCAATCTTCTTAAATTTTTTCTTAACTACATAAAGCGTAGGGGGAATCTTGTTGCCTTTTAGCATTGAATCTTGCAACAACTTTAGTAGATAATCAAATGAAGTATTAGTCCAATGGTGCATCTCCTTTAGATTCAAAAGCTTTGCTAAAAAGTCAAGGGAAGAAAACTTCGTACAACCAGGATATAATTTTGTTTCAACTTCCTTTAGCATGGCTTCAAAATCGTCATCAACACCATTAGATTCTCCACCCGACAACTCTTGGTTACGGTCTATATCTTCTTCTATACGCTCCCCCCTAATGTCTTCAATAAGGTTTTCCATACCCTCTGGTGGCACAACAATATCTACTTCTACAACTGCAGGCCCAGATTTTTCGCCGTGATAGTCCCACTTTATGTAATCTTTCCAAAAAACCATACGCTCCAAATGGAGTTTCATTTTTGTGATGGTTGTAAAGCCAGAACATTTACATTTGGAACACGGATATCTAACTTCATTATGGTCGGGGATCACTCTTTCACACATCGCGATAAAAGACTTGAGTCCTTGCTGGTAGTGAGTCGATTAAAGTGGAGAATCAATCCAGCTTTTACAGATAGGCATTATGCAACTGAAAGATAATTTAATTTAGGGTTTGCAAGACAAGGGTAGGCTGCTAAACCCACTTTTTGAACTCTTTATCTTATATATGAATATGTATTACATGATTGTTTGTTGAAGAAAAATTCACAAGCATTTTCTCTTAAACAAACAATTATGTAGTACTCATGTGCGTTAGGTGAATATATAGGTTTAAGTATATTTTAAGCCCTTTTAAACTTTTTTTAGCCAAGTCTTAAATTTGTAAAACACGATATTTACTAACACTAAACACACATATGGGCAAGTGCACCCATCGTGAGCGAAGTATAGTGTTGGTAAGATACCGAGGTCGTCCAAGGACATAAGATCTTTTAATACCGGTTTATCCTCAACGTCTAATCAAATAAAAAATTTAGAAAAATGTTTTTAAACTATGAAAAATAAAAACTAACTAAAATGCTGAAAATAAAAATAAAAATAAAAATAGATAGACAAGATGAATCACTTGGTTCCGACTCGTGTTTAGTGTAACCTTTGATTATTTCTGCACTTTTGCACTATTTAAGAGATTATCTTAGTTATTGTAGTAGGCCCCTCTTTTGGAGGTGACGTTACCCTCAACCCAGTAGTTTGAGTCAGCAAGGATACAATCCTAAAGGGTCGGATTATTGAAAGATAATTAATTAAGTTATTAATGCAAATTATGGTAGGCCCCTCTTTTGAAGGTGTCGTTACCCTCGGCTAAGTAGTCTGAGTCAGCAAGGATACAGTCCTAAGTAGCCGGGTTATAGTATTAATAGTTGTTTAACTTATGGGGGGGTCGAAGAGTTTGGACCCCCGCCATCCAATACTGTTAAGTATTGAAGGAGGTCCTACTAAATTTGACCCAGGTCCCTTGCAGGATCTCTAAACGCTGAACAACGGCAAGACTCTTACCAAACCGTTCCCTTAATCCCCGACCAGGTAGCTTACATATCTCCATATAGACCGTGGAGATATGAATGGTGAAAATCTTTTATTTTATATAGACAGTAAAATAATGCCAACACACCACGGACAAACGATAAGGAAGAATCACATTCAACATAAGAAACTAGTTATTAAAGTCATTAATAGAAATCCAAGTAAAAAGTGCGAAAAGATTAAAAAAAAAAGTATTACACTAGACACTTTGTCTTCACCAAGTGATGTAAGAGACTTAGGCAAACATGGCCTTGATTGTCAAGAACTCTTACGATCAATCTTGGATCCCGAGACGACTCACACACTCTATGATGGACAATGGAAGATGGTGGTGGATGATGGTGTTATGGTGGTGGTGGGTGGTGGGTGAAGTGTGAGAGAGGTGGTGTGCCAAGGGATGGTTTGAGCTTGAGCCAAGCACTCCTATTTATAGGCTGAACAGAAGCTCGGGCACGTCCCCGTGTCCAGTGGGCACGGCCCCGTGTCCACATCCTTCCCTTTCTTCATTTATTGCAGCTTGTCTTTATTAGTTGACCACGCCCCCGTGTCCCCCGAGCACGACCCCGTGTGCAGAAGCATATCTGTACTATCAAGATTTGCCTGGATTCTCCGAATCTTATAGTTGACCACGACCCTGTGCCCGCGGAGCACGGCCCCGTGGTGGGCAATAGAAGCTTCTACCACTTTGTCTTTTCTGCTGACACTTGGGCACGCCCCCGTGCTCGCTGAGCAAGGGGCGTGTTCAGTCTTTTGTCTTCTTGTTTTGCTTGGGAAGATGCTGTCGTGGGGTCGGGCATGTCACGTTTGTTCCTTTTCTTGTATTTATGTTAGATTTTGCTGTCTTTTTGCTTCTTTGTTAATTTGAGCTCATTTAATCCTGAAAATACAAAAGGAAGACAAAAGCACACTTTTTCCAACATTAGTACTAAAAAAGGGTTAGTTTTATGCCACAATTGATGCAATTTATATGTTGCATTTTGCACCCATCAAATACCCCCACACTTGAATCTTTGCTTGTCCTCAAGCAAAACTCTTTATAATATGGCTTTACACTCCCAAATGGAATGGGTAGAAAAGAAGGTTTTTTAGGCTTGTCATAGAGTGTCGGGATTTCCAAGATTCTTTATTAAGTTTTATTTTTATTTATTTACAATCCTATTCGTCATGATTTATTTAAAACTTTTCATAAGATAAATTACTTATTAGGGCATAACATGCCTCTTTAAAATTCTCTTTATATACAAGTTCACATACCTCACGGGGGATCACTCAACACTCGGCCGAAGATGTATTTTTGTGGATCACTCGAGAGCGGCATGGAACTTATTTCTACCATAAGCTTGCCAAGCAATCAATCCTTCTCCTTTTTAACTATATACCTTTGTAAATATCAAGAGGACTTTTTGGGTGAAGGGTTAGGCTTGGGTTAAAGGTAGGTGGTTGGGTTAGTGTTTAGTGGTTAGTAGAAAGGGCGAAAAACGTAACAAGCGTCGGTTTTCGTAAGACTTTTTATTTTTGTAACTTTTATTTTGATGAAGCTATTATTCAAACAAAGTTAGTTTTGATGAACTTGTTTGTTTATTTTCTTTTGCTTTATCATCAACACATTTTTTTTTGAAAATCATACGAAAAACCGAGCTAGTTACTAAAACAAAGGGTTAAAAATGAAAAAGGTTTTGGTGGGTGAAAGGGTGTTTGGTTTGGGTTATGAAATGAAAAGGTTTAGGCTCAAAGGGGCTAACTAGGGGGATTTTGGGTAGGTGGTAAAAAAAATGGTGTAGAAATAAAAAGGGTTAGTTCTAATGCCTACATCATTTACATACTCGGGTTTAAGTTGGTAAGGACCGGGAATGTATCGTCGTGGCAAGTTCTAGAGTTGCAAGAACCAAGCGGCTATTCACACAAGAAACGAAAAATGAGCATTTAGTTTAATGATATGTAATTGTATGCTCAATAAAGGCTCAAAACTCACTTTTGTGAGAATGGGTTTTTATGTGATCAAGTATATATAATCAAATTTTAACTAAGCTTGCCATGCCTTTTCATAATTTTCTTATGTTGGTTCTTTTTATCACGACGCTATCGGTTGTAAATTTGTAAAAATATAACCTTTTTAGAACTTGAAATTCCCAAGTTAAACCTAGACAAGTAAAAAAAAAGAAAAATTTAAAAAAAAAAATTTTGGGGTGATTAGCGGTTCCAATAGAGTTTTGTGTAAGGCTTGTATTTAGGACTTGCAAGATTCAAGGTTTTAGTATCCCCCCCCCACACTTAAATTACACATTGTCCTCAATGTGTCCCAAAAATAAGTTTTTAGGTTGATTGAATATGTAAAAAGGTGTGAAAAAGCAAAAATTTTGTGTTACTGGGCGCTGAACACGGCCCCGTGTTGGGTGGACACAACCCCGTGTTCAGGTGCCAGTAACGAAAACTTACAGAAGGTGGACATGGGGGCGTGTTGGCTGGGTACGATCCCGTGTCTGTCAAAGTCTGCAGAATTAAAACAAACAGCAGGCATTGGGGAAGTGGGCACGGGGGCGTGTTGGCTGGACACGGCCCCGTGTGGATAATCTGCAAGGTTGAAAAACAGGTTTCTTTCTTTGGTTTTCCTGTCCCGGCTTTAGTAGTACTAATGCTTAGTACTCTAAGCCTCGTATGTACCTGCTTAATCAATAAACACTATACCACACCATAGCAAACATCCTAATTTACTAAATTCAACATCCATGTCAACAAAGTTAAAAGAAAAATAAATGCAGAAAATAAAAGAAGCTAGGGAAAGTAAATTGTTCAACACTTGGCACGCATGCCATAAATTGTTCAAGATTAAAGGTTAATCTGGGGAATCACCAACCAACCGCTTCTTCCTCCGCTCCTCCACCTAATCCATGTCCTCGTCCCCATCATCATCATCTCCACCATGCCCGGCAATGTACTCCCGGATATTTCCAATATCATCTTGGATATCGGATATGTTTCTCTCGATTGCCCCAACCCGGTTGTATGTGTTGTTTGCCATATTGTAGGTGTTCTTGGTGCACATGAGGTTTTCTTGCAACAAATCATGTAAACTTTGAAAGTTAGGAAAACCGCCTCCTGAGGAGGAGGATTGGCCCGGATCACCATGGGGCTGGTATTGGTACTGACGATGTTGTGGAGCGTGGAGGACAAGTGCCTCTTTTGGGTTCCATGCATGCCCTTTGCATCCTTTGGAAGCTTACCGTCCCGTCTTCAGCCTCATAAATTAGGTTCATTGAGCGGCAAATGTGTATATCTACCCTTCCCGACCATGGGCTTCTACCGAATAACCTAGGTATGTTGGTGAAGTGCTTGAAGAGACGGTATATCCATCCCCCAAAGAAGATAGGGGTTGGTGCAGTTGCAAGCCTGTTCAGATGCATGTTTCAGAGCATGAGGAAACGGACATCGAGGTGCCTGCGGTTATGGAAGCAGTGGAGGACAACTAGATCTCTTAACCCAACAACGCCGCCGCTATCATGCCTTTGGCTAAGAGAATAGCCGAGGAGCCTATGGATGTATCGGTAGAGCGGATCCCTCAACTTCGTGCTCTTAGTGCTGCTCGGATTGTAGTACCCTTCACCAATCTAAGCCCACGCGGCTTGGCGATCGTTTTCGTCAATCTCTCGCATTCCTCTGGTATTTTCCTCGTTTCCCGCATCTTCGTCCGCATACAACCCGACAATCGCCCCAAATTGTGCCATAGAGATCGAATACCTAGTTCCGCCACAACGGAATGCCACCCCATCATTGTCGAATGGGTCGCACCTTCCATTGAACGTGAAGGTGCTATAGAATTCCAAAGTGCATTCATGGACAGAACGAAGTCTAGTTGTTAAAGCGACTCTTAATGGCCCGGTTACAAGGTTGTTGAAACGGTCGAGTTGGTTTACCAATGCTAACAAATCCGTGCATGCTTGCCGTGGGTATTCTTCCGGTCTTGTTTGAAGTACTTCGTATCTAGCCCTAGCATCGAGCTCATTTGCGTTAAACCTCGTGAACTTCCTAGACATCTGAAAGAATACACTAAAAGTTAGCACGAAACAGTAGAATTTTCGGACAAAACTACAAATAGTGGGCTGGACACGACCCCGTATTCAGCGGACACGGCCCCGTGTCCAGGCGTCTATTACACAAAAATTCCATTTTTCGACCCGGTTTCGAAAACTTGAAAATTTTTGGTCCAATAGGTACGGTTTCCCCCGAAAATGAAACCCCAAGTGCCGTTTTTCCCAAAATAACCCGTTTACCCTATCAATTTTATCTTTTTCAGTTCAAAAACAAGGGTTTGTGGTTTTTTTGTGAGAAATCGGGCGAATCTATGAACAATACAAGTGGATTTACTTCCCATAACACTATTCTAACTAAATGCAAACAGATTTAGGCAAAAATTTGAGGTTCGATTCGGATGAAGTCCAAGAACCCTAGATTTTCCCCAAATTTGTGTTGTTTTAACTACATGCAAAAGCTAAATCTAACTAATGATAGTGATAGAATCATACCTTGATATTGTTAGAACGATAGGAGACGTCGAAAATCAGCGGAAAATCGTCTGGGAGCAGAGCGTTTTTGGGGAAACGGGGCGTGTGGAATGGTGTAACTGTTATGAAAAGGGGAATATATCCCGACTGCAGCGCGGACACGGCCCCGTGCCGAGCAAAGTTTGAAAATTTTTTTTTAGTGCTCGTGTGAGTGCCCTTGTTTCCCATGAACTTTGGTTAGAAAACTTACCGCTTTAGATGTCATCCCAATCGTTCGTAACTTACTAGGTATGATGTTGATGCTTTCATTCTTCGATCGTTTGAAGTGAGATCTCCTCCTCTTCATCCTCAATGAATCCTTGATAAAGTTTCAGCCGTTGGCCATTGACTTTGAATGGAGGTCCATTCCGAGATTTAATTTCTACTGCACCGTGTGGGAAAATATGGGTGATGGAAAAAGGTCCTGACCACCTAGACTTTAATTTACCAGGAAATAATCGAAGTCGTGAATTAAACAAAAGAACTAGATCTCCTACTCGAAATTCATTAGGTTTAATATGTTTGTCATGCAAATTTTTCATTCTTTCCTTATAAATTTCGGAGTTTGAGTATGCATAATTCCTAAGTTCGTCTAATTCATTTAATTGGCAAAATCGATTTTTACCAGCAAATTCTAAATCTAAGTTCACATTTTTTATTGCCCAGTAGGCTTTGTGTGTAATTTCTACTGACAAGTGACAACTTTTTCCGTAGACGAGCTTATATGGGGTTGTACCTATTGTTGTTTTATAAGCAGTTCGAAAAGCCCATAAAGCATCATCTAATTTATCTGCCCATTCCTTTTTATTTAATCCTACGGTTTTTTCGAGTATTCGTTTTAAACCTCTATTAGTCACTTCGGCTTGTCCGTTTGTTTGAGGGTGATATGCTGTTGAGACCCGGTGATAGACCCCATATCTTGTTAAAAAAATTTCAAGTTGATGATTGCAAAAATGGGTACCTCTATCACTTATTAATGCTTTAGGTGTGCCAAAACGAGAAAATAATTTTTTCAGAAATCTTACCACGACTCTTCCATCATTTGTTGGAAGTGCCTCGGCCTCGGCCCATTTAGACAAGTAATCTACTGCCACAAGTATATATTTGTTTCCTTTCGATGGTGGGAAAGGCCCCATAAAGTCGAGTCCCCACATGTCAAAAATTTCACAAACAAGAATGCCATTTTGTGGCATTTCGTTTTTAGAAGAAATATTACCTGTTCTTTGGCAAGCATCACAAGTTTTGACAAGACTTTGGGCGTCTTTGTAAATGGTTGGCCAATAAAATCCTGAATCAAATACCTTTCGTGCGGTACTAGCGGCACCATGATGCCCTCCGTATGGACCTTCATGACAATGGCGGAGAATTCTTCGTGTTTCGCTTCCATGGACGCATCGTCGGATGAGTTGGTCGGCACACATTTTGAAAAGATATGGGTCTTCCCAAAAATAGTGTTTCACATTAGCAAAGAATTTTTTTCCTTTGATGATGTGGCCAACCTTTTGCGACTATACCGCAAGCTAGGTAGTTAGCATAGTCGGCGTACCATGGTTCTTCCTTGTATTCCACCATTTCTAGGGATTCTGTTGGAAATTTTTCGTGGATTTGTTCGTCCCTGGTTACCTCCAAAGCTGGGTCTTCTAAGCGCGAAAGATGATCTGCTGCGGTATTTTCTGCTCCTCTTTTGTCTTTGATTTCAATATCAAATTCTTGGAGGAGTAGAATCCACCGAATCAAACGTGGTTTTGCGTCCTGCTTTTTGAAGAGATATCGAATGGCTACATGATCCGTGTAGACTATAGTTTTAGAAAGAACAAGATAAGAACAAAATTTATCAAAAGCAAATACCACAGCTAGTAATTCTTTTTCAGTTGTTGTGTAATTTTCTTGTGCATCATTAAGGGGCTATTTGGTAGCATCTGAATGACATTAAGAGGCTACCTCTTAATGAAATCATTTAAGAGTTTAACAAAGATAATGTGGAAGAATGTGACATGTGATGATTTACCATTCAGATGTTACCTCTTATCCAGTCAGACATAAGGTTACCTCTTATTCATTCAGACATAAGGGCCACAAATGATTTCATTAAGAGGCAGCCTCTGAATGGATTAAGAGGCTACCAAACAGGGCCTAAGTGTTTTACTAGCATAATAAATTGGGTGGAAATGCTTTTCTTTTCTTTGTCCCAAGACAGCTCCAACTGCAAAGTCACTAGCATCACACATGATTTCGAAAGGAAATTTCCAATCAGGCGCTATCATGATAGGTGCATTGACTAGCATTTCTTTTAAGGTTAGAAATGATTGATGGCAATCCTTGTCAAAGATGAAAGGAGCATCTTTTTTAAGTAATTTTGTTAGAGGTCTTGAAATTTTAGAAATGTCTTTGATAAACCGCCTATAAAATCCGGCATGCCGTAGGAAACTTCTGATAGCTCTAACGGAGGATGGGGGTGGTAATCTAGAAATAGTGTCAATTTTGGCTCTATCCACCTCCATTCCCTCGCTTGAGATTTTGTTACCATGAAATGGCATTTTTCCCAGTTAAGGGAGAGGTTAGTTTCCTTACATCGGGATAGCATTCGTTCAAGGTTATCGAGGCATTGGTCGTATGAATCCCCAAAGATAGAGAAGTCGTCCATGAAGACTTCCATTGTCTTTTCTATCATGTCATGGAAAATGGCTACCATGCAACATTGGAATGTTGCGGGGGCATTACATAGACCAAACGGCATGTGTCGATAAGCAAAAGTTCCGTAGGGACATGTGAATGTTGTCTTTTCTTGGTCTTCGGGTGCTATCGGGATATGAAAGTAACCTGAAAAACCATCCAAGAAACAGTAAAATTTATGACCGGATAATCTTTCTAACATTTGATCAATGAAGGGTAAAGGAAAGTGATATTTTCTTGTTGCTTCATTTAATCGTCTATAATCTATACATACTCTCCATCCTGTGACGGTTCTTATTGCTATTAATTCATTTTTTTCATTAGTTATCGCCGTCATACCTCCTTTCTTTGGAACTACTTGGACGGGACACACCCAAGGACTATCGGAGATAGGATAGATAAGTCCGGCGTCAAGTAATTTGATGACTTCATTTTTAACCACTTCTTAAACATTTGGATTTACTCGACGTTGTGGTTGTATTACCGATTTGTACTCATCATTCATTAAAATTTTGTGCGTACACATGGAAGGACTTATTCCTTTAATGTCTACGAGCTTCCAAGCAATCGCGTTTTTGTGTTTTTTCAAAAGACTAATTAATTTTTCTTATTCTAAACTATCTAATTTAGACGAAATAATTACAGGTAAACTACCATCTTTGTCTAGAAAAGCATATTCCAAACATTTTGGAAGTTCTTTGAGCTCAAGTGGTGGGTCTTTAGGAGACTCCTTATTTGGTTGCTCATTTTGATCAAGAACTTTAAAAGTTTGTTCTATGGCAACCTCTTCTTCAACAAAGTGGTCGATCTTTTCACTTGTATCGGGTGGTTCATCTTCATCTTCAATTAGGGGGTCATTATTGCCGAATGGATATTTCATTGACCGCTCAAGATCGACACTTCTTTTAAATGCCCCTAATTGAAGAGGTAGATTGTTGAACTTCCGGTTTTTCAAAGCTTCGTGAGTTTTTACAAATTGTCGTCCCAACACTAGAGGAGCGTCATCGAGGATGACAAAGTCGGTGGGAACTACCATTTGATTTGTTTGAACCAAGACATCCTCAACTACACCGATTGATTTTATTACCTTCCGATTGGATAGAAAAATGGGTATTCGAAGTGGAGAAAAATCACTAATACTTAATTTTTCGAAAATGTAGTTAGGCATTATGTTAACACAAAGATCTTTATCAATTGTGACATTACTAATAAACGAATTTTGAAAGAAACATGGAACCGGTGTAATGTTAATTTCAAATGGGTCTTCTTTTATTAGCGAGGTTTGATCACTAGTTAACTTAACACTTACTGTTTCGTCAATTTTAGTGTTAGTGTTTAACTCTTTTATAAACTTAGCATGAGTGGGCACTAAACAATGATTTTCAAAAGAATGGTGACAAGAGATTAATTTCTTCAAAATTAGACTCTTCTTGAATTCAAACGTTGTCGGACTCATCTTTTTCGTTGTTTAACTCATGTGTCGGTTCTTCACTTATTTGTTCTTCCATTTTTACACTTTCGGTTCTGTGTTCTTTATTTAATTCTTCCCTTGCGCGGGACTCTTTTATATAGCGATCGATAACTCTAAGGAGTTCTAATATCCTATTGGTCACTTCGGTTATAGAAAAAGGATCGGGATTTTCAAAGCTCGAATCCGGTTGTTCGATCCTTTGTTCCTCATAATACCCATATGAAGTAGATGGTTCACACCATTATCCTTCATTGTAAGCATATGATGGATAAGGTTCGTAATTTTGTTCTTCATAATACTCATACGAGGTGGGTTGTTCACGCCATGGTTCCTCATAATAAGCATACGAAGGTGGTGGCTCATATCTTGGTTCCTCAAAGTATGAGTAAGAAGGCTCATACCTTGGTTCGTCAAAATATGAGTATGAGGGAGGAGGTTCATACCTTTGGTCTTCATAGGATGTGTATGAAGTCGATGGCTCGTACCTGGGTTCCTCATAGTAGGTGTATGAATTGGATGGTTGATATGAGTGATAATATTGAACCGAGTGTGGGTTACTACAATTAGTGCAATAATTACTCCTATAATCATCCTCCTCATAGGTGTAGTTGTAACCTACTGAGTATTGATCCATGAGAATCACTCAGCAGACCACAACCAAGTCTCGAGATCAGAAAACAAAAATAAAAAACGGAAACAGAGGCTGGACACGACCCCGTGTACAGAATCTGTATCTGGGCGTTTTAATTAAACTTACTGATCTAGTTGAGCACGGGGCGTGTTCAGTGAGCACGGCCCGTGTTCAAGCTACTGTTACTGGGTGTTTATGAAAAAATATGCAGCACGGCCCCGTGTACAGCGAGCACGGCCCCATGTACAAGTTACTGTAAATGCAAAACTAAACTAAAATGCAGAAAAATGTGCGCGCGTTTTAAAAAGGTTTTGAAAAACTGATTAGGCCATCGATTTTAACCTTTCTTAAAATCCTTGTGTCCCCGGCAACGGCGTCAAAAACTTGATGTGCGTTAGGAGTATATATAGGTTTAAGTATATTTTAAGCCCTTTTACACTTTTTTTAGCCAAGTTTTAAATTTATAAAACACGATATTTACTAACACTAAACACACATATGTGCAAGTGCACCCATCGTGAGCGTAGTATAGTGTTGGTAAGATACTGAGGTCATCCAAGGACACAAGAGCTTTTAATACCGGTTTATTCTCAACGTCTAATCAAATCAAAAATTTAGAAAAATGTTTTTAAACTAAGAAAAATAAAAACTAACTAAAATGCTGAAAATAAAAATAAAAACAGATAGACAAGATGAATCACTTGGTTCCGACTCGTGTTTAGTGTAACCTTTGATTATTTCCGCACTTTTGCACTATTTAAGAGATTATCTTAGTTATTGTAGTAGGCCCCTCTTTTGGAGGTGACGTTACCCTCAACCCAGTAGTTTGAGTCAGCAAGGATACAATCCTAAAGGGTCGGATTATTGAAAGATAATTAATTAAGTTATTAATGCAAATTATGTAGGCCCCTCTTTTGAAGGTGACGTTACCCTCGGCTAAGTAGTCTGAGTCAGCAAGGATACAGTCCTAAGTAGCCGGGTTATAGTATTAATAGTAGTTTAACTTATGAGGGTGTTAAAGAGTTTGGACCCCCGCCATCCAATACTGTTAAGTATTGAAGGAGGTCCTACTAAATTTGACCCAGGTCCCTTGCAGGATCTCTAAACGCTGAACAACGGCAAGACTCTTACCAAACCGTTCCCTTAACCCCCGACCAGGTAGCCAACATATCTCCATATAGACCGTGGAGATATGAATGGTGAAAATCTTTTATTTTATATAGACAGTGAAATAATGCCAAGACACCACGGACAAACGATAAGGAAGAATCACCTTCAACATAAGAAACTAGTTATTATAGTCATTAATACAAAACCAAGTAAAAAGTGCGAAAAGATTAAAAATAAAAAGTATTACAGTAGACACTTTGTCTTCACCAAGTGATGTAAGAGACTTAGGCAAACATGGCCTTGATTGTCAAGAACTCTTACGATCAATCTTGGATCCCGAGATGACTCACACACTCTATGATGGACAATGGATGATGGTGGTGGGTGGTGGGTGAAGTGTGAGAGAGGTGGTGTGCCAAGGGATGGTTTGAGCTTGAGCCAAGCACTCCTATTTATAGGCTGAACAGAAGCTCGGGCATGGCCCCGTGTCCAGTGGGCACGGCCCCGTGTCCACATCCTTCTCTTTCTTCATTTATTGCAGCTTGTCTTTATTAGTTGACCACGCCCCCGTGTGCGCTGAGCACGACCCCGTGTGCAGAAGCATATCTGTACTATCAAGATTTGCCTGGATTCTGCGAATCTTATAGTTGACCACGACCCCGTGCCCGTCGAGCACGGCCCCGTGGTGGGCAATAGAAGCTTCTACCACTTTGTTTTTTCTGCTGACACTTGGGCACGCCCCCGTGCTCGCTGAGCACGGGGCGTGTTCAGTCTTCTGTCTTCTTGTTTTGCTTGGGAAGATGCCGTCGTGGGGTCGGGCATGTCACGTTTGTTCCTTTTCTTGTATTTATGTTAGATTTTGCTGTCTTTTTGCTTCTTTTGTTAATTTGAGCTCATTTAATCCTGAAAATACAAAAGGAAGACAAAAGCATACTTTTTCCAACATTAGTACTAAAAAGGGTTAGTTTTATGCCACAATTGATGTAATTTATATGTTGCATTTTGCACACATCAAGTACACATTATGTTAATGCACTTTGGGTGATAAGTGCATGCCTTCCAATTGTTAGGGTCTTTGGTGTACATGTCTTGAAACCTAGTCCAAGGTTTATCCTTGGACAATTTGTCCAAGTTTATGTCTAGACTTTTGTCAGGGTTATGTTTAGGCAAAAGTCAGGGTTTCTGTGTAGATTGTTTTGTCCGGACTTCTAGTATGTCATGGAGTCCGTGGTTTATCTTGTATGGGCTTTGGGCCCTTGTCTCCGGACAATGTGTTGTCCGGAGTGTGTCTTGTATATATACCTTTATGTGGAATAGACAAGACGGCGATTCTTTGTGAAATTCTGTGCACCTTTCTAACCCTAATTATTGTGTGTGTGTTTTGTCTGGCGGCTACTGTGTGTGACGTCATCCATCTTCCTCATCAAGAATACTCTGTGTATTCTTGATTTCTCTCACAGATCTTTGCATTCTAGTGTTTCATCTATAGTGGTTGATCATCAGGTGGATTCCGCACACCTGTTGGTTGCATTAGCTGAGTGAGATCTTGGATTGGAGGCCTTACAAGTGGTATCAGAGCAGTGTGCTCATACTACTGTAGGTGTTTCTTAGTTTAAAGATTTTTGTGAGAAAATTTCAAACTTTGATAGGGTTTAGTGAGTGTTTATTGAGTTTTTGTGATATATTCTTGATTCCTCAGTCATTTCTAGTGATTTGGTGATGGATTTTGAGTAGTTTAGTGATTTTTTGTGTTAATCTTCATCTGGGTTTTTACAAAGTCTTCATGGCATTCATACTGTGTTTTGGAGATTTTTGAAAGATTCCTTGTTTGATCTTCAAAAATCTTGTCGGTGTTTGAATTCTGTGTTTGTGTTTCCGAGGCATTGGCAAACTAGTGTGAAGTCACACTAGGGAGATAATCCGGAAGTTGGTTCTAAGCTTGTCCGAGTTTCAAACTTGGTCCGAATTTTCCTTTTTGGTATAATTGGTCCAAGTTTACCTCTATAGCTTTAGTTTGAGTTTAGGTGTAGTTAAGTTCTCAGAGTTTAGGTATCCAAGTTTAGTGTCCAAGTTTAGGTGTCCAAGTTTAGGTGTCCAAGTTTAGGTGTCCGAGTTTAGTATTTGTTTTTAATAGGTCCCAGTTTAAAGTTCTTAGTCCCAGTTTTGTTTTTCTTTAAAGAGAGTCCGAGCTTAATTCCTAACAGTGAAGTGTCCGAGTTTTTTTTGTTTGTGTTCCATTTCAGGTGGTGATCCGGGTTCAACACTCTGATAATTTCTCAGACATTGCACTCCGTGTTTTCTCTCCGGGTTTTGGACTTTGAAAACTCTCCCAGTGACTATTTTTGCTTGGAAACCTACTGTTAACTTTCTGTTTAAATTCACTGTTTCTTTCACAGCTATTTCGAAATGGCAAACAACAATCTGACTGCAATGGTGCAAAACCTCAAGCAAATGCTGAGGTAGGGAGTAACGAAAAATCTCCTTTGTTGATAAACGAGCTTGATTTTCCTGAGTGGAAGGAGTGTTTCGAAAGGTATGTAAGAGCGAAAGACATCAAGATCTGGTTGTGCATCGTTAAAGGATGTGGAGCTACTCCAGTAAGGACGTTAACGATTGATACTTATTTGGCACTCACCAACGACCAAAGAAAGTTTTATGATTGTGAAGAGAAAGCTATGTCAATGATTACGATGGCTATGACGCAATCTATACTTCATACTTTCCATAAGAGAAGTAACTCGAAGGAGTTGTGGGATAGCATGATCAAGCGCTATGAGGGAAATGCAATGTACAAGAAACGACGTCTCGAACGATTGAAGACTCAATTGGTTGTGTTTAAAGCTTTAAGGAATGAATCATTCGATGATATGGTGAACCGATTTATCATCTGTTGAGCGAACTTGATCGTAGTCAAGAGGGTATCTACACTGAATTTGAGAAAGTTGAGAAGTTTCTAAATTGCCTTCCCAGAGAATGGAATATGTACACCGCATTGATTAGAGAAGGTGTTCTCTACGAGGAGCTCTCATTGGAAGAAGCTGTACAAAAACTAAAGGGTTATGCTTGGAATATGGAAGATCAAGCATCAGATTTTGAGAAGATCCAAGATCCTCAGTTATATAAAGCTTCAAAACCGACGGATAAGGGTAGTAATGGAGTAACTGGTGTTGCCCTATATTCTAGAGAATGAAGTTCCTGCAAGTGAACACGCCTTTATAAGCAACAATGTCAGTTCAAGTGGAACAAAAAATTCCAATCAAGGAATGTACTCTTCTAGTGGAGCTCAGAAATCTCAAGCAACAAACTTGAACATTCCAAGGTTAGATGCAAGCTGCTTAAAGTTGATAGAAGAAAACATGAGCCTTTTGGCGTCCTTCATGACTGCCTACGAGAACTTCTGTCTTGGAAAGCTCGTTGAACTGTCAAGTCTCGTTGAGGACTTTGACCAGATAGACCAAGGCGAAATGGGAGAACTTGATCTACAACTCAATAAGGCACTCTTAGTCCGTAGAGCGAAGAAATTTCTGTTGAGAACGGGAAGGAAGTTTATAGGAGGTCAGACGAAGACTCGAATGGGAGTCGACATGTCATAGGTGAAATGTTACAACTGCGGCATCTACGGGCATTTCGCACGTGATTGTCGGAAGTCGAAAATGGAAAGATCTGACAGAGAAAGCAACTCTCAAGGAAACAATTCAAGACCTCACACCAATGCATCAACTACTACTTCAAACTCAAGTACTCGTCCAAGTGGTTCTGAAAATCTTACACCCTTGACAAACAATGCTATGGTGGCTCAACCTCTACAAAATGTGACTGAGCCTTACGACTGGGGTTGTGCATTGGAAGACATTTCAGGAGCTATTGTGTCACAAGCCTTTATAGCTGAAATTGTCGACGAAGAAGTGTGTGAAGAGATTATCGAAGAGTCTAGCATTGAGGAACTTGCTGTTGTAGCCGAGGTTTTCGGGGAAGAGTTGGATTCGGGCAATGTTGCTGAGAATGAAGATAACTTGAATGAAGAGTCTGTTGAAAAGTCTAACAAAACAGAAGATGGAGAAAAGGGAGAATGCTTTGAGTTCAACATCTCCACAGCCGAAATGCAGCAATTTGCGGATGTAGAAGCTAAAAGGTTGGAAGAAGACTCCGTAGAAAATGAAGCATGTGCATTCATGGCTGGCATTGAGGTAATATCATCTTCTGTAGATAAGCGGTGTGCAAGATGTGTAGAGTTTGTCACCAAGATTGACAGATATGCACTTCATAACACAAACCTGATGGCAGATTTAGAAAAATCCAAAGAACTCATTGTTGTTTGGTCTAATTCGGATAAAGAACACCGAATTAAGATAAAAGCGTTGAAAAATGATATCTCTGAATTTGAGATACTTGTGGCACAGGGAACTCTTAAAAATCAGGAATTAATATCTGAACTTGAAATGAACCAAAATTGTGTTTTGGAAAAGAACAAAATCATTTTGGAAAAGATAATCTGATTTTAGATTTGCAACGAAAAATTGAAAAGTTTGGGGATTCATCTGAAGTGATGAATTTCTGTATTAACAGCCAACGTCTCAAAGAATCTGAGGAAGAAATATTTGGCATTGGTTATAAGAAAGTGCCTCCACCGGTAAACCATAATTATACATCGATGCCAAGCATTGATCTTGAATTGGCAAATTTTGTGCCAAAGACCCCTCTGACGGTTGAACCGCAAAGTGAGTCAGAATCTGAGCCTGATGAGGCTTATGACTCAGAACAGTCGAAGGTGAGTGAAGTTACAAAGAAAAATGAGCTAAATTTTGATAACATTGAGAATTTGATAAGCAATAAAATTTTGGAAATTTTTAATCAAGTTCAAAATGCGAAGTCAAAACCAAAGTCACGTGGGAAACCCAAAAAGAATTTGAAAAATATCCCTAAAACTGAGTTTGTTAAAGGGGAAGATTTTATCAAAGAAGAAGAGAAAATCGAAACAGGTTCAAACTCTCAGTTTGTCAACCAAATTTTGAAAAATCCCACTAACGCCTCATCATCTTCGACCAGTCATGAGGAACGTCCAAAGAATTCTGCGAAAGTTCGCAAATGTTATAAGTGTCATGGGAAATGACACTTAGCAGCAGATTGTCCAAACGACAAGGGTAAATCCCATGTCGATCCTGATCAAAAGAAACCTTTTGTTGAAAAACCGCAAAATGAAACAATTAACGTTGAAAAGAAAAATGGTAAAAATCAGAAGGTTGAGAAAAACAAAGTGATTAAACAAGAAGTAAAACCGGTTGTCAAAACAAATGTTAAATCACAACAAAATCAGGATCATGGGGAGAAACCAGTTGTTATTAATCGTGGTGAAGGATCGAAAATTTCATCTCAAAGACATGATACTCGTGAGAATACCCCTCACAGACGACAAAATCATGTTACTTTCCAAACACATGAGAATGACCAATGTTCTAGAGGTTCGAACAACAACTATATTAGACCTCATGCACAAAACAGATTCGTGAATGACCGAAATGCGTCACCCCCGCGATTTCCAAATCAAAGACAGCATTCGGATAATCATCCACGATCATTCTCAAGACACGATGATGTTCCTAGATTTGGTAGGAATTTTGAGCCACGCAGGAATCAAAATTACGGTTACCAAAACTATGGAAGCCGAGGTTATGGAAACGCTGATTATACCAACAGATCGTAACTCCGTATAATTCATGATTTACGGGGAGTCATTCCAACAATTTCTGAAATGGAAATGGAGGACATAGAGGCGATGATGGTTATTTCAAAGAGTTTTCTTATGTTGACGAATCAGGACGACCCAAGACCATCATGGCTTGGGTCCCACACTCTAACTAAATTTTCTTGTTGGGGAGTGTAGGAGCAGCTGAAGAGGGCTATCTATATTTGGTATATCGATAGTGGCTGTTCCAGACACATGACAGGCAATAAAGAGTTATTGAGTAATTTCAAACAAATTCGAGGTGGTTATGTTAACTTTGCCGGTGAGAAGGGTGGATACATCACCGGTGAAGGTTCGGTGTCAAATGGAAAAATTACGCTGCATAAAGTGAACTACGTTGAAGAACTGAAGCATAACTTGATGTCGGTTTCTCAAATTTGTGATAACAAGTACACGATGTTGTTCACTGATAAAGCTTGCTTCGTTTTACGTCCGGGATTTGTTGTTCCTCAAGATTGGATCATAATGAGGGCTCCAAGGGTGAATAACACATATGTCATGGACATGCACCCGTTGGTTAACTCGTCTGCTCCAGTGACATGTCTACTTTCGAAGGCGACTGAAGATCAATCGTATCTCTGGCATAGGAGAATGGGCCACGTGCATCTGCGAAAAATGAACCACTTAGTGAAAAACAACTTAGTGTTGGGGGTTCCTTTATGTAGTTTCAATATGCACAACAAATGTGAATCATGTGAAAAAGGAAAAATCAAACGAAAGCCTCACAAACCGAAAACTGTTAACTCAATCCAAAAACCACTTGAATTGCTTCACATGGATCTTTTCGGCCCAATCCATGTTGCTAGCATTGGTGGGATGTCTTATTGCCTAGTTGTCACTGACGATTTCTCACGATACTCGTGGGTATTTTTCTTAAAAACAAAGGACCAAACTGCTGGTATTTTAAGAAACTTGTTCAAACAACTTGAGAAAAATTATTCACTTCCTATTAAGAAAATCCGAAGTGACAACGAGACTGAGTTTAAAAATCATTATATGGATGAATTATGTCGGGAAATGGGAATAGTTCATCAGTTCAGCGCTCCATATGTTCCTCAACAGAACGGAGTTGCAGAACGGAAGAATCGTACCTTAATTGAGGCGGCCCGAACTATGCTTTCTGAATCAAAATTGCCAATTTTCTTCTAGGCCGAGGCGGTAAACACTGCATGTTATGTGTTAAATCATGTGCTTACGGTCAAAAGAGAAGATAAAACGTGTTATGAATTGCTTGAAAACAAGAAACTGAACTTATCTGGTTTTCAACCTTTTGGGATCAAGTGTGTTATCAAACGCACCAAAGATACTCCTAAAATGGGGGAAGTTGGAGAAGTTGGGTTCTTTTTAGGATATGCGAATGGAACTCCAAACAAACGCGTTTTTAACATTAAGAAGCGTACAGTGGAGATCGTGTTTGATATAACTCCTTTGAGTTACGATCCTCCACCGTCGGAATTCGGTACTAAAAGCGGTTATGATTATGATAAATTATTTGATTCATTTGATCTTCCTGATGTTTCAGAAGAAGATTCGGAGGTTGTATACACACATCTTGTGAACAAAGATGAAGTGGATGCGAGCTGGAGAGCAAGTATTCCTACTAATGTGTCTCCGAATGTTCCAGTCGCTCGCTGATTCTTCGATCATAAACGAAGTTGTTGCTGAGCAGATCCCCAATGCAGCTGCTCAAACTACAAGTGGTGATCTTTACGTTGACTTTTCAGCATATCCAAATGTTAATGCGTCTTCTGGAAATGATCAAGCTTCTAGTAGTAATGCAAATGTTGAGGGGGAGATTCAATCGAATTTGGGAAACAATCTTCAACCTCCGGCAATCCTAGTTCCAAGAACAAATATTCATCATCCTGTTGATAATATTATTGGGAATCCAAATGCGGGAGTGCAAACGCGAAGGAGCATTTCAGAGATGCAGTGTCTGTTCTCTACTATCAAGAAGGAAGAAATCTACAATCTTAGCCTACATGAATGTTTTATCTCTCAGATAGAGCCGAAGAACTATCAGATGGCTCTGAAGTATAATTCTTGGTGTGAGGCGATGCAAGAAGAGTTAGCTCAGTTCGACAAGTTAAAGGTGTGGAATTTGGTCGATCTTCCAAAGGGACAACATGCAATCAACATGAAATGGGTTTTCAAGTGCAAGAAAGACGATAAGGGTGTTGTCTTCAGAAACAAAGCACAGTTGGTTGTTCAAGGTTTCGATCAAGAGGAAGGGATTGATTATACAGAAGTTTATGCACCGGTGGCAAGACTGGAAGCCATTCGTCTGTTTCTAGCTTTTGCTGCACACATGTGTTTCAAAGTCTATCAGTTGGATATGAAAAGTGCGTTCCTTTATGGGAAATTGCATGAAACTATGTATGTATCCCAACCACTAGGTTTCGAAGCTCCAGAGTCTGAGAACAAAGTCTATCTGTTGGACAAAGCTCTCTACGGTCTCCATCAGGCTCCCCAGGCGTGGTACGAGACTTTATCAAGACATCCATTGGAGCACGGGTTCTCGCGTGGCGCGATCGACTCTACACTGTTCATATTGAAGAAAGGGGGAGATTTTCTGATCATGCAAATTTACGTTGACGACATAATTTTTGGTTCTTCAAATGACGAATTGTGTCGTGAGTTCGAGGCTGTGATGAAGTAAAAATTTGAAATGAGCGCGATGGGCGAGCTATCGTTCTTTCTTGGTCTTCAAGTGAGTCAAGAAAAAGTTGGGACGTACGTGCATCAGAGGAAGTATGTCCACGAGATTCTCAAAAAAATTGGATTGGAAGATAGCTTACCCTATGACACGCCTCTGCCAACAAATCACAAGCTTTCTCCCGATAAGGAAATAGATCCTGAAGTGGATCCGACTCTATATCGAGCAATGATAGGTTCGCTAATGTATCTTACTGCTTCACGACCAGATATTATGTTTTCTGTTTGTTTGTGTACCAGGTTCCAATCAACTCCGAAAGAGTCTCACATGAAAGCGGTCAAGCATATCTTTAGATATCTGAAAGGGACGCCTAAGCTTGGATTGTGGTATCCAACTGAAGGTGGTCTGGATTTGCTAGCGTATGCTGACGCAGACTTCGAAGGGTGCCCGGTGAATAGAAAGTCAACCTCCGGCGAAGCACAACTTCTTGGGAACCGTCTTGTCTCTTAGCAATGCAAAAAGCAAGTTGCTGTTTCTTTATCCACGTGCGAGGCAGAGTACATTGCTGCATCAAGCTGTTGTGCTCAGGTCTTGTGGATTCAGCAGTAAATGAGGGACTACGGTTTGAATTTTACTCGAACACCTATTCTTGTCGATAACAACTCTGCCATTTCCATAATCCAGTTAATCACTCACGCACTAAGCACATAGATGTTAGGCATCATTTCATTCGCGACTGTGCTGAGAAGGGTTTAATAGAAGTGGTTAGGGTAGACACCTTGGATAATCTTGCCGACCTGTTTACGAAGACATTCGATCGGGATAAATTCGAAGATCTGGTCCGAATGATCGGCATGATCAACCCTGAGTAAAATGCTTTTCAAAACTCGCATAGAAATGTTATTTTATGTTTTATGTACAGTTCTTACCGGTTTTCAAAAAAAAAAAAATAAGAAAAATTGAAAAACTCCAAAAATATTTTACTTAGTTGTAGGATAAATTTTAAGAAAAATACAAAAACATTTGAAAAATATAAAATGAAGTCGTGTTGAGATATAAGGGAAATGATAGTACATCAGTTAGTCGTATCTAGTGCAGGATTATAGTAATATATAACATTAACCGTTAACTGTAACAGCTTCATTATACGTTGCTTCGGTAGGTTTTACGCGTCAATAAGAACCTGTTGTTTGTATATAAACATAATGAACTGCGTAACTTGTGTGGTACATCTCTCGGATATATGGTCTTGGTACCGTAATTTCGTTTGATAGATTGCCGAGGTTCTGAGATACGTGGTCTTTATGCTGTTTATCATCTGGGTATCATGGCCGTTTCTTTACCGAAAACAACGGGGATGCAAGTCTAGATCTTCCATGATACCATACATACGTGTAAATATCATTCATACGTATATATAATACATGATGCATTCGACCTCAATAAGTGATAAACAATCACATGTCCCACAAAATATGTGATAACATATCACAGCTCTTATGCGGGAGTCAAGTTCGTCTCTTTGTCTGTACGATGGTACTAACCTGTTCACGGACTTGCTCCTGTGCCCTCATGCATCTGAAAATCAAGTTCCTCATCAATAAGTGATTCTATCACATAGGGTTTGTTTTCAATTCTAAATAAGTGAGTATCTCACATCAGTTTATACGTCAAAACAGATGATAAATAGTATACTCACCAGTAAGATGATCTCTCGTGCATATCTTGATACGGGAGTTTATTCTAAGGTGGGTAAACATAGTTACAATCAGTTATTATTACACTTAATCGCATATCTCGAAAACAGTGTTCGAAAGTGTGCTAAAGCTTAAGTGGACCACAATACCGTTGAACGTCTTGAACAGTTAATATCATTCTAAGAGCTTAAACTGATAAACTATGTTCTTGTGTTGGATATTGACAGAAAAACCGATATGATCCCTTTGCTCCGATTTCACAAAAAGATAATTAGTGTAAATACGTTGGTAGGTTTACTTTCTTTATTCAGTCAAAAACTCAAAAACATCAAAAAGATTTTGCTTTCTTGATTCTATGTGCGAGTTATCATTTTGAAAATTCTTTAAGGGTTGTGAACATTCTTTAATAAGGTGTTAAACATCAAGTTAGGTAATCTTAAAATAAGTCTTTTTGTATAAAAATCGGCCGTGTAAGATCCATCTAAGTGTGTGGGTAATCACGTCATTTTAAGGTGTTTCGGTAAAGATTCTTAATCCAGTGTTAAGTTTTGATATTTTTCCAAAAGTATAAGTTGTGATATTTTTCCAAAAGTATAAGTTTTGAAGTAACTTGTTCTGAATGATTGTGTTTTGAAATACAAATTATTAAATGTTGGTTGTTTAATATTTCAATTGTTGATTCCGGGGGCATTGGAATTTAGTTTTGGGATCCAGGTTTGGGCCGAGTGTCTCCGGGGTTAAGATTCTTAATCCAGTGTTAAGTTTTTCAGGTCTGGATCGTTCATCACAAGATGGAAGATTTGAAGAAGCTGTGTGCGTCTGGATCGTTTATCTCAAGATGGAAGATTTGAAGAAGCTAAGACGTCTGCCATTGCATTCCTTTGAAGAAGATCAACTGTTAGCTGATTAATACTTTAAGGTAGTTCAATTTTGTGTGAAGAACAAGGTATGGGCAGGAAGTGAGTACTCAAAGCAAGGATGAAGAATTCAAAACCACATGAAGACCATGCACTGATCAAGGGGGAGTTTGTTAATGCACTTTGGGTGATAAGTGCATGCCTTCCAATTGTTAGGGTCTTTATTGTACATGTCTTGAAACTTAGTCCAAGGTTTATCCTTGGACAATTTGTCCAAGTTTATGTCTAGACTTTTGTCAGGGTTATGTTTAGGCAAAAGTCAGGGTTTCTGTGTAGATTGTTTTGTCTGGACTTCTAGTATGTCATGGAGTCCGTGGTTTGTCTTGTATGGGCTTTGGGCCCTTGTCTCCGGACAATGTGTTGTCCGGAGTGTGTCTTGTATATATACCTTTATGTGGAATAGACAAGACGGCGATTCTTTGTGAAATTCTGTGCACCTTTCTAACCCTATTGTGTGTGTGTTTTGTCTGGCGGCTACTGTGTGTGACGTCATCCATCTTCCTCATCAAGAATACTATGTGTATTCTTGATTTCTCTCACAGATCTTTGCATTCTAGTGTTTCATCTACAGTGGTTGATCATCAGGTGGATTCCACACACCTGTTGGTTGCATTAGCTGAGTGAGATCTTGGATTGGAGGCCTTACACATTAATATCCTAAACAAACAATTATGTAGTACACATTAATATCCTAAATGAGATAAAGTATTCAAAAAGCAGTTCCAAATTAAACGGGGACAACCCGAAATTAATTTCTAAATCAATTTCGGGCGGGTATTTCTAAGCTAATGTTTAAAATGAAGACTTCAATATCGGGCGTGTATTTCTATGCTCGTTATGTTCTAAATGATGGTTTAAATTTGGTTATGTTTTAAATGATGATTTCAATTTCGATTGGATATTTTCTAAAATCGTTATGTTTTACATGATGATTTCAGTTTCGAGTGGGTATTTTTTTTAAACTAATATAATAACTTTTAACCAATGGCATATGAAATACACAATATATCAATATATATAATTTTGAAACTTAAACATACACATAGACTTACATATACACATACATACATACATACTAATATACACACAATATCACAAAATACACATGTTTTATACATACTTACAAGCTAACATGCATAAACCTACATACACACATTTTCACCAAGTTTGCATACATTATACAGTTTCACATATATTTACTAGGGATAATTACATATATCCCCTTATTAACATATACACATTTACACACAAACACAGATCCTTACATACATATATAAATACTAATATACACACATTTTTTTACCAAATACACCTAATTTATACATACTTACATGCTAACATACACATGTACAATCTTACATTCTTACATACAACTACATACACATATACATATACCAAATACACATACTTACAAGCTAACATACACACATACATACTAATATACACACATTTTCACCAAATACACATACTTTATACATACTTACAAGCTAACATACACATGTACATAGACTTACACACATTTTCACCAAGTTTACATACATTATACATTTTCACATATACACATTTATATACAAACATACATCCTTACATACACATAAACTAACCTAAACTTGAAGGAGGAAAAGAGGTGGTGACGGTGGAGATGAGGTGGTGGACGGTGGAGACGAGGTGGTGACGGTGGAGACGAGTGGTCCGATATCTAGCATACATATAACATATATAACATGAATTATAGATGAAATTGAACAAAATCTAACAAAAACATACCTTTTTAGCGATCTTGAGAGTTCACTGGGGAAGGAGGAGAAAGATTTGAGGGGAAAGTGAGAAAGGAGGTAGAAACCCGCCTTTAAGGGGTTCAGCGTTTTAGGGTTAATAGCGGCGACGGGTGTCGCCGCTATTGGTCAATCGTGTCGCCACTATTGAGTTAGATAAACCCTAGTCGTCCGATCAAGATAAGGAATGAGTGGGTGGGGTTTATTGTGGAACACCGGGTTTTGGGTCGACCAATAGCGGCGACATATGGCATGTCACCACTATTGGTGTCGCCGCTATTGATCAATATTCTTGTAGTGCTCTCACACACATATATATACGTACATATGTATAATTGAAGGGGTATAACCCCACTACACACTCAGGTTATACAACCCCCCATCCCCCCCCCCCTTACATATTTACCACGTGTCGTATAACCCCACATCTATGAGGTTATGGGGCTTGACCACTACACATGGTCTTATAGTATACTTTGTGTGATTAAAATTGTTTCAAGTATGTGCCGGTCAAACTCCTGATTATCAATGATCACGATAATAATGTTTTTCTTACCTTACCATATTATATATTATATAGACAACGTATAATGCAACCAACTTTTAGGACAATCTCAACCGTTTAAGTTAATCTACTTTTAATCCTGTCCATTCAAACTAAGAAAAAAAACTGCTTCTTGGGCAGTTCAGGGAGGTTACAGACTCTCTCTCAAAAAATAAGGCAGTTGAAAGAGGTTAGACTCTCTCTCTCATACACGATCATGCAATTGAGAAAAACCACTGATAACCACCCTCTACCCCTAAATTCTTGCAATGGTGCTTTGTATTTAAACCCACATCCAACGAAAACCTTTAAAATCAATCCTCACCGGAGTATTAATGTCGGTTCTCTAGGTCTGCAAGAAACCCCAGAACCCTTATGTTGTTTCACATTCGTTTCTCCCTCTCTCTTCTCTTCCTCTCGCGTCAATGCATACGATCTGCTGCCTCGGCCGCCTTCAGATGGTTTTGAAGAATCAGTTGATTTAAAAAGGTTCGCCAATTCGATCGCTGAATCGTCCAATCTCCACCTTTGTTCCGCTTTCACATCTCATCTATCAGGTAACATCTCAATTTTACTTCAATTGTTGTTTCTGATTTCAATTTAGTTGCTCGTATTGAAGAACAAAGTAGTATAGATATTTGATTTTGAATGTCATATATGTCGTTTTTTTTTTGAATTTCGTTGTTAATCGATTTGGTTGATATAAATTAGGGCTTTACTAATTCCAGTCTTCTTTAAGTACGGTGATCTTTGAGCCTTTTTGCAGAAACATGTTGTTGTTGTTTGTTCTTTGATTGCTTCTTAATGAATCAGATTCAGATTCAGTTTCGGTTTTAAGTTTTTGTTTTGTTTTGAATTTCTTGTAAACTTTTTAGGAATTTATCGAAATATTTATCTAATTGGTGATTTGTTATGTTTTTTTTTTCATATATACATTATACCAACAAATAATTTTGGACTGGGAAGCCTCTTTGAGCAACAGTGTCAACGTCCAGGTTTATGATCTACATTGCTCTTGGGTTAAAGTAGGTTCCATTCTTGTGATCGATCAATAAAACACCCCCTACAACCTAAATGGTTCGACCTCAAAACACAGGTTGAATCTAAATTCTGAGGTTTATAATGTCGGACGATGCCGAAAGAGAATGAACTTGGGAAGAAGGCTTCTTGAAGATCAATTGGAGCTCCAATTAAAAGAACAAAGTGAATCAATCACCGCCCTTGATGAAGTGCTAGCGTCTGACCCCAAAAATTCTGAAATCCTCGAGGTACATAATCGCCCTGTATTTAACTTTTTTTTATTTTTCTTTTCTAAAGTTGATTTAGGGTATGTTTCTGATATTTTTTTTGAATTCGGGTTGTATTTGATTTTTTAGCCCATGGAGAGATAATTGATTGATTGTTTTGATTTAGAGAATTGTTGTTTGCTATTTATGTTTAGCTACAGAAATTACATCGGTTGTTTTTTTAACAAATTAGTGCTACTACACCTGAATGCAGATTTGCAAGTTCTTATTGCAAAAACGGTGTAGATTTGGTACAAAGTGTCATTCGTTACAATGTAAAACTTTTCTCATTTGTTATTCTAATGTTATATAGCAAATATTTCAATGTGTTTGGTTTATTTTGAATCAGGCATTGTCACATTGATCTTCCATTATCATCACTGAGAAAATATAATCCCACAATGAGGACTCATTGGTTGGTCAGGTCCAAAGCGAGGGCTTTCTCCGGTAGGAAAACCGGAGTTTGACGGGAAGCTGAGCTCGAGTTGTGAGAAGAGGAACTCAGATCAGGCCGAGTTGTTTTCTGAGATGATGGTATCTTCTTAAATGTTGGACATGAGCCTATTTCTTTCTGCCTTAAAAGTGGAAAAAAATATAATATTTTTTCATTCCTATGGTTGAGATGACATATGTTTGACACTCCATTGTCTGAACAGATTAGCAAGTGCACCTTGTATCATACAAGCTAAGTTCTATGATATATGGGGTGAAAAGAAGCGACATAAACTCTATTATTCAGGTCCACATTTATTTAGAATTGTTCTTTTTTAAAGTTTCTCATAATTAATTGGAATATTGGATATGATATCATGTTTCCGTATGTTTTCTTACATGCAGGGAATGCTCCATGGCCTTCTTCTTTCATCAATGTCATCCATCTCTTTTTTGGGTACTGCTCAGCTCTAAGCCTTAAAATTTCACTTTGAACAACTATTATCTAATATTATATGGCTATATTAAGGAAAAATGAGCTATTTGGTTAATCTGACTATCTAATGATAACTGTTTTCTCTTAGCAGGGTGTTAAAGTTTTTTTTTTCTATAGACCACACAAAAGGCTATCCCTATGTGCATACTGGGTGGCTATTATATATGTAGCTTTGTTGTGGTTTTACAACATTTCCAAGAATCGTAAGGTTGAGCGAATTCTTCTCGGAATATATAACTATCTGGTGGCAGTTTTAGTGTTTTTACCTTCACTTGTCTTCCAAGTGATATGGAATCCCAAGCTAAGCTCAATTACCCTACTTTTTCTAAAGGTGGCAATATGACCGGGTTTGGTAACGGGTCAAAACGAAAAGTCTTCCGTTCAAAAGAAAAATAGCTCTTGCATCAGTTTGTAAGTTTGTTAATTTCAAGTCAGTTCATAAGGTTTGTTGGGTAACCAATTTGGTTAAGTTTGAATTTCATTATAACATGTCAATGTGAACTCATTAATTTATATTAAAAATGTATATCTATATAAAAACTTTTGTCATTACCACACAAAAAAAAACCATCCACCGGACGAGTATATTATAGACAGCGTAAACCTTAATTGCTATCACTTTTAATCATCACTGTCAGATCTCTCTCAGGTTAAATCCTAGCCACATAAACTCATCAAAATAACTGTAAAATAGGCGGTTGAGAGAGGTTATACACTCTCTCTCTTAAAATCCTACAGTTACCGTAAATTGAGGACAATTTTTGCAATCAATTCTGTAACTCCTGCAGTTTATCAAAACCACATACCCCACGTATGCAAATGACAACCACCTCCTCTGCGAACCCTTATATAAACACAGGAATTGTGAAATTGGAGAATGTCACAGTGATCCCTCATTCTTCTTTAACTTTCGACCGCACATGAGGGTTTCTACAAATGCATCAGGGTTGGGCCCTGCCACTTGATCTGCCGTTTTTAGTGGCTTTTTATTAGTCCTAATCGAAGTCTGTTTCTCATGATGTGCAACCAGGCTCGAAATTTGATCCTTCTTCATCGTCGACTTTGGTTGATCCATATCAAAATCGGTATGTGTAGTTGTGTACATGGTTAATTGACAAAGTTGTTTGTTTATCTGTGTGTATTGATTCTGTTTATACTATCAGTAATTGATGATTGTTGGTTTGAAGCACTTGTAGACCATCGGCGGATTTACAGGGGGACCCTCCAGCCGGCCAAATCTAACGCATAGAGTATATAGCAGCAGGCAACAAGAAGGAAGAAAAAAATGAGCTTGATCCTCTCAATTATCTTAGACAAAGTGGCTAAAGTTAAAAGAGAAATGGAAACTTTATACTCAATTTCTGGCCAATGTTAGTGGCATGGTGTGGCGAAGTTGTTTGGTGAGTCCAGAGTCGATGAGATGAAGAGAAGCAGAAGAGACTGCTGATGATGATAGGTCATTACGCTTTATGGGCCATTTTTTAAAAGCCCATCTTCATTTATCAAACAAACTCAGTAAAAGACCTATTTTTATTATTTTCTTTTAACTTACTAATTACTAATTAGGGGCTTCTGAGACTTGGCTCAAACTATCTACACACTTATGTATTACTTAACATGTATCCTCTTGACTTTCTAAATTTATTTGTTTGTGGTTATGTCAAGTGTTTTAATTGGTTGGATTGTTGTCGTATAAAAACGTCAACAGGTCGAAAAGAGGCCACCTTTGAGGTTAAAGAGAACGATCCAAAAGCTGAAAAAATATAGGCAGTAAACCAACCATATTTGAATGTTATTACACTTTCCCCCAATGTTGCTTATCGTTTACTTTTTCATTAAAATGACACAATTTCATGTTTTACCACTCTATCAGTTTTATTTTATATTGTTTTGTGGTTGTACACTCTTCATGTTCGTTTTCCTTTTATAAATTAAAGAATGGTACTTTTGTTTGTAATGCTATTTAGATTTGTGTCCACTTAATGTGGGTGTTTGGGATTTGCTTATTTTGAGCTCTTTTAACTTTTAGACTTATTAAAAGTTAATTTGTGTTTGAAAAGAAGAAAAGGAAAAGTTAGAGGGTTTGTGACTTTGTCCAAAAAGGAGATGGAAAAGGAGAAAAGAAGAAAAGGAGAAGCAATCCCAGACACCCTCAATATAGATATCTTTGTTTGTTACGCTGTTAGCGTAACCCGTCCACCGGACGGGTATTAAACTAGTTCATATAGATATCAACGTGAATATACACATTAGACATCAACTTCTTATTTTATATAATGTTTTAACATCAAATTCTTATTGCACTGGAAGAAAGATATATAACAAACTTAATTACACAATATGCACATCTAGGAATTAATTATGACATGTGGTTCTTACACCTTACTGCCTTCCGAAGAGCCTCGAACATCCATAGACTTCACAGAATGAGTATAGAATCATGAGCAAGCTTGCAAAAATTGCCAAAACAGCAGTTGCAACTTTCTTCGAGCAAAGCAGATCTTTCTTGATAAATCTCCAAGTCTTGATCATTGGTCTATTGTTGTAATACTCGTTGAGGTGTTCAATTGTCTTGTTGCTACTCATGTTAAGGTTACTCTTATTCATCCCATTGAAGAGATTAACGATGTCTTTGTCGTTCATGTTTCCTTTAATTACGCCTTTATCTCTGAGTAACTTGACATCTGCCTCGGTGTCAACAATGCCACTCATCAAGTCGACATATTGGGCAAGTTCCGCTGTTGAACTAGAAGTAGCCACTTCATAAGCCAGCAGATTTCTCAACATGACTTCAGAGTAATCATCAAGAGTGATTATTGGAAGATATAGTGTAGCTTTGTTTTCATCAAACTTAATGTCACTTACCCCTCCGTTAGTGTAGCTGAAATTGATTTGAGCATGTTTTCTAAGAGATGAAACCGAGGGGATTTCAATTTCTGTGACAACATCGTCTTCTTCTTTGTCTTGTTTGTTTATTTTTAGACCAAGCAAATTCGATAATTTCTCCCAGGGGATGTTCTTTATGACCTCGATTGGACGATCAGCTTTTCCTTTCATTCCAAGGCGTAATCCCATTTCCATGATATCTTCTAAGTTTTCTGTTAGGTTATCTTCTTTTACAATCTTTTCTATGTCATAATCATTGTTTTTTCGTAGAATTGCTACTCTAGGAGCTTGTGGGGTATCTTGATTGTACACAATCGAATGGTACATAAGATCAAGCAAATGCAAACAACCCGCCTTAACGTCGTAATTGAAATATTTAGCTAATTTGAGAGGAGAATGTACCTGTTAAATAATGAAAATTGTGTATGACACTATATACATTATTAATCCTATATATAGGGATACGAGGATAATTACAAAGGAAATACCTCACAAAATTTTCTCATCATGGAGATTAACTCGCGATCGCCATTTTGATCCTGAAAATTTGTTGAGAGACTAAGGGCCTTCCATATTTCCTTCAATAAATACAAGGGAATCTGGTTCTCTAGCACCATTACATCTCTATAAAGAACACCATTGTTTATCAACTTTTTAGGCATCAAGTTTGAAATGTCAGCATAGTGTGTGAAAAGACCAATCAGGAACAAGCCATCAATTGCGAAAATCCAAGCTAATGTATCGTCATAAAGGTTTATATACTTGTGGTAGCAAGCACGGATCACAGATTCTTTCTCTATGAGCCTATTGATCACCACGGATTCGAATGATAACACTTGATCCGAGCTCAAGATTGCTTTAACAGCAGCAACTTTGAACCTCTCCATTTGGTAGAGATGGGTCTCAAATTGGTGGTAAGGTCCCAGAGCTATAGCCAGAGGCACATAAGCCTCAGGCTTGAATCGGCTAGTTGCTTTCGGGACACTAAACACACAAACTGGCACGTCGCTGATGTTGTCGCCACCCTCATCGTCGAAGTTCTTGCTAATTTGATCCACCCATTGTTGCTCGCTAAAATCGCCACTCAAAATCGAATTCGAATTCATCTTTCTTTTTGCTTGAATCAATACCAACATCACTTGATATTTATAATAATGATGGTAGGCTGCCATAGTCGACTAAACAGTAGTAAGGGAAATTCGTTAATTTGGCGTCCTTGAGATCATTAAAATATTAATGGCATAACGTACAAGTCAAAAACTTTCCCCAATTTCTCCTGGTGGCATATATAACGTGTATCATTAAAAAAACGTGTATACCAAGTCTGAAGCTATTATATTATAATATATATAAGTTAATATTGGAACTTAATTAATGTTAGGTAACGAGCAAGTACTTTTAGCATATTTTTTTTTGGCAAGTACATACATTACAAACAGGTGCACGACTTTAATAAAGGTTGATAAACTTTTCTTTTGCTGTTACAAGGTTATACACTTTAATATGGCAAAATTAATTAGAGGCGTTCATAAACCGTTGAAACCGTACGTTCACCCTCTAAACCAAGTTATAGTGGCTGTGTCAACCGAGTTAAAAGTGAACCAGCTTGGTTTACTGCTTACAAAACCGTGTTTCACGATTCAATTTATATTTTCTTACTGTATCGAACCAGCCAGGTAAACTGAACCACCCGAACAAAATGTATTTTTTAATTTACATAGTTTGTATGCACATAAAATATTCTCCACATATAGAGACCTAATATTGTAACCGATTTCGTGCTGTAGTGTGTTTTTTTTTCCCCGTAAACCCTTTTACACCTTTTCTAACACAACGGAAAAAAATAACCTCTCTCAAATTTCAAGGGGCTGGATCAAAGAAGAAGTAGCATTTTCAATGCTTAGGTGAACGTCTTCGAAGACCTGCTGACTCACAAATCTGTATCATTTTGGAATGCAATCTTTCACAAATTTTGTCAACATTTGGGTGATAGTGATCACTCGTTAGATCAAATTCATTCGAAGTTTAAGGATATTAATACCAAGGATCTCATATTTAATCGACTCTTCAACAAAATGATGAATGGCGGTGGTGGTGGTGGTGGTGGTGGTGGTCTAAGGAGGCGGAAGCGATTGACGCGGCTCATCGCGAGTACTAAACGCGCTATGCAGACCGGTTTAGTCACATTTCGGTGTGGTAAATTCTAAGAAACTGTACTGAATGGGCAACCAATGTTTAGATTTTTAATTTTATTTATGTAGTTTTTATTTTAGTATGTACATTTTTTCTTTTAATATGTGGTTTTGGAAAATTAGTTTTTAATAAACCAACCTTTGTCCCGTTGGTAAATAATAATCTTACCAACGTAATTGGTATACAATAATCCTACCTATCAACATGTTGGTACTCAATGAACTTCCGTTAATTTTTTTTAATTGAAGTTAGTTTTTAAGTTTTATTTATTACACAAACAGTCCCTGTAGTTGTAATTTACTAGTTTTAACTATTTAAAACTAGTAAATTACAGTCCCTTGAGGTTTTTTTTGTTTTATAAAATAGTTAAAACTAGTAAATTACAACTACGGGGTCTTTTTGTGTAATAAATAAAACTTAAAAATCAACTTCAGTTAAAAAAAATTAACGGGAAGTTCATTGAGTACCAACATGTTGATAGGTAGAATTATTGTATACCAATTACGTAGGTAAGATTATTATTTACCAACGGGACAAATGTTGGTTTATTAAAAACCAATTTTCCTTATTTTAATTATGTAGTTTTATTTTATTATTACTTATGTTAAAACTTTTTAAATATGTTAATGTTTAAGTTAACTTACAGTAATATAGTTTTGGGGACTTCTTGAGAAATCTAGGACAATACCTAGCATTTGCGGAAAATTGGGGAAAAGCTAATGTGACACACGAAAAAATATCAAAAAAATGGGACGACTCCCACAACCCTAATGGTACAATTTCATGCTAAAAAATGGCCCAAACTGCCAAAAGAGGACCGTTTTGGCCAATTCGGTTTAATATTTCCAAAAACTATACTGATTGGCTCGGCACAAAAATTTCGTAAAAATGGCCGAACCGCACTGTGAACGCTCTTAGTCAAAATTATATTGAGAAACTTTATTATGAAAAATGAGAAAGTATATTGATATTTTTTATGTAACCCTATATAAAAAAAAATTGTATTTTTTTTTTTCTTGTTCATGGATCCACTTGGTATGTCAATATCCTCATATTGTCTGTAATATATATCCTAATATGACTTGTTCCCTTCTCATATGCAAGTTGCTTGCTACATTTTAATATCAAAATGGTGTTGGCAAAATAAAAACATTTCCAAAAAGAATTGACAACAATTCGTTACACCGTGTCTTATATAAGCCATAAAGAGGAAAGCCTATCAAATATATCATGTACAATCACTTAGCTGAATTGGTCTATTGAAGAAAGCCACTTACTACCTGTGGTTGCCCACTTTTTTAATGTAGCTTGCCGTGTTTACGTATAGGCATGTAAACGAACCGAACGTTTATGAACTGTTCATCAACTTGTTCGGCGGGAAGTTCGTTTATGTTCGTTTATTTAATAAACGAACGAACACGAACAAAAAAATTTGTTTATTTAATTAAATGAACGAACATGAACACACCTTATGTTCGTTCATTTATGTTCGTGAACGTTCGTTTATGTTCGTTTAGATTTTAATAAATACATAAATAGTTATATATATATATATATATATATATATATATATACATATATATATAGAGGCCGGTTAACGTACAATAGGGCTTATCGTACATTACGTACGCGATAACCCTAGCCGTTCGATCAGGTGCAGATCTGGTGCGAATTCAATACATATCGCATGTGAAAAATGGTTAGCATGTGGAAAATTACAAACTCCATGCCATTTTTCACATTACCCCATGCTAACCATTTTTTCACATGCGATATTCAATTTTCAACATGCGATTCTACACACCCCATGCCATTTTTCACATTACCCCATGCTAGCCATTTTTTCACATGCGATATTCAATTTTCCACATGCGATTCTACACACCCCATGCCATTTTTCACATTACCCCATGCTAGCCATTTTTTCACATGCGATATTCAATTTTCCACATGCGATTCTACACACCCCATGCCATTTTCACATTACCCCATGATAGCCATTTTTTCACATGCGATATTCAATCTTCCACATGCGATTCTACACACCCCATGCCATTTTTCACATTACCCCATGCCATTTTTTCACATGCGATATTCAAATCTCCCACATGCGATTTTGTCCATCTACACACCCCATGCCATTTTTCACACTACCCCATGCTAACCATTTTTCACATGCGATATGTATTGAATTCGCACCAGATCTGCACCTGATCGAACGGCTGGGAAGATCGCGTACGTATCGTACGATAAGCGCATTTGTATTTTACTCTTTACCTATATATATATATATATAAATATTAGGTTTTTCAACTAGTTATATAAATATAACTAATTAGTATATCTATGAACCCTTATTTAGATGTGTTTTCGGATGAAATGTAATATATTAGACTTGTTTCTTCGATCATGTTAATTTATGTTTATTCAAATATGTTCAGTTAATTTTTTTTATGTTTGTTTGTGTTCGTTAATGTTCGTGAACTGTTCGTTTAGGCTTTAAACGAACATAAACGAACACTAACATGCCCGAGTTCTTAATGAACGAACACCAACAAAAAAATATGTTCGAATATATGTTCGTGTTCGTGTTTGGTTACAGTTAAATGAACGAACACGAACATGCCTATGTTCGTGTTCGTTCGGTTCGTTTACAGGCCTATTTACGTACTAGAGTTTTGCATTCCCTACAAAAGAAGTTAGCGGATAGGCTCTACAAATTTATAAAATGTAAGGCTGGATCGTTCCAAAGGGGTGCACTTGCTAAACCATTTAAGAACTGACACACCATTATTTGTTGCATGGCCTGTTGTTACCAAGCTTGCGGTTTGATGCTTACATCTGATGCAATGGCTTTACGTGTTAAGGCCGGCCGAGCTCAGTTAATTGTTGCTCTGTATTTGGAAATTCGATATTCGATTTTGTTGTACAGCTTCTTTGGTTAAAGGGACGACACTTGACAAACTTTATAAATTAAAGAGTAAATTATAAGTTTTGTCCTTTATGTTTACACCAAATTACAGGCGATATCCTTTGGCTCAAAAGTTGGTAACAACCGTCAACATGAAGGACAAAACTTAAAGGACAAAACTTAGTTAATGGTGTATTGTTGCTTTGTCCACCACCACTTTCCACCACCGTCAACACCATCAATGCCACCTATTCATCATCCCCACCTACCACCGTCAACATATACATATCGGTTTTTTTAAATAACGTGCCCTTCGAAATATCGGGCCTTAGCCATTATGAGAGACAATCAATGATAAAGAACCCGTTGTGAGAGACAATCAATGATGAAGAACCCGTTGTGAGAGACAATCATGAAGGAGATAAATCAAGGAGGAGATATGCGTATCCTCTGACTGGGTCAGAAGGAAGGAATTGTTGTGTGATACAACCGCAAGAGAAATCTGAGTGGGTCAGATTGTCTAAAAAATCTATGCGAGTTGGATTTAATTCATGAGATATGATGATGGGCAAGTTAATCAAGACCGGGTGGAGTTCATGTTGAGACAACTACACAAGAAGAGGTTTGTGTGATACAAATCATGTGCGGTCAAGGCAAGTGTGAAGCAAAGTGTTCGCGTGAAGCAAGGTTCCTGAGGAGCAAGGTTCGTGAATAAGGAGATACATATGAAACGTTGGATACTGAGAAGATAAAACTGCTCGGAGTTCAAGATCTACAACAACTCAAGGATGTTCGTGATTAGGGGTGAATGAAGTTATATTCCCTTACATCCTAAGTTAGAGGGTTGTTTAATAATAGTTATTAGTTAGTTTGTATTGTAATTAAGGGTTGTTCATGATTTTAATGAGTTTCTTTTTTATGCAGGTCTACTCGAATTTGGTTTAAAACGAGGTAGATATTCCTATGCGTTCGGGAATAAATTGAGTCGCATTGATCGATTTTTGGTTTGTCAGAACTAGAACTTGATGAATAAATGACCTACTACTAAGTATAGTATCTTACCACGAGGTAAGTCGGATCATAACCCGATTTTGTTGAAGACATTTTCATCACAATTTTGGGCCCAAACCGTTTCGTTTTTTTAACTCGTGGTCGGATCGGGAGGACCTTGTTAATGTTGTTTCGAATGCAGTAAAGGAATTTTCCTTTCTTGTTCCTACAGATGTTGGTTTGATGTTAAAATTTCGGTGTCTTAGAATGGCTATTTCGGAGTGGCGTAATGATAATGAGGCGAAAGAAAAAGAAGAGGAGGAAACAATTAAAGAGGAATTGAGGGGTCTTGAGAAAGAGTTAGAGGTTCGGGATTTGGTGGAGGAGGAATTGTGGATGTAGGAAAAAGGTAAAAGGAGAATTACACAGTTGGAAACGTTGCGTTTTCGTGATTTAAAGCAAAGGGCAAGGAATCAATGGGCGAAAGAAGGGGATGCCAATTCCAAGTATTTTCATGGTTTGATTAATAATAGAAGGGCGTATAATTGTATACCAGGGTTATTTGTTGAAGGCCAATGGAGAACTAAACCTGTGGAAATTAAAAAGGAGGTCTTTGGTTTTTTTAGAGACGAGTTTGTTGATACACTTTATGTGGACGCGACTCGAATCGGTTCGATTCGGTTCGGTTCGACTCGGTTAGGTTAGGTTCGGCTCAATCCCGACGTAGCGACATTCCTCCGTCGTGCGCCCCAGAGTTCGACATGCGAAGCACGGAGTGCCGCGAACCAATCCCGCTGACACATCATCATGATGATGTCACAAGTTGACTCATCCTTATATTCTAATCTTTATGAAATTCACATGCATGTGCTTGGACCAATCAACTCCATTGGGCCGAAACTACAAATGGGCCGAAACCCTTTATGACTTGTTTGGGCTTTTTATATCCGATGAAGACCCTTGTAGACGAAGACTCTTGAATGGCGAACTCCCTTTTGTTTTCGTCAGTATGTGTGTGGCGAAATCCTTGATTTCGTCACACATGATTTTCGTCATATGGGATTTCGTCGTTGGTCAATATATATAGCACAGATGTTAACAGTTTTAGTCATGAGTGAGAACAGAGAGGCTTAGTGAGAGTCTGTAAACATTGTTTGTATATGTTTGTGGTTGTACTCATCCCTAATCAAAAGATATTGAATCTTTGGTTAAAAAAAAGTGGTATGAGAGCCTTGGCTCTGCCTTGGCTCTTTTCCTTGTTTAAAACCAAACATTGTTGGATTTTTATCAAGTTGTTTATCTTATTTTTCCGAAACTGTTATTGTATGAAAATTATATTTTCTGGAAATTTTTATATAGATCTGTGCTTACATTATTATTTTGCTATAGTTTTGTTGAAAACCTTGGTTTTTCTTGAAAGTTCATGCAAAATTCATGTTCGAAAATTTCTCCGGTGATATTTTGGCCGAAATCTTCATAAGAGTTCATCCAGTACTCAAGTTGTTCTTCATTGTATTCAAGTTGTTCATAACTATTCTTGAAAAATATTTGTGTTTGATCTAAAATTGTGTTTTAAATTAAAGTGATATTGATTATTATACTATTGTTTGACAATAGTGTACATTCATGATGATGGTATGTTGAAAAAGAAACTTTGAAAAGCAGAGAAAGATAGGTTGTAGTTTGAAAAGTATGTCATGTGTCAGTAGAGGATAAGATTTCTCTTGAAAAATCTTACCTACTTTGTCTTGTCTGTATCCCACTTTCAGTAAAAGCAATTTCAACGAAATCCCCCTAGATTTCGTCACCCTCCAGCATGAAATCCCCCTAGATTTCATCACCATCCAGCATCTTTGCCACTCACAATCTTCGCCACATGGTATCTTCGTCACCATCAGATTTCGTCAACAATAAACAAACAGATTTCGTCACCCACAATATACATCAGATTTCGTCAACAATAAACATCAGATTTCGTCCACAATAAACATCAGATTTCGTCAACAATAAACATCTAATTTCGTCAACAATAAACATCTAATTTTGTCAAACACAAACAGATTTCGTCTCCTCCAATTTCTTCAAACACAAACATTAGATTTCGTCAAAATCTAATTTCGTCAAAGGTGTCTTTTAAACAAAGCCTCTAAGGGGTTCTCGACGAAATCAGTAACTTCGTCAAAGGTTGTTCGTGTTGGACCGGACGAAATCTCTAAGTTCGTCATCAAGGATTTCGTCGAACATACTTGTGATTTTAAACAGAACCTTTGCAAATCATACTTAACCATCTATTTTCAAGTTGTTATTCAGGTACAATTGTTCATATATCAAATATGAGTACAAATCCATTCGATTGGAGCATTAGCACGGTCCCTAATATGTCATGGGTTAAGTCTTTGATGCCACAAGAAAGAATTTCGGCTAGTCAATGGGCGTGCGTGGCAAATCAAAATCAAAGTATCCAAAACCTGCTCATAAGCGAAAATGAAACGGGTAGTAATAACCGTCCGCCAAAACTCAACCACATGAACGACTATCCATCATGGAAAGGTCGTTTTCAGAATTATGTTTTAGGTCAAAACACCGAGTTATGGACGTGTTTCACCACAGCATATAACGTCGCTCTTGAGGAAGCCGGATCAAATGCTATGACTTTGGCGACCATGCCTGAAAATGACAAGAAGGCGTATGACCTTGAAAAGAAAGTGTTTGCTATCCTTACGCAATCATTGCATAAAGATATCTACCATCAATTCGCCCATTGTACCAGCACCAAAGCCTTGTGGGACATCCTAGTTAACAGAGAAGAAGGAAATGCGACCACACGGAAGACGCGTCATGATTTAATAAAGAAGGAGTTTGAAGGGTTTATGTTTGTGCAGACTGAAACACTGAATGAGATGACAACTCGTTTTTATCATTTAATTAGTGAAATGATTTCTTACAAGGTTGTTGTATCTTCGCAGGAAATAGTCGCACGGTTTGCTGATGCTCTACCACCAAAGTGGAGCCCTTTCATTGAGTTGTTAAAGCATACAGGTGTATTGGATATTGTCAGTACCTATGAGTTTGTTCAAAAGCTAGAGAACAAGGATGCAAAAGAAATCAGAAAAGCTAAACTAATTCCTGTCCCTCAAAATCCAGAGATGTACTTTGGAGGGATTGCTCCTGCTGCTAGTACAAGCCAGCAACCAAAGATATAAACAGCTTTTGTGTCAAATGCTTTCGACCCAAATTCCTATTTTGGAGGAGTAGTTGCAACACCTCAACCCCAATTTGATATAAATGCCTATCTTCCAAAACCTCAAGTTGCCACACCTCAACCCTAATTTGATATAAATGCCTATCTTCCGAAACCTCAAGTTGCCACACCTCAACCCTAATTTGATATAAATGCCTATCTTCCGAAACCTCAAGTTGCCACACCTCAACCCCAATTTGATCCAACTGCCTATTTTCCTAAACCACCTCAAGCCCAAGCCCAACCACAACAAGCCTTCTATGGTAACAAACCTGATATTCCAAATCTTTCCAAAGTGAGTGTAGAGACTGCAAGGGAAACTATGGAACTTCTTAACACCATGGTCAACGCCTACTGGGGACTAGTTGCAAGTCAAATTGGCAACATTAATTTGACAAACGAAGACTATCAGCAGATAGACAGGGACGAAATGGAGTTAATGGATATCAAGTGGGCGTTTGCGAGCGCGGTTAGACGAGCGAAGGATTATATGAGGAGAACCTGGAAGACTAGCTTGGAAAGAAAGCGGGATACAAAGTACGGTTTTGATAAGGATGCCGTGAGATGCTTCAATTGCGGTGAAAAGGGTCATTTCAAGCGTGAGTGCAAACGCCCTAGCAACCAACAAGGCAACCAAAATCCGTTCCAAAATCAAGCTAACAATGAAAGAGGGATAGTAGCTACCAACAACACAAACCAGTTGGGTCCTTCAAAAGCCAACCGATCATTGATAGTTCAAGCTGATGAAGGGTGTGATTGGTCCGTACAGTTTGGAGATGGAGGACAGGGAGGAACTGCATGTTACGCTAAAATCATCAGTCACATCAAGCATGTGCACAAGGAAGAATTTTCTGAATCAGATGATAGTTTGGGATACAGTGGCAGTTCCGATTCAGAATCAGATGTGAATGAACGAATGGATTCTGAAGGTGATAGTTTGTTGAATGATGCTGAGGAGGTCAAGTGTCAGAAATATGTCTTGATCAAGAAAGCTGATGCTACATCAGAAGAAATGGAGAAGATTCTCACTGAAGATGGATCTTTCTCTTCTCAGACTGCTTTTATGGCTAATGTCTCAGCTTCTACAAGTCAGGTAAAATCTGAAACTCCTAGCATATGTAGTGATTGTGCTGATACGAAACATAAATGTGCTGAATTGAAACATGAATCTGAAACGGTTCATAGTCACAATCAGAGTTTGGTTATTAAACTGTCAAAATGCAAAGAGGCAAATATGGCTTTTGCTAGAAATGAAAAGGACTTTAAATCGGTAATTGAAACACTCAAGAAAAGCGTTTCTGAATTAACAAAAACCGTTTTCAGCAAACAAATTGGTATTAATAACTACATTAATATCATTGAGGAAACAAAGAAAGAGCTAGCCGAGGTGAAATGTGAGCATGAAGCGATCAAGCTCAAATTGGAGAGTTACTCAAACTCCCGATATGTGCTTGATCATATCATTAACGTTCAACAACTAAAGGGTAATGTTAAAGGCATTGGGTATAAGTCGTGTCTGCCTCCTTTGAGACACAACTATACCAGGATGCCCGATGAGGAGGAAATGCTGCGTTTTGAGCCAACTGTACCTCTTGATTATGAGGAAGTTACAACTGGCTTAGGGTTCAAAACGGATAATTCATCGGATGGCTCATCTGATAGCAAGGAAAATTCATCATGTGCTTCAAATCAAAGTCCTCCAACCGTTGAGGATTCTGATTCTTCGGATGATGAATCAGATGCGAGTGATGAGGATAAGTCTCTTGACGATAAAAAAGGAGTAGAAGTGCCTTTCGAGAATCACATTCTGTGTGATCCTCCTACTCGTGCTGTGCAATCAACTGGTGCTAAACAAGAGATAGATCCTATCACTGAGACAGTGTCTACCATTAAAAGTGATAACGTGTTGTATACTTTGGTCCGTGATAGTAAAATTTATTCAGACAAAGATTTTCCAATCAAAAACGTCAATCAATCCTTGATTGATAAAGTGTTTAAAGATAGTACAACTAAGTTTTTGGGTAAAGCGATCCCAAGAGTTTATGTAACTCAATGTGATCCTATTCCAAAAGCTGAAATTAGAAAACAGCATGGAAATCAGAAATTACCGACAAAGCAACAACCTGTCACCTTTAAGGGTAAACAACAACAATGAGCTCAAAAGCCCAAGGCTAAGGTTGAATCAAAAGGAGCTCGTTACAAGAAGAAAGCAAAAGACGTTAAGTTTGTGGCCTCCAAAGGTACTGACAAGGTGGAGACTTTTGAAAATAAATCAAACACCGATTTTGTTCAAAAAGTCAGAATTTTAAAGCGTAACGCTCAAAACAATTAAACCCAACACACAAACGGGTGTGAAGCTAGTACCTCAGGGTCTACAAATTCAACGTAAGATCATCGAACAAAATCTCCTAATTTTGTTGAAAGGAGATCATGCTTTAAATGCGGGGAGTTTGGCCACATTATCAGAAATTGCACAAACTCTCCGAAACCAAATTTTGTAGAAAGAGCCCCTTCTGAACAAGGTCACCAACAACGTCGCCCAGTGTCACCAAAAACTGACAAACGCACTGTTAAAGAACAGGAAACAAAACAACGACGTAAAAATGTGAAGGTGATCGAAAAGGCTTTAAAACCAGAAACTGTTAAAAGGAAACCAATTTTGTCACAACCGTTAAAACCGGAGATTTCTAAATCTGTAAATAATACACAATCTGGTAAATGAAAACAAGCTTGGAAAACTAAAACGGATAAAGTTTCAGGGGGAGTCTCACCAGTTCCAGGTCATCGCGAGGTTGAAATAACCTTTGTCGATGAACAGGGACGACCCAAGTCTATGAAGGCTTGGGTCCCCCTCTGCAACTAATCTCTGAGTGAGTGTACAGGATGTTCCAGGAGGAACTATCGATAGTCATCGGATTGTTGATAGTGGAGTGTCCATGCACAAGATGGGCAACAAAAGAAATTGTTGCCTTTGATGGAGAGAGGGAAAAAGTCTGATGAAGGAAATTGAAAGCTTCGACAAAATGAAAAATCGTTCAAAAGTTTGATTGTTAAAAGCTTTAATCGGGTCCTCGGGATAGATTCAAGTAAAATGTACGCACCTGCAGCACGTTTGATGTTCAAAATAAAAAAGATGAACGTGCAGTGTACATTTCTTCGCGGTGTAATTGAAGAAAATGTGTTGTTGAACAAACCAACCGGGTATGCGGATGCCTTGGCGTGGATTGAAAAACCGCATATTACTTCTCAAAGAGAAAGACAAAGACCTTCGCTGGTGCAATATGGAAGACCAGCCGGACCCAAAGGTTTATGATCTTGTTTGTCACACCCCCAAAATCCACCATGCGGAGTATCACCGCTTGGAGGTGTGACATGACCAGGATCGAGCCACCAATCATATTGAACAACATAATTAAGTAAATAAAACCAAACACAATACGATTGGTGAGCAAAAGGAAGTAAACCGATTTTAGGTTAACAGCGGAAGCATAAAACGTAAGTTCAAAACATAAGTCCATAGTTCATAAGTTTAAAGTCCAAAACGTAGGTTTAATAAGTTCATAAAGTTTATTCATTAAGTACGGGACATATCAGTTCGTATCCCATAACGACCACCTCCATATGCAAGCTCCATAGCATCTAATGACCTGCAAAGCATGTAATAACGAGTCAACAACAAAGTTGAGTGAGTTCACGGTTGGTTGTCCATTTTAGAGTTGTTTCCAAACACATAGTTTAATCTCATTCGGCTTTCCAGCCGTGGGGGTTACCCCATAGTTCGAAAACGTTTATTAGTTAACCATCCCTTGTCCACATTCCCTGGCTATCCAGCCCGGCACCTTGGCCGTGGGGAGCTACCCCAGTATTTTAAACTACCAGACTCGTTTATCATATCGACTACTAACAAAAATCAATTGTGCCCTAGCATCAGTGTTCTATCACCACCGACGTGCCATAGTCCATTAGTACACACCCGTCCAACTGGCACGGTGTGAGGTTTGTTAAACCTAATAGCGCTATTAACTAATGACCCGCTCGCCATAGCCTCGGCGATTAAGTCGATACAAAAAGGGAGGGACTTCGCTGATAGAGTTCTAGTCCAGTAAGTCTAACACGTCCCAACAGGACGAGGAATTTACATTCCTGGACACGTCTCAAGGACGAGGAATTCACATTCCTGAACGCGTCCCAAAGGACGAGAAATCCCTATTCCTGTACCCATTCCCATTCCCACCGGGAATTTACCATGCTTTGAAGAAAAGTGTGAACTCACCTCGGTTTTCTCGGTTAGATTCTCAAATATAGCTAACAGTCAAGGTCGGTCAATCACGTCCTAGTATGATTTACCAGTTAGTCATTTAGTGGCTTACAAATAGAGCACAAAGTTCCTACACGTATCTATCACATAGCTTGCATTACTTTAACTGTTTATGCCCATATATATACTTCCCATCCATTCCCCACTCATAAGCAAACATACGATAGTGCACGTAACACATATAACATGTTAGATCATTCACAGATAGCATACTCGACATTTAGACACGCAAGTCACAACTTATGTCATTTCAGCGTTAATATTCAAAACCGGTTGTTTTCGGACATTTTAATAAAATAGTTAAATTATTCCAAAAATTTCCAAATTTTTACCGAATGTCTTAAACGTTTCAAATTTTATTGTGTAAAAATATCGGGGTCCGGTTCATTACCAATATTTTACAAAAATTCATTTTCCGGACTGAACTCAGATTTATATTTTTTTGACCACAGTCCACGGGATAATTTATTAAAAATTCATCGAGCGTCCGAGTTACGAAATTCCAGTGGGGTAATTACAAATACATTGGTGGTCAACTATGGTATAAATTTCGTGATCAGACTCTACACAGATTACAAGTTATAACAGAAAACAGGATGCACTTTTTCAGCAGAAAAATTGCAGCTCTAGCTGCTGTTACGAAAAGGCGCTTTAAAAATAGTAAACGAAGTCCAAAAATTACGATTCCGGTGCCATTAGAACCGTATTTCATAATAACACGTTTTAGACTCAAAATATCAGTTTTTTGTAGAGTTTATGACCTATTTACAGCCAACTGAAGTTGGCTGTAAAACTTGGACAGATTCTGTTTTCAGTATCTAACTTCCTAGTTCGTGTTCGATTGATTCCGTTAGCAAGTTTATTGATCACAACAACATCAAACATTGATATTAACCAGCAACACATCAAATAATCAACCAAGAATCATAACAAAACAAGATCCAAGAGTTTATACTAATATTTGCTCATTAACCACCATGTTCATCATTTTTACTAGACTTTAAGTTTTGTTCTCTAGTGTTTATAATTTTTATCCGACAAATCTCTTATTAACCACCTCAAACATGAACAAGAAGGTGATTAGAAGCACTTACAACTAGCACAAGGCTAGGGAAGAAACTAGACGAAAAATGGGTGGTTAATAGCAACGTAGTGAGGTCCTTGGCACTCCTTAAGCACCGAGCCTCCTTGTATGAACCCTTTCACCTTTGTAAGTATGTGAAATGGCAAGATTGAAACTTGAATGATGGTGGGGTGTTGGCTATGGTTTCAGCCGAGATTAATGGCAAGAGGGAGAGAGTGAGTGAAATTTTGTTGGTGGGTTTTGAATGAAATGGTTAACTTCTAAACACACTTATAATCCATGTCTTCTAAATACCCCATAGGTAAAGTGTATGGAAGATATTAGACAATCCATGAATAAAATAATCACATTTGTAAGAGTGTGTCCCCTTGGGGGACAGATTCGGTTGTAAGAGGGGGGGGGGGGGGGGATGGTTTGTTTTGAACTATATAGTTAGAGTTTAGTTAGGTTAATTAGGTGATTAAACTAGTTACTAGTGTGTAGTGTTTTGTGATGGGTGTTAGGGTGTTCGGGGACCCTAACTAGCTCAGAAATAATAAAATAATGTGTGTGGCGAAATTTCAGTGTCCCGGGTAATGTCCGGTTGTCCGGTTGAACACCGTTCCGTTAAAGTGTTTAATTAATTCGTAATGTGTCCTATGTATATATTTTTGTAACGTTTTTTTAATTTTTAACACTCAGGAAGGCGTACTATGTATATACCAAGCCACATGTGCATGCTTTAGGCCGTAAAGGACTTATAAAGTAGATAGACAAGTTTTGGTCGTTGTGGGTCTATGAAGCCACAAGGTTGCCATATATAATTGTTTCCTTTAGATCGCCATGAATAAAAGCATTCTGGTCATACGATTGGCGGAGCAACCATTTCTGAGTAATAGCAAGAGATAGAACAATCGTAGCCAACTTGACGACTGGGCTGAATGTTTCATGAAAGTCAATCCCCAATTGTTTCGTGAAAGTCAATACCAAGTTCCGTTCTAATTAGCGCCACTAAGGGTACATGTTGGCAGTGGTAAACGAGGAAACCCATAAGCAACAATTCTTGAGGAACAGCCCAAGTTTTGAATTTTAAAAACAGTCCACCATTCAGTATGGACTTCAAACATCAGTTCTCTACTTACCAGAAAGATAGATATAATGTGTATGAAAAACACATCAAGATGTTGTGGGTTTTAGGTTTACTTTTTTGGGTATTAATTTTTAGAGTTTGATTTGTGCCTGATTCTATAAATACTTATATATTGGCTTTAAATTAGTGTTTAATTTTGATATACATATTCTAGTTTGAGGTGCGCTATATAGAGTTGCTACCTTTTTAATACTAGTTTTAACTACTCGCAAAAAAAATTATCTACATACGTTATATTTTAGAAATTAAAGTTTGAACTCGTGAAAAACATAACGTAGTAGGCACATGATTAAAATATTAATGCAAAGTGATGCACGTATTTAAATTGTATATTAAGGTAATTAATAAGAATAAGAATTGTATCACATGCATGGACTAAAAGTTATTTAATAACAAAGAGGAGTTCGTGATTCTCTTCTTCACCTTTACCTTGTAAACAATATTTAGTAAAATATCTAATGAAAAAGTTCGGATGACACATGATTAAAATCCTTAAGCTTGTAAAATCAACGGACATGTAGACTAATATAATAAGGATTATTGGAAGATCATTACCATGTCTTGTCCAAGAATAGCAAAAGATAATCCGAATAAGCATTTATAAGGGGACTGGGGGTGGTCCGTGATGGCACCACCCCCATCACTCGTTATTAACCATAGCACACCGCCACCACTACCAAGTTCAACGAGTGATAGAGATAACGCGTGGAAAGGATCACGCGTGGAAAAAGGAAAATTATGAACGTTGGGCCTTGAATTTTTTGAAGGTTTTTTATATAAAATCCACAAACCACTAGTGATGACCACCGCCACTAAAAAAGGTTTGTGAGTGATATAACAGTGGTTGATGACATGGCGGAACTTGATTGGATGTTTGTGAGTAATAGAATTTTTGCAAGTGATACAACCCCCAGTCCCCTTAGGGGAGTGGGGGTGGTTCCGTGATGGACCACCATCACGAGTGATGGCAGTTTGCACACTGCCGCCACCATATAATATCACGCGTGGAAAAATAAACGCGTGGAAAAGTTCAAGCGTTGAACTTGTTTGAGTGATGGGTTGTTGAGTGTTGTGAGTGATGGGTATTGTTGGGTGTTGTGAGTGATAACCATTGCCACTAAAAAAAGGTTGTGAGTGATGGAATAATGGTTGATGACATCGCAGAACTTGATTGGATGTTGTGAGTGATGGAATTCTTCCCACCCCCACTCCCCTAAGTGCATAAATATATGTGATCTAAATACCATTTTTACATTGCTTAAAAAATGGTGTGCTTAAGGAATTTAACGATGGGCATTACCGAGTGGTCCGGTCCCTCCTCATCCGCTCCCATCCAGTGTGTCCAGACGAGCTCCAAACATAACTGATGTGGATGCTCTTAATGTTCTTTATGTTACAGCCATGGTTAAGATGGATCCAAAAAGAAAGCAGCCCATGTGGTTAAAAGGCCAGTTAATTAAGGAGTCAAGCAACAAAGTGATGATCATTTGATTAATTAATTACTCTTTTAAGCCATTACAATCCTATTATGTTGCTCATATATTGTAGCATATTTGTAAATCTTTTCTTTCTACAAACCCTTTAACATGTAATTTGTAGTAACCTAAACCTTCAAAGAAACAGTTTGTTGGCCGGTAAACCTGTTACTTGTTCTCATGAGTCTGAAATATTTAGATGATAGCTAGAGATTCCTGATGATGAACCAACAAAGAAAAATTTGGAACTGTAAAAATATGTTTGACTGGTAAACTTGCTGTTAGCAAGTACATGAAACTGAATCTTCAACATTCTATTAAAAATTGATCTTATCACCATTTGTTACTTAAGACTAGTCCTACAGGGGCCCTTGTTTTCGTAATTCAGTTTTGATACATAAATAAACTCTAGAATTATTGGACTTTGTGCCGTTCACCGTTTTCTACTATTTTCACCATGTATGTCGTTCTTTGCCGTTAATTTTTTGTTTGAACGGCGAATGATACTCTACTGCGACTCACTTCTAAATTAAACATAACTTATTTCTTATCCGGGATTGAACCTAAGCCCTTTTACCTGAGATGTTTGAACCTCTACCCATTTGGGCCAGTCCCACACTTTTTACACTTTAAAATTTAAATATATTTCATTCCAATAATTTGGACAAATTACATAAGGATATCTGGTAGACGAGCAACAAACTGCGCCGCCATCCCTTTCTGAATAGAAAACCCTAATTTACTAAAAACAAAGCCTCGCCCCTGAGGGGTCGAAAAGTTGTTGTGGACCACACGCTGAACTCTAGACAAGAACCGAACTGCCTCCGGCGCCAAGGAGCCGAACGTGTCAAACGCCAGGGGGATAAATGCATGCTGATTATCCTCACAAGCTTTCGCGTGCTTTTCCACCTTCTTTGACTCTGCCTTCAGTACCGCTTGCCCCGCCACAAACCCATTTTCCCATAAATGGTTTAAATGGTTTAGTTAAACATTCATACATTTAGACCATAAGGTATGGGGAGGATAGTCTCCAAAGAGACTATCCTCCACATAAGCGCCACGTATGCATAAGAGGAGGACCATCCCCTTGGAGACTATCCAGGGGTGTGGTGGATGCTCCTCCCCCATTTTTTTATTATTTTTTTTTCTTTTTGCCATATTAATTAAAACAAAGTAAATAAAAATAAAGAAGTTACATTTAAATAAAAACTTAAAGTTACATTTAAATAAAAATCCTAAAGCTACATTAAAAAAAACCTAAAGTAACATTAAAAAAAACCTAAAATTACATTAAAAAAAAAACCTAAACTTAAATTAAAAAAAAAGCCTAATGTTACAAATAAATAAAAAAAACTACGCGTTGTTTTCTCCGAGACTCCAAATGTGATCGATCAAGTCCGATTGAAGATTGGCATGTGTGAAATCGTTATGTAACGAGAACCTGTTCAAATCTTGTTGTTCTCCGCTAACCGGAACATTATTCTCCTCCACCGCGTTCTCGTCATACTCACAAATTGCAAGTCCTTCGTCTTCGAGGATTATGTTATGCAGCAGAATACAAGCATACATACAGTATCACAACGTTTTGGGTGTAAAAGCGCGTGTTGGGTTTTCAATAACATGCCATCTTTGTTGTAGAACCCCAAAACACCGTTCAATATCTTTTCTAGCCGCTTCTTGAAACTTGGTAAATTTCTTTCTTTTTTCATCTGCAGGATGCCTAACCGTTTTAACTATTGTAGAGTATTGTGGGTATATTCCATCGGCAAGATAATACCCGCGTCTGTACTCCACTCCCGAAACTATAAACCTCATATCAGGACCGATCCCTTTTATAACATCGTCAAAAACCTCAGAATTTTGTAGAACGTTGATGTCGTTATTCGAACAAGGAATCCCAAAGAAAGCATGCCAAATCCATAGGTCTTAAGACGCAACAGCTTCTAGAATTATTGTTGGATGTCCCTAATCGCCTCGCGTATACATTCCTCGCCAAGCGGTAGGACAATTCCGCCATGCCCAATGCATGCAATCAATGCTCCTGAGCATGCCTAGAAAACTGTGCCTTGCTTGGTGGTGTTGATACAAATTTTGGACGTCATTGTAATTCGGTTTTCGCAAATATTTTTGGCTTTAGAGCTTCACCACAAATTTGCAAAACTTGTATAAACATTCTCTAACAGTTCTTTCGGACATCTTTAAGTGTTCGTCCCAAGAATCGGCTATCGTCCCATAAGCAATTTGACGAATCGCCGCAGTGCATTTCTGTAAGGTGGTGAAGCCCATTTTGCCTCTAGCATCGGGTCGCAAGGTAAAAACGGGTGATAAGCGGCTAAATCGTCGGCTATACGTAAGAAAAGTCGACGACTCATTCTGAAACGACGTCTAAAAATAGCCTCCGAATACAGCGGCTCGTCGGCAAAGTAATCAACGAATAATCTTTGGTTAGCACCTACAAGATAACAAAATATATATACAACTTATAATTAAAAAAATAAGACTAAAAACATAAACTTAAAAAATTAAGAATAAAAATATAAGAATAAAAATATCACTAACTTTCTCGGTACAGCTATGGAAACTCACATGGAAAACTATGGAAAGTTCCATGAAAGCTCTTAGACCAAGGGTTGTGGGTTCACGGACCACCTGTTAACGACGCCACTACATTGTGTCGGTCCGTTAACCTGGGTCGTTAGTGAGGTGTTTCATTAATGTGTAAAAGGATTGTTTTGGCGCACGAATGAAGAAGAATTTGAACTAATGGACATTGGTTGGGTAAAATTTTTAAATAAAAAAAAAAAGCTTTTTCTATTTGTGTAGTGTAGTTAACCCACAACACCAAGTTAACGAACAATTTAGTTAATTGCATTGTGATGAGTTGACACTGATGTAGCAGCACTTTTTCTTAGTTAATGAAATAGTTAGTTAACCGACAACACATAATCTTAAAATAACCACATATTTCTTGTATATAAAACAACGGGATTGTCTACGTGTTGCGGCGGGCATTTGATTTGTTATTGAAAGGGATACAATGATCCAAAACTAAAAAACTGAATACTAGTACCAATTCCAGTAATATCGATATAGGTTCGGATAATACTGATAGTGGTACCGTTGTTAATCGGTTGCAATCGACTCAGTTCATCATGGCTAGGGGTGTAAACAAGCCCAGAGGCTCGAGAGCTACTCGTGATCAGCTCGGTTAATAGCTCGAACGATCCGAGCCTTAATGAGCCCGAGCCCGAGCTCGAGCCTGAAATAGAGCTCGTTTTGTTATCAAGCCCGAGCTCGCGCCTGAAATACAAAGCTTTGTTGATACATATTATGTGGGTATGGCTCGGCTCGGTTCGACTCGGCTATGAAGTGAAGGCCGTAGTCAAGACATCCTCCTGTCTTGACTCGGTATGCTACTAACTTTGTATTGTTTAATGTACATATAACTGCGTGTGTGCAGTATACATGTTATATTGTGTTTAATGTGTTGTCTGTTTGGTGTTTGGCCCAACATTGAAGAAGCCCAAGTCAAAGCCCAACATCATGAGACGAAATCCCAAGCCCCAGTCCCAGGCCCAAACCCCATATGACGAAGACACCCCATGCGATGAAATCCCCTGATTTCATCGAAGACCTTGGATGTTCATCGTGATGCTCCAAGTTCGTCGATCAGTCTTCGTCGGCCATGGGATTTCGTCGAGGAGTTAGTATAAATACACAGCAAACAGACATAACATATAGAGAGAAGTCTGAATAGATTTCAGAGCGAACACACTGTAAACACACACACACTAAGAGTTTATAAGGATATCTTGTAAACACCGCATTGTAACCGTTTCATAGCATTAATACATTGAGTGTTAATCGTTGAATCTTTGTGTTTGTGTTCGTAACTTGATTTAACTTACCCGTTTGGATTCCGCACTCTTGGGTTCGTCGGAAAACAGGGAATAGAGGTTGACTCGATCCTCCGGGTGGACCTACAATTGGTATCAGAGCATTGGCTCGATTCCTTGTTAAAACCAAGTTGTTTTCTTGATTTTTCATAGTTTTTAAAGTGTTTTTCCAGATTTTGAGTTTAAAGATCATAAACTTTCTGAAAAACTAGTTTAAAATCTTGAAAACCTTGATGTTTTGCTGTTAGTTCTTTTAAAAACCTTGTTAAACTCTCATTTATACATGTTTTGTTAAGGTTTTTGTTGAAGTTTCTTGCAAAATTTGAGTTCGGAAAATTTATCGGTTGCTGGAAAATTCATATCGTTATCAAGTTTATCAGAGTATTTAAAGAGTTCTTCAAATATTATTGAGTTTGATCTTTCTTTGAATTATTGTTGAAGTGTTTGTTGATTATAATATTGTTGTGGTTTGAATTAGTTGCCTTACAAATGATGAAACGTTGAAAAAATTGGACAATGTGTAAGGATAAGTTGTTAGTTTGACAAAACTGGCCATTGGAAGGCTTTGTGTCAGAAGATAAACAACAAGATTTGATAAAGGATAGAATATTATTTTTTGAAAATATCTAAATTGTGTGTTTCTCTTAGTCAACGAAACTTCTAAATTGTGTGTACCATATTTCAATGAAACATCAACTTTCGTCAACACTTGTTCCCATTTTCAACATTTGTGTCTTCGACGAAATCTCCATTTATCCCCTCGACGAAATCACAAGTGGTTGACGAACTCTACCCAATTTCGCCAAACATATTCTTGACAAAATCTCTAATTTCGTCAAAAGTGGTCTTGGACGAAATCACTATTTTCGTCAAAAGTTGTTTTGGACGAAATCTCTGAGTTCGTCATACAGGATTTCGTCAAACATCCTTATTTAACAGTTTGTCTTTAAGTGTTTGATCAGGTATCCATTTTTATAAATTCAAAAATGAATCCAGACTGGTGGGGTATTCCGTCAAATATGGAGAGCAAATATAGAAGCACGGATTTATCGCCATCATGGGCCGAATCTCCCGCACCTGCATCTTCGAGTAAGTATAGAAGCACGGGTTTGTCGCCATCATGGGCCGAATCTCCCACTCCCCCGTCCTCATCACGAGCGTGTTCTATTACGGCAGAGCAGTGGGCATCGGTTACTAACCAACATCAAAGTGAACCAAAAATGGCAAGAAATTTGTATGGTGATCTAGTACCAGTTGCTCAGCTACCAGTAACCTATGTCTCAAACACCGATTTGTATGGAAATCCATTACCACCAGTTGCCTCACAGTGCTATCGGTCTACTGTAGTTCCACCATCTCTTGATACAAGGAACTGTTGTAACACCTCATAAAATCATGTCCAATGATGTGTTGACACGTGTAATGAACCCTAATAAAGTTAAACGTTGACTGTGAAGGACTAATTTCGTCAAAAACGAAAACCTTGAATATAGAAGGACTGAAAGTGTCAACATGCCTAAACTAGGTCTCTGAGTGACCTTATACGGTGTCTGTATTCTCAGACAAGCCACTTGTTGGACGAGAGGAGCCGTTTGCGTAACTATTTGACAGTTTGCGCAACGAAGGGTTAAAGCGTCAACATGTTTAATTATACCTCTGAATGACCTTTTAACGAACCCGAAGCATTATGATGTGCTATCATACTCTCAAGAATGCTTAATATGAGCTACATAGGGCTTTGATGCTATTAGATGATGATACGCGCAAGTTTTCACGTTAAGAGGACTAAAAGCGTCATAATCTACGTAAGTTTGCATTTACGTGCATATCTTACGTTCTGACCACACTTGGACATCCAAAATTTTTGTAGACACTAAAATATTTTTATTTTAGTAATCGGCATGCAAAAATACAATTCGTCGCTTAATTTGGATCGTTTTCGCGTCCGTTCGAGTTTCGTCGTAATTAGACGAATGACGCGACCGTACGACCAAACAAACCGACATCCGAGATGTTTCCAAGCATATTTTGAGTCCTCTAAAATTTAATGACCTTGTAGAGCCTTGAAAATGGCTTAACGGGTGTTAAAAGTGCCAAAAATGAGCCTATACATGTGCAGGGACCAATTCTGTAAAGAGTGAAACTTTTGTTCAACTGCAGGGACTAGGCGGGCTGCGTAAGCCCTGTCCCCATTCTTACGCTGGCCGCGTGATAGTGCCCAGCGACAGACAATGGGTTTTAGCAACTGTTTGATTGATCAGGGACTGTTTATGCCATTTTTATTGTGTGTTAACCAAGTTAACACCTCTCCAAGGCTTTGAACCTGCACCAAACACATGTATGGCTAAGATCTTTTGCTTGTTGGGCAAATAAACACTTGTCATAATCCTACAAATTCCCAAAAACTATATATAATACATGAATCCATCCATTTCATTTGCACCTTTACATTCTATCTTCTCATCTCTCTCATTCTGGAGCCTCTTGATCTGATTGGAACTTATTTTCTTGTAGAAAAGATAGCTAGGACCCTTTGTAAGTGTCTTAGCCCTCTCTATAGTTCAGTTTTATGTTTTAAAAACCGAAAAGTCAAGTTATCTCAAATTAACTTTGACTTTCGGTTTAAACTCAAATGGTCCAGCCACGGTTCGAGATGAATGTGGTTATATGACCATAGTTAGGTAGGTGATTAACCCTTAAAAGGGCACCTCATAATTATTTCATTTGACTAGTTAATTGTCGGGTCAAACTAGTTAGTCAAAAAGTCAAACTGGACAGAAAGTTTAAAAATGATTTAAATAAATAAAACAGAGGTTCTAAATTATATTTTAACATTCTAATGACTTAGTAATTAATATTAGAACATGTCTAATCAGTCCTAACCCGGCAATTATCAGTCTAAGGTCAGTTTATAACCGAAAGTCGCAAAAGCTTGACTTTTGCTTTGACTTTCAGTTCTGACCCGTTTAAGCTTGATTCTTCCATGTTTTAAACCACCATTAGGACCGTATCATATAGTAGTGTAACCCCATGAAGTTATATTGCTTGGTCCTTAGTAGTTTGAATTATATGCACATGTCCATTATTATGCTTATAAATGCCCATTTTGCCCTTTTGACATATAAATGAGAATTTTGAAAATATGAGAGGACAAAAACCTTTGTTACTGATATATAAGTATGTCCCGAAAATTTCACATCAGTTCTTGGTCTCAAACAGGAGTTATGCTCGATATCGTAAATAGAAGCTTTTTATTAATTAAATAGCGATATCTTGCATAAGGCATGTTTAAACTTCGATTTTGAAACCAAAATCATTACCTACTGTTAAGATGTTATTTTTAAGGAATTTTAAGATTTTGTTCAGATTATAATCTGTCTAAATTATAGAGTTCTTGCATAATTCGGTAAATGACGATAATACCCTTTTTATGCATAAAATGAGATTAACAAATGATTTGAATGCCAAACTTTTTCCTACTGATTTTATACATTAAATAAATTATTTTGAGCATTCAAAACCGATCAAAATCTCAGATTTCCATAAAACTCTTTAATTATCGTCAATTAGCGATTTTACGCTAATTACGTGCATAGTATAGTTTTAAACCATATTTAACACCTAAGACTTTTTACCTACTGAATTTTTTAAAAAAATTTTAATATTATTACAGTAGGTATAAGTCATGAACTCAGACTTCCTAAAATGTCCTTAAAAGCATATGTGAAATGACCAAAATACCCTTTCGAGGCATAGTTTGGTCATGAATGGTAAACCTCACGTATGTATGATATCTTAATGATGTAATGTGATAAAATAAATATTTTTACTGATTACCAAAGACCAGAACCTCAGTTTGATATAAGCCTCTTTTATAAAGGGTAAAATGACCAAAATGCCCCTACGGGACTTAATTTGGTTTTAATTACTTTTTAGGCATTTATGTTAACATCCTACTGATGTATTAACATATTCTAAAAATAATAACATATGGGACTTGTATATGATTCATTTGGTTACCCGTTACGCATTTACGCGTTCGGATCGGTTTATGTAACTAGTTTACGTAAGTTTGCCGAAACGGGTTTAACCTTATTGTTTTTACTTCAAAATCCAGAATGTACTTAGGTTACCCATATTATACAAGTCTTCGTACTTTTTGGGTCTAAATTACATTCTATTTCGGTCATCGCTTAATCTAGCGTATCGTACCGTTTTAGATACTTTAAGCTAGCCGGTCTAAGTCTACGACTTAAATAAGACCGTTAGCATTCTGAATTGGTTATATATTACCATCACTCCAGACTAGAGCCACCCGGTAAAAGCTACCTGCATTTAGATAGATTGGATACGACTGAGTTACTATGCTGTGAACCAAGTATTAGCTCAGGTAAATACTTTTAACTTATTTTCCCTTATACGGGCTTGGGATACGGTATATTTATACCGCTTGGTCGGGTATGACATTATTTAATCAGATTGTGATTTACTAAATCTGCATAACCCGTTTTAATCTGTTTTGTTTGATAACATAAACATTGGGGGTTAACGACCGTGTCCTGGATATTCTCGGCTCATTTAAGTTATTAATGGCCACGACCTATGCACGGGGTGTAGGCATACACCTGCAGATGCAAATGCTAAATATTAAATTACCCACAAGTTGGGGATAACTCCTCTGTGGGTTTTATAAGTGGTGAGTCGGTTAATCATGACCGGCTTCCAAACCGGCCCCATATGTATGACAAACATGTAAAACTGTATACAAGATTTTATTAAAGATTGTCACAAGTTATAAATGGTACGTGCCTTGTGCACTTAAATCAATTTTCATAAACCCTTTTTAAATGAGTCGGATAATTGTATTTACCAGTGAAAACTGACGTATTTTACAAAGGATGCCTTAAAGTCTGTTAAACTTGCAAATCCTTAAGGATGCCTTAAAGTCTGTTAAACTTAAGGATGCCTTAATTGTATTTAGCAGGTACTACTCGTAATAGCCTGGGGGATTGCTCGGTGTCGAAATAGAGGATCTTGCAAATCCTTAAGGATGCCTTAAAGTCTGTTAAACTTCATTTTATACATTCAATAAAGATCCTCCTGTGGATTTGATATTACAGGCTCTTCTATAATAAATACTTTGATATTTTCAGACATTTGAGTTTGTAATAATATTTTATATTCCAAGACTTCCGCTGTGCTATTCTGTGTATGTTTGACCATGATGATACCAACTACGTCATGATACTCCCCACCGGACCCACCGGTAATATGTGGAAATATCGGGGTGTGACAGGTTGGTATCAAAGCCAACATTGAGTGAATTAAGCACTAGTCTTTTGTGTTTAATCTCAATGACACAGTAGCATATTCCATAGACCTTTTGACTCTAGACTTAACATAGGAATGCTCTCATCCCTATTAAGTAAACATTGTTTTTGATTTTATGTATTTTGAATATGTCGCCAAGCAAAGAAGCTGCTGATGGAAATTCTCCTTATCCGAAGCTAAGGAATGCCAAGCTTCGTAAAACGGCTAGAATAAGTGTGCGACCGATTTGGAGGAGAGACCTTCATTAGCTCATTCCAAAAACCAAATCTATTGGATAGCAATCAGACTTCAGAGTCCATACCGTAGGTCCCTAAGGCTCAAATTTTAAAGTCTGTGCCAGTGGAGTCCATACCATGTGGTCCCGGAGACTCCCGTTTTGAAAATAATGCTAGTGAACGCTGATGATCCTTATTTCTTACCTCCAAGTTTTGGAATCCCAGACTTGGATTATATCAGTCAAAACCGAATCCATGATCCATATCATTCCTTAACCATTGAATCCTTGAATTCTACTTCTATAACGGATCCTGATTGGAATACTTACCTTATTTACTGAGGTCTTCAGTATCCCTACCGTATATGGTAAACAAAGAAGAGAAACAGTCAAAATGGAGCAAGGAAGGTGTTAGAGAATCCTTCTTTCATAATATTTTTTCTCTTCCAAGTCCTTATAAGGACCTATCTCTTCTATTTAGTCCCTGTGTGGACATACCTTTCGACTTAAGACCCTATATGGGCAATTGCTATTTGGTCCTTTCATGGACATTATATTTCAATATAGTCCCTTGTGGACATTATATTCCAGTAAAGTCCCTCGGTGGACATACTATTTCAATATAGTCCTTTCATGGACATGTGATTTTATTAAAATCCCTTTTGTTGACACACTATTTTAAAATAGTCCTCCCGTGGACCTAATATTTCAATATATTGCTCTCATGGACATTATATTTCTTCATAGTCCTTTCGTGGGCATAGTATTTCATAAAAGTCTTTTCGTACACATATTATTTTATCAAAGTCCCCTGGCGGACATAAAAAAAAATTTCATTACCGTCCTTTCAAGGACATATTATTTCATCATAGTCCCTTCATGGACATGCTGACTCATCGAAGTCCCTTTTATGGACAAATTATTACATTTAGATCCCTTGTGGACATGATGTTTTATTATAAGTCCCTTTAAGGACATATTATTTCTTCAATGAGTCCCAATGAGGACGTGTCTTTCGACATAAAGTCCCTACGAGGACAATTGTTATTAACGTCCCTTCGTGGACATGTTATATCATAAAGGTCCCTATGCGGACATATCTTATAGTCCCTTTACGGACTTATCTTTCCTTTTATTCCCTGCGCGGACTAAAGCTACTTTAAGTCCCTGTGAGGACATCTGTACAGCAAAGCCCTTTTGTGCGCACGCTGTACCAATATAGTCCTTTTATGGAGGTGTTATTTCATTAAAATCCCTTTGGGGATACGTTATTTCGAAATAGTCCCTTTGAGGACATGATATTTCATTATAACCCCAATATGGACTTATAATATTTATAGTCCTTATACAGACTTATATTTTTCCTCTTAGTCCTCCGTGGACAAATATATTACTAAAAGTCCTGATTAAGGCACTATTGTAAATTCCTAATAATCTAGGAAAGTTTTGAAAATTTTAAGTAGGTATTCATTTCGTCCTTTATCCAACGATAGTTCTAAATTTTACTCGAACTTTATCGATTAGTTGAAAATTTCAAAAGATCCTCTTAATGGTATAACCTAGCCTATATGTCTATGAACATGGCTATAATGGTAAAACCCTCTTAAGATAATTAATCTTTGTTAACATCTGAGAACATGTTAACACTCCTGGCAGTGTGGCGTGAGAAACCACATCAGCCATCAAAGTATTGGATTACATCCAAGCCTTAAAGCCTATATGATCAAAGTAGATCATGGCAAGTATCATCAATGTGATGATCATACCATAAACATCCATTAGTGGTGAAGTGCCTACGGGCTATACTTGTTGTCAAATAAAGACAATGACAGTTGTAGTCTACGACTCCCTGTCTAAAAATGTTGGACTATGTCCAAACATAATAGTCTATATGATCAATGCGATCATGACTAATATCATCAATACGATGATCATGTTATTTAACATCCTTTAGTGATGTTTTGCCTACGCGCTATAATATATTGTCCATTTGAGACATTGACATTGTCATCTTTATGATTCCTTGTCTATGGTGGTGAGCTATGCTTAAGCCAAATAGTCAATATAATTAATGCAATCATGACTTATATCATCTAATATGATGAACCTATTATAAACATCCATTAGTGATGTTTCGCCTACGGGCCATATTATATTGTCCCTTTGTGACACAAACATTGTGATCTCTACGATCCCCTATTTAAGGTAGTGAGCTGTGCTCAAGCCTAATAGTCTATATGATCAATGCGATCATGACTAAAATCGTCAGTACGATGATAAAAATTTAACATCCTTAATGATGTTTTGCCTAAGGGCTATATTATATTGTCCATTTGAGACAAGGCAATTGTAATCTTTTGTGATTCTTTGCCCAAGGGGGTGAGCTATGCTCAAATCCCATAGTCTATATGATTATTGCGATCCTGACTAGTATCATCAGTATGATGATCATAATATTAACATCCCTAGGTGATGAAATGCCTATGGGCTATACTTTACTCTATTGTCGATAAGACAAAGATAGTGGTGATCTTTATGATCCCCTATTCAAAATGGTGGGATTATACCCAAACCTAATAATCAATATGATCAACGTGATCATGACTAATATCATTAGATACGATGATTATATATAAACATGCATTTGTGATGTTAATTGGTTTACCTTTCTGCCAAATGAATCGTCTTTCAAGACGATGACGGTTGTAGTCTATGATTCCCTATCCAAAGGTGAAGAACTATGTTCAAGCCTTAAAGCTCCTGATCTAACAAGATTGCGGCCTATGAATTGATGTCCTTGTGACAAACCCACAAGTTATATTTCAAGTCATCCATGACAAGCCTCCGTGCTATAATTTGTCGTTCGTGACAAGTTAACATACTAAATGTTAACATCCCTGGTGACAGGCCTTTTGTGCCAGATTTGATAAATTTCCTTCGTGACAGGCCTTAGTGCCATATCCTATAACGTCCTAGAGACAAGGCCATTTGTGCCGTATCTGAATGTCATTGTGACAAGGCCTTCGCGCCATATGATTATTATGTCCTTCATGACTGGGCATTATGCCATATCTTTCTACGTCCCTCGCGACGGGCCTCTATGCCATAGGTATATATATATATATATATATATAATCAAAGTCATGTAAAGCTAGCCTTTAAGCTATTCATAATCGTCCTTGTGAAAAAGACAATTGTGACATTTGATCCCCTGTCGAATAGGTAATGGACTCGCTCCAAACCTTAAATGCCATTGATGGTCCTTTTGTGACCTAGGCTAAATATAATGGATATACATTCAAATAACCTTCATTAGGAATGTTTCGGAACATAATAGCCTATACGGTTCATGGATGCCGTGGCTAATCTATGTCAGGTCATCAGGATGATGACTAATAATTGTTAAATTTGGTGATTGGTACCAAGTTTCGAGTATGGAAAAATCGGATGAGGTAGACAACAGTCGCAATCCTATTAATGCGACAAAAGTTAATAATGCTACAAACGTAAACCTCAATATTAATGGAGTTAATCTCCAAGCTATGGTTGACGCAGCAGTTGGAAAGGCCATGGAAAAGGTCCTGAAACAATTCAAAGAGCCGAATGCTTCTCGCTCTAAATTTCATTCAAAACCATGTTCAATTGCTTATGAAAAGAGCTTTGTTCACACTTTGAATGTGAAGGATGGACCAAAGGAGGAGGATAACTCCTAGAAATCTAAAAAAAGAGCAAGTACGGGCTTAATAAGGATTAACAAAAGTTCAGTAAGAAGCCTGTATGTAAGAGCTGTTATAAAAGACACTAAGGACAGTGTCGAATAGAACAAAGACCAAAGCAGTGTGGCATCTGCAAAGGAATTGGTCATCAGTCCCATGAATGTAGGGACATAAAGAATGCAGTCTGTTACGGTTGTGGTAAGAAGGGCCACATCAGAACTAGATGCCATAAAGCTGCCAAAGAAGGCGCAGCTAAGCCTGGAAAGGCTAAGAAAGGAAATGGCTGAATTCACCTGATAAATGTCAAGAGGCAGTACATGATATCGTCAAGTACATTCCTTACCATTATCAATGATAATTCCTGCTAAGTGTCATGTTTTTAATACAGGCAATAATAAGTCTTTCATAGACCATAAGCTTAGCGAACTTTTGATGATATTCATAAGAACTCCAGATTCTAAGTAAGGTAGAACTTACCAAGGAAAACATAGTAACCGATTCTTCTATTATCGGCGATGAATCTTTCTGAAAAATCTAAGAGTACTCTTTCTTTGAATAGAGTACGACAATATATGTTATGTTTGTATGGGTATACCCTATTTATTTTTCTTTACATATGTCACACCCCGACCACGCAAAACAACAAAACATGGCGGAAACGTCGGGGGGTGTTGTAACAGAATCATTGTTTCATAAGACATGGAAATTGAAATATTGTTTTATTGATTAAAAGAGTTACAATGTCTTGACAATCAAAGAAACATAGCATAAATAACTAGTCTTGCATCTTTTATTGTCACTAAGGCCCAAGTCCGCCTATGTGTATCTTGATAAGTCCTATGCATCATCTCCTGAAAACACATGTGAAAATAGGTACGTCAGCATAAAACTGCCTGTGAGATACATAGGTTTTGTGAAAACAGAATTCATGACTTATGTTTGAGACAATGTTTAGTCATGAACCTTGTAATTTGCTTTGTCTTGTAAATCATTTGAAAAATGATAAGATCAGATGATATGTATAAATAAGAGAATAATGTATGGTTAAATGAATAACCATGTAAAATGAGTTTGTATAAAATAAGTTGTTTGTAAATTAATGTCTTGTGAAAAGTATGTTATTTGTATAAAATGTTATATGTCCAAATTGAAATGATTCAAATAACGCTACGATATGTAATACCATACAATCACTTATATATAGGAAGTACCAGCGGCGTATCCACCATGCTTGTATCATATTACACACGCCTCGTTACTTAAATCACTTACTCAAACCAAACCAACAACGTAAGATGTTTATGTTTAAACCAATTGCCAAATGTATTGAATAATATGTCAAAATGTTTATGTCAAGATGCAAGTCATGTAATGTATAACCAATGTCAATAATGTTTATGTGTCAAATGTAAATCATGTAATATGTAACCAATGTCAATAATGTTTATGTGTCAAATGTAAATCATGTAATGTGTAACCTAAAATGATATGTATGTCTAGTGAAATATATCAACTAAACCATATGCACAAAAACAAAGGATTGAAGTAAAACATGGTTTAAATCAAAGCTATGTTTTGTGGAACAAATGCATGCTATACTGATATAAACATCTATGCGGTATTGTGAGAATGCTTACATCCAAGCCTTGAGACTGTGGCGATGTAACAACTTTCATCAAAAGTCCTACTTATTAAATTTAATTGTCCAATAGGAAACCCTAATTAAGAAACCCAAGTGATTCTGAACAAACCCTAAAATTTTCAGAACAATCGGATTCAGGATCAGGGCCCCTAAAACTCAGGGGGGGGGGTAAACCCTAGTTGGTATTATCTTAACAGTTTTACGTGGAAATTGAATTTGAATGAATTGTCGACTCACCTGAGCTAGTTGGACACGTGCCTACTCTACCCTAGAACCTGACCCCTCACGCCACGCGAAAGGCACAAGGAGACCTGTCGCGCCACGTGACAGGGACCATTTTTCAGCTATAAATAGTCGGCTGTGGGACTTGATTCCTGGCTTCAGTTCGTCGAAAAAATTCAAATTATACGTTGAGTTATAGTATAAACAGTCCCATAACACACACAATTCACGAAGTGCTGCCGCAAAACAGGGTAATAACTCGATCGCTGATACGATTCAATGTCCGATTGATCAAAATATCCAATGGATGTTTAAGTGCTGCCCACATTAGGGTTATGCTTTGTCATTCGTCGTTAAATCGATGGATGTTTAAGTATCGCACTTTGTCATTCGTTGTGAGGGTTTGATCTCGTGAGTTATCGTAAATGCTGTATTGATTACTAACCCAGAATTGTGTGCCTGTTATAAATTTAGGTTAAAAAGGCTAATCAGTAGGCTAGGCTCTGCTCAAATTAAATCTGCAATGTGAGTCATTCTCTTTTTATCAAATTACTTTCAAAAGCATGTTTATTTTCAAAGTTATAATTACAGGGACTAAGTCGTGGATATCTTGAATCACTGGTTAGTGGGGTATTGTGCACATTACTAATTTTCTCCAAGTTAGGTTCATTGACCTACTAGGGATAATCATCACTATTTAGGTTCATTGATCTAATAGTGGTATGACCATCGTCACCATTGTGACATGTCACCATTGTGACAGGACGCCAGATAAAAATAAGATAGAAGCCATTGTAATCGCTCTTATGCTGTAATTAATAACTATGCATCATTTTATGTAAATAGAATGATTCACTCAGTATTTTCCGCTGACAAAACCTTTTTCAAACATGTTTCAGGTGATCTGTTATGATCCAGGAAAAGTGCCATGAAGCACTACAAGCTTAAGAAAGTGGCTCAGGATAAAATAAAGAAACATGTTTTGTAAAATAAAAGATTTCTTCGTGAAATCAAATGATTGTAAATTACCGGGGTTTTATCCCGAGTTGTGAAATAAAATAATCAGGAAATATTTCAGTTTTAAAAAGATCCTGATAATAAACTTCCGCTGTTAATTAAATACCACGGGATTTCTGTTCCGCGGCTCCTGAAACGGGTCAAACCAGGTCGGGGGCCGTGACAGAAAAAGGTGGTATCAGAGCCACTGATCGAGCCACTGATTTAAGCCAATTAAGTATTTAGAAAATACTTAATTTTATTAATTGATATTTTGTGATTATGTGTTTTATTATCTGACTAATTGTATACAGTATGGGCAGATCTTTATATGTTAGCCAATATAGCAATTAATGCGAATCCTTAAATAATTTAACCCAAGTTTTGCACCTTTATTATCTACAGTCCAGAAACCTGATTCAGTAACTAAATAAATTTACAAATAAAACCTAGTATGTTTTAATCTTCAGTTGTTTTGTAGTTACACAGTCTAGAATAATATTTAAAGGTTTTCTATAAAAATTTTGTTATAATTAGTAATGGTGTGTATTTTGCATAACAGCATGAGTGACTTGTCTGACGCCCTTCAGAATATAAATCTCTATCCGGTAAGAATAGAGGTTTCCAGAGATTTCAATAGGTATATACCAGACCTAGAAGAACCTATAGAATTCAACGCTTTACCTCTCGAGAAACTCAAGCCTAAGAAAATGGAAATTGGGGAAAGCTCTAGGCAAATTGAGGAGTTACCATCTCAGGAAGAGCTAGATTTTATAATGGCAAGCTATAATACTATTAAGCCTATTAATGAAAATGTTTTTATTCACTCTCTTAAAAAACAACTACCAATGAACTTAGAACCAGCTATTCCAAACCATTCAATCCACTCGCAAATAGACGAATGGTTGACTAATGAAATACAGTTACAAAACAATCCCTATAAGCTTTTTCCTCAGTTCAATCCAGAACCTTTACCAAATCCATCAATGAGTAACGAGAATATGGCTGAACTCCGCCACTTTGATGAAGAACTAATGAATAATGGGAAAAGGATCCAAGAGATTGGTGGACAGATCTCCTGGAAATACGATGAGAGGGAACGCCGTTACTAGAATATCATCTGACAAAGGATAGAGGATTTATGGAATTGTGGTTGTGTAATAGTAATAGTAAAATCAGTATGTGTAAAAAAAATAATAAAACGGTTGTATATAGAAGCATGATATAATCTATAAAACAAATAAAATTTTAGAAAATTTACAATTTTGTTTGTATATTCGTTTACGTGATTATGTGCAATTAATTGTGACATTGGATTATTTCTTTTATACTAATTATTTATCTATAAATTAGATATCAGATGGAAAACGCTAATAATGAACCAGTTAATGAAGTTAATCAATCTGAGCAACAACCGGGCGATCAATATATGACTAGGCAGGATATAGAAAATATCGTTGCTCAAGGAATAGCAAACGCTATTCCAGAAATAATTGCTCAAGGGATAGCCAACGCTATTCCAGCAATCGTTGCTGCTGTTAAAAATCCAATAGAACCACAACAAATCGTTCCTAGCAAACGTATTTCTGAAGATAACTTCAGTAATAGCATAAACGGAGGCAATGATCATGTTAATCATGATAATGAACCACGGCAAGCTCCGCTCCCTAAGAAAATGAAAGCTGCAACGCCTGGTTGCACTTACAAAGAATTTCTTGCTTGTAAACCCACTGAGTTTGCAGGCAATGAAGGAGCGACTGCGGCACTGCGTTGGTTAGAGAAAACCGAGGCAGTAATTGCCATAAGTAAATGTGCTCAGGATGATCAGGTCATGTACGCGTCAAACCTTTTCAAAGAAGGGGCGCTAGAATGGTGGAATACGGTGTTACAAGCTAAAGGAAGAAGGATGGCGTAGGCTATGAACTGGGAAGAATTTAAGAGCTTTGTAGAAAGAAAATTCTGTCCCGAATATGAAAAGGAACAAATGACAAATAAGTTTCTAAACCACCGGATGGTGGATATAGATTGTCGAGGGTATACTTTGACATTCTTCGAATATGCTAGAGTGACACCAACGCTGGCTTCGCCAGAGCCGGTACTTATTTCTCGATATATTTGGGGATTGATTGCCGAAATCCGTAATATCATCAAAGCTGCGAAACCTCGCACGATTGATGATGCGGTGGATTTAGCCAATACTCTGACTGACGAACTAGTACGGACAAGAGAAGAAAATAAAAGGAAGGAAGTAGCCCAAAAGATTACCCAAGAATTCCGTCCGGGTAACCATAACAATTTCAAGAAAGGAGGGAATGGGCAATCTTCTACTAACCCATTTTGCAATTCTTGCAAAAGGAAGCATTTTGGAAGATGGAAAGGATATTGCAATTTTTGCAAAATTCCGGGGCATCAAGAAGAAGACTGCAGGAGAAAGAAATTTTCAGTCTGCTACAACTGTGGAGAAGCTGGACATCTTAGGCCAGATTGTCCAAAACTGAACAAACCATCTGACAATAAAGCCAATCCTGCAGAAGGAGCAAAAAGGAATGTAAGAGCCTTCCAACTGACTGCTCAGGAAGTAAAGCTCATTCCAGAGGTGATAGCTGGTACGTTCTTAGTTCACAACGTTTACATAAAAGTATTATTTGACTCTGGTGCAAACCAAAGTTTTATAAATACTTCATTCTGCCAAACTCTTAACTTACCTTTAACCAGCATTAGGCAAATTTCTACAGTAGAAACGGCAGATGGGAATTCAGTTAAAATAAATAAGGAACTTTTAAGTCATAAATTTTCTGCAACCCCATTATCTATGAAATTAGTTGAATTCGATGTTGTGTTAGGAATGGATTGGTTAGTAAACAACCATGCTCGAATTATATGTGATAAGAATTACATAGAAATTTGTGCAACCCCTGGAAAAATAATAATGATTACAGGAGATAAGCCATGTAAACCCATAAAGTTCATATCAGTAATGAAAGTTGGTAATTATGAACGAAAGCAAGGAATAGTATATATGATTTCAGTAATCATTAATACTAAAGATAAAGAACTTAAGGAAATTTCTGTAGTTTCAGAATACCCAGATGTATTCCCAGAAGAGTTACCAGGGTTACCACCAGATAGGGAGGTAGAATTTAGGATTCATCTAATTCCAGGAACTATACCGATAGCCAAGGCACCTTATCGGTTAGCACCCACAGAAATATTAAAACTGAAAAAGCAATTAGATGAATTATTAAGTAAAGATTTCATACAACCTAGTTTATCCCCATGGAGGGGCACCAGCGTTGTTTGTTAAGAAAAAGGATGGTTCGATGAGAATGTGTATTGATTATAGGGAATTGAATAAGGTTACAATTAAGAATCAATACCCATTACCTAGAATTGATGATTTATTCGATCAATTCCAGGGAGATAGATATTTTTCTAAAATTGACTTACGTTCCGGATATCATCAATTGAAAGTATAAGAGGAAGACATACCTAAAACTGCTTTCAGGACTAGGTATGGTCATTACGAGTTTACAATCATGCCCTTCGGATTAACGAATGCACCTGCAGCATTCATGGACATGATGAATAGGATGTATAAACAATATTTGGATAAATTTGTAATTGTCTTCATCGACGATATACTTATTTATTCCAAAAATCAGGAAAAACATTGTCAGCACTTGCATGCACTCTTAACTTTGTTAAGAAAAGAGAAGCTTTACGCCAAATTCTCGAAGTGTGAATTTTGGCTGACAGAAGTGCAACTTCTAGGTCATATGGTGAATCATGAAGGTATTCATGTAGATCCTTCTAAGATAGAAGCAATTACCAAATGGAAGGTTCCGCAATCCACAATGGAAATTAGAAGTTTTATAGGTTTAGCTGGATATTATAGACGGTTTATTAAGGATTTTTCCAAGATAGCTGTACCATTAACTAAGCTAACCTGTAAAGCCGTTAAGTTTGAATGGGAACCAAAGTAAGAAGAAGCTTTTAGGATTTTAAAACATAAATTAACAAATACCCCAATCCTAGCCTTACCAGAAGGAACAGAATATTTTGAAGTATATTGTGATGCTTCAAAACAAGGATTTGGATGTGTGCTAATGCAACGCAAGAAGGTAATTGCGTATGCATCAAAGCAATTGAAAAAGCACGAAGAAAACTATACTACTCATGACTTAGAATTAGGAGCCATAATTTTTGCCCTTAAGATTTGGAGACATTATCTGTATGGAAGTAAGTTTACTGTCTATACGGATCATAAGAATTTAAGATATATATTTGGGCAAAAAAAATTAAACATGAGGCAAAGGAGATGGATGAAAATCCTAAAAGTGACTACGACTGTGATATTCAGTATCACGAAGGAAAGGCTGAAGACGGCTAAAGATCGCCAGAAGAGTTATACAGATAATAGACGAAAGCCGTTTGAGTTTCAAGTTGGAGACAAAATGCTATTGAAAGTATCTCCTTGGAAAGGAGTTGTTAGATTCGGTAAGAAAGAAAAGCTAAGTCCAAGATACGTAGGACCATTTCCAGTGATCCAACGTATAGGACCAGTTGCTTATCGTTTACAACTACCAGAGGAATTAGCTGGAGTACATGATGTATTTCATGTATCCAAACTCAAGAAATGTCTATCAGACAAATCTTTAGTAGTACCTCTTCAAGATATAGAGGTAAACAAAAAGTTAAAATTTATTGAGAAACCTATTCAGATAGAAGACAGAAAAGTGAAATTTCTCAAGCACAAACGACTAGTGCTAGTAAAAGTAAAATGGGATTCAAAGATAGGACTCTAATACACTTGGGAACTGGAATCAGAAAAGAAGCAAAAGTATCCTCATTTATTCCAGTAAATCTCGAGGACGAGATTTTTATTAAGATGGGGAGAATGTAACAACTCTCATCAAAAGTCCTACTTGTTAAATTTAATTGTCCAATAGGAAACCCTAATTAAGAAACCCAAGTGATTCTGAACAACCCTAAAATTTTCAGAAAAATCGGATTCAGGATCAGGGCCCCTAAAACTCAGGGGGGGTAAACCCTAGTTGGTATTATCTTAACAGTTTTACGTGGAAATTGAATTTGAACGAATTGTCGACTCACCTGAGCTAGTTGGACACGTGCCTACTCTACCCTAGAACCTGACCCCTCGCGCTACGCGAAAGGCACAAGGAGACCTGTCGCGCCACGCGACAGGGACCATTTTTCAGCTATAAATAGTCGGCTGTGGGACATGATTCCTGGCTTCAGTTCGATGAAAAAATTCAAATTATACGTTGAGTTATAGTATAAACAGTCCCGTAACACACACAATTCATGAAGTGCTGCCGCAAAACAGGGTAATAACTCGATCGCTGATACGATTCAATGTCCGATTGATCAAAATATCCAATGGATGTTTAAGTGCTGCCCACATTAGGGTTATGCTTTGTCATTCGTCGTTAAATCGATGGATGTTTAAGTATCGCACTTTGTCATTCGTTGTGAGGGTTTGATCTCGTGAGTTATCGTAAATGCTGTATTGATTACTAACCCAGAATTGTGTGCCTGTTATAAATTTAGGTTAAAAAGGCTAATCAGTAGGCTAGGCTCTGCTCAAATTAAATCTGCAATGTGAGTCATTCTCTTTTTATCAAATTACTTTCAAAAGCATGTTTATTTTCAAAGTTATAATTACAGGGACTAAGTCGTGGATATCTTGAATCACTGGTTAGTGGGGTATTGTGCACATTACTAATTTTCTCCCAGTTATGTTCATTGACCTACTAGGGATAATCATCACTATTTAGGTTCATTGATCTAATAGTGGTATGACCATCGTCACCATTGTGACATGTCACCATTGTGACAGGACGCCAGATAAAAATAAGATAGAAGCCATTGTAATCGCTCTTATGCTGTAATTAATAACTATGCATCATTTTATGTAAATAGAATGATTCACTCAGTATTTCCCGCTGACAAAACCTTTTTCAAACATGTTTCAGGTGATCTGTTATGATCCAGGAAAAGTGCCATGAAGCACTACAAGCTTAAGAAAGTGGCTCAGGATAAAATAAAGAAACATGTTTTGTAAAATAAAAGATTTCTTCATGAAATCAAATGATTGTAAATTACCGGGGTTTTACCCCGAGTTGTGAAATAAAATAATCGGGAAATATTTCAGTTTTAAAAAGATCCTGATAATAAACTTCCGCTGTTAATTAAATACCACGGGATTTCTGTTCCGCGGCTCCTGAAACAGGTCAAACCAGGTCGGGGGCCGTGACAGGCGATAAACCCTTAAACAAATTAAAGGTTTATCTAAGTTATGTATATCGAATTCGGTCATTTCTTTCATCCAAACCTACCCAGGATGTCCGGAACGGGAGTTGTCAATTCCTATGGTACCACTACCTACTAACGAACGGCGTGATCGGTGTTAATGAATGTATATTGATCCATCAAAACAAACCAAATATCATATCAAAATGTAAGCATGTGATGAATAATAAATGTACTAAGTATGCACACAATGGGCATACATAGCATGAAATGTAATGTAAAACAATGTACTAAGTACGCACACAATGGGCATACATAGCATAAAATGTAATGTAAAACAATGTACTAAGTACGCACACAATGGGCATACATAGCATAAAATGTAATGTGAAACAATGTACTAAGTACGCACACAATGGGCATACATAGCATAAAATGTAATGTAAAACAATGTACTAAGTACGTACACAATGGGCATACATAGCATAGAATGTAATGTAAAATAATGTACTAAGTACTCACACAATGGGCATATATAGAATAGAATGTAATGTAAAATAATGTACTAAGTACACACACAATGGGCATACATAGCATAAAATGTAATGTAAAATAATGTACTAAGTACGCACACAATGGGCATACATAGCATAAACACAATGAAATCATGTACTATAAATGTACTAATGAACATAGCAAGTATATGATGTGAAAACAGGAATGCATGAAAGTAACAAGTAGGCACATGTGTTTCACCCCCAAAATGTTTGGAAAACAGTAAAAGAGGGGTCTATGTACTCACTTGAGATTGCTCAGAAGTCCTAAGATAACCACCAAGCAATGCTAGAGATCACGGAATCAACCGGCACCTAGTATAGGTAACTATGTTAATAAACCGGACCTATGTCGGAGGATCGGATAGAATGAGGGCTCGTAAACCAAATGAGTATGGGAACTCATGTAGTATGGTTTAACAAGGCCTACATACTAAAATGAAACCTAACCTAAGTGCTTACGACCTATTACGACCCGTTTAGGTAGCTTAAGCTACTTTAACGCGTCGTTCACGTAAAACGCGTTCGAAACGCCTAACTAGCCCTATGATAAGTAAAATATGCCTTAACATGTCTAATATTGTTGCTAAATCAGTTTAGATAACAAAAGTTATGTTACATATGCTTAAAATGAATTTTGGTGTCAAAGGGGTATTTTGGTAATTTACCTAAGGCATATAACCCACCTATCATACAACTAAGTAAACGTCGTGACCATAAGGTATAACGTCGGAAAGTTATTCCCTATATACTATGGTCACCTAATGTGTTTAGTCGGATCCTAATGATCGACCAAATGGGTCGGGTTCGAAGGTATAAGCGATTTATTAGATCGCTTACCCTTACGACCCTAGACAACGTGGTAATCAGTAGGCATAGTCACAAGGGACTATAACCATCGTGATTACGCTCACGTTGCGAAGTTCAAACGAACTTCGCATTGACCATAAACTGGTCAATGCAGAAAGTCAAACAAAGTTTAACTTTCGGACTCGAAAAGCAATAAAAGAACGAAGGGATACTTACAAAGGGTCCCCGCAAGATTGATAATCCAAGTATTCTCAGGTATGAGGTGATGAAACACCCCAACTTAGAGAAATATCTGATTTCAAGTGGGTTTTGCAATGAATGGGGTATGAGTATTTATAGATTTTGGTTCACCGTTAGGATCGTTTCTTGGAGAAGAGGGAATGATCACATCCCTACACTTGTTGGAATGTTGTGGTAGCTCATTTTGCTCCCACCACCAGTTATTGACAAGTGGCATTGGCCTTTGGGGGTGACTAAGGGCTGTTAACAGCTGGAAAATGACTTTTGCTGATCAGAAGGGGCCTCGCGTGACACCAAGTGGGCTAGGTGTCACGCTAAGGTCCCTCTGGACAGCAACCAGTTTACAATTTTTTCCAATTCAGTCCCCGTTGTGTATTAAGGCCATTTCCGACATGTTTAAGGCTCGTGAAGCCATTTTCAAGGCCCTAGAATGATGCCTAAACATTGTGGACATGAAACATGCTCAAAAATATCCCGGATCTTGGTTCGTTTGGTCGTGCGATTACGATGTTCGCTTAATTACGACGGAATGCGCATAAGCGCGAAAAACGATCCAAATGACGCGACGAATGGATTTTTTTCTCAAGCCAAACACTAAAATAAAATATTTTAGTGCTTACATAAATTTTTGGATGTCCGGGTGTATTCAGAACGTAAGTTATGCGCGAAAATGCAAACTTGTGCACTTTTTGACGCTTTTAATCCCTGAATGACTCAAAAGTTTATTTTAGCATACCGAACCCCTCAAAGCCTATTTCTAAGCTATGTAAAGGTTATTTATGGTATGTTTAACTTATGGTCATGTTCCGGAATGTTCGTTACAGTTCAAATTAGCATACTTTCGCAGTTTGTCAAGTTTAGTCCCTGTAAGCGAATTAACTTGTTTTTGCCATACCAAAGCCTTCAAAAACTTATTTCTAAGTTATGTAAGGGTTATTTAAGGTATGTTAAGTATATTTCACTATTCCGGAGTGTTCGTTTCATTAAACGGGTTATATTTACGCATCAGAGCGCGTATAACCTTCCAGAAAGCGATTTAGAGCCCGAAATCGAACAAGAATTGATATGTGCAAATGATACACATATTTGTACAATTCCCAAGTATGAAATACAATATTTCATTGGTTTGGTATTTGTTTGATGGTCGCAGTGACCCAGGTGTCACAGTCTCCCCTACTTTAGGAAATTTCGTCCCGAAATTTATTTAGAGGAAACTTGTGAGAGCTTGAAACATGAAGTTGAAAAGATCGAACAACACTGGTTAGAGTTCTTGAACTTCTAATAACTTTAATAACATCATGCTTGCAATGTAAGAGGGATACTTATATACAAGTATATGAAGCGTCATTGGTGCGTCCACCGTACCTCCATTACATCGTTCTCATTTTGTTATTGTTGTCACTATCGGTTCTTACACATAATAAATCTTACTGGGTTTCTGTTCACTAAATTTCATAATTATGTATGCGTCCATAATTAGAAAATTCCTTGCATAGTTCACACAGTCTATTTTAAAATGTGTAGGGGAAAACCAAATGAACAAACCTGTGATGAATGTGACTAGACCACCATAGGGTCCCTTTTATTAAATCAATAAATGATTTTAATAGTCAACCAAGGAGTCTTTTCAGCTTATATCATCACATGTCATTCTTAACCAGATTTTTGAATCAATCTTTTTGAATAGACCCCTAAAAGGGTGTCTTTTGAATCATGGAGTGGTACTATATAATCCAAGGGTCTTAACTATTACATAGAAGCCCATTAAGGATTTAAGGTAGTTCCTTTTTTAATATCCTACTATGAACCCCTCATATGAAGATATGAAAGATTCTTCGAGGATTTGGATAACGAATATCCAGAGTATACAAAAACAAAAAATGCATAAAAGAAAACACAAGATGCATAAACACATAGTCGTATAACCACAAAGATTGTTTAACTTGATTTGTTATCATTTTGTTAATTTGTTCTGCTAACTGTGCACATGTATTTAAAGCACACCAGGTATCAAATCAGTGGATTTTGATTGGTGCTTTAAATATTTCTAAGAATCTAACTATAAAGATAGGAAGATCTTAAAGAGAAAATTCGATTTCGATTCTAAGGAACCGAAATGTTCGAATTAAGGTACACAAGGAATCCAATTAAGGACCCTGATTTGTATGATAATCATCCACAAGGGTCTAATTGTGGAGATAAAAGATCCCATATGGATTTTAGAAGTTGAAGATGTTTTGAAACCTTGCACCTGATGTGCTTAGGTCAAAACATGAAGTAAAATGCTTATGAAGTTGAGATGCTAGATATGTCAAGGCGACATATGAAGCAGAATCTTGAAGGTTAACTCAATGTATGAGGAAAATATTTTTGAAAACTATGCATGGGGTTCTTAAAAAATGTGTTCAATGTTTTTGAAACCTTATATATAATACTTTTGAAATCATAAAGTAGGTGTACTAGGTAAGTATATTTATAAAAATGTTTTAAAATCATGCGACATGAATTTTGAAATTATGTATAAGGTTTTTGAAAAACATGAATGATGCTTTTCGAAATCACGCACTTGATAAGAAAATGTACTGTGTTAATATTGTCTTCAGACTATATGAAACACATTTGAAATTATGAAGGTTGTTTTTGAAAACATAGCCAATGTTTTTGAAATAACATAGACAATGCATTTAAAAAAAATTGTTTTCAAACTATATGAAATGTTTTGAGATCATGAAGATTGTTTTTGAAATACTTGTACTGTGTATGTTGAAAAATCAAAACGTAATGGGTATGAGATTTGAAAATACCCTTAGTTATCTAACCAAAGATTCAAAGTCACAGATGTGCAGAAGCATGATTACTCATAATGTCACTTTATTTTCTGTACTTTGTTTCTTAGAGTGAAACGAGTACTTAAAATTTTTGAGGGAATCATGAGCGATCATTTGAAAGAGAGAATCACAAGAGTAGTTTGTAAGGAACATAGTTCCTTAATACAGGTATCATAGAGAATTTCCATTTACTCATGTAACTACACTTGTATATCAGAATTGCGAACAACAATTTATGTATAATCAAAACAGATTGTTTCACATTACAAGAAATAGAAGAAACAAAAGCATAAGACAACAACGTCTTCTAATCAGCCAACTGCTCATCCGTGGGTTGGATTTGCCTTAGCAAGCTTCGGGCATTTATTCACGAAATGACCCATCTTGCCACAGTTATAGCACGATCCAGGCTGAAAGCGAGCTTGAGCAGGATTGGCTTGTGGTTGATTTGGACCACCTTGGTTTGGGTTACATCGACAAGCACTTGCCAGGTGACCAATTCGCCCACATGATACACACAGACGACATTGTAAGTGAGCTTGGTGATGCCCATTACATTTGTCGCATTTTGGTGTAGTACCGGCATAAGGTTTCCTAGCAGGAGGTTGAGCAGTAGCAAGGTTTATAACAACTTTGTTTTGGATAGCAAAGTGGCATATGTTAACCAAATGTCCCCACCGTCCACAGTAGGTACATTTGAAGCAGGGTAAGAGGTTTGAATGATAACGGTTGCATCGTTTGCACAGAGGAACAGCTCCTTTGTATGGCTTCATAATAGGGGGTTGAGCTGGTTGGTTGAGGACGGCTTTACCATTGTGAGCGACCATGGCAAAGTTCTAAGAAGCCTTTCGCTTCTTTGACTTCCTAGGGGATCGTTCATCCATGGTCTTTGATTCCTCGATTGGTTTCTTGGCTGGTGGTGCTGGCTTGACTTCTGCTTCCTTTGGTGGCTCTTGAGTGGCTTCATTGTTGAGACGAGACATGGCAATGCCTAATTCAACAGTCTTCAAGATTACTTCGCCTATTCGTTGGGCCAATTTGGCTGTTCGCTCGGACATTTGACCGTTGCTGAGAGGAAGAGACATTCTAGAAGAATATGAAAGATATAGGAAGAAACAAGTGAAAGGTTATTGGATAATCAAAACAGAATGGTAACGCATGAAAATTGCGATCATTTGTTTGTTACTTAAGGTAAACAAATGAGACGGTGACTAATCAAAGTAAACAGGTCATATTAATGTATCACTGAAGACATGCTCGCCTATAAGTGAACACTTACCCCAAGAGTTCCTAGGTAAGAGTGACTGGTCCGACACTGTGGATTTGTACGAACACTCTAGCCCTCGACAGAAAACTCAGGGTACAGGCATTCACCCATCCAGTTTGCACGTGTTCACATTATAAGGCCCAAACTTTGACGAGATTTTGAAAATTCAAAGGGGTTCAAAACCTTATAACAGAGGGTTTAAAACCTAGTAATCAATCCTCCTAGAACAGATGATTGCTTTTCAAAGTGGTTTTCAAATTTGTGTTCATGTTGTGGTTGTCGCCTAAGGATAGGTGACAGTATTGTTTTATGACTAAACGCAAGTAAACTCGCGTTAGGGTCCTAGGAAGGTTATAGACTAGGTCAAAGTATTACTAATAACCTAATTCCCTATAACCATGAGCTCTGATACCAACTTTTCTGTCACACCCCGACCACGCAAAACAACAAAACGTGGCAGAAACGTCGGGGGGTGTTGTAACAGAATCATTGTTTCATAACACATGGAAATTGAAATATTGTTTTATTGATTAAAAGAGTTACAATGTCTTGACAATCAAAGAAACATAGCATAAATAACTAGTCTTGCATCTTTTATTGTCACTAAGGCCCAAGTCCGCCTATGTGTATCTTGATAAGTCCTATGCATCATCTCCTGAAAACACATGTGAAAATAGGTACGTCAGCATAAAAATGCCTGTGAGATACATAGGTTTTGTGAAAACAAAATTCATGACTTATGTTTGAGAAAATGTTTAGTCATGAACCTTGTAATTTGCTTTGTCTTATAAATCATTTGAAAAACGATAAGATCAGATGATATGTATAAATAAGAGAATAATGTATGGTTAAATGAATAACCATGTAAATTGAGTTTGTATAAAATAAGTTGTTTGTAAATTAATGTCTTGTGAAAAGTATGTTATTTGTATAAAATGTTATATGTCCAAATTGAAATGATTCAAATAACGCTACGATATGTAATACCATACAATCACTTATATATAGGAAGTACCAGCGGCGTATCCACCATGCTTGTATCATATTACACACGCCTCGTTACTTAAATCACTTACTCAAACCAAACCAACAAAGTAAGATGTTTATGTTTAAACCAATTGCCAAATGTATTGAATAATATGTCAAAATGTTTATGTCAAGATGCAAGTCATGTAATGTATAACCAATGTCAATAATGTTTATGTGTCAAATGTAAATCATGTAATGTGTAACCCAAAATGATATGTATTGCTAGTGAAATATATCAACTAAACCATATGCACAAAAACAAAGTATTGAAGTAAAACATAGTTTAAATCAAAACTATGTTTTGTGGAACAAATGCATGTTATACTGATATAAACATCTATGCGGTATTGTGAGAATGCATACATCCAAGCCTTGAGACTGTGGCGATAAACCCTTAAACAAATTAAAGGTTTATCTAAGTTATGTATATCGAATTCGGTCATTCCTTTCATCCAAACCTACCCAGGATGTCCGGAACGGGAGTTGTCAATTCCTATGGTACCACTACCTACTAACGAACGGCGTGATCGGTGTTAATGAATGTATATTGATCCATCAAAACAAACCAAATATCATATCAAAATGTAAGCATGTGATGAATAATAAATGTACTAAGTATGCACACAATGGGCATACATAGCATGAAATGTAATGTAAAACAATGTACTAAGTACGCACACAATGGGCATACATAGCATAAATTGTAATGTGAAACAATGTACTAAGTACGCACACAATGGGCATACATAGCATAAAATGTAATGTGAAACAATGTACTAAGTACGCACACAATGGGCATACATAGCATAAAATGTAATGTAAAACAATGTACTAAGTACGCACACAATGGGCATACATAGCATAGAATGTAATGTAAAATAATGTACTAAGTACGCACACAATGGGCATACATAGCATAGATGTAGGATCGGTTTCGACACCGTACGATTGCGTAACGAACGTTCGACGTGCGGAATCCGTGAACGTGCGTGACCGAACACACAATAACGTATTAGAACCGTGATTCTATTGATATGATGTCGTGTACAAAGCCGTGAATCACGTAGAAAGACTTTCTCTCTCTAGACTTTCTCTCTCTAGGATTAGATCTCTAAATCTCCAAATGAGCCAAAAGTCTTAAACCTAACACTATAACTTCCTATTTATAGGCACAAGGAATATAAGGATTTCTCCTTATTTACAAGTTTGCCACCTTGCCCTTTTTAACTAGATATAATAATATAAGCTTGATTCTTCAGTTTCTACTACGATTATGATTGACGGAGGCGATACACACTTAATGCACTAACAGACTCCCCCTTGGATATTGCCGTAGTCAATCTCGTAGCATCTTGTCTTTCTCTATCTTGAACAGAATCCCCGTGGATCTGTCTTCGAGCTTCCGTTGCTCCCCCTCTCGGTACTCTCTTTCTTCAGGCTCCCCCTTTCGTCAAGCTTCCTTGCTTTTGGGATCGACACCTGGATTTCCGTATACAAGCTCCTCCAAGATAGATATCTGGCCCTTTGTATCCACGCTTCTACTTGCGTTGAGTTCGTCTTCATACTCCACCTTAGACTCAGCTGTCGGGATCGTAGTCTGGCTTTTACAAGTTCACAAATTCAGGATCAATTCCTAGCTCTATTCTGCATATGCTCAGGATTTGAAACCTGGTTAACCTGCACATCCTCTACCTTAACATAAGTTTCACAAATTTATAACAGTTAGATTTCCTGGGAGGTCATTACTCGGTCGAAGAGGATGGGTGGGTTGGGTCTGTCGAAATTATATAATTGTAATAGGGCCTTGATTGCAAAGTTGTCGTGGAGGTTTCGAACAGAACCGGGTACGATGTGGGGTAATGTTGTTACAGCTAATCATGGGTCAAATAGAACGGCTGGTGTCTATCCTTATAAGAAAAATTGGACTGGTGTGTGGTCTAACATTGTGAAAGAAATATCAAGTCTCAACAGGAATGGTTCGTGGTTTGTTGATTTGTTTGAATGCAAGGTTAAAAATGGAACATGCGTACGCTTTTGGATAGACAAATGGAATAAAGATAGTATTCTAAAAGATGAGTTCCGGCCCTTTTTAAATTGGAAGAGCATAAGCGTCGGTTGGTCTCTGAATTGGTTTCACTGGATAGTGATTTGAATAGCTTGCTTTGGTCGTGGAAGAGGGCTCCGGCATCTGAGCTGGAGCTACATGAGTTAAAGGTTTTGGAAGAGAGGCTGCGACACACCTCTTTTAGTAGTGGTCAAGATGAATGGAGGTGGAATGCTGATACAAGTGGTTGTTTCTTGGTTAGTGCGGTTCATAAGTGGCTGGGAGAGGAGAGCCTTCAGAATCAAGAGGACATGTTCGAATGGTGTAAGTGGATTCCGAATAAGTGCAATATTTTTATGTGGCGGGGTTTGATAAATCGTATTCTGACTAAAGTGGCCCTTAGAAGAAGGAACATTCACACACATGATACGAAGTGTGTTCTATGTGAAGATGGCGACGAAACGGTGGATCATTTATTCTCAGGATGTGGATTTTCAATGGGGGTGTGGGATAGTGTGGTGAGATGGTGTGGCATTCTGATTTTTTTCTTTTAGCTTGATGGATGTCATGGAGTTGCATAAAGTTCAAGGTATGTCACCAATTCGTAAAGAGATTGTGAGAGGGGTGATGATTGTTTGTTGTTGGAGGTTGTGGAAAGCTAGAAATGAACGGGTTTTTGAGAATAAAGACGCCAAGGTTGTGGAGGTAGTCACGGAAGTAAAGGCTCTCTCCTTTTTATGGTATAGGAATAGGCATGATAGTAAAAGGATGGATCGGAAATCATGGTGTAACCTGTATATGATGTAAGTGGGTTTGCGGCCCCTCCTTTCCGCCTTGGAAAGTAGGTGGTTTTCAAGGTTTTGTTTAATGAAGTTCACTTTTCAAAAAAAAAAGTTAGTAAATAAGTGTGAGGACCAGATGTCACAAAGTGAAAGATAATAACCTACAACTATGTTGGTACACTTTATGTGGACGCGACTCGACTCGGTTCGGTTCGACTCGGTTAGGTCCGGCTCAAGCCCGACATCACGACATTCCTCCGTTGTGCGCCCCAGAGTTCGACACGCGAAGCACGGAGAGCCGAGAACCAATTCCCGCCAACACATCACCATGACATCATCATGATGATGTCATGATGATGTCACATGGTTGAATTTGTGAAAAGATTAGAACGAAACATGCATACTGGGTCGTAACTCTTCATTTGGGCCAAATTCTTGGGCTGAAACCTATGTAGATTACAATGCATGTCGACGAAACCTTGTGTGTTTCGTCGACTTTATCAAGGCCTCCCCCAGTTTCGTCGAGTTTGGGATTTCGCCAGGGCCTCTTTGTGTTTCGTCATGGTCTATGTCTTGTACCTTATAAATACCCCTCATAGTTTCTGTGTGAAACTGATGAGTATGAGAGAGCTGTGAGACTTAGTGAGAGTCTGTAAACATTGTTTGTATATGTTTGTGGTTGGTTCTCATCCCATTTAATCAATAGATTGAGTTTCATTGGTTACTTTGTGTCTTTGATATTTTTTGTGTTTGGTTTGGCATAGTCACGGGGATTCCGCACTCGTCACCGTGTTTGTTATAAACAAGGGTTTGGTTTTCGTTATCGATCCTCAGATTTCAGGACCTACAATTAAATCCAAAATTTGAAAATTCAAAAACATCGAAAAATTTCAAAACGCAAAAACAATAGAAAAACAAAAATGAGCTTCCTGGCGAGAAAAAGAGAAAATGATAGTACATCAGTGGTCTGTCTAAACCTCTTCGAACTGAAATGCAAAATGAAAAACGATAAGCAGCTTTATATAAGATGTATCGGTAGGCTCACAATCATTTTAAAGTGTGCAGGGCGATATAAATCTTAATCGACTGAAGACCAGGTGGGAACCATTCATTGGCATATGGTCTTAGTACCGAAATTTCATTTGAGAGATTGTCAAGGTTCTGAGATATTTTGTCTTTATGCTGTCTTATCATCTGGGTATCATGGTTGTATCTTTTTCTGAAAGATAACAGAGACGAAGTCTAGATCTTCCATGATACTATACATACGTGTACATATTGCATACGACCTCAATAAGTGATCAACAATCACATGTCCACAAAATAAGTGATAATATATCACATTTATCCGGGGGTCAAGTTCGTCTCTCTGCTGTACGTTTGTACTGACCTGTTCACGGACTTGTTCCTTTGCCCTCCTGCATCTGAAAATCAAGTTCCTCATCAATAAGTGATTCTATCACATAGGGCTTGTTTTCAATCAAAATAAGTGAGTTTCTCACATTCTTTTATACGGTCAAACAGATGATAAACGGTATACTCACCGGTAAGATGAACTCCCGTGCATACCTTGTTACGGGAATGTGTCGTGTGTGGATAAACACCGGTCGGTAAGTATAAATCATACCCTAATCGTATCCCATCACCATGATTACATCTGATAAGTTGAGTTTATGTGGACAACAATACCGATAATCGTTATAGGATGCTTATCTAAATGTTAACTAATAGAACACCAAGAGCGTTCTGGCATGACCGTACACTGATATGATTCTCTTACCCTCGAAACTCGCAAAAAGGATGTCTGTAAATATTTTTTTACCGCTTTCAGTTTCTGCATCTCTGTATATATTTATTTATTGTTTTCCGTCTTTATATTTGAAAAATGAAAAATTTCAAAAAGATTTTAGGTGTGTTTTAATATAAACTTTATAAAAGCCAAAAAGATTTTGCTTCTAGTTTATTTTTTTTGATTGCCCGATGTTGGAACTCGAGTCTATCCTACCCAAAATCCTGATTTTAAGCCGGAAAACAATTACATCTTCATAAACAATCGAAGTTAACAAGTTTTGAAAGTTAAAGGATTAAAATTGATCAATTTTTAAACTTTCAAACTGTTGTCGGTCGGTGTTTGATTGAGATTTGATCTCATATGTGTCGTTTGTTTAATTTGTCTAAATTCCAAGCGGTTGTTCTCATTACGTGTTTAGCTTTCTTGTATGTGCAGATACGACATCAGAATCATCTAAAGACGAAGAGAACGTGTCAGATGACAAGCCGTATAGTGAAGACACGACGTTGATGCAATTAGAAGATCAAGATGATCGGGTTGCAGTTGATCACTCATCAACACCACAAGGATATGAAGAATTGGCGATCAAAAGATTCACGAGCATCATTCAAGGGGGAGTTTGTTGATACACTCCTTATTTGCGGCACGTGAAGACCTTTGAAGATCCTCCGACATGGAAGACATGGAGAACGAACCATCACGAGTAGCGTCCAAGGGGGAGTTTGTTGGTACACTTATGTGGACGCGACTCGGTTCGATTCGGTTCGGTTCGACTCGGTTAGGTCCGGCTCAAGCCCGACGTCACGACATTCCTCCGTCGTGCGCCCCAGAGTTCGACACGCGAAGCACGGAGAGCCGAGAACCAATTCCCGCCAACACATCACCATGACATCATCATGATGATGTCATGATGATGTCACATGGTTGAATTTGTGAAAAGATTAGAACGAAACTTGCATACTGGCCGTAACTCTTCATTTGGGCCAAACTCTTGGGCTGAAACCTATGTAGATTACAATGCATGTTGACGAAACCTTGTGTGTTTCGTCGACTTTGTCAAGGCCTCCCCCAGTTTTGTCGAGTTTGGGATTTCGCCGGGGCCTCTTTGTGTTTCGTCATGGTCTATGTCTTGTACCTTATAAATACCCCTCATAGTTTCTGTGTGAAACTGATGAGTATGAGAGAGCTGTGAGACTTAGTGAGAGTCTGTAAACATTGTTTGTATATGTTTGTGGTTGGTTCTCATCCCATTTAATCAATAGATTGAGTTTCATTGGTTACTTTGTGTCTTTGATATTTTCTGTGTTTGGTTTGGCATAGTCACGGGGATTCCGCACTCGTGACCGTAAACAAGGGTTTGGTTTTCGTTATCGATCCTCAGATTTCGGGACCTACAAACTAAAGCAAGAGATGCCTCCATGAGACGCACCTCTTCAGAATAGGCGCCAATATCACAGAAGCCAAGGGACGCGATGTTTCAAGCATCAGACATGTTCACAAAGAGACACGTCTATTCAATCGCACCTATTAGATTAGTATAAATAGGGTTTAGATTTCTCAATTGTAATCATCACTTGTATAATCATAATTATGCAATACAACTAAAGTTCTGTAAGTTCTATTGAATTCTTTCTTGTTTTATCTTGTATTTCATTAGAATCAATATCAATTGTGAAGATCGGGGCCAACAAGGTGAAGTATTTGTCTTGGAATTTGTGAAACTGAGTGTGTGCAGGCAGTAGCGGATCTAGAATAAAGTTGAGGGGTTGTGCAGGCTAAACCTTCTTTTGTTCATGAGTAGCGCTGATACATAAAACCAAGAAGAAAAAAATGTATTAAAAATATACTTTGCCAAGAAAGTTGAGGGATAGCGTGGGCTACCCCTCTTACTATGCTAGATCCGCCCCTGTGTGCATGGTCTTTAAAAGGCAGTGAAACCAAGCCACATGTGCATGCTTTAGGCCGTAAAGGACTTATAAAGTAGATAGACAAGTTTTGGTCGTTGTGGGTCTATGAAGCCACAAGGTTGCCATATATAATTGTTTCCTTTAGATCGCCATGAATAAAAGCATTCTGGTCATACGATTGGCGGAGCAACCATGTCTGAGTAATAGCAAGAGATAGAACAATCGTAGCCAACTTGACGACTGGGCTGAATGTTTCATGAAAGTCAATCCCCAATTGTTTCGTGAAAGTCAATACCAAGTTCCGTTCTAATTAGCGCCACTAAGGGTACATGTTGGCAGTGGTAAACGAGGAAACCCATAAGCAACAATTCTTGAGGAACAGCCCAAGTTTTGAATTTTAAAAACAGTCCACCATTCAGTATGGACTTCAAACATCAGTTCTCTACTTACCAGAAAGATAGATATAATGTGTATGAAAAACACATCAAGATGTTGTGGGTTTTAGGTTTACTTTTTTGGGTATTAATTTTTAGAGTTTGATTTGTGCCTGATTCTATAAATACTTATATATTGGCTTTAAATTAGTGTTTAATTTTGATATACATATTCTAGTTTGAGGTGCGCTATATAGAGTTGCTACCTTTTTAATACTAGTTTTAACTACTCGCAAAAAAAATTATCTACATACGTTATATTTTAGAAATTAAAGTTTGAACTCGTGAAAAACATAACGTAGTAGGCACATGATTAAAATATTAATGCAAAGTGATGCACGTATTTAAATTGTATATTAAGGTAATTAATAAGAATAAGAATTGTATCACATGCATGGACTAAAAGTTATTTAATAACAAAGTGGAGTTCGTGATTCTCTTCTTCACCTTTACCTTGTAAACAATATTTAGTAAAATATCTAATAAAAAAGTTCGGATGACACATGATTAAAATCCTTAAGCTTGTAAAATCAACGGACATGTAGACTAATATAATAAGGATTATTGGAAGATCATTACCATGTCTTGTCCAAGAATAGCAAAAGATAATCCGAATAAGCATTTATAAGGGGACTGGGGGTGGTCCGTGATGGCACCACCCCCATCACTCGTTATTAACCATAGCACACCGCCGCCACTACCAAGTTCAACGAGTGATAGAGATAACGCGTGGAAAAAGGAAAATTATGAACGTTGGGCCTTGAATTTTTTGAAGGTTTTTTATATAAAATCCACAAACCACTAGTGATGACCACCGCCACTAAAAAAAGCTTGTGAGTGATATAATAGTGGTTGATGACATGGCGGAACTTGATTGGATGTTTGTGAGTGATAGAATTTTTGCAAGTGATACCACCCCCAGTCCCCTAAGGGGAGTGGGGGTGGTTCCGTGATGGACCACCATCACGAGTGATGGCACTTTGCACACTGCCGCCACCATATAATATCACGCGTGGAAAAATAAACGCGTGGAAAAGTTCAAGCGTTGAACTTGTTTGAGTGATAGGTTGTTGAGTGTTGTGAGTGATGGGTATTGTTGGGTGTTGTGAGTGATAACCATTGCCACTAAAAAAGGGGTTGTGAGTGATGGAATAACGGTTGATGACATGGCAGAACTTGATTTGATGTTGTGAGTGATGGAATTCTTCCCACCCCCCACTCCCCTAAGTGCATAAATATATGTGATCTAAATACCATTTTTACATTGCTTAAAAAATGGTGTGCTTAAGGAATTTAACGATGGGCATTACCGAGTGGTCCGGTCCCTCCTCATCCGCTCCCATCCAGTGTGTCCAGACGAGCTCCAAACATAACTGATGTGGATGCTCTTAATGTTCTTTATGTTACAGTCATGGTTAAGATGGATCCAAAAAGAAAGCAGCCCATGTGGTTAAAAGGCCAGTTAATTAAGGAGTCAAGCAACAAAGTGATGATCATTTGATTAATTAGTTACTCTTTTAAGCCATTACAATCCTATTATGTTGCTCATATATTGTAGCATATTTGTAAATCTTTTCTTTCTACAAACCCTTTAACATGTAATTTGTAGTAACCTAAACCTTCAAAGAAACAGTTTGTTGGCCGGTAAACCTGTTACTTGTTCTCATGAGTCTGAAATATTTAGATGATAGCTAGAGATTCCTGATGATGAACCAACAAAGAAAAATCTGGAACTGCAAAAATATGTTTGACTGGTAAACTTGCTGTTAGCAAGTACATGAAACTGAATCTTCAACATTCTATTAAAAATTGATCTTATCACCATTTGTTACTTAAGACTAGTCCTACAGGGGCACTTGTTTTCGTAATTCAGTTTTGATACACAAATAAACTCTAGAATTATTGGACTTTGTGCCGTTCACCGTTTTCTACTATTTTCACCATGTATGTCGTTCTTTGCCGTTAATTTTTTGTTTGAACGGCGAATGATACTCTACTGCGACTCACTTCTAAATTAAACATAACTTATTTCTTATCCGGGATTGAACCTAAGCCCTTTTACCTGAGATGTTTGAACCTCTACCCATTTGGGCCAGTCCCACACTTTTTACACTTTAAAATTTAAATATATTTCATTCCAATAATTTGGACAAATTACATAAGGATAGCAGGTAGACGAGCAACAAACTGTGCCGCCATCCCTTTCTAAATAGAAAACCCTAATCTACTAAAAACAAAGTCTCGCCCCTGAGGGGTCGAAAAGTTGTTGTGGACCACACGCTGAACTCTAGACAATAACCGAACTACCTCCGGCGCCAAGGAGCCGAACGTGTCAAACGCCAGGGGGACAAATGCATGCTGATTATCCTCACAAGCTTTCGCGTGCTTTTCCACCTTCTTTGACTCTGCCTTCAGTACCGCTTGCCCCGCCACAAACCCATTTTCCCAGAAATGGTTTAAATGGTTTAGTTAAACATTCATACATTCAGACCATAAGGTATGGGGATGATAGTTTACAAAGTGACTATCCTCCACATAAGCGCCACGTAAGCATAGGAGGAGGACCATCCCCTTGGAGACTATCCAGGGGTGTGTTGGATGCTCCTCCCCCATTTTTTTATTAGTTTTTTTTTTTTTTTGCCATATTAATTAAAACAAAGTAAATAAAAATAAAAAGTTACATTTAAATAAAAACTTAAAGTTACATTTAAATAAAAATCCTAAAGCTACATTAAAAAAAACCTAAAGTAACATTAAAATAAAACCTAAAATTACATTAAAAAAACCTAAATTTAAATTAAAAAAAAAAAGCCTAAAGTTACAAATAAATGAAAAAAACTACTCGTTGTTTTCTTCGAGACTCCAAATATGATCGATCAAGTCTGATTGAAGATTGGCATGTGTGAAATCGTTATGTAACGAGAACCTGTTCAAATCTTGTTGTTCTCCGATAACCGGAAAATTATTCTCCTCCACCGCGTTCTGGTCATACTCACAAATTGCATGTCCTTCGTCTTTGAGGATCGTGTTATGCAGCAGAATACAAGCATACAGTATCGCAACGTTTTGGGTGTAAAAGCGCGTGCTGGGTTTTCAATAATATGCCATCTTTGTTGGAGAACCCCAAAACACCGTTCAATATCTTTTCTAGCCGCTTCTTGAAACTTGGCAAATTTCTTTCTTTTTTCATCTGCAGGATGCCTAACCGTTTTAACTATTGTAGAGTATTGAGGGTATATTCCATCGGCAAGATAATACATGCGTTTGTACTCCACTCCCGAAACTGTAAACCTCGTATCTGGACCGATCCCTTTTATAACATCGTCAAAAACCTCAGAATTTTATAGAACGTTGATGTCGCTATTCGAACCAGGAATCCCAAAGAAAGCATGCCAAATCCATAGGTCTTGAGACACAACAGCTTCTAGAATTATTGTTGGATGTCCCTGATCACCTCGCGTATACATTCCTCGCTAAGCGGTAGGACAATTCCGCCATGCCCAATGCATGCAATCAATGCTCCCGAGCATGCCTGGAAAACCGTGCCTTGCTTGGTGGTGTTGATACAAATTTTGGACGTCATTGTAATTCGGTTTTCGTAAATATTTTTGGCTTTAGAGCTTCACCACAAATTTGCAAATCTTGTATAAACATTCTCTAGCAGTTCTTTCGGACATCTTTAAGTATTCGTCCCAAGAATCGGCTGCCGTCCCATAAGCAATTTGACGAATCGCCGCAGTGCATTTCTGTAAGGTGGTGAAGCCCATTTTGCCTCTAGCATCGGGTCGCAAGGTAAAAAATGGGTGATAAGCAGCTAAATCGTCGGCAATACGTAAGAAAAGTCGACGACTCATTCTGAAAAGGCGTCTAAAAATAGCTTCCGAATACAGCGGCTCGTCGGCAAAGTAATCAACGAATAATCTTTGGTTAGCACCTACAAGATAACAAAATATATATACAACTTATAATTACAAAATAAGACTAAAAACATAAACTTAAAAATTAAGAATATAAATATAAGAATAAAAATATCACTAACTTTCTCGGTCTCACTCGATGTTTGGGTTCCTGTTTCGTGGTTGTGACGAAACCTCCTCCTCCTCTTCTTCTTCCAAAATTATTTGTGTCGCCTCTACCACCTTGTTTATAAAATATTTTACGGCTTCCACGGTGTCCGTCGAACCCGTTGAAGAAGAAGAAGATGACATGGTGTATTTTTTAGAGAAGATTATGTGGGTATTTTGTATAAAAATGTGGGAGTTGTTTCGAGAAAGTGGGTGAATTTTTGTATAAAAGTGGATTAATATGTGAGTATTTATAAAGGTTTTAAATTAAATGAAATTTTTTTTAAATATAGACGTTATCAACGGCATTATTGCATGGTCCCCACAAAAAGCAGCCCCGTCTCCAACGTCTAAAATCCGACGAAAGTGCCGAGACGGGCCCCAAGGGGGCGGTGTGCGACGGCCCAAAAAGGGGGGAACGGTCCGGTGCCGAGCACCATACCCTTTGGTCTTAGGGGCCCCACCATCTTTAATATATAGTATAACACCCAAAGTTTAATGTATTACTTAATTATTGGAGAAGTAAAATTTAAGGTGTCTGATATCATCCTCTTCTTTAATTAAATAGTATTATTTGTTTGGGGGGTTTTTGCTAGTTCCCCGCTATCTTCTTTGATATAATATATCATTTTTGCCATTAAAAATAGTGCCATATGGTCTTAGCAAATAGCAATGAAATCTAATGTGAAATTTCTAGAAAATCTCCTTACATTTTCAAGATAGGAAACCGACGTAGGACACGGGTTTTGAAAGAGAAAGGGAAAGTATCGGAAGATTCTAAGTACAGCTATGGAAACTCGCATGGAAAACAATGGAAAGTTCCATGAAAGCTCTTAGACCAAGGGTTGTGGGTTCACGGACCACCTGTTAACGACGCCACTACATTGTGCCGGTCCGTTAACCTGGGTCGTTAGTGAGGTGTTTCATTAATGTGTTAAGGATGGCTGGGGAAGAAAAAGGATTGTTTTGGCACACGAATGAAGAAGAATTTGAACTAATGGACATTGGTTGGGTAAAATTTTTAAATAAAAAAAAAAGCTTTTTCTATTTGTGTAGTGTAGTTAACCCACAACACCAAGTTAACGAACAATTTAGTTAATTGCATTGTGATGAGTTGACACTGATGTAGCAGCACTTTTTCTTAGTTAATGAAATAGTTAGTTAACCGACAACACGTAATCTTAAAATAACCACATATTTCTTGTATATAAAACAATGGGATTGTCTACGTGTTACGGCGGGCATTTGATTTGTTATCGAAAGGGATACAATGATCGAAAACTAAAAAAACGAATACTAGTACCAGTTCCAGTAATATCATATAGGTTCGGATAATAATGATAGTGGCACCGTTGTTAATCGGTTGCAATCGACTCGGTTCATCATGGCTAGGGGTGTAAACAAGCCCAGAGGCTCGAGAGCTACTCGTGATCGGCTCGGTTAATAGCTCGAACGAGCCGAGCCTTAACGAGCCTGAGCCAAAGCTCGAGCCTGAAATAGAGTTCGTTTTGTTATCGAGCCCGAGCTCGAGCCTGAAATACAAAGCTTGTTTAGGCTCGCGAGCCTAAACGAGCCCGTACAAAATTTTAATTTTTTTTATATATAATATATTAATAATGATGATAACATTGATGAGCCGAGCTTTGGCTAGTTTAAGTGATGTTGAAGTGAGCTCGAGCCGAGCTTTTAGCTCGTTTAAGGTTGTTTTAACTATAATTCGAGCCGAGCTCGAGCTTTGGGTTTTACTCGCGAGCCGAGCTCGAGCTCAAAGAAGTAGGCTCGAACCGAGCCGAGCTCGAGCTCGAGCTTCACATAAACCTAACAAGCCGAGCTCGAGCTCGCGCTTGGCCCGGCTCGTTTACACCCCTAATCATGGCATGGTCTGGAACATCGAGATTAACATAGAGAACGAATATCGCTACCAGTACGATGTTGTTTGAATTGTTCGTTATTGTAAAAGACAAAAATATCAATTATATTTTACAAGTTTACTTTTGAATGATTTGTTTATTGAAATGTAAATAAAAGTAAGTGTGTCAAGTTATATTATTAGAATGATGAAGTGATAAATGGTGAAAACATCAATTATACGAGCTCATCCATATTTTAACGGGTTAGTAACGTTATAACTGAACTGAAAACAACCGAATTTTCAACGTGTAGGACGTGTGGGTCCTACTATTATATATTAGATTATTTAAAAACCATTTTTATCTATGTTTTGATATTCGGTATCCGCTTGCCGTTGTCGGCACGCGTTTTGCATACATTGGATCCCCGCCGCAACGCGGGGTTAGAAAATCAACTAGTTATATTGGAAATTGAATTTAAATCCCAGGTTTTGATAGTTGGCCAATAATGATTCCAATATCAAAACTCCCCACTAGCAATCCCACATTTAAAAAAAAATCTCACTGGACCTCCGCTAATTTTTTTCGAATTTCAAACTCATGTTTTAAGGCTTTTAATCAGAACAAGGATACAAGTCGATTGAGGTAAGACTTATCTTGAAACGTTGCTCCAAACGACCTGATTTTTGTTAATTGGAAGTGTAAACACCCGAATTGAAGCATCGTTTCGTCGTTTGAAATACTGTTTCGAGCTAAGTTACACATCAATCAACTCGTATGCTCGTTCTGATCAAAAGCCCTAAAACATCAGTTTGAAATTAAAAAAAAAAACTTAAATAAGAAAAAAAATTAAAAGGTGAGACTGACAGTGCAGATTTTTGTGAGGTTATTATTGGCCAACTACCAAAATGTGAGATTATTAAACCCAATTTGCCAATTATATTTGACCGGGTTACTTTTGAATAAATTTTTTATTGAACGTTAAAGAAAATTAAGCGCAACCAATCTATAAATTATAATAAAGCAAAACAAGTTGAGGCCACTTGTCAGCGTCTTAAACCATTTATTGCCACCTGGCAATCTTTTACACCACCTCTTTTTGGTTTAGGAGGGAAAAACTTTTCTCCTATCTCACACAATGCCTCCTCCTTCCTTCCACAGTACGATTCATAATTTTCTCCTACACAATGCCTTTTTTCTTCCATAGTAAGATTTACAAACCCTAATTCTCATCTAAACTCCTCAACCGCTTCTCTCTGTTCTGATATCTAAGATGTCTGCTCTGTTTCATCCATGTTTTCTATGTCCTTATCCTCTTTCAGTTTAGGGTTTCTGTTTACCCCCTTCATATTATTTAATTGAAGAACAATTATTGGGTCTCTATTGTCCTAATTCGCTTCTTCTAATCGAGATCTATTTATCAGAAGTTGCACAATACTAATGGGATTCTAATCCTCTTTGATCGATTTGTGTATTAAACGATTGGTAAGATAGGTCGGCTCCTCAATTGTGTTGTTATGCTCTCGGTGTGTTCTTGACAAAGAGACGCAGAGGTTCAAGACCATTAAGATTGAAGCCAATACGGTATCAACTTTTATCTCTATTTCCCTTTTTTATTTCAGATTGAAGTCAATTGATTTGATTTTTGTTTCCAATTGTACTATACGAATTGGATATGCAAATTTTAGGATTCATATTTTATTTGCTGGCTTTTTGTGTGTATGAAAACATCCTAGGATTTTGATTGCTTATACTGATTTAGGGTTTTTTTTTTTAAATCAGGAAGATCATACAAAATGTCCCTCCCTTAATTATATTTCTTATGGAATTTCATTATTTAAATTTGAGCTATACATTGTAGTTTATTGTAATGCATTTGTTTGTTGTACATTGAATGGATTTTTTATTTGCAGAACAAGGATAAAGATCTTCAGCAAAAGGGTCACACTAAGAGTTTGGATCAATTGTGTTGAGACCCTAAAGGCCTAAACATGTTGATTTGGTTGCAACTACATTAGGTGACGAAAATGGGGCGTGACGCCGCGCGACGCCCACTCCTTATACCCGTAGTGTAGCGCGACGCCCTTAAATTCCGAAAATTGTTTGAATTTTGTTGTTTTGACTCATGAAACTTGTTTTAACATGTAATTAACTTATCAAAACTAACTTTCATGTTGGTTTTGAATTTAGGTGATCGAATTATGCACACGGATGAAGATCAAGCAAGTTCCAAGAAAAGAACACACATCCTTTGAAGCTTCCGCTATGAACTATTTTATTTCAGTTTATGTGAAACATGTGAGTACTTAATACTTTGTTGGAATGTTTTAAATTAGTCAGGTAGTCGACTCGGATACTTTGGTTATGTAGGTTTATCAACTTAAATTTTTTTTTGTAAAGACGCATTTTGTATGAAATGTGTTGTTTAAATATTAAAAGTTTAAATTTATAACATGGGTGTTACATATATCGTTATGGTCACAAAGTAGCTATTATCACATAAAGTCCTTGTAAACCTCGGACCTTTAGTATTGGGTGGATAGCGGGGGAATTTTGAGTAGTACTAATGGGCCTGACAAGCCCCCCTCGAGCTAGTCACGCTAGCTAGACCGGGAATGATCAATGGGTGTAGAATTGGCCTAACTTATCGCCATGATCAGTGATAGACCTGTCAAACAAAGGCAACAACAGTCAGCTTCGGTTTTGAACTCTTTCGTGATGTAACTTAGGTTAGCTACCTACAAAATAACAAGTAACTGCTAAAAACTATATTTACTTTTCGGGTTAGAACAGTGGGAACTTTTGGAAAACAACTTACTTTGTAACTGTGAACTAAAACCAGTGAACTCACACATCATATTATTTTAAATTCTAGTGTGAGAAACAATAAATCTTACATTTATTACATTTTCATTTACTTTTTAGGTTTTTAGGATTGAAAAAATGAGTGATTCACTTTGTTTTGCGTGTTCTCGCAATATTTAGTGTTCTGCATATATATATATATATACTAGTAATTTACCCGCGCGATGCGGCGGGAAACATATCACTTTGGTTGGTGAGTTTAGGGCTATGTACGGGGCGGTTCGGTTTTGAGCCATATCACTTAGGTTTGGTTAGTTTGTGGATTATTATAAAGTGTTTTCTTGTTATAATATTTTCTGATGTTAAACAGCCATTAAAATCCACGAAGTTGATTAATCTAATTTTATAAGCACATTCTTTTGCAATCGACTTCAGAATTTTCTTTTGCAATCGATTTAATAATTTTGAGGTGAATCTTCTGCTATAGTAAAATGTAATAACCCAAGCCGAGCCTGAATTAAACTCAGTGCAGTTTCTCTTGTACACGGACCACTTTTGCAGGTGTAGCATCTAAGTATTGTAAATAGGTAGCTATAAAAATAGTATGAATTCTGGACATTGTTTATGTATGAATACAATCACACACGTACTTAGAGGTGTATGCGAGCTTGAAGCCAGTTTATAAATCAGCTCAAGCTTGAGCTTTGGATACTGAGTGAGCCTATGCGAGCTTAGACCATGGGGTATCGTGGGGCGGTGGTTTGGGGCATGGGTTGACACGTGAAGTATGGGGCAACCAAGACCAAAAGCCAATTTCAAAGGGGGATGGTAGGGCTTGGCTGGGGTGGGGTGGAAACTTGTAAAAATAAATATAAAAAATAAAATTTAAACATGGCCAGCTATACCCTAGCCAACAACCCAATAAGAGTCGGTCACATAGGATCGCTAGCATGCCCCACGCCCGGCTTTAAACTCCCGCCCAAGGGGCCACGCCCAAACCCAAGCCCACCCGGGGTGGTGACTTCGGCGTTTATGGCCAACCCACGCCCAAACCCAAGCCCCATACCCCATAGTCTTATGCCAAAATCGCATATATTTTTTATATAAAAATATAATTAAAGAATAGATAAATTAAATATGCTGTTGAGCAGCACGTCTTACTCCCACACGTAATTCACCATTTTCCCCCTAATGATCACATATAATAAATTATAAACATGTATCAATTCTACAATTTATAAACCAACTATAACAATAAAGAAATATGTATCTGAGGTTAACTCTCCCTGCAACATTTTTTTATAAACATGTATCAATTCAACATTTTTTTACAAAACGATTTTTTAGATATACTTGACGAATAGTCAAACATTTTATTTACAACTGTGTGACAAGATAAAGCAAGAACGAAAAGCAATGCCTAAGGAATACAAAAGAATCCCCAGCCACCAATGTTTTCGATGCAACAAAAGTACTCCATCCGGTTGTAAGCAAATGCCTTCAAGGTTGACCTGTATATAATTCTTATGTCAACAGGCCAAAAGACGTCCAAAGTGTATTTTCGTGCATAAAGTCTCCTAAATCATTTAATTCAAACAAATTCTATCGGCGTTTTTGTAATTTCTAACACTAATTATATTAAAAGTAGAAAAGACTTTTCAGGTCACTTGACCTGGTTCAGCCGGTACCAAAAATACCTTCTTTGACCCGTTACCCATATAAACCTGCTGAACACAAGTTACATGTTTTGACCCGAACCAAATTGACCCAGTGTTTAAAATGGCCCGCTTTGACTTGAACCCATTCTTACTCGTGACCCAACCCGACCGGGCCACTTTAGGAGTCAAATAATCATTTAAAGTACCTCAAGACGCTTTTATGTTTGTAGTAGACGCAATGCATATGAACCTCAAGATGCTTCTAAGAAACAATATCGCAGGCTCTAGCTGCCACTCCACTATAACTCTGTGAAATCATAAAGATCCCAACCGAATCCGGGCCAGGCTGCAAAAAACAATTGATTTTGATAATTAGTTATAGCACTTTAATCAAGATTGCTATCAATTAATCAAAAAGACTATTTTTACAAACTGTTTTAGACTTTTTAATCAAGATTATTGCAAATTAAACAGCCAATTAGCTTTTTTCGTTCAAGATTACTACTGCATGACTCGGACAACCCTCTTGAATTATGATGCTGTGGTGTTCTGTGTGGATTCATTGTTGTCAAGTATGACCCAGTCACCCTGTTACTACAGCATCAAGAATGGCTGGATGAAAAAAACAGTATATTTTGTTTTGACAGCAAAAAAAAAGTGGCCGTACATAATATCGTTTTCACTCATCTGCAGAAGCTGAAGTATGAGCAGGGTATTTCTGTAAAATATCGTTCCATTTGCAACGTTCCTCGGATACATCCTTTATCACTGCTGCCACCTCATCTACGTTCACACGGATTGTCACTGATGGTGAGGAATCCACAGTTACAGCAAATGGCACATCAAGTTCGATAAATTCTTGGGTTCTTGGGAAATAGCCAGTGGCCAGCATTGCATCAAGTTCGACAAGAGTTGTCTCCAACATGTCAAGCCCCGATTGATTTGCAAATATGAAAACAGGTTGCGACTGCAAACCACACCGAATACATTTTCATTAAAAACTCATGTTCTAAATCAATAAAAAAATTACAAATAATAGAGAGAAATATCTTAACACGTTAAAAGGGTAAAATAAAAACAGCTAGCGAGGAACAGGTCATATGGGTCGAAATAAGTCAGAAAATACCCTCATTTGTATATTTTCAATGCATAAAATCTTTTAAAATCTTTACTCAAAAAATTAAGATGTTAATTGAAATTATATAATTTCCTTTCAAAAAAAAATGAAATTATATATTTGTGTACATAGAAAAAAACGATCTCTTGTTATACCTTTAGAGAACAACACAAAATGGTGTCTTGATGTTGCCAAAGATCTTTCAATAACGATTCCCCAACTACCGAACCCGAGCTTAACAAATCCGCTCCTAAATGATACCTGGAAAAAAAACCAAAAATCAGAATCAAATGTTTTCAAAATGTTGCATCTGTTCGAAGATTATAATTTCTGTCTGCAATAATGTATTAAAAAGATTATAATTCAATAAATTAAATAAAAAAGATACAAAGTTTGGTACTTACCAGCCATTCTTGAAGACCTTCTTGGTTCAATCTTTTAACCGCAATGACAGTGCCAGTACCAGGCTTGGCAGCTGCAAGCGATTGTTCACCGATCCACCCTTTAAAAACCGACCATACTATTGTTGAACCCTAGCTCCTTACTTTACTCCTGCAACACAAATTGAAACAAAGACCATAACCCTTCACATAGTGCACTCTTTTCATATAAAAGGAGTATGTTTATTATGTAATTTATACAAAAAAAATAAAAACCTTAAACAATCTTTGTTGAAAATAGCATCTAAAACATACCCCTAATCCAGCAACTAAAGGAGGCTTTAACAACAGCAACAAAAAGTTCCAGCCGCCGACAGCCTTGTTGGAATGACCATTGAGCCGCCACAGTGAGCACTTTACCTAAAAATCAACATCAACCATCGACTAATCGCTAGATCTGACCCAAGAGACTACATTCAACAGAAAAAAAAAAAATCAGTATTTTCGGCCCAAAAAAAATCATTAAAATTTAATATTAAACTTCCAAAATTTAGGTATGAAGAAAACAAACAAACTATTCTAAAACAATCAGCGATTACAAACAAACAAAATCCCTAAAAAACTGTATCTGTGAATCGGCGATTACAAACAAACTGTTCTATCAAAATCGGAAAACTATGATGGAAATCAAAACCCCTAAAATAGGTAGACATGATTGTTACCTTTTTTGACAGAGATGGCAGTCCAGCACGCCGGAACCCTAATCGTCTTACCGGAAGCCATTTAAAGAGGATCTTTGTGTTTCTACAAAACAAAATTAAAGTAAAAAACATTAAAAAATAACCAAAACTGAAGAAACAAAATACATACAATCTCAACAATGGCGTCAAATTTATGCAAAAGATTACCGCTGGTACACGCAGCAGAGTTCATCAAACCTTCATAAACCCTAGAGCATCCATTATCTCGGCTCTGATTCGGACTGGAATCTCTGAAGAAACGTGACACATTCCTTAAACCATGACCTACAAAAAAAGACGATCCATGTCACAACACAAACAAATGTAAGTGAAATCCATTGAATGACACCAAAAATACCCTAAATCAGAACACGGCGTCACTTACCCTTGACGAAGGTAGCAATAACACCAAAAATACCCTAAATCAGAACTGAGAGGTCAGAATCTTCATAGATCTGGTGAAATTTTCATGGAGGAAAACCCTATATCCAGATCCAGATCTGGAATCGAGAGAGAGAGAGAGAGAGAGAGAGAGAGAGAGGAGCAGGAAGCGGGCGATTTTGAATTGTTTTGAAATCGTGAAACCCTAATGTATGTCGGGTTTTTTTAGCAAAAGGGTATAAGTGGAAAGGGAAGTTTTCTGATGCTTAAAAGACTTGTACATTATGCTTCAGGGGTGTTTTAAGGAAATTTTTATGGACTTTAAGAAGTCCTTCTAATATGTATTATAAAGTAGTATAGATATATATATATATATATATTGTCCTTGGTTTTACGTAAATCATAACCTTTTTATATAAAACCTTTAGATTTTCACCAAGTATATGTCTAAAGACTTGAATCTTAAATTTTTGTGGAACCATCTTTTCATACAAAATACCAAGAGTCGTTAATTTTACTAACCATAAGTTACTTTATAAGATTAACAAATTTTCCATGACCAAAACTCCCAACAGCACATAAATACCCATTTTTTAACAAAAACGCTAAACTTTAACCATCCAGAATTTCATATAACATATACATTTTTATGGTTTAAAATCATAAATACACACATCTTTGTGTATTAAAAAAACTTATTATAAGTTACATGACCTTCATATATTATTATATCTCAACGTTAAGATCTAGTAACTACATAGGTTTTTTTTTTTTTTTAGACAAGAACTGACCTCATAGTAAGATTAACATGAGCTAACAATTAGATCACAAAAACAAGTCCATCTTAAGTGTTATTTTACTTGTTTTAGAAACATTTAAGAAAACATTCCAATAACAAGGTGAATTAACTTGCATATAGGCTTATAATTAGTGTAAAAAAATAATGGGGTTTAGAAGAGTGTGTTCATACCCCAAACAAGCAAGGAGAAGGATTAGTCACAGGGTTTCACCTGGTGTCCAGCTGTAGCGCCCCTCGTGCGACTTGAGATTTTTGTTTTATTCGATTTTTAATAAAATAAAGGTATTTCGGGCCCGTTTTCCGTATATGGGGTGTATTTTAGGACGTTTAGGACATGCTTAAGGGTTCTGGGAGAGTTGTTATATCCTCCCCACCTTGTTTTAGATCTCATCCTCGAGGTCTACTGGAACAGGTGTGGATATTTTCTTTGCATCTCTGATTCGAGCTCCTAAGTGTATTCTGGTCCTCTCTTGGAATCCCACTTCACTTTGACTAGAACTAATCTCTTGTGTTTGAGATTCTTGATCTTTCTGTCTTCAATCTGTAGTGGTTTCTCTATAAATTTAAGTTTCTCATTTACCTCTATGTCCTTAAGAGGTACCTTTAATGTTCCATCTGCTAAACACTTTTTGAGATTACATACATGAAATACATCATGTATTCCTGCCATTTCCTCTGTCAATTGTAGCTCGTAAGCTACTGGTCCTATTCTTTTAATAATCTCCAAAGGTCCAACATACCTGGGGCTTAGCTTTCCCCTCTTGACAAATCTGACCACTCCTTTCCACAGAGAAACTTTTAATAATACCTTGTCTCCTACCTGAAGTTCCAAAGGTTTTCGTCTGTTATCAGCATAACTCTTTTGACAATCGCGTGCTGTTTTCAGTCTTTCCTTGACTTGAAAAATTTTGTCCGTAGTTTCTTGTACTATCTCTGGTCCAAACAGTTGTTTTTCTCCAATTTCTGTCCAACAGACTGGAGTTCGGCACTTTTGTCCATAGAGTGCTTCAAATGGTGCAGCATTGATGCTGGTATGATAGCTGTTATTGTAGGAAAATTATATTAATGGTAAATGACCATCCCAATTTCCTCCGAAATCAATTACAAAAGCTCTAAGAATATCATCCATTGTTTGAATTGTCCTTGATTACTGATTCCTGTATTGCTCTAATTTGCTCATTTAAATCTATCTGTAGATTTAACTTAAGAGAACCTACTCGTCTAGGCTTTTCGTGATACTTTCAACTTAAAGCATCAACTACTACATTAGCCTTTCCTGCATGATACTGGATATTACAATCATAGTCACTAAGAATCTCCATCCAACGTCTCTGTCTCATATTTAATTCTTTTTGCAGAAAAAATATCTTAAACTCTTATGATCTGTGAAAACGGTAAACTTACTACCATAAAGATAGTGTCTCTAAATTTTAAGGGCAAAGATTATAGCTCCTAACTCTAGATCATGGGTCATATAATTCTCTTCATGATTCTAAAGTTGTCTAGAGGCATAGGCTATAACCTTTTCACACTGCATCAACACACATCCATAACCTAACTCACTACTAGAAAATTAGGCAATTGTCACCAAAGTTTTGCTACCGAAAAAAAAGAAGGTAGCAATCTAGCAAATTAAGAGTTCTTATAGGATACGGTAGCTAAGCGGTGGCAAATTTTGTCACCATTTATTTCCCATCACAAATTCGTGGGAAACAAATTGCCCTTATTTATATTGGGTTTTAAAATCGTGCCTAATGAAATTTGTGGGCCAGATTTTCGTGATTGTGACCGGGAGAGTGGTAGCAACATTAAAATTTAATTTGAGGATTGAGTTGTGTCACGGCCCCCGACCCACCCTGGACGGAATCGGGAGTCGCGAACAGCCCAGTGGTACCGGTGATTTATTTTTAAAACGTAGCAGCGGAAATTTCATCAGGACCGTGAGTAAGGAAAAATATCAGAGTTTAGAAAACACCGGATTATTATTTATTAAATAGAAGGGATAAACCCATGTTTTACAAAGGCAGCTTTAATAAAGATAAATTTAATTACATAAAACAATATTTCTTAATTTGATTTAATTAATAAAATAAGCCACTTCTTGATGCCTTTCAGTGCTGTATCCATCTCTTACTCCAATCTACTGTAATTACCTGAAACGCGTTTTAAAAAGGTTTTGTCAGCGGGAAATACTGAGTGAATCATTCTATTTACTAAAATAATCTTGTTTGTTATAATTTACAATATTAAGAAAGATTACAATGTTGCTGATATCAACCAACTACCCACAGTACTTTGTCACTCGACCCATTGGCCCATTCGTCCAATGGTGTCTGTGATTATGGTCATATCACCCCTTGGCTGCCCCAATGGTGAAGATTATCAAGTAATGTATACAAAACCCCACATACCGGCTGTAATTTGGTGATTACATAAACTTAATCCCTGTAATTATAACTTTGAAATAAATAGGGTTTCGTAAAGTAATTTGATAAAAAGAGAATGACTCACATTGCAAATTTATACGGGCAGAGTTTAGCCTACTGATTAGCCTTTTATCCTAAATTTAATAACAGGCACACAATTCTGGGTTAGTAATCAATACAGCATTTACGATAACTCACGAGATCAACCCTCATAACGAATGACAAAGTGCTATGCTTAAACATCCATCGAATTAACGACTAATGACAAAGCATCACCCTAATGTGGGCAGCACTTAAACATCCATTGAGTACATTGATCGATCGGACAATGAATCGTAATAGCGATCGAGTTAATACCCTGATTGCGGCGTCGATTAGTGATCCGTGTGTGTTAATTGTGGTAAATAGAGCATAACTCAGTGCCTAAAACGAATTTCTTCGTCGAACGAACAACAGAATGCAAGTGCCAGGCCCTTCTATTTATACCCAAAATTTGCACCTCCCGCTAGTCGCGGAAGAATCCGTGTCACGTGCCGCGTGTCGCCTGGGATGACATTTCTAGAATAGAGTAGGCACGTGTCCCAGTAGCTTGGCTGAGTTGGTGAAATTGGAAAATTCGAGTTTGACAGCACATAATTTAGATAATCGTGACTAGGGTTTACCCCCCCTGAGTTTTAGGGGCCCTGATCCTGATTCTGATTGTTCTAAAAATTTTAGGGTTTATACATAATCACTTGGGTTTCTTAATTATGGTTTCCTATTGAATAAAAATAATATAATAAATTAAATAGGACTTTTAATAAGGGTTGTTACATTCTCCCCACCTTAATAAAAATCTCGTCCTCGAGATTTACTAGAATAATTGAGGATACTTTTGCTTCATTTTTGATTTCCAGTTCCTAAATATATTTGGGTCCTCTCTTTGAATCTCATTTTACTTTAACTAGCACTAGTCGTTTATGCTTGAGAAACTTCACTTTTCTGTCTTCTATCTGAAGAGGTTTCTTTATGAATTTTAAATTTTTCGTTTACCTTTATATCTTGGAGAGGTACTACCAAATATTCGTTTGATAGACATTTCTTGAGATTTGGGTTATGATATTTCTTTTAGGTTTATGTCATATTTTAGTCAACAAAATGACACAGAATTAAATATCAAATTTTGTGAATACGAGTTGTATAATAAATTGGACTCAATGGTTAAACTGAATTAGTTCAAGAAATTGATGACAAACGAATGAGATGAAATGATATAATTTCCAAGGTGACTAAGTTCAAACCAAAAGATATTTGATCAATAGATTTTTAAAATGAATGTGAAGGATTTTTTTTTTTTTAGAATCAATAAAATTCTTTGTCAAAAGAAAGCTTACTTTGATTGGCAACTGAGGGAGACTTAGAATTGACAGGTTCCAAATAAAAATAAAGGCATGAAAAATGATTTGTCAAATATTAAATTATGATATGAGAAAATCAATGTGCTGAGATGAGTACATTGCAAAGATACACTTAAAGAAAATAGAGTTAGTGTATCATTGTTTAGTGTTCCAATTTGTTTTAATTGTGAAAACAATGTGATAGTATACTATTAGTGATCATATTTTTCACATTATGTCCTAGAGATCGAAATATAATAAGAACAAGTTGTTTTGGCATGACCAACTATTATATTATATTTGTATAGCAAATGTAATATATATTATTTTGTGTTCCTGTCTGAACCTTATCTTAAATATAAATATTATGTAATATATATTATTTGTTACACATTTTTACTATATGTAAATGGTCACCACTTTTAAATAAATATTATTTTAGTATTTTATTATACTATGTAAAATAAGTTATAATATATATTACAAAACACCGCAATGAAGTTATTACATTACAAAATATTTTAGTATTTATTATTTTGTAAAAGAAATCACTATTATTTATAACTTTAAATGAAAATTAAAGATGTAAAAATATTTATTGTACAAAAATATTTGTAAAATATTTTGTAAATATATAACACTTAATGGGTCGATTCTATGTGATTACTTATTTTTATTTTGAAACCATATAACGTTGTAAATGTATTTACAAATATTGAAAATGGAGACTACTCTTATTTAGTATAATGTTCCTTTAACCTAACTTAGTTGATGACTACCATTTTATATGGTCATTTTCTTACGAAAGCGTTACGGTACATAGTTACCATAAAACATGTAATAAACAATTATTTATATAATTTTATTCATTCCTCTAATTCTTGTATTGCTTTATGAAAATATGACTTCTCTTTACAGTATAAAGTATATATAAAATATTTTAAAATTTACTAATTAAGTATGATAACTTAATTGATATATATTAACTAGTTATTATCATAGTTGGATATTGGTTAGTGCTGCCTTGTTTAAGCATAGGTGGCCAATCCATGCCTAACTAAGGCTAGGCTATACAATACCTGCCATTGACAATAACCCTAGTATTAAAAATAATACTAACACTACTATTATTAATATATTATTACTAATAATATTAATTATCAATAACTTAAACATAAATTTAAATGAGAGTATACCTCAAATAAAAATATAAATTCTTCACCTCAATGGTTTAATAAGAATATAGTGATACTATTTTATAAATTAGGTAATCACTTATGTAAGTTTCCATATATAATAAATTTTATATAATGTTTTTCTATTGAAGATTGTTAAAACAATAATTATCATGAAAGGATCGATTGATGTTGTAAGAATCATTAAGAGATACACTGAAATATGACAAGAATTTGTGTATCATTATCTTAGCACACGATGTTAAGATGGTTTTTATAACTATATAAATAATTAAATCCGTAAACGAGATTAGTGCAAGCTTTAAATTTTGTGAAAACGTCAGTACAAGGTGATCGTGATTAAAGAAATGATTTAATGAAGTCGAAGATTTAAACAAGCCTAGTATGGTTCAAAACAAATGAAGTGCTTGTTGGGACTTATTTGAATATGATAGCTTCCATCTATTTATATGGAATCTTGAAATGAATATGTAATGTGAGCAAGTCAAATAATTTAAACTTGATTTAAACAAAACAAGTTTTAATAAGAAAGTTCGGACATGGTCACAATAGAAACTATGTATGTCAAAGAAAATTAAGTTTTTCAAGAAATTTGTTGACTCGATATCAAGGAATTATTGTTTTGTAATAATACGGTTCACAGTACAAAAAGCGGAATGATATTTGAGTTTTGATAAAATAATAAATCGGAATGAAGCCCTCTAGTGGTCTTTATAAATCAAACGAACCACATGCGAAATAAACAGTGTATGTGTAACGTGTGGATTTACCAAGAAATGAAATAGATCAATATTTGCTACTATGGAAGAAATCCTTATAGTATGATGACCATTAAAGGAAGTAAAAACACGAAAGTCAACTTATTATATGTAGAAGTCAGAATTTCAACGAAAGAAATATAAGAACTTTATCTGGGATTTCGTGTGATAACCGTTGTTAAGTGACATTACCAAGGAATGTCGAATGAAATGAAATGAATTAGGGGATTTGCAAAGGTATGTGACTTCTTTTTGTAGTACTAATAATTATGATTCTGATAAGACTGTGCAATGATGGTTGTGAAATCTTGTTACAACGTACCTCAGCGAGATTCATGTTGGTTGTAGGATCACGTGGCAAAGTGCTTCTTTTTGATTAGTAATTCTTCTACTGACGGAATTAGCATTGGTGTCATCGTGCCCAATTTATCTTTTCCCAAAGGTCTAGCCTTGGAAGTCGTGTGTGATATATTTCAACGTCTGTGGACGTAAAATTTTAAGTTTCATATATTTTCTTGTGCATTAGCACAACTTTACAAGCTTTTTACTTGCTTTAATAGTTATGATAATGCTTTGGAAATTCTTTATACTTTTGATGGTATCTCAACTTAAAGGGTTTCCATTGTTTATATTTTCTCACGAGATGATCAAACGAAATAATGTTTGATATCGGAAAAGAGATTCTTAATAAAGAAATCTAGACACAGATGCTTGTGCTTTATTCCAAATTGACTTTTGGAATTTCTTATAGATATACATATCTATATAATCATATATTTCACATGCTGAAATAAACATACCACTTATCAGGTCAATGTATTTAACAGATTTATATTTACAGAAAACCAGTCAGATATCTGGTCATGATACTATTTAGGGAAATCTTGTCACTTGTTTGACATATTATATACCCCGTCTTTTCCTTATTAGAATCAAGGAGGGGGAGATGGGACGCAATCATCAGGGAAAGAGAATAAGGTCTCCGCATGACTTGAGTCACCAGTTTTCTCTGCATGAAATTAACAAGGTTACTTTATTATACAACATGGGTGAAAACCTAATAAAGAAACTCACCTAGCGAAAGTTTTGCAGCAAGGGCGTCTAGATCACCCTTCTTACCAATTCTCTTCCGCGCCATTTTCTTTACAGGATGTGACGCAGTTCCGCCTTCAGGTTTTTTCCGTTTTTTTGCTTTCATTCTTAACAATGGCTCAGGACTAGACTCCAGATCAGTCGGGTCATCTGGATTCGATGCAGGAATGTCCGCCGTATCTCGAGGCTCTGCCTTAGGTTTCTTCAAATCTACAGGCGTAAGACCCTCTAATGAGTCAGACACCACTATGTAATCACACCAAGAGTCAAATACAAGGCGCATACCTTTCTTCTTTTCCGCCTTAGGTACGTTCGCCTTTGGCATATCCGCTTTCTTGGGCACAGTGGTCGCAGCAGTTATACGCTTCTTTTTCTTCGACTCAGGGCCTAAGCCTAAATTTATCAACTCACCTAACCAAAAAGAAGATAAAAGTCATATTGCAATATTACCCAAGCGCAACATCAGCAAAGAGTAATATTGCAATATTACTCAGAACATGTAAGGGTAAATACTTACCAGCACCAGAAGCAGGTCGCGCCTGCAGGTCTTCATCTTTGGGAAGTGCAAAATTCCCCACAATTTGGTGGTACCATGGCTTCTCACCGGTTTCCAACTGAACAGTCGTCATTTTTCATTTCTCCCTTTTATACGCCACCACATACAAGGCAACCCCTGCAAGAGAGCAACTGTTAACAAAAATTTCATACAACATAAACAAGAGATTTTTATAACTTACTGGCTTTGTCTTTCACGTATACTACCTTGTCAAAACGATCTGCTTTCCACAACAAGCTCATCTTCGCAGCAACCAATGCTCTTTCTGGTAGTTGGATGGAGGGGATTTCTTTGATATCTTGATAACATATTTCATCAATCGGAGCTTCCATGTTCTCTAGTGGAATCTCATCCATACCTCGAAACTCCATCTTCATTGGTATCACTCCCGATTTGATGAAGAAAAATTTTGGCTTCCTATCATAGTATGATTTAGGAGGTGTAAGCAGAATTTTCTTTGCCGATGAGCGTTGCTGGAATGAGTAAAAGCCCAATGAACAATGCAGTTGATAAAACACCCAAAACCGATCAACCATTGGTTGGATACCCATCGATTGGCAAAGAAATTCGAAATGACGTATATGAACCATGCCCATTGTAACTGTGATAAGTGGAACCGATAATGGCTAAGCACCTCAAGCAAAAACTTTGTGAACGGTAACCGGAAATTACCGTCGGCGAAATATTCCCAAAATAGGGTGGTGTAACCGGCCGACGCTTGTGCCGCCGTCTACCCTTCTTGAGGGTAGGTCGCACCCCAACTTGCTGGAAACTTGAAACCTGTAACAAGCCCATTAAGGGTCTCTTCTGACCATTTTAATGGTGGTAAGGATGAAGACATTTCTTCTGCAAGAGTTTCTGGTGTTTCACTAGTTGACTGATCGGTGCATTTTAGGTACACATTATTGAAAATTAATTACCCATATGTTAAAAACAAAAGCTATTGAACAGTAACAACATATTATATATATATATATAATAATATTAAAAACAAAAGCTATTGAACAGTAACAACATATATTATATATATATATATGTATATATATATTTTATATGTTAATTTATTAAACTTTTAATTATTTCTTTTTTTCAGTTTTACGGGTAGGGATGAGCTCGGTGCCAACCGATACCGATACCGAAAATATCGGTTACGGTACCGGTATATGAATGTAAAAATTGGTAGGCGCCAAAAGTCGGTACTGAATTTGTACTTAAGATCTTTCGGTTCGAGAAATTCAGTACCGGTACCCAGTACCATTTGCTTATCTCTGACCACGGGTTTCATACGAACAACATCATTACCATAAAACTTTTTTTGTTGATCTTCTTTCGGTTATCTTTTAGTGTTTTTTCTATATTTTCTTTTTATTCTTGTCAGTGGTTTCGTGCGCAACGCCGTCGTAGTGATTTCAAAACACATGTAAACACAGACTAAATAACAAAAGAAGTTCGCCGCAACGCGGCGATTGTGAAAAAACCTAGTTTTAATAAAAATGCATTGATATTGGTATAAAATTAACTACATTGATTTGTTTTTGTATAATGTAGGTTATGATGTAAATGGGCCTAAAACCATAAATTTATAAATAAAATATAAAAGCAAATGCGACCAAGTTTAGAATATTAGAAAATCGGTTTTATACTGACGTTTAAATTAAATGGCTGTAATTGCTTATGAGAAAATGAGGAAAATAATAAATAAACTTGAAAGATGTAATTGAATTATTAATGTATTTAATTATTATATTGCAGTGAAGTTAATAATTCATGTCTTTAATTGTTGCTCAAAGTACAGGAAGGAAAAAATGCATTAGAATTTTGAGTGCAATCAAGTTTTGTAACCTTATTATTTAATGGACTGCCTATGGGCCTTAACTAATTAAATGGAAGATATGAAGTGATAAGAATCAAGTGGGCTGCACGTTGGAAAAAAAAGTGGGTCTAAGGGCTATAAAGGAGGCAGAGGAGTTGACGGCAGCCTTCTTGGCTGTCGTTACATTCGACAACAATTTTGGGGGAGGATGCAATTTTTGAAGGGAACGGCTGAGGGTGATCGCAAGGCAGTGGACGCACGGAAGGGCAGCCGCCTTTTGGCGGCTGCATGATCGTCTAGGTGGCGTTCTCCAAGCGTACGGTTTGTAGGGTTGACACTTTTCTCAGTTTTATTCATGTTTGGATTTGTTTTTGACATTGACAACGTCGTATAAACAATTTGATGAGTTGGTTTATTTATACTATTTGCGTGTGATGGAGTTCTTGCTTTACAACTTATTCGGTTGATGACAAAACCTTGTAGCTTGTTGGGTGACATAGAGTAGGTTGACTCACATTAGTAAATAGGGTATTAAATTGTAAAAGATCTGATGACAAAGATCTGTTTTTGATTACCACTTAAATTAACCGACTTTTAAGCATCATGTCTATGTGGTGTCCAATTAATGATTAAGTTGAGTTTTGTGTAAACCTAAAATCTGAAACTTGCAGGACATTACCTTTATCTTTTTGCTTGTGGCTTCTGCCCGGATGAACGATTACGTTGTTTTTCATTAAACTTTGTTTACGGATTCTTTTTAACCGGAAAAGCTTGACCACTTGTGTTGAATTCTTGGTAAACGTTTTTTATATTTGAATTATTTGTCGTTTATCAAGCGTATTGGCGATATACTTGCATCGTTAGCTGGTTGGTAAATTGGTGGGTAGTTGATATAAATAAATGGATTATTAGGTTGTATGGTGAATCTTAAAAACTATCCCTAATAATTAATCAAATTCATTAATTCCGAGGTCATGTCTATGTGGTGTTTTGAATCGGTAAACATGTTTTCGTGTTAAACTTGCAATCGGGATTCTGGGTGGGAGTTGCTTTTCTTTTATATATAATAATTCTCTAGTTAAACACTAACCACAAATTTTCCATGGATACGATACCCTACTTACGCTATCTACGTAGTTTAATTATATTTTCAATTGACTCTGACGACAGTCATTAAAATGGCGCTGTTGCCGGGGAATTAGTGCGCTTAGTGTTTTTCTAGTTTTCTGAACAAAAAAAAAACATATAGAAAAATACAAAACAAAAATCCAAAAAAAAATTTCTTTTATTTTGTATTATTTATTTTTCTTTAATTCAGTACTAGGGATGAGCATATGCCACCGAATACCGATCCCGTACAGATCCCGATCCCGATCGGTATCAACTTTTTGGCGTTTTCGGTATCGGTACGGTACGGTATCGGTATTATACCGATACCGACCCTCAAAATACGGTATAATACCGATACCGTACCGTACTGATACCTAACCGACATGTTTCGGTATCGGTACCTAGTTTGGGTGAGATTCGGGATCGGTATTAGGCGGTATCGGTTCGGTATCGGATACCGATATGCTCATCCCTATTCAGTACTACGCTTGGTTATCCTTGTTTTAGTTTGTACAAGTGAATTCTTCGAAACATGGATAGAGCTTATCAGATCAAGATTCAGTCAGAACTGTCCATACTCAATCTCCATTTGGATGGCGATGATTTGAACATCACTTGTAAAGAGCAACCCGAGTTTTTACTGAACGCGGTCGTGAAAGAAATGCTATACGATCGCATTGGAATATTCATGAGGATCCTACTTCTTTAAACATGGGAGTTTGTTCCAATCTTCTGTACATATATTTTTTCTTTTAACTTTGAGTCGTAGTTTCCTTCCACATTGAGGACAATGTAGAATTTAAGTGTGGGGAGGGGGAACTAGTGTTTTAGTTTGGTCTTATAAAAAATATCAAAAAAAAATTGAAATAAAAAATCAAAAATCCAAAAAAATTGAAAAAATAGAAAATGTCTTGAGATATTTTTCTGTAATAAATGGAAGATGATATGTATAATCAGTTTGTTGGCTTGTGATTACTATATATATATATATATATAGTGGTATATAGTGAAGAGTTCAAATGAGAAGGAATTTTTTATAAGAAGAAAAAAGAAGTTTCAACCAACAAAAATGTTTCATTTTACTTCATTTAATATTTGTATTTAATTTTAATATAAGGGTATATTGGTAAACTTACATAGATAATTAATTTGTATTCTTCCACTTTAATAACCAAGTAAATTAAATTTTGTAACTTCTTTTCAAAATATATACTTTTTTTTCAAATTTAAAAACAACTTAATTTAAAGTGTAGAATAAATTATTAGGTGTGTAAGATAAATTACAAGTTGTGTATGATATATTTTGAGGTGTGTAGGATAAATTTCGACGTGTGTATGATAAAATTCTATAATGTGTAGGGTATATGTAGGAATATTTTGATATGTGTAGGTTCTGTAGATTATATGTAGGATAATTAATGATTAGTTAACTAATTAATTAAAGAGAGAAAAATTAATGAGATGAGTTATAAATTAATTAGTATTTTACCAATATGTCCTTTCTTCTTTTTCTTCTTTCAATAAATTTCTTCTCAAATGAACCACCTCCTATATATATATATATAGGACAAAGATCCGTTAGGAACCACCTCTTATTGCGAGAATCGCGAGAACCAATGTGAACACAACCAAAAATGCCTAAGGGTGGTTCTCGCGGTTCTCGCAATAAGGGTGGTTCTCGCATGAACCTTACCCTATATATATATATATATATATATATATATATATATATATATATATATATATATATATATATATGACAAGGATCCATTAGGAACCACCCTTTATTGTGAGAACCGCGAGAAACAATGTGAACACAACCAAAAATACTTAAAAATAGCTAAAAAGCTCACAAATTTTTTTTTAACATTTTTTTATAAGAAAATCGCAACTTTTAGTAGCAAAAAAAAAAAAAAAAATTTTGGCTACTAAAAGTAGCGATTTTAATGTAAAAAATATTAAAAAAAATTTGTGTGTTTTTTTGCTTTTTTTAGAATTTTTTTTTTCTTTTCTTTGCTTTTTTTAGGTTTTTTGAGGGTTTAGTTTTTAGCATTTTAGCTTTGGGGGGTGGGGTGGGGGGGGGGGTGGTTAGGTTTTTTTGAGGGTTTTAGTTTTTAGCATTTAGCTTGGGGGGGGGGGGGGGTTAGGTTTTCTTTTTTTTTTGGGGGGGGGGGGGGTGGGGGTTAGGTTTTTTAAGGTTTTTTTAGCTATTTTAGGTTGTGTTCACATTGCTTCCCGCGGTTCTCGCAATAAAGGTGGTTCTCGCATGAACCTTACCCTATATATATATATATGTGATAACGGACAATCGGTCACACGTCTAACTTAGGATATGTGGGTAGGCCCAGCCAGTTGAAATGTTTCTTAGGAATGATATAATATACTTAAATTAGGAGTCTTGTGGGTTCTCGCCTTAAAAGCTGTGACAAAGTTGAAACTGTGGAGAGTATAAGAGGTACGTTATAAGTAAAAAGCTTATAAGTTTTTCCGATTAAATTGGCACACATGTTTCTTTTTGTGAAAACAAATCCGAAACAGTGTGGCGCCAAAAAAAAAAAACATTCCATCGATTCATTCCATTCATTTGAGCATATGTTAAAAAAACGAAGCCTATGGTATTGCCGCGGGGATAGCAACTCATGCGGTACATACCCTCTAGGTGGAGTTAAAAAAATGTGAAGTTTATGGCATTAACCATGGGGATGGTGACTCGTGTGGGGTATGTCCGCCAAACTGATCATAAGAAAAACATGTAAAGCTCACAATATCATCCATCTATCCATCATAAATATCGGAATTGCATAAGAGTTTTATATATAAGACGGTAGATTATAAATCTTTTAACCTTATAAGCTTGAAACGGGATTAGGTGGCATTGTAGTTTTATGAGTGTGAGATCCATAGATGACTATAATCAATTGAACTTAATAAATCGTGAATAAGGGCTTGGAACTGGCGGTTGGGTTTAGGTGGATCATATACCTGCAATCTTGGTAAACGTGTAGTTTGATCTGTTAATAAATTAATTGAATATATTGATTGCCAATGTTCTGATTGTCATTCCATTGCAAGTAATTTTTTTTTGGACGAAAAAAGATAAGTGTGGGGGATTCATTTTGATGACTGTCGTTAGTGTCATGCAAAAACCTATTTAACCTAGATAGCTAGGGTAAGCAGGGTATTGTATCCACGGAGGGTATGTGGTCAGTTAAGTTTTCTATTTGATTAACTAAAACAAACTAAAATAAACAAAAAGTAAAAACTGAGCGGTTTAAATAATTATAGAAAAAAAACTAAACTAAACGGCTGAAATAATAATAATAATAAAACAAAGCAACTCCCTCCAGATGATGGATGTTTTATTAAAACAATAATGGACTCCATATCTGCCCACTTGTTCTCCAAGCCAAGTCCACATGATGTTATATTCTAAGATGTATAATAAAACCGTTGGCTGCTCGGCCATCCATTACATGTCTGAATCTGTCTATTCTCTCTCCGGAAGAAAAGGAATCCCTTATTTGTCCTTTTACTTTATTGGAAATTAAAGATGCAGTGTGGGATTGCGATGGAGATAGGGCACCTGGCCCTGACGGGTTTAATTTCAAGTTCTTGAAGCGATACTGGAACGGATTGCAAGGAAATTTCCTAAAGCTTTTTGAGGAGTTTTACGTAAATCCACATTTGAATAGAAGCTGTTCTTCTTCTTTTATCGCTCTTATACCCAAAATCAAGGATCCAATGAAACCTGCTGACTACCTTCCCATTAGTCTCATCGGTTGCATTAATAAGGTAATTTCGAAAGTGCTGGTTAATAGGCTAAAACGAGTCCTCAGTCGGCTGATATCCGAGGAGCAAACAGCTTTTCTAAGTGGTAGGAATATCACTGATGGGCCGCTAATCTTGAATGAAATATGTGCTTGGCTGAAATGTTCGAGGAAAACCGCTATGATTTTTAAGGTCGACATTCATAAAGCCTATGATTCTCTTTGCTGGAATTTCTTAAACACAATTATGGAACAAATGGGATTTCCAACTAGATGGCGGGATTGGATCATGGCAACGCTTAAATCAGCCCGTGCCTCTGTCTTTGTAAACAGATCACCTACGATGGAGTTTGAGTGTTCTCGGGGGCTAAGACAAGGAGACCCACTATCTCCATTCCTTTTCTTAATCGCCATGGAGGCTCTCTCCGGGATTATGAAGAAGGCTTCGGGGGATGGACTCTTCTGCGGTGTTAGATGTAATAATTCAGGTATGGCCCTTTCTCACTTCCTATATGCAGACGACGTGGTTTTCCTTGGTGAGTGGTCAGAGTCCAATGCAAAAAACCTTAGACGAATTTTAAGATGCTTTTATCTCTCGTCTGGTATTCAAGTGAATTTCTCCAAGAGCCGTTTTTATGGGATCGGTGTATCTGATGCGGAACTGATGGGTTTGGCAAATACTCTCCGATGTAGAGAAGGATCTTTTCCCTTCAAATACCTCGGGTTATATGTTGGAGCTAACATGAACTTAGTAAGGAATTGGAGGCCAGTTATTGATCTATTCATGTAACAACCCTCGGTAAAACCAACACCCTCATAATATTTCCGACACTCTAATATATTATAAAATGTCCCAATATGTTTTATATTATACCCCGTATGTGAAAACCGAGCCCTAGTTATGTTATAGTATATAAAATAAATAAAAATCTGAAATTTGTAAGTTGAGGCGGGCCGCGAAAGACCTCACCTCAACCCTACGCGGGCCGCGACAGTTCATAACACGCGATTACACCAGAGCCCGACACGTGTCGACATCGTGGCGGACCTACTAGCTGACCCAGCTAAGCTATATGTTGACCGATGTTGACGCGGGCCGCGTAAAGGTCCCTTGTCTTTTACGCGGGCCGCGACAAGACCAGATTACACAACTATAAATAGATGGCATCAGTTTTCAGTTTCCATCGCTCATTCTCAAATCTCATTCTCGAATTCTGAAGTTATAGACATAATATTTTGGGTATTATACCCCTAATTAGCGAGGTTCTGCTCCATTGTAAGTATTATAACCCCAGTTTCGTAACAGTTACGCTGCCCGATTTATTTAGGGTTCCGTAACAACTGTCGTGGTTCTGCCCGACGTAGTTGTTGGAATGCCGTCTCGGGGAGGGTATCATTAATAATTTCAAAGGGTTATGGTACTAATCAATGTACATTTGTATAAATTATAGATTATAGCCAGGAAACCCTTACGAAAATCCTAAGACAGCAATGTGAGTTTATCCTCTTTTCGTTAATGTTTTTGGAATACTTTACAAAACCTTAATTATTTTACAATGTGATTAAGTGGGGATTGAGTCTTTGTAGTTCTTCAATTACTGCCGGTATTATGGGGTTTTGTATACAAAATTTATTACTGCTTGTGAGTAGTAAGTCAGGAATGACAGTTCATTACTATTGGACAACGAGTTAGCCAATGGGTAATTTGACTATAGCCATAGATCCGGTCGAGTGGCAAATACTGAATGAGTAATTGTGTAGAAATAAACAATGTGATCGCTCTCAATACTGTCTTAATTGATAAAATGTTTCTTGATTAAACTGGGATTCACTCACCAGTATTTCCGACTGACAAATGTTTTTAAAACGCGTTACAGGTAACACAATGTGAACAGCCAATTAATGAAAAGCCAGCTGGAGAGCACTGAAGGCTTGGGAAATTTGGCTATAAAAGTTACCTAATAAACGATGTTTTAAATTCAATAAAATAGGGTTTGTCCCTATAAATGTATTATAAATGTATTGTAATAAGAAACTTGGGTTTTGCCCATGTATTTATTAATATCAAGTATGGTGGTTTTACTCTGATAAACATTTCCTAACTACGATCCTGATGTAAATTCCGCTGCGAGACTAAACAAACTGATACCACCAAAATCTGTGATCACGTCCGCCAGTTCCCGGGGATCAGGGATCGGGGGTTGTGACAGAAGGTGGTATCAGAGCCTAGCCACTGGTCTAAGCCAAAGAAGTGTTCTGCTGACACTTGAAATTATAAAATTTTGTGTTAGGAAATAAATTACGGAAATAAGTGCATAACTGTAATTATGTGTTATGTTTTATTTGACTATTTGTTAGTTTTCAGTATGAGTGATCAAGGACCATCAGATGTGAATCGTCAGTTATCTGATTCACCTAGGAGTGAAGGTACATCATCCCAGCCTGCCCTTTCCGGGTATACTGCTGATCAGGAAGATGGAATATTTGCTTTTAGAGCTCAATCTGAAGAGCCATTCCCTACTAAGAAACGAGGATGGTTCAGTAAAGAAGCTTTTGCTCGTAGGAAGAGAATGCGAAAATTGCAACAGCAAAGGGCTTTAGCAGCTATTAAGAGAGAGACTGATGCCCATACTCAAGATATGTTAAATAGAAGCCTAGCTAATTTTCATATCTTAGCTACGACTGCTGCTGACCCAGGTCTGGAACAACTAGTAGCCCCACAACCACAAAACCCAGAACACCCCATGGAGATAGAAAATCAGGAAAACCAGGTGGGGATGCATGATTTTAACCCAGAAGAAATCCCTAGGGTGCCTGCACCAAACCCACTAGACCCGAATTACGATCCCTGGTGGGACGATAATAGGGACTTTGTGCAACGTTACCCTGTCCAGGATTATCCACCCATACAGAACATAGAAGTCTACCCAGGAATGGACCCTTTAGATCCCTATTACCAAGATAACTACATTAGGGAAATTTTAGAAGATCCTTACCAATTTCAGGAATTGTCACCCCCATATCAAGAACCCGTACCCCAGATTCCAAACCCAGTCCGAGAACCTGCACCCCCAATGAGTGCAGAAAACGTTCAAGAACTTAGGACTTTTGGGGAGGAAATTTTAGAAAGCAGTGAGAGGATGCGTCAGGTAGGAGAGCGTCTCGTATGGAAATACGATGAGCGCAATATGGATTTTTGGATAAATCCATATCCGTGAATGTTTGAATGGAGGAAGTGGTAGTAATAATAATATAATAAAAATAAAATAAAATATGTGTGTATGGATGCATATTACTATTTTATTTCTGTTGGTATTGTAATAGACGCATAAGTATATGAAAAGAGTATAGTAGCAATGATCTACGCTTTTGGCAAAACTGCGTGTCGTGTGATTAATTATATTAAAATATTATTTGTGATATTAATATGGGATAAATGTTTAAAATTCAGATGGCCGACCAAGGAAATCAAGTTAATTTGGATAATAACCCGGAAATCCAGAATGATAATATTCAGAATGACGATAATCTGAATAATGAGAACCCAAACAACAATAACAATGGAAACCAAGTGGACAATAGTGCTATCCAACATATAGTAGCACAGGGAATTATAGATGCCATGCCATTTATACTCCAAACTGTTAAGGATGCTGATAATAAGAGTAAACATAGTAGTAAGCGACCTGTTGAACCAGAAAACAGTGTAAACAATGGACTGGTACTTCAAATGCCTATTCCTAAAAGAAGAAGAAGCATGCCTTATGGTTGTTCTTATAAAGAATTTTGGTCTTGTAAACCAATGGAATTCTCAGGCAATGAAGGGGCCATTGCAACTTTACGATGGATAGAGAAGACTGAGGCAGTCTTAAGAATAAGTAAGTGTGCTGAAGAAGATAGAATATTGTTTGCTTCCAATCTGTTTAAGAATGCAGCATTAGAATGGTGGAACACTATCCTCCAGACAAGAGGAAGTGATCAAACCTACAATATGGAATGGGAAGAATTTAAAAACAAGGTAGAAAGGAAGTTCTGCCCACCCAATGAAAAGGAACAGATAGCAAACAAATTCCTAAACCTTAGGATGACTGGTGTGGATAGCAAAGGGTACACTAAGTTATTCTTCGAATATGCTAGGATTGTGCCAACTCTTGCTTCACCAGAACCAGTGTTAATTTCCCGTTATAATTGGGGATTAATTGGAGAAATAAGACACGTAGTCAAGGCAGCTAGACCACAAACCATAGAAGAAGCTGTAGAACTAGCCAATACCTTGACTGATGAATTAGTCTGTACCCGAGAAGAGGATCAAAAGAGGAACCTAACCCAGAAGTTGACTCAAGAATTTCGTTCTGGAAATTCTAACCGTGGGAGAAATCTAGGTTCTACCTCTGCACCTTACTGTAGGTACTGCAAAAGAAAACATTCTGGGAGATGTTCCATATACTGCAACTTTTGCAAAATGTCAGGACACAAAGAAGAAAACTGCAGGAAGAAAGCTAACAGCAAGGTATGTTACAATTGCGGAGAACAATGTCATTTCAAACTAAATTGTCCAAAATTAGCTCCAGCTCCAGATAACAAGAATAGCAAAAATGCTAGAGCATTTGTTTTGACTGCAGAAGAAGCCAAGATGATCCCAGATGTCATAGTTGGTACGTTTTTAGTTAATGATGTCTTTGCCAAAGTATTATTTGACTCTGGTGCAAACCAAAGTTTTATTAACACATCGTTTTGCAAAATTTTAAATCAGTCATTAACTAAACTACCACATGAATGCTTAGTAGAGATAGCCAATGGAGAAACCATTAGAATTTCTGAAATCTTGCAGGGAGCAAGCATAGAAATTTTAAATCAGAAATTTATTGCAAACCTGTATCCCATGAATCTGGCAGGATTCGATGTTGGTTTAGGAATGGATTGGTTAATAGCCAATAAAGCTAGTATTTTATGTGATCAAAAGTTAATTCAAATAAATTCACCAAAAGGTAAAATGATCACAATTAAAGGAGATAAACCTTCTAGGTATACTAAATTCATTTCTGTGATGAAAACTGCAAGTTATATGAGAAAAGGTTCTATAGTGTATTTGATTTCTATAATCACTAACACTAAAGGAAAGGATTTAAAAGATATTCCAGTAGTATCTCAGTTTTCAGATGTCTTTCCAGAAGAATTACCAGGACTACCTCCAGATAGAGAAGTTGAATTCAGGATTCATCTAATACCAGGAACGTCACCGATTGCCAAAGCACCTTACCGTTTGGCTCCTGCAGAAATGCAAGAATTGAAGAAACAATTAGATGAATTGTTGGAAAAAGGATTCATACAGCCAAGTTCGTCGCCATGGGGAGCGCCGATATTGTTCGTTAAAAAGAAGGACGGCTCAATGCGTATGTGCATTGACTACCGTGAATTAAACAAGGTCACGATTAAGAATCGGTACCCATTACCAAGAATCGATGATCTGTTTGATCAGCTACAAGGAGCTCGATTTTTCTCTAAAATCGATTTAAGGTCAGGATATCATCAATTAAAAGTACAGGAAGAGGATATTCCTAAAACTGCTTTTAGAACAAGGTATGGTCATTATGAATTTACTGTCATGCCATTTGGTTTAACCAATGCCCCAGCTGCATTTATGGACATGATGAACCGAATATGTAAGCCATATTTGGACAAATTCATAATTATTTTTATAGATGATATTCTAATTTATTCTAAGAATAAAGAATATCATGCAAGGCATTTGCACGCACTTTTAAGTGTATTAAGAAAGGAAAAGCTTTATGCTAAGTTTTCAAAATGTGAATTTTGGTTAGAACAGGTACAATTCCTTGGACACCTAGTTAATCATGAAGGAATTCATGTAGATCCAACAAAGATCGAAGCAATTACGAAATGGAAAACCCCTGAGTCACCAACCGAGGTTAGAAGTTTCTTAGGATTGGCCGGTTATTATAGAAGATTTATTAAAGATTTTTCTAAAATAGCCATTCCCTTAACTAAGCTAACTTGTAAATCTGTTAAGTTTGAATGGGGATTAAAACAAGAAGAAGCCTTTCGAATTCTTAAGCAAAGATTAACCCATACACCTATATTAGCATTACCAGAGGGAACTGAAGATTTTGTAGTCTATTGTGATGCTTCTAGATTAGGTTATGGATGTGTATTGATGCAACGCCAAAAGGTTATAGCTTACGCATCTAGACAACTTAAGAATCATGAAGAGAATTATTCAACCCATGATTTAGAGTTAGGAGCCATAATTTATGCTCTTAAGATTTGGAGACATTACCTTTATGGTAGTAAGTTTACCATATTCACTGATCATAAGAGTTTAAGGTATGTTTTCGGGCAGAAGGAGTTGAATATGAGACAAAGACGCTGGATGGAATTTCTTAGTGATTATAACTGTGATATCCAGTATCATGAAGGAAAAGCAAATGTAGTGGCAGATGCTTTAAGTAGAAAATATCATCAAAAGCCAAGAAGGGTACGTTCTCTTAAATTAAATCTACAAATAGATTTAAATTAACAAATAAGAGAAGCACAAGAATCAGTAATCAAAGATGATGCTGAAAAATTAAAAGGTATGTTAAAAGAATTGGAGCAAGGAACAGATGGAATTTGGAGGTTCCATAAAAAGAGAATGTGGATACCTAAATTAGGAAACCTGCGTAATCGTATATTAGAATAAGCTCATAAATCTAAATATAAGATGCATCCAGGAAATGATAAAATGTACCAGGATTTAAGGAAAAATTTCTGGTGGATAGGAATGAAGAAGGACATAGCAGTCTATGTTTCTAAATGTTTAACTTGTTCACAAGTTAAAGCTGAACATCAGAGACCCTCAGGTTTGTTACAGCAATTAGAAATGCCAGTGTGGAAATGGGAATTAATAACAATGGATTTTGTTACCAAATTACCCAAAACTAGGAAAGGAAATGATACAATCTGGGTGATTGTAGATAGATTAACTAAGTCAGCTCATTTTCTACCAATGAAGGAAACAATTAGTAAGGAACAATTATCTAAATTATATGTAAATGAAATTGTTTCTTTACATGGCATTCCTTTATCAATTGTTTCTGACAGGGATAGCCGCTTTACATCTCATTTTTGGTCAAGTTTCCAAAAGGCAATGGGAACCAAGATAAAACTAAGCACGGCTTATCATCTACAAACGGATGGACAAAGTGAAAGAACAATTAAGACAATGGAAGACATGCTTAGAGCTTGTGTAATTGACTTTGGAGGTAATTGGGACGATCACTTACCTTTAATAGAATTTTCTTATAATAATAGTTATCATACAAGTATCAATGCCGCACCATTCGAAGCACTTTATGGACGAAAGTGTCGAACCCCAGTCTGTTGGGCAGAAATTGGGGAAAAGCAACTATCTAGACCTGAGATAGTGCAGGAGACAACTGATAAGATTATTCAAGTCAAGGAACGACTGAAAGCAGCACGTGATAGACAAAAGAGTTATGCTAATAACCGATGCAAGCCGGTGGAATTTCAAGTAGGAGATAAAGTGTTGTTGAAAGTCTCTCCTTGGAAAGGAGTAGTAAGATTCATCAAACGAGGAAAGCTAAGTCCCAGGTATGTTGGACCTTTTAAGATTATTAGAAGAATAGGACCTGTAGCCTATCAGCTACAATTGCCAGAGGAAATGGCAGGAATACATGATGTGTTTCATGTATCTAATCGTAAAAAGTGTTTAGCTGATGAATCATTGATAGTGCCTCTTAAGGATATAGAGGTAAATGAACAACTCAAGTTTGTAGAAAGACCTCTACAAATTGAAGACAGGAAAGTCAAGAATCTCAAACATAAGAGACTAGTTCTAGTCAAAGTGAAGTGGGACTCTAAAAGAGGACCTGAGTACACATGGGAGCTTGAATCGGAAATGAAAAGAAAATATCCACACTTATTCCAGTAGATCTCGGGGACGAGCTCTAAAACAAGGTGGGGAGAATGTAACAACCCTCGGTAAAACCAACACCCTCATAATATTTCCGACACTCTAATATATTATAAAATGTCCCAATATGTTTTATATTATACCTCGTATGTGAAAACCGAGCCCTAGTTATGTTATAGTATATAAAATAAATAAAAATCTGAAATTTGTAAGTTGAGGCGGGCCGCGAAAGACCTCACCTCAACCTTACGCGGGCCGCGACAGGACCAGATTACACAACTATAAATAGATGGCATCAGTTTTCAGTTTCCGTCGCTCATTCTCAAATCTCATTCTCGAATTCTAAAGTTATAGACATAATATTTTGGGTATTATACCCCTAATTAGCGAGGTTCTGTTCCATTGTAAGTATTATAACCCCAGTTTCGTAACAGTTACGCTGCCCGATTTATTTAGGGTTCCGTAACAACTGTCGTGGTTCTGCCCGACGTAGTTGTTGGAATGCCGTCTCGGGGAGGGTATCATTAATAATTTCAAAGGGTTATGGTACTAATCAATGTACATTTGTATAAATTATAGATTATAGCCAGGAAACCCTTACGAAAAGCCTAAGACAGCAATGTGAGTTTATCCTCTTTTCGTTAATGTTTTTGGAATACTTTACAAAACCTTAATTATTTTACAATGTGATTAAGCGGGGATTGAGTCTTTGTAGTTCTTCAATTACTGCCGGTATTATGGGGTTTTGTATACAAAATTTATTACTGCTTGTGAGTAGTAAGTCAGGAATGACAGTTCATTACTATTGGACAACGAGTTAGCCAATGGGTAATTTGACCATAGCCATAGATCCGGTCGAGTGGCAAATACTGAATGAGTAATTGTGTAGAAATAAACAATGTGATCGCTCTCAATATTGTCTTAATTGATAAAATGTTTCTTGATTAAACTGGGATTCACTCACCAGTATTTCCGACTGACAAATGTTTTTAAAACGCATTACAGGTAACACAATGTGAACATCCAATTAATGAAAAGCCAGCTGGAGAGCACTGAAGGCTTGGGAAAATGTGGCTATAAAAGTTACCTAATAAACGATGTTTTAAATTCAATAAAATAGGGTTTGTCCCTATAAATGTATTGTAATAAGAAACTTGGGTTTTGCCCATGTATTTATTAATATCAAGTATGGTGGTTTTACTCTGATAAACATTTCCTAACTACGGTCCTGATGTAAATTCCGCTGCGAGACTAAACAAACTGATACCACCAAAATCTGTGATCACGTCCGCCCGTTCCCGGGGATCAGGGATCGGGGGTTGTGACAATTCAGGAATAGATTGTCAATCTGGAAAGCAAAAAAGTTGTCGTATGGTGGAAGGATTACTTTGCTGAAATCGGTATTAAGTTTGCTGCCCACGTATTTCTTCTCTATTTATAAAGCGCCGGCACAGGTTCTGAATCAGTTAGAAAGGCTGCGGCGTATTTTTTTCTGGGGAGGGACTGAAGAAGATTCCAAAATGAGTTGGATGGCGTGGGAAAATGTGGTAACACCTGTTAAATATGGAGGTTTGGGTTTCGGAACACTACGGGACGCAAACCTAGCAATGCTAGCGAAATGGTGGTGGAGATTCAAGACTTAGCCGGATAGCCTGTGGAGGAAAGTTGTATGGGCTATTCATGGTAGCTCAAGGGCTTGGAATATTATTCCTCTTAAATTATCTTGGGCAGGGCCATCGAAGCATATTTACAATATAGCTCCAATCTTACTGAATAAAGGAATCGACATTGGTAGAAGCTTATCAGGTGTGGTTTATGAAGGCTGGGAAATTGCTTTTTGGGTCGATATTTGGGTTGGGTCAGAATCACTTCGTTTCAGATTTCCATTACTTTATCAGCTAGAAAAAAATAAATGGTGTTCAGTTGCGGAGAGGCTTCTAGTCAGGGATAATGGGAACAATCGGAATTGGGAATGGAAAAGGCAAGTGTTAGAGAATGATGAGGCTCAAGAACTACAGCAACTGTCATCGTTACTCGATGGGATCTCAGTTACAATTAGCCGAGATAGGTGGGAATGGCACTTGGATCCGTCACGTTCGTTTTCGGTCGCTAGCATCAAAAAGTTTATCCAATATCACCATAATTACAACCAGGAGTATGTCATCGAGTGGAATAATTGGTTACCGAAGAAAGTCGATGTTGTTTCCTGGAGAGCGGTTAAGGAAAGGCTTCCAACCAGGGATGCTTTAGCTAAACGAGGTATTGCGGTTCAATCGTCGGCTTGTATCATCTGTAGAGAGTATCCGGAGACGAGTGAACACCTTCTTGTATCTTGCGAATATGCCCAGGTAGTTTGGCAGATTGTGTTTCAATGGTGTAAGTCCCATCCGATTTTCGCTTTCAGTCTAAAGGATATACTTGATGCTCATCATCAATTTGGTGGATCAAAGAAAAAAAAAAAGGTGTTTCATGCTATATGCCAAGTAACGATCTGGAGCCTTTGGAACATTAGAAATGAATTTATGTTTGCTGGAAAAGAAAAAACAGTCAGCAACATGGTGGAAGAAAAAAAGATAATAAGCTTTCTTTGGATAAAAAATCGATCTAAAAACGCGGAATTGACCTGGGAGCAATGGCGTAGTTTTGATGTATTTTGATGTGTTTTGAAGTGTATTAAATTAGCAATTGTACTGGTGCTTGGTGGTTATTTTGGTGTATGTAAATTTTGGTGCTAGCCACTGGCTAGAGTTAATAAAAATTTTATGTTGGCCGTTAAAAAAAAATATTCACGTGACCACCAAAAGGAGTCAGCCGCCAAAAGAGTCCACGTGACTCTTGTCTTTTCCAACCCAAGATGATGATTATTTGATGTTGCTTGTTGACTTATCCAAACTTAATATATCGGCTGCCAATCTCTCAATGTATGCGTGTCTTGGATTTATGTTGCCTCTAGTCTTGTGCCTTCCCTTGTATATATTAATCATGAGGTGATACCATGATTCAAAGTTAAACCCCTAATGATGCCTGCCTTCACGTGTTGCCCGAGTCCTTTTTTAGGCTTTCTTTTTGATGTGATGAATTGTTGTTCAATAATTCCCAAAGTCACGTGAAGCTCTTTTTTATGTGTAGGGTTTCAAAACCATTGCATGTATGCACCCATATTCTCTCTCCGTAGGCTACGCCTACCAACGTAGGTTACGTTTTAAAGTTTCTGTTGATATTTTGCCTACCATACATGAACCGTAACCTACGGTTTCACTACGTTTCCATACCTCAAATCCATATAAAGATTGATTTCAACTTTTATCAAATGACCCAATGGCCCCTAGACTTCATTTCAGCACACGTTTCACACATTTGAGTTATCTCCTCACCCGAACAACTCCCGTTTAACTTGATATCTTTCTAATAATCCTCCATGCTTGTCCCGTTTCATCACTAAACTCTCTAATTTCGCCATATTACGTGTTCTACCTGTAAAACCATAAAAACCCGTAGTTATCATATTCGAGACGTATAATCATGTACAACGCATTAAAACACGTAATAAAATACACTTTAAGGCACGGGTTTCTCACTCTCCTTTATTGGCATGGGGATTATGAAACGGAATACGATTGCAGATCTGTTTAAAGAAAAAAGCACACAAAGGATGGAAGGATTTTTCTAAAGAAATGTACTTGGAAACGAAGAAACAAATGGGTATATATACCCATCGCAGTTAATGCCCTCGGGAGTCGTACGACCACTTTTCAGAGAAAACACGAAACCCTAGACGATAACGGGGCAAGTGGGAAGCGATAAAAGGCCTCACGCACGCGTGACAGTCACGACTGATGACGTCCCATTAATGCTTAATGTCTGACACTGTTGACAGCCTGTCACACAAACCACCAGACTTCATCACTTGCACAGTATTTTTCACCAACTTGCCTGTCACAAGTCAGCTCTTTCAAAATTCAAATCATGAAAACCTTATCTCGAGGAAAAAGAATTATCTTCTTTAAGAAGTTTTATTGGTACCCTGCGCCAAGCAACTTTGTTTGCTTCTCAACAGCAAAAGCGCACACTCCACTTTTTATCGTTCAGTGCTCCACCTACTTGCCATTTGCGCATAGGAGCACCACTGTACTGGGGGACTTGAGGGGGTATGGTCCCAAAAACCTTGCGCCAGCACAGTGGACCATATCATTATTATACTCCAAGATCATCTTTAGCAGGTCTTGCGCTGTAACAACCTATACTCTCGATCCCAATCATCGAGAGCGGGTTAGTTTACCGAATCATTATGATTTGTTGTTATTATTATTATTATTATTATTATTATTATTATTATTGTTGTTATTATATTTCTTATAGATACAGTGTGTTTAAGCGAAACACATAACATTTGCGGATCCATACGCACTTGGGCTAAGGCCCAACCAAAGTAACCTAAACCTAGCCTATAAAAGGAATATTATAAACCTTTTCTCAAAAAAAAAAAAAAAAAAAAAACCTCTAACTTTCAACACCAGCCACACAAGATCCCCTGCACCCCTCCCTCTCTCTACTAAACTCCGATCACCGGAGGTGATCTCTGGCCAGTTACCCCAAGGCCGCTCCTCCCTGATAACTCCACACGCACACCCCCAACCCCCACAATCCCACCTTCGATGGCCCCAACACCCTAATTTCCCGTCTGCCACATCACAGTAGGTCACCGGAGTGACCTTCTGCCACGATTCAGGCCGGCAATCGGACGCCGGTCTCTCCGCCAAACAGCTACACACCCACACCTGAGTCTCATATCTCCCCCGACCTCAATTCCGGCGCCGAATAAACAGCCGACGTGGGTTACCGATGAGAACGAAGAAAGAAGAACGGGAGCGCCGCCGTCTACAGCGGCGGCGGTGGTGGTTTGTTATATTCAGTCGTGCTCAGCAGGTTCAAAGGTTCGGTTGGCTCGGATTCGAGTTATGTTCAGGAACCGGGTTCATTTCGGGTCAGTTCAAAGAGTGGTTCAGACTTGGGTTCGAGTTCTTTTTGGTCCGATTCGGGTCTCGGTTCGGGTTCAGCAACTGTCGAATCCTCAGAGCAGAGGTGTGGTTGACCAACTTAGGACAAATGATTTATCTACCGAGCAAAGCAAAGATTTATAGGTACAGCTGCGGACGGACGTTGCAAACGGATGGAGTGTGCGTGGTTTGGAAAGTTTAATATTTTGTACATTATTTAATCTGTGGTTTCCAACTGTGAAAAGTTTTAACTTACATTTCCGCTGCAAAGTTAAACTATGCTTTTGAAAATGTTAAATTAGGTCGCTAATTATACTATTATTCGTAATAATAATTAATCGGTTCGAGATAATTAGCGGCTTGATCCTGGGCAGTCACACGCCTCGCGGTAATACTCCGCATGTGGAAATTGAGGGTGTGACAGATTGGTATCAGAGCCACTGGTTATAGTGAACTAGGTTTAAAATATAAAATATTCTAGTTTGAGAAATAAAATATTTTATATGGAAACCAGTCTATAACCGTTCTTCGAAAAGAAACCACAGCATCGCACTCCAAACTTGCAAGGTTTGTCAGACTTAACAGCCCACTTGGTAATTGTACCATTTGACCATTACTTGTATATGATATATGTATAAATATGTATACATATGTATAATTAGTATCTAACACCGTAATTTTTACGTACACAAAAACTGCAAACACGATATACTTTAGGAACGCACGAATCCTCCAAACCTTGAATCGACATCACAACACGCTATGTATGAAATATCAGTTGTTCTTAACCTTCGTCCACATCTTTTCCCGATCTCAACATTGGACAAGGATGAACCGAAGCTATGAATGTTTAGGAGCCTGCTACGTATCATCAAAGGAAGTCTCGATAGCGAATCGACGGAGGAGAGCCATTTTTATGTCGTGTGATATTAGAAGGAACGACAACGTCATACACATCCTTTTCATTCACGCATTTCTTTTCTCAGTTTAAGTGGTGAGGTTTGTTCCCTCATCCAACTGATCACCTAGATTCTTGAAGCGATCTAGTAGGTCTACACTACTCTATTCCTATTTGCATGCCTCAAATACAAGAAGCACACGCGGTGTATACCTTTCCTGGCAGTGTCACCACACTTCAAAAAAAATGCCATTTAGTGGCATACATTTTTAGTGGCATTTAACTTTTATGCCATTAATTTAGATTTTAGTGGCACTTTACGTATGCCATATTTGCTCGACACACATTTTTAGTGGCATTTTGGTTTTTTGTCACTAATTTATACTTTTAATGGCACTTTTGCGCATGCCATAATTGCATGATATCCACTTTTAGTAGCATTTAAATTTTTTATGCCACTGATTCACACTTTCAATTTCAATATAAAATTTGCCCTCTTTTAGTGGCACTTTTGCGCATGCCTCAGCTGATACCCGCACATCCTTTACTACGCGGTTCACTTTATAGTTTATACCAGGTCGATTCCAAGGTCTTGCGGGTTGACCCGTGGACTGCTCACCCCTAATAGCGCAATTTTGTTTTTTAAGGTTTGCTATTAACAAAAACACTATAAGTTGGTGGACGCCATAAAAAGAATTAAATATTTGATATATAACTACAATCAACAATTACAGATTTGATATATTAAATTTTATAGGGACCCCTTAAATATAATTTGGTGGACGCCATAAAAAGAAAAAGGAAGCTGGTGTAGTGGTAAACCTCCACTTTACTAACAAGAGGTCATGGGTACAATCCAAGTATAGCCTTTTTTTCTGTTTTTTTTTAAATCTAATTCAAATATAGGGCTTCTTAAAAAAACAAAAAAGTAAAAACCAAGAAGATGCCTGCTCCTCTTCTTTACAGATAAAACTAACTGACTTTTTTTAGTTTGTAACTTGAATTTTGTTACTTGTCTATTTGTTTAAGAATGACATCGTATTTTTATTTTGTGTTTTCTAATGAGTAATAACTATATATTTTTGTTATATGTTCCTCGCTTTGACCCGACCCGAACGAGGACCGACCCAAATATTTTAACATTTTGTTGTAAAAATTTTGAACACCGAAAAAAATGGACCCCATTGGAAAAAAGTCCTGGGTCCGCCACTGATAACGACCATACTTAGTAGGCATACTATACTTTAATAATTATGATATATCGGCATGATGGGTCGTATCGAGTAATAATAGTCCATAAAAAGTTGTAATTATAAATGGCTTGCGTTCGTGTCAAACCTGACAGGTTGACCATACCCGGCAGGTGATATGACGTTGATATGGAAGGTCATGATGACCATAAGGGTCATGACCACACTCTATAGCCTAATACCACTTAAAATCTCAAAACACTTATCCTTGAAATTTTTTCATTCCCTCCATAAAAGTTACAAACCCCCAAATAAACTTAAAATTTCCCTCTTCTACGAGGTTCCCTCCCAAAAGTCCAAAACTCCAAAAAATTTCAGTTTCCCCATCCCCACTCCCACCCCAAATCAATCTGTGTGAGCTCCTCTCTCAATTCCAATCGTTTCCCAAATCTTTGAACCGCTACCTCACCACCATGAACGGTTGAGCACCACCCTCCCACCACTGCACAACCACACCACCTATTTAGATGCCCCCCGTCCTCATTCAATAGCCCATCATCCTCGTTCAGCAACCCGATCATCCTCATTCAATAGTCCCTAAGTTTGTTAGGTTCAAGAGGGTTTATTGTTCTGCATTGGCCATCAACTTTGAACAGGTAAAGGTAAAAGTAACTTCGTGATTCTACCTTTTTTATTATCAATCTTATTTGGTGCCCTAGTTCTTATAATTTCAAGTTATTAGTATTTATCATTCGAATTGATACAGTAATTGGTACCGATAGTAGTTTTTGTTGATTAAACTAATTCCCTGTGTGAGTGTGAATTGTCAATTTAAATGTATACCATATGTTACTGTTTTAGGATCACAAGATATTAATTTAATTTACACAAATGTTTTTGGTTGGCCACAATTTTAGTTAATGATTATATAAAATTAGCCTCAAATATGAGATGGACAAGCATTGGTGGTCTTGTGACGGCTATGTTTATTGCTTCGAACTAAGACTCAAAGACGCCTTATTGTATTTTTATGATGTCTTAAGCTTATATTTTGCAAACTTGTATGAGACATTTCAGTGTGTTTGATTCTTCGTTGCTTATTGATTGTGTCAATGGTGAGTTGATAAGTTATTATTGAGGCGTATGTTGGTGTTTCCAGATCTTGATTGATGTTGTTAGTTGTTTAGTTTGATTAGGTTGGCTTCAGATGTTTTAAAATCATCTTTGTTAGCATGAGGTTAGTTTAGAGACAATATAAGCTTGTATAAGACATTTCAGAGTGTTTGATCCTTCATTGCTTATTGATTGTGTCAATGTTGAGTTGATAAGTTGATTTATTGAGGTGTGTGTTGGTGTTTCCAGATCTTGATTGATGTCGTTAGTTGTTTAGTTTGATTAGTTTGGCTTCAGATGTTTTAAAATCATCTTTGTTAGCATGAGGTTAGTTTAGAGACAATATAAGCTTGTATGAGACATTTAAGTGTGTTCGGTAATCTATGCTATGTTGTTGAATGCGCAAGAGGCACTCAAGGCGCGTAGGCCTTGTTTGGAGCCTAGCCGCAATGAATGACTTGAAGTGGTTGTGATATCGATCATGGCTGGATAGAGTAGTTATTGAAATGTGATTGATGAAGTATTGCAGTTTAAATATTGTGGCATATCGATCTTGCTATCCAGAACACTTTGTGTATACAGTTTTTCCAGGCATGTAACTTCTCACGGTGTTTCATATGCTGGTGGTTTTATTTTGAAAGGCTTTTGAAAGTTTAGCTGATTAACAGGGTATAATCATGTTTTTTTCTGGTGGACGATGCTCCAAAACACTTGTTTCTATGACAAAACCAATTTTCACACTTTACATGCTTTTAGGGAGGACAAAACTACCATCAAACTTAACACATTTGTATGCCGAGTTAATTATTTTCAGCTTATGAGTTTACTCTTCTTATTAGGGGATTTGTACACACCTATATATGTGCCCTTTCTTGTTACTTTCTTTGACTCTGAAAATTGCAAAAAAAAAAAAAAAAAAAAAAATCCGTTTAGAGATGTCTGATGAAAATTGAAACCTGATTTGGTATTTTAGTGACCTTCTTGAGAACTTGTTAAAACAAATTCTCCTAGTTTTCTTTTCTAATGCTTGTTAATCTTAGTTCCTTTTTTAAAAAGACATTGCATGGAACTATGGATGCTATCTATTTTCCTTAACTTCTGTTGGTTAAACACATATTCTTAGTTAGTTATTTATTTTATGCTTTAGATTGTCTAGGCAGGCGTTTGGGATCAAAGCTTCTTGGGAGGGGTGAAGACTCAGGGGTAAACCTTCTGCACACAATATCTGTGATGAAGCAGAACGATTTGGTGTAATCAGGTTCGGTTATTTGGTAAAAACCGATGTACCCGGATGGTTCTGGAACCGATACCCGAGTCTTCTTTTACGGCCAGCTTTAGGTTCTATATTTTCATCAACTTCGGTTTTCAGGTCGGGTCGGTTAAACATCGGGTCGGGTCGGTTATTGAACTTTGCTTGCTAATCGAAAGAAAGCCTGAGCACAAGAGTTTTGGACAAAGGGATATGGCAACTCCTCTGGCGTCCTCCCTCACCGGCGTTGACCTCAGAAACAGTCCACACGATGGTGATGAACGTTGGCTGTAGTTCAACACAAAGAGAACTGAGGGTCCCGCAAGTCCAGTGGTGGTAACGAGTTGTGTACACTCACATGTACATTAGTTCTTATGAATATCTGTTCTTGTATTCTGCTAAATAATCAAGTATTTTCTACAGAAATTTCGCCCAGAACTACTTGACAGCTCCCTTGTCACCTTCAATTGGTAATTTAACTCGGATGCAGTGGCTGTAAGCGTTTCCTTTTTGTACTTCTAACACGTTGATTATTTTTAATCTCAACATCTTTAAGAATAAAGCTGAGATTTATGACAATGATTTTGAATTTATCTTTAGGACTGTGAGCCTCAATGCTTTATCTAGGGAGCTTCCACCAGATCTAGGACAGCTTTTTGACCATAGATTGCTGTATATTTCTTCTTTTTATTTACTTTTAATCTAGCAGCAACTTCTATTGTTTAATTCTTTATTGAATGAAATGTTAAATTTTTTGTCGCAGGTCGTTTAGCGGAAACAATTTCAATGGTTCCCTACCATCTGAAATTGGAAATTTGCGAAATTTACAACAACTGTAAGAACATTCATGTTTATTATCTTCTATTTTTTCTCTAGATCAATCGATTAGTTCTTCAATAAATCGTATATCATCTTAATATAAGATGAAATAATGTTCGGAGTTTTTTTTAACTGGATTTACCTTTCTGCTGTGCATATATAACATATAAAAAGAGTGAAAAAGGAAGTTATTGGTTAATAGTGGTTTTCTTGAAATTTTCAAGTATCTTATAAGTATTCTTATGATCCCTTCTATCACTCCCAGGTTTCTTGGAAACAACAGTTTAAATGGTACCCTTCCTGATGCAAAGAGTGCAACACTCACAAATATGTATGTGAATTGTGAAGTGTATGGCTGCGTTGGTTTCCATATTTTTTCTATAAGTTATTTACAATTTTCTTCATGCAGTGATGTGTCCTACAATGAACTATCTGGAACACTTCCTTCTTGGGTCAATGAGGCAAACTTACAGCTGTAAGTGCATGATGTTGAGTATACAATTATTATCTCTGAATTCTGATTTGTGTCTTTTATTTTAGAAACGGTTGTTAGTGACCATTTTTGAAACTGTTTTTTGGTATAGGTCTTGGAACTAATGTCATATTTCTAATATGTGCAATTTGCAGTAACTTAGTTGTGAACAACTTCACTTTAGGAGATTCAGGAAACAGTGAGTTGCCTTCAGGTTTAGAGTGCCTCCAAAGGAATTTTCCTTGTGCTCGTGGGTCCCCATGATGTAAGACAAAACATGAAGCTTCAAGTTTTTTTTTATAACGCCAACCCACACACCCTAGGTTATTACAGATGTTAAATTAAACACACGTTAAAAAAAGCCGGCTCATGAGCCTAAACGAATCTATTGATTATATAATTTTATTATTAGTATATTAAATATGTATATATATAACTAATATAAATTAATTTATAAATAATAAACAAGCCGTGCTTGAGCTTGAAAAACTATCTACAAGCCAAGCTCCAGTTTAGAAACAAAGCTCGAATTGAGCCGAGCTGGAGGTTGAGCTTTCATAAGTTAAACGAGTTTAGGCTTGAGTCTAGCCGGGCTTGGCTTGGCTCGTTTGCACACCCAATGAACACCAAGGCAAAACCGAAAAGCAATATTAAAAAGGAAATACTAGTTTCTTCATATGCAGTATACCCTTTATGCTCATGTTACATATATTTTATCTAGATCAAATTCTTAGTGATGTCACTGATTGGTACTTGAGTTTCAGTCATTGCTGAATGATTCATGTTTTGGAATAGTTACTGGTATGTGAACTAGTGATTCTTTAATGTAAGCATAATAGGTAATAGCAAATAAGTGATACGGGAAACGGGTCAAAACTGGGCAAGTTGAGTTGCCCTAAAACACTTTTTTTTACTGAATTCATACCAACCTTGTTACAAGATCAAAATTGAAATCTTTTTAAAGAGAACCACTCATTGGATTGTAATGTAAGTGAGGAAAGTTAAAAGTGAGAAGTGAGGATATATATTGGAATTTCAAAATTTGATTTTACCACCCATACCATCAGCTCCAACTTCAATAAATACTTATGTTCAGCGGTTGTAGATTCTGCAGGCAACAACGGATGAGGTGCCAAGAGCAGCAACAGGTTTACCTACGATGGTTTTGAAAGATCTGGTAGCTTGAAGGCACTACTAGGAGCTGATTTTTTTATTGTGGGCCTAAAATGATGCAGCAACAACAGCAAGCGTTACCCATCAGTTGTGAAAATCAGTTTAATAGTGGCGATTAGCTGTCTTTTTCTATACCAACTGATTCAAACATCCAAAGTATAAAATACATTGTACTTCCAGTTGAAGTAAGTATACTAAGAACTTGTTATCTCCAGATAGTAATGATTTTCTAGAATCACTTAAAACCGTTAACTTCTTTCAAGGAAAAATACTATTTTTGAGGACCTAATATGTAGGGTGCAAGATTTGCATACAAATGGTTTTCTGAAAATGTCTTTTGAATTTGTACCCATCAAATTAAGACTACCTTGAAGTATTTTCTTGGTGATGTAAGATTAGTAGTCTTTTTTAGCGGAATCTAATCAAGATGTTAGCAACCTTAAAATGTGTATGTTCATATATCTTGTTAACATTTTTACATACATTTAACTACACGAATGAACCATTTTTTTCTTTTACGATTACGTATTTCTATACTACCATTTTATATATTTATATGTTGTAGGTCCCTGGTATTGGTTCTTTGGTCTCTAACAACTCTTTACCTTAGCATTTTCAAGAAGACATAATGATGGTAATTACCTTTAACTATTTTGCAATATTAAATGGATATGCTTATGTTGTTGTAAACTTAGTATGAAACTGATAAACTTTTCATTTTGCAGGGCAAGAAAGATGTTTGGATAATTGATCTTCAAATTTTTTGTTGACATTGCATTTAAGGTAATATGTTGGTTTTTGTCTAATTATTAGATGTTCAGGCCATTTTCTTATACACATTTTGTTTTGAATCAAGAATAATGAATTTATAAATTAAAGAACTCTTAGATTTTTTTATGAACTAATACTAATGCTTGATGATATCAGGGTAGATATCAATCTATGAAGAGAAGCTGTTGAGTTGAGTTTTAGATAGTGAATTCCTCACCCAAAAGAAAGTTTAGGCCTCTTGTGTAAACATTTAGAATTTGGAATATGTTACTTGTTACATAATGTTTTGCTAACATTTGGAATATGTTTCGGATCGAACATATTATTGAAGTTATAATATTATGATTTCTACATTTACATTTATCAAACTTTTATTTAGTATTTTATATCGAAAATGTGATTTGTGGCAAAATTATTTGCCACTGAAATAATATGTAAAAATTAACTGAAAACAGTTTTACGACACACAATTTGTGCCACTAAAACTAGTATATGGATAAATATGATTACTTTTTAGAGGCATAAAACTGTGCCGCTAAAGTCCTTTATTTATATTGTGGCAAAAAAAAAAGTGCCGCCAAAAGCCCAAAACTTTTGTGCGGCAGATCCAAAAAGTGCTACTAAAAGGCTTTAGCGTCAGCGCTTCTAGTGGCACTTTTTTTGTGTGCCACACATTCCTACATAGGTCTTTAGTGGCACTTTTTTGTTTTGTTGTGGCACTTTTTGTATGTCACTATATGGCATTTTTTTTGTACCAATCGCATCACATTCCCACCGATCACGAAGCTATTTCTCTTAATTCCTCGCTACATAGTTGATTCTTATTCAAGCTTATCCTTATGCCTCCACATACTTCAACCCAGCAAATCAATATCTTCCTTATAAATTACCGGATTCGGAGAATATAGAGAGACGGAGACACGAACCAGTCAACCTACAGATGTGCAAGATAATCTAGACGTTTACCTTATCCTTCATTGGAAGAACCGTTACTCCTTGATGACTTTTCTGGTTATGTGAATCTCTTCGTTAGCCCTTGTACAAACCAGCATTGATAAAAATTTCTGCTTGCAGCAGTGCGCCCATTTGAGTACTCGAATCACTAGCTGAAGCGACACGAGGATAATCATTGCCTACGTAACTCGACAACACAAGGTTGCAAAGAAACTGCACTTCTCACGATCTAGAATTGGGAATGGTAGCCTCCGTACTCGGGAAAGAGGAAAACCTTTTCGCCAAGTCCATACGGGGCATGGGCAAGTAACTCAAACTCAAAGAAGGCATCAGTTGAGTTATGATGGATCACCTGACTAAAACTGAATGTTCCCTCGTGGTTATGGAAGCCGATAAGTTTTCAAATCTTGCAAACATCTACTTGAAAGAAGTAGCTGCTAGGCGCAGGGCACCGACTCTCATTGTCTCTAAATATAACTTATGTTTCACGTCTGATTGAGGCAAGCCATGCACAAATCTTTCAGCTCACGATCGTGCATGAGCACTACTTAGCACCCACGAACGAATGGTCGAAACAGATATACCGTCCAAACTCTTGAATACATGATGCAACATGTGTCGCCGATTTTGACAACGGCTGGGAACTAACTACACCTACCTCATTTAGAGTATTGATAGAACTCAATCTCTTGTGAAACAACCGTGTCATGGTACTGGTCACTCATGACGTGCTAACATTATTAAGAATGTTTAGGTGATTATTTGCATACTATGCCAGTTCACGTCATCGACCCAAAACTTTTGATACCAACGCGCACCCTAATGTGAGTTAACAACCTTTTACCAAGGATATGCGTCCTTGGTTTGGGACAATACGTACGATAACCCTAGCTTGGGGTTACACGCACGTTCTTAAAATTGTACACATACTCGGGTATTGGGAACCACTACTATCCCTGGATTGGGACTGCATTATATTCCTGTATCGGAATACCACTATCCCTGGATTGGGACTGCATTATATTCCTGGATTGGAATACCATTATCCCTGGATTGGGACTGCATTATATTCCTGGATTGGAATACCACTATCCCTGGATTGGGACTGCATTATATTCCTGGATTGGAATATCACTATCCCTGGATTGGGACTGCATTATATTCCTGGATTAGAATACTACTATCCCTGGATTGGGACTGCTTTATATTATCCCTGGATTATGAATGCTTTATATTCCTGGATTGGAATACTACTATCCCTGGATTGGGAAGGAATACTTTTCAAACTAATAGTCCTGGAGGAATACTTTTAGATGTATTGGTATAACTCCGAGGATTACCTAATAAACTCATCCTTATCACTTCGTTAAGGGACTGGGTGAGACCATAACACTCAAGCGTTGCAAGTTACCAGTATATCGAGTTTGTTGAAACTCACGTCGTGGCTCGGAGGTTTACTTGGAAACGAGAAGACCAGATGATGCACCCGTATCCCCAGTCGTTTAAGAATAAACTTACATCCATTATTTTAGAACGTTGCAATCTAAATTTTTGGGACGAAAATTCTTTCAAGTAGGGGATGATGTAACACCCGGCCTTCACAGGGTGAACACAAACTCCGTTAACTCCTTTAACTTATATGTTCACTTAGACTTTTCATTAAGTTCGAGTAAACCTAGTGTCTTTGGAATTTCACATACTCTCACGACACAATATCTTTGAACAAATAAATAATTGATTATTTACATGAAATCCCCTGTTACGTGATATAAGTATAAACTATGTGAACTTTTCAGTTTATGCAAATTACGTGATTTTACGTGATACATGACTTTATGTGCTATGTGCCTTGCCGGATTCGTTTCGTGAACATTGGTGAAACTATGTGTATTTACATAAACAATAACTTATTAACAAATCTATAGGCAAAAACGCACAGTATATCTTAGCTTAAATTTCGAGGATGAAATTCCTATAACATGGGGAGAATGTAACAACCTATACTCTCGATCCCAATCATCGAGAGCGGGTTAGTTTACCGAATCATTATGATTTGTTTTAGTTATTATTATTATTATCGTTATTATATTTCTTATAGATACGGTGCTTTTAAACGAAACACATAACATTTGCGGATCCATACGCACTTGGGCTAAGGCCCAACCCAACTAACCTAAACCTAGCCTATAAAAGGAATATTATAAACCTTTTCCAAAAAAAAAAAAAAAACCCTAACTTTCAACACCAGCCACACAAGATCCCCTGCACCCCTCCCTCCCTCTGCTGAACTCCGATCACCGGAGGTGATCTCCGGCCAGTTACCCCGAGGCCGCTCCTCCCAGACAACTCCACACGCACACACCCAACCGCCACCATCTCACCTTCGATGGCCCCAACACCCTGATTTCCCGTCTGCCTCATCACAGTAGGTCACCGGAGTGACCTTCGGCCACGATTCAGGCCGAAAATCGGACGCCGATCTCTCCGTCAAACAGCGACACACCCACACCTGAGTCTCATCTCTCCCCCGACTTCAATTCCGGCGCCGAATAAACAGCCGACGTGGGTTACCGATGAGAACGAAGAAAGAAGAACGGGAGCGCTGCCGTCTACAGCGGCGGCGGTGGTGGTTTGTTATATTCTGTCGTGCTCAGCAGGTTCAAAGGTTCGGTTGGCTCAGATTCGAGTTATGTTCGGTAACCGGGTTCATTTCGGGTCAGTTTAAAGAGTGGTTCAGACTTGGGTTCGAGTTCTATTTTGGTCCGATTCTGGTCTCAATTCGGGTTCAGCAAGTGTCGGAATCCTCAGAGCAGAGGTGTGGTTGACCAACTTAGGACAAATGATTTATCTACCGAGCAAAGCAAAGATTTACAGGTATAGCTGCGGATGGACGTTGCAAACGGATGGAGTGTGCGTTGTTTGGAAAGTTTAATATTCTGTACATTATTTAATCTGTGGTTTCCAACTGTGAAAAGTTTTAACTTACATTTCCGCTGCAAACTTAAACTATGCTTTTAAAAATGTTAAATTAGGTCGCTAATTATACTATTATTCGAAATAATAACTAATCGGTTCGAAATAATTAGTGGCTTGATCCTGGGCAGTCACACGCCTCGTGGTAATACTCTGCATGTGGAAATTGAGGGTGTGACATGCCCCCCCGCCCTGCGCAGTCGGTCTAAAACAGGTCTGGGAGGATCAATCCTTAATGATCATGCGCTGGATATAAGAGAAGGTAAATATTCATTTAACACCCTTGCGCGGGCTCGTGCAAGGGTACAATTAAGCTTGAAAAGTGTAACGACTAAAGGACAAGTCTCAAACATATCCGCGAGAATAAAAGATTTAAACTTAAGCAAAAGGACAAATCTTTTCTCGACACGTGACAACTGATCCAGGGCTCACAGTTGTAGATCTTCTAGACGCATTAAATGGCCATCATGCATGGCTTCATTCGGTTATAACCGAATATGATGTGACAGCATCTAGTGCATTCATCTAAATTCAAGATGATAGCACAATTTACATGCAAATCTATATTAAGTCACTTTCCTGTCACACCGTGATATTTCCACGTATTACCGGTGGGCCCGGTGGGGAGTATCGTGATGTAGTTGATATTATCATAGTCAAACAACACAATTTTAAATGCACAACGGAAGCAAAAGATAGATTTATTTCAACCGAATAAATTGTAATATTAAGTATCACAAAATAGTTGAAACAGATCCACAGGCGGATCAAATAAAAAGGAAACATAGTTCATCAGACTTAAAATGCATCCAAGCTTACGAGACTCTTATTGATGCTAAGGAGGGGCCAGCCTATTTCGAGTAGTACCTGCAGTTAGCCTTTTTGAGAAAATACGTCAGTTTACACTGGTAAATACAATTAACTGACTCATTTTGAAAAGGTTTAGAAAAATTGAGTTGAATGCACAAGGCACACAATATTTTATAACTTGGTATAATTATTTATATATAAACTTGTAAAAGAATTACATGTTTGTTATACGTTCAGTAGCCCGGGTTGAATACCGGGTAAAAGATTAATAGACACACCACATGATATAGTCTCGCGGCGAGTTATTCTCATAACCGGCGATTATACCTTATTATTTATATATGCACTGTCGGGTGTACGCCTACACCCCGTGCTTAGGTCGTGGGCATTTCGTAAAATGATGCCAAGGATATCCGGGACATGGTCATTAACCCCCCAAAGGCTTTAAGCAAACAAAACAATTTAAACGGGACATTTCAATAATTTAACCTTCATACAATTAAAGATTCAATGCCCGAACAAGCGGTATTTTATATACCGTACCCCAAGCCCGTATAGGGAAAATAAGTTAAAAGTATTTACCTTTGCAACTAATAATCACAAATAGTAAGTGCACGTAGCTTTCACCGGGTCTCCTATTCTGGAACAAAGGTTTATAATAACCTATTAGATTCCTAACGGGTCTTTAATTAAGCTTAAACTTAGACCAGTTAGTTTTAAAGGAAGATACGGTTCAAACGCACGATTAAGCGAAGACCAGAATAGAATGGGATTTAGACCCGACAAGTTTGGAGACTTGTGTAATATGGGTAAACTAAACACATTCTGGATTTTGAGACAAAAATGATAAGGTTTGACCCGTTTCGGCTAATTTATGCAAACTAGTTACATAAAGCGCACCGAACGCGAATAATGCGTAACGGGTAACCAAATGATTCATGAACAGGTTTTCTAAGTTAATATGTCTTAAATATGTTGTGAAATCAGTAAGATATCTTCTGTTATGTCCGAAATGGATTTAAACCCAAATTATGCCCCGTAGGGGTATTTTGGTCATTTAAAAGGTTATAAAAGAGATTTAAAATGATTCTGAGTTACAGGTCTGATATAATCAGTAAAAATACTTAATTTAATAAGTTATAACAGTATGGTATTACATATATGTGAAATTTATCATTTATATCCAAACTATGCACCTTAGGGGCATTTTGGTATTTTCACATAGGCTTAAAAGGTTAAAACTGGAAATATGAGTTTAAAACTTTTGCTTACTGTTAATATATAAAAATTTATTGAAAATATCAGTAGGCATCAAACCTTATATGTTTAAAATAGTTTTAATACATACTATGCGTTAAAAACGCTTAAAAATGTGATTTTGAGCTATTTCCGGGTTTTCAAAGGAAAGCTGATATTTTTATTATTCTAGAAGTCTCAAAATATTTTATTTATCATATTATTCCAGTATAAAAAGGTATGGTATCAAAATAATTTGTAAAACTCATTTTATAGGCCAAAAGGGCAAAACTGTCAATTACCGAATCAAGCTTAGAACTCTATGTTATGCTCAGTCTAAAATTAAATAAAAATCTTTAAAAATCACAAAATATTATTTTATATCAGTAGGTAAAAAGTTTGATATTAAAAATTGGGTTTAGATAGGCTATATGCTAACTATGCCGTTTAATTAATAAAAAGCTTTATAATTACGCTAATGAGCATAACTCCTAATCTAGACCTCAAATTGATGTCAAATTTTAGGGACAACTTTATAAATTAGTAACTAAGATTTCTATTCTTTTACATTTTAAAAAATCACGTTTTAAGGTTATATGGGCATAATAGTCAACATTTAAGCATTTAACGGAAACATGCATATGAATCGGATAACTATTGAACCAAGTTGTATAATCACAGAGGGTTATACTAATATGAAACCTGGTCCAAATAAAGCTCTAAGGCATTTCAAAAACATGCTACCTTGGGTCAGAACTGAAAGTCAAAGCAAAAGTCAAATTATGCGACTTTCGGTTCCGAACCGAGCCTAAACTGAAAATTGTCGGGTTGAACATGTTTAGTCATGTTCTTATATTAATTACCAAGTTATATTAATGATAAAACATGCTGCATGGGTTCTACATTGCTAATTATGCATTAATTTAAAAATAAACTTTCTGTTGACTTTTTAAGAAAAAGTTTGACCCGACAATTGACCTAGTTAGAGTGGGAATCAGAGGGTGCCCTTTTAAGGGTTTATTGCCCACATAATTACCAACTCATAGGTACTTTCAATTTGAAATTTGACTGGACAAATTTTAAATAATCACGAAGTCAAACTCTAATTACGACGGTTTGACTTTAGGCTAATTAACTAAGCTAAACTGAATTAAGGAAAGTTAAAGACACTTACAAGTTCTAAGCTTGATTAGGAAGCCTAAGAGAACTTGGTTGCTGACCAGAGAGCTCCAGAAATTAGCTTATGAGAGTTTGCAAGTGAGTGTGCTCAATGTTGCAACATAGGAGCTCCTTATATACCCATTTTGATGCAAAACAAGCATTCAAAGTCGGTTAACAGGCCTGGACAGACACCTGTGTGCATTTTCTGATGCTGGGAGGTCCAAGCGGCCCGCGTAAGACCTTGTAGAGGCTTACGCGGCCGGTATGAGTGGTCAGGTCAGGTTAAACAAGTTTCATTATTTGCATTTTTGCCCTTGGTCCTTCCAAACGTGGTTTTAAGTTCCAAATTTGCATTTTCAGCCCTCTAACTTGATTTTTAAGGACCTTAAGACTTAACCAAACTTTGTTAAGTCCTTGGTTAACTTTGTGATCACCCTAAGGCCCTAGAATTCAACGTTGATGCTTTTAACCCCTCGTATACGAATGTTATCATAATTTCTCATACTTTATCGGAATCTTGTGAAATTTTTGTCACTTTTTCTTGTGAGTATATTTTATCGTTACAAAGCTTCGGGTTTGCTAAAAGGTCACTCAGAGGTACACTTTAAACATGTTGACACATTTAACCCCTGTAGTTTGAAATCTCTCACTTTCTCCCACAATTAGCTTCGTATGATCCATGATTCATTCGTTTAAGGGTATAAGCATCGTGTAGGGTTATTGCAAGATATATTTATCCATTGTTGACACTTTGAACCCTTTTATTCACATACTATCTCTGTTTGTCAACTTTAGTCCCTCTAAAGAAATCTTTTACACGTTTAAAGCTCATGACACGTGTCGATACATTATTGGACGTAAATTTTCGAGGTGTTACATCCTCACCCCCTTAAAAGAAATCTCGACCTCGAGATTTACTGAAACAAATGAGGGTACTTTTCCTTCATTGTGGAGTCTACCTTCCACGTATACTCGGAACCTCTACGGGCATCCCATTTAACCTTTACAATTGGCACATGCTTCCTTCGAAGCTTCTTAACCTGTCGATCCTCGATCGACAAAGGTTTTTCAACAAACTTTAAGCTCTCATCTACGTGCACATCCTTATGTGACATGACTAGTGACTCATCAGCTAGACATTTCTTCAGATTGCAGATGTGGAATACGTTATGAATACCACTGAGCTCTTCAGGCAAATTCAACTTATAAGCAACTGATCCAACACATTCGATGATTTCGAATGGTCCCATATACCTTGGGCTTAACTTACCTTTCTTACCAAATCGCATCACTCCCTTCCAGGGTGATACTTTAAGCAACACTTTGTCACCAACCTCAAACTTTAGAGGTTTACGCCTTAAGTCTGCGTAGCTTTTCTGCCTATCTCTGGTAGCTTTGAGATGATTTCTTATCTGCACAATCTTGTCTATCGTCTCCAGGAAAATATCAGGTCCTGTTAGTTAGACATCTCCAACTTCTGCCCAACAAACAGGCGTTCTGCACTTCCTTCTTTACAAAGCTTCAAATGGTGCAGCTTGGATACTTGAGTGATAGCTATTATTGTATGCAAACTCGATTAGTGGAAGATGATCATCCCAACTTCCACCTAGGTCGATGACACAAGCTCTTAACATATCTTCCAGCGTTTGAATTGTTCGCTCACTTTAACCATTCGTCTGAGGATGATATGCTGTGCTAAAGTTCAATCGAGTGCCTAGGGATTGCTGAAAGCTTTTCCAGAAGTGCGAGGTATACCTTGTATCCCTATCAGATATTATAGACACTGGCACTCCATGGAGAGATACAATCTCATCCACGTACAGCTGAGCTAACTTATCTAAGCTATGTGTTTCCTTAATAGGTAGGAAGTGAGCTGACTTAGTCAGTCTATCCACTATCACCCAAATAGTATCATTTCCTTTCTTTGTCTTGCGTAACTTGGTGATAAAATCCATAGTCACCATCTCCCATTTCCAGGTGGGAAGTTCAGGTTGTTGTAGCAAACCTGACGGCTTTTTTATGTTCATCTTTGACTTGAGCGCACGTCAAACATTTGGCTACATAGGTAGCTATAGTCTTCTTAAAGCCTATCCACCAATAGTTCGCCTTCAGATCCTGGTACATCTTGTCAGCTCCAGGATGAACGGAGTATTTAGAACTATGGGCTTCCTGGAGGATAACATCCCGAAGTCCTCCATAAACTGGAACCCATATTCATCCATTTAATCTCAGGATTCCGTCCTTGCCATAGGATAACTGTTCAGCAGTTACTCCTAGCTTTTCATCAGGATAGTTAGCTTCTAGTATAGCTTCTTACTGCGCAGCTAACAACCTTTCATTCAAACTAATCTTTAATTCAATGCTCTTGGCATTGATTCTTATAGGCTTTACTCGTTCCTTTCTACTTAAGGCATCGGCGACTACATTTGCTTTGCCAGGATGGTATCTTATCTCACAGTCATAATCATTTAAAGTTTCCATCCATCGTCACTGGATCATGTTCAAGTCCTTCTGATTAAACAGAAGTTGAAGGCTCTTGTGATCAGAATAGATCACACACTTGGTTCCATACAAGTAATGTCTCCATAGTTTTAGTGCAAATACAACGGCACCCAACTCCAAGTCATGGGTGGTGTAATTCTTCTCATGCACCTTTGATTGTCGAGAAGCATAGGCAATGACTTTGCCTTTCTGCATGAGCACACATCCCATACCAGTGTGGGATGTGTCACAATATACTACGAATTCTTCTATTCCCTCATGCAATGTTAACACTGGTGCATTGCTCAACTTTTGCTTCAGAATATCAAAGGATTCCTGTTGCTTAGGACCCCAGTCAAACTTAATATTCTTCCTAGTCAACGAAGTTAGGGGTGCAGCAATCCTTGAGAAATTTTCAATAAAACGTCTATAGTATCCTGATAGACCCAGAAATCTACGAATCTCAGTGGACGTCTTCGGCTCTTGCCAATTCATAACAGCTTCAACCTTAGCGGGATCAACTTGGATACCACGCTCACTGACAACATGTCCAAGGAATTGGACTTCACGAAGCCAGAATTCACACTTCAAAAACTTGGCATAGAGCTTCTCCTGCTGAAGTAGTTCCAGAATGCATCAAAGATGCTTCTCATGGTTGGCCTGATTCTTTGAATAAATCAAAATGTCGTCAATGAAGACGATAACAAATTTGTCCAGGTATGGCTTGCAGACACGTTTATGTGATCCATGAACGCTGCTGGTGCATTAGTGAGCCCAAAAGGCATCACTAAGAACTCGTAATGACCATAACGAGTCCTAAATGCAGTCTTGTGTACATCTTCATCTTTAACCTTCAGTTGATGGTAGCCTGATCTCAAGTCGATCTTGGAGAAGTAACTCGCCACTTGAAGTTGATCGAACAGATCGTCGATCCTTGGCAATGGATATCTATTCTTGATAGTGACTTTGTTAAGCTCGCGATAATCGATGCATAGACGCATCGACCCATCCTTCTTCTTCACAAACAGGATTGGTGCTCCCCAAGGAGATAAACTAAGACGAATGAAACCTTTTGCCAACAACTCGTCTAGCTGAGTCCTCAACTCTTTCATCTCTGTTGGTGCCAACCTGTAAGGTGCCCTTGCAACATGTGCTGCTCCTGGAATAATGTCAATTCTGAATTCTACTTGCCTATCTGGTGGCAAACCAGGTAGTTCTTCAGGGAATACTTCGGGATATTCAGAAATGACGGGGATATCTTCAATCTTAGACTTCGGCTCATCAATAGTCACTTGTGCCATGTAGATGACACAACCCTTCTTCAAACACCTAGATGCCTTGAGCATAGACACTTGCTCAGGCAGTCCATACTGGGTATCTCCCTGAATGGTAAGTGGCTCACCAGACGGAGTCTTGACCACTACTTGCTTCTTGTTGCAAACAATCTGGGCCTGGTTATGAGATAACCAGTCCATGCCTATTACTATGTCGAAACCGGCTAACTTCAAAGGAAGTAAGGATAATGGAAAAGAGTGGTTCCTAATGGATATGAAACATCCATCTAACACGGTTGATGCGGTTTCTATGGTACCATCGGCTAATTCAACCTCATATTTTACGCTTAGGGTTCTAACAGGCAGGTTTAACAGCTTACAAAACTTATCATCAACAAATGACTTATCTGCTCCAGAATCAAATAACACCCTTGCATAAACATCATTAATAAGGAAGGTACCTGTTATGACATTATCATTCTGAATCGCCTCTTGTGCGTTCATCTGGAAGACCCTAGCATTGGTCTTTTTCCCATCTTCAGCCTTCTTTGCAAACTTTGGGCAGTTGGACTTAATGTGCCCTTTCTCGTTGCAGTTGTAGCACGTCGCATCCTTGATTTTCTTACAGTCTAGTGTCTTGTGCTCAGAGGATTTACAAATCCCACATACTCTCAGCTGTGACTGGGATTTCGATTCATATCTGCACCTCCCGAAATGGTGCTTCTTACAGATCTTACACTTGGGTTTATCGCCCGACTGATGACCATCCTTTTTAGTTCCAGAACTCTTTTTGTGGTCATTGTTTCCCTTACGCTTCTTGTCTGAACGTCGTGAGTTGTCATCCTCACACTTCCTCTTTTCAGCGTCTGTGTTTCTCAGCGATCTCTGCCTGACTGCGTCCAAAGTAAGGGACAATGATATATCAGCTGCAGACCGAAAAGTAGCTGGTCTGGAGGCCTTCACACTGACCTTGATTTCTGGGGCCAAACCCCCGATGAAACGAGCTATCCTCTTGGGTTCCAGAGTTACCAGATACGGAACCAGTCTTGACATGGTGTTGAAGCTTGTAAGGTAGACTTGACAATCAAGGTTTTTCATAACCAATGACAAGAAATCAGTTCAATCTTCTCAACCTCATGCTGAAGGCAGTAATTCTCCTTAATCAATGTCACAAACTGTTCCCAAGACAGATTGTACAATGGGATTTTCCCAGTGGCCTGAATCAAAGATCTCCACCACGCTAGTGCCTCGCCTTTGAATGACTGAGATACAAACTTCACCACATCCTTATCAGCGCAACCATTGATATCTACTACAATGTCCATCTCGTCTAACCATGACATGCAATCAACTACTCCTTTCTCCCCGGTGAAATCCCTGGGTTTGCAGGAGACAAAGTATTTATAGGTGCAACCTTTAGCACGTGGTTCTTAATTTTACACAACTCTCTTAGATGGAACACTCCTCTGATTTGTTGAGTGATGAGAATCACTTTTGTGAGCGGTATGAGTTCTAGAGGGTGGTTTAGAGTGTGGCACAGACTGGGTTCTTACATGGGTACCACTGGATTCATTGAACTGTCTCTCCAAAGCTCGCGTAACAGCATTATCTATTAACGCTTGTAATTCTGCTCCTGCTACGTTGACCCTGGAGGTGTCATGATTCTCCCTGAGGTGACTGTTGACTTCGTCTAACCCAGGCATGTAGCTTGATTGCTTCATAAAATAATGATTTTAATTCATTCAGAGGTCTATAACAGTTTTATCATTCTAATGATTTATTAATCATGGTATTAAGAAACCATTTTGATTAATTTGTTAAGCATATATATATATTCAGGATTTTTGTTATAATAATCCTTAGTTATAATTAAAATATATCAATGGCATAAAGGCCTAGTCATAAGGACAGTTTTAAATTTTTAATCATGATCTTATAGGGTCATGGTATTGAGGTTTTAATTATAATTCATTACCTCTTCTTAACAGGGGGTCGAAGACCACGACTGTCTTTTGTCTTATATGACAATGAGTATAGCCCATTGGCATTATATCCCTAATGGATGATTTAATTAATAAAAGAAATTTGAAAAATCTAATATAAGGATGACTTATGCGATTTTATCGAATCACATTTTGCCAGGAATGTTAACATGTTTAAAGATGTTAACAAGGATTTGAATCTTTTAAATAGGTTTTACTATCTTGGCCATATTTAGAATGACATGTGGCTAGGTTTTACCTTTTAAGATTCTTATTATTTTATTAAAATGGTAGGTTTTATAAAATGAATGTTATTTTTCATTTATTTCACATATTATATTTATGCATATAATTTAAAAATGAAAATTTAAACTAACCATTCCCTTAAAATTTAAACAAGTACATGTTTGCCCTAAACGGGACTACTACAGAAATAACACGCCCACGCAGGGGCTAAACTAACAAACATACCCACGCAGGGGTCAACAGAAAGACATGCCCACGCAGGGGCAGAATACAGAAACAAATGTCCACGCAGGGACATGATTACAACACTAAAACAAATAAACAAATAAAGGATTTAATGATCCTTCTTGCTTTTTCCCTTGATTAAGTTCACCAGATTCTTGAACATTCCTCGGTTTTGCCTACAGTCTTCCCGCACCTCCTGCCGCACCACATTTATCCTTTGAAGAATCTCTTGATGCTGTGGTGGTGACATCACTGGCGGCTGCGGGGATTGCTGATAAAGCGGAGGTTGAGGAGGCGGCGGTTGCTGATACCCATAAGGTGGGTACCCATAGTGTGGGTATCCGGCTTGATATGGGACCCCAAAGGATCCTTTCGGATGATGGGCATTGTAATCCCACGCTGCCTGGTACGGGTCAACACTAGCATAGTTGTAGTTGGTGTGGGCCGGCTGCTCAAAGGGATTATGCGCCGCCGCACCGGTGTACGTAGGTATAGGGTCGCCAAAACCCAATGGTGGTGGCGCGATAGGCACAGAGTTTACTTCCGAGACGGGTTTGAAGTCCCACCCATCTGCGGTTCTTCATGGAGTGGCGAGTAGCGACTGCCACTTGAAGGTTGAGGGGTGCTGATTCGCACTCCTCCTCGCACAGACATCCGTGCGTTCGATCTTCTTCGCCTCGGTGGCTCCGGAGGCTGCTGCTGGGCTGGTTGTGGTGGCGGAGTGACCACTACAAAAAGAGAATCCGTAGAGGGATCCTGCTGTGGCTGCTGCGGCTGTGGTGAGTTGTGGTAACTGGGAGTAAATACCCAGTCGATCTGTCGGAACCTTTCCTCATAGCTGTCGGGACCATTATAAGGTGATCCCACGAATGGTGACCCATCTGAAATTTTGATGGGGTGGTTAGGGGTTCCGGACGGTGGCTCTGCGGGATCGGTGTCCTCGTCCATGTCCATTGCATGGTCGCCCGAGAAGTGGTCTTCAGGTCCTAGTGGGTTAAAACCCACTGGTTCTTCAAGGTAGTTTGCCGGGTTGAACCGGCTCTGGAAAATAGGTGTCAGGTTGTCGAAAGGTGAGTTATGGCCCTGGAGAGGAATGTAAGATTTGTTGGAATTATGGGGCTCATTTTCAGAATGAGGCCCAAAGGAGTTTTGAAAAGAAGGGGAGGAGCTCAGCGAAACTGAGCGCCTTGCTGGTTCAATATAGGTCCTCCAGTTATCTTGAGGACTCCGGCTAAGTGAATCTGATGGTGTACGCCGGTGCGAAGGCCCAGCCTCATGATCATTCGGGGCGACGAGTGGCCCCTTGCCTCTTCCTCTCCCTCTCACTCTTGGTGGCATCTTGTTCAACCTGTCAAAACAAACAAAGGATACAACAAGAAAATATAAAAGACAAAGTTAGAAATAAAACAAATTAGGATAAATCCCAAGTTCTTTGTCTAGACTCGAGAATCGAGGAATGTGCAACTGTGTAACTGAGATTAAACAAAAAAGGCTAGTGTTTAATTCACTCAGTGTTGGCTCTGATACCAACCTATCACACCCCGATATTTCCACGTATTACCGGTGGGCCCGGTGGAGAGTATCCTGACGTAGTTGATATCATCATAGTCAAACAACACAATTTTAAATACACAGCGGAAGCAAAAGATAGATTTATTTCAACCGAATAAATTGTAATATTAAGTATCACAAAATAGTTGAAACAGATCCACAGGCGGATCAAATAAAAAGGAAACATAGTTCATCAGACTTAAAATGCATCCAAGCTTGCGAGACTCTTATTGATGCTAAGGAGAGGCCAGCCTATTTCGAGTAGTACATGCACATAGCCTTTTTGGGAAAATACGTCAGTTTACACTGGTAAATACAATTAACTGACTCATTTTGAAAAGGTTTAGAAAAATTGATTTGAATGCAGAAGGCACAAAATATTTTATAACTTGGTATAATTATTTATATATAAACTTGTAAAAGAATTACATGTTTGTTCTACGTTCAGTAGCCCGGGTTGAATACCGGGTTAAAGATTAATAGACACACCACATGATATAGTCCCGCAGCGAGTTATTCTCATAACTGGCGGTTATTCCTTATTATTTATATATGCACTGTCGGGTGTACGCCTACACCCCGTGCTTAGGTCATGGCCATTTCATAAAATGATGCCAAGGATATCCGGGACATGGTCATTAACCCCCCAAAGGCTTTAAGCAAACAAAACAATTTAAACGGGACATTTCAATAATTTAACCTTCATACAATTAAAGATTCAATGCCCGACCAAGCGGTATTTTATATACCGTACCCCAAGCCCGTATAGGGAAAAAATGTTAAAAGTATTTACCTTTGCAAGTAATAATCACAAATAGTAAGTGCACGTAGCTTTTACCGGGTCTTCTATTCTGGAACAAAGGTTTATAATAACCTATTAGATTCCTAACGGGTCTTTAATTAAGCTTAAACTTAGACCGGTTAGTTTTAAAGGAAGATACGGTTCAAACGCACGATTAAGTGAAGACCGGAATAGAATGCGATTTAGACCCGACAAGTTTGGATATTTGTGTAATATGGGTAAACTAAACACATTCTGGATTTTGAGACAAAAATGATAAGGTTTGACCCGTTTCGGCTAATTTATGCAAACTAGTTACATAAACTGCACCGAACGCGAATAATGCGTAACGGGTAACCAAATGATTCATGAACAGGTTTTCTAAGTTAATATGCCTTAAATATGTTGTGACATCAGTAAGATATCTTCTATTATGCACGAAATGGATTTAAACCCAAATTATGCCCTGTAGGGGTATTTTGGTCATTTAAAAGGTTATAAAAGAGATTTAAAAAGATTCTGAGTTACAGGTCTGATATAATCAGTAAAAATACTTAATTTAATAAGTTATAATAGTAGGGTATTACATATATGTGAAATTTATCATTTATAACCAAACTATGCACCTTAGGGGCATTTTGGTAATTTCAAATAGGCTTAAAAGGTCAAAACTGGAAATATGAGTTTAAAACTTTTGCTTACTGTTAATATATAAAAATTTATTGAAAATATCAGTAGGCATCAAAACTTATATGTTTAAAATAGTTTTAATACATACTATGCGTTAAAAACGCTTAAAAAGGTGAATTTAAGCTATTTCCGGGTTTTCAAAGGAAAGCTGATATTGTTATTATTCCAGAAGGCTCAAAATATTTTATTTATCATATTAGATCAGTAGAAAAAGGTTTGGTATCAAAATAATTTGTAAAACTCATTTTATAGGCCAAAATGGCAAAACCGGCAATTACCGAATCAAGCTTAGAACTCTATGTTATGGTCAACCTAAAATTAAATAAAAATCTTCAAAAATCCCAAAATATTATTTTATATCAGTAGGTAAAAAGTTTGATATTAAAAATTGGGTTTAGATAGGCTATATGCTAATTATGCCTTTTAATTAATAAAAAGCTTTCTAATTACGCTAATGAGCATAACTCCTAATCTAGACCTCAAATTGATGTCAAATTTTAGGGACAACTTTATAAATCAGTAACTAAGATTTCTATTCTTTTATATTTTCAAAAATCATGTTTTAAGGTCATATGGGCATAATAGTCAACATTTAAGCATTTAACGGAAACATGCATATGAATCGGATAACTATTGAACCAAGTTGTATAATCACAGAGCGTTATACTAATATGAAACCTGGTCCAAATAAATCTCTAAGGCATTTCTAAAACATGTTACCTTGGGTCAGAACTGAAAGTCAAAGCAAAAGTCAAATTATGCGACTTTCGGTTCCGAACCGAGCCTAAACTGAAAATTGTCGGGTTGAACATGTTTAGTCATGTTCTTATATTAATTACCAAGTTATATTAATGATAAAACAGGTTGCATGGGTTCTACATTGCTAATTATGCATTAATTTAAAAATAAACTTTCTGTTGACTTTTTAAGAATAAGTTTGACCCGACAATTGACCTAGTTAGAGTGGGAATCAGAGGGTGCCCTTTTAAGGGTTTATTGCCCACATAATTACCAACTCATAGGTACTTTCAATTTGAAATTTGACAGGACAAATTTTAAATAATCACGAAGTAAACTCTAATTACGACGGTTTGACTTTAGGCTAATTAACTAAGCTAAACTGAATTAAGGAAAGTTAAGGACACTTACAAGGGTCCTAAGCTTGATTAGGAAGCCTAAGAGAACTTGGTTGCTGACCAGAGAGCTCCAGAAATTAGCTTATGAGAGTTTGCAAGTGAGTGTGCTTAATGTTGCAACATGGGAGCTCCTTATATACCCATTTTGATGCAACAAGATCATGACAAGGAAGCCTACTGATGTTTCCAGATCAAGACAAGTGCTCCCTATGCATGAAATACCATTGGGGCAGCCCCTGGTATGCAAAACAAGCATTCAAAGTTGGTTAACAGGCCTGGACAGACACCTGTGCGCATTTTCCGATGCTGGGAGGTCCAGGCGGCCCGTGTAAGACCTTATAGAGGCTTACGCGGCCGGTATGAGTGGTCAGGTCAGGTTAAACAAGTTTCATTATTTGCATTTTTGGCCCTTGGTCCTTCCAAACGTGGTTTTAAGTTCCAAATTTACATTTTCAGCCCTCTAACTTGATTTTTAAGGACCTTAAGACTTAACCAAACTTTGTTAAGTCCTTGGTTAACTTTTTGATCACCCTAAGGCCCTAGAATTCAACGTTGACGCTTTTAACCCCTCGTATACGAATGTTATCATAACTTTCTCATACTTTATCGGAATCTTGTGAAATTTTTATCACTTATTCTTGTGAGTATATTTTATCATTACAAATCTTCAGGTTTGCTAAAAGGTCACTCAGAGGTATACTTTAAACATGTTGACACATTTAACCCCTGTAGTTTGAAATCTCTCACTTTCTCCCACAATTAGCTTCGTATGATCCATGATTCATTCGTTTAAGGGTATAAACATTGTGTAGGGTTATTGCAAGATATATTTATCCATTGTTGACACTTTGAACCCTTTTATTCACATACTTTCTCTGTTTGTCAACTTTAGTCCCTCTAAAGAAATCTTTTACACGTTTAAAGCTCATGACACGTGTCGATACATTATTGGACGTAAATTTTCGAGGTGTTACATTTCCACGTAGCACCTCCCCAGCCGTTGATCAACTCATGATCCATGTGCATGGATGGGGAGATAACCGGAAACAGAAAAGAAGATTCTGTTAACTTATCAGTTACATTTTAAGCGCCAAAACCTTCGGCTATAAATAAGAGAATTCAGGTACAAGTCTTTCATTCACTTTCTCTTGCTTTCACTCTTACTACTTCATCTTCTTTAGATCACTGTTTCGATTCTCACATCGAAGGGTGGTCACGGAGAGAACCCCATTCTCCCCGTGGCGAGGCTAACGTCGTTGTTTGTTTTGCAGTGATTCCGGTGAAGTATTGTCCGACGAGTCATCAACGAGGAGATTAACCATTTTATGCAGAAACTGTTCCCTCAGATCTAGATTGATTCTGGTCATTTAGATCTGGTGTTTCTTGAGTATTATTATTATTATTTAAAACTTCATATTTTATGAAATGAATTGTGTGTATTATAAAATGTCAATTTTTTTATTTATTAATTATTATTATGTCTTTAATTGTTTTTCACTTGTCAATTATTAATCATAACGCAATAAATACACAAAACATCGTTTTATATTAATACACAAAACATGTCACTTTTATACAAAGTGTAACGACTAAACCCTGAACCCTAAATCACTAATTGTTACATATTCTTAAATTCTTGCAAAGGAAAACGATAGGTGTAACACCCAAATACCAAGACAGGCCGACTATCTTTAAATTGTGTACTGGTACCCCATCTCCAGCATGAAGAACCAATTTAATAGGTTGTGGTTCAGCTAAAATGACATCATGGCTAGTGTCACTAGGAGCTGAGCACAACGTAGTACAACCCGATCACACGTAATCCTAGATCGACGTCCTAGTGCATGAATCTGAAATACGAACGCAGGCCAACTGTCTTTGAATTGTGTACCGGTACCCCATATCAGCATGAAGAACCAATCCATCCTCACAATTTTCTACTTCCCCATCTCTCCAACATGATGAACCAATCCATCAAGAAGGAGTTCTCCTTCGATATGGTGGGTGCAGAAGCATTCTCATTGGTGGACGTCCCAGTGCATGAATCTGGAATACGAATGTAGTTAAGCGTTTGAATCTGAAATATGAACGCAATGTACTTCTCCATAAGGATTACGCTACCACCACCTTCAAAACACCGACTTTCGATATCCTGTTAATAAAACATACAATTATAACATTAGACTTGGCATTCGGAAATATATTGTAAAAAATAAAAAAAACAAATCCAAGCACCACCATAACCACCACCCACCACGGCACCACCATTGCCCACCACCACCCTTAACCACCTCATCCACCTCCACAACCGCCTAACCACCACCACCACAACCACCATCACCACAGCCGACCCACCAACACCACAACCACCACCACAGCCGACCCACAACCACACCCACCACCATCACCACCACCACAGCCGCCTAACCACCACCACCACAACCGACCCACAACCACCACCCACCGTGAAGCCCTAACCATCGTCAAACCTTAACCACCGCCAATCCCCACCACCGTCAAACCCCACCAACGATAACAACAACCACAACCCCAGCACCACCATAAACGGCCAAAATAAAACAAAAAAAAAGATTGAAGATTAATCAATAAAATATGGAATACAAACTAACATTGATTATTCCGACCGTATTGTGAAAATCGTGTGGTCCAAAGCGTTTGTGTGTGTATTTTTGGTGTTTTAGTATGTGTGTTTGAACTTTTAGATATATTTACCCCTTTATTGAAGCTGAAAAAGGTGTTTGTCCACCAGGGGAGGCGTATGGCTCAATGAGAATCGTATAGTGTGTCCACCAGAGGAGTTGTATTGGGCAATGAGCACCGTATAGATGCTTGTTTTTTTTCCTTTTTAATCTATGAAACTTATCATTTATGTATAAGAGAATTAACAATCAGCATTATGAACGGGTTAGACACTTGTCCTGGTGGAAGGGACGGGTGCACGTAACTGAGAGGTCTCAAGTTCGATCCGCGTAGAAACCGGTTTAGGGTCGGTGTTTGGCATTTTTTAGATTTATTTATTTATCATAATATTAATTTATTTTCTTAAAAAAAGAAAAAAAAAAGAGATTTCATCTTTATTTTGAGTCAACAGTTTCAATTCCTTTTAAAACAATAGTTTTCTTTTATTTTGTACTCATTTCTTTATGAAGCACTTTAATTAACATTTTTTTATAAAAAAATTGTTGCGTACACTATATTTGACGGATGTTACAATTTAATTTAATTATATTAAAGAGAAAAATGAATTTAACATTAAAAGAGAAAAATTAATAAAACAATTAAAACATAAAAAATAATTAAACAATAAAAAACATAAACATTAATAAATTCGTTGCGTATACTATATTTCACGGATGTTACACCTATAACAAGTTAATAAATTCTTTTCGTCGAGTTCTTTACTACCTAGTAACGCTCTACCCTGTGTAATACGAGACATGTACATTGTGTCCCATTCCATAGCTTCCATACTTCGTATATATTCCAAAGTCCATTTGGTACTGGCATCGGGCAATCATCCGTTAACTTAACCATGATGAAATGGCCACCTTCGACATAAGCGATCGTTAAAATGGAATGGTTCGGGTAAACCTGCGGACCATCGAACATGGAAAGTAAGTTTGACAAACACCGTTGCTTAAATGTTGAACAATCACACAAATTTTTGAGATACCAACAACCCTGTGTAGGGCAACAACATCCAGCATGCCTTTGGTGTAGGTTCCACATACACATCATTGTAACATCCCGGTTCCAAAGAGTCGAGTATATGCCCCCAGCGCTTTTTGTTAATGAACATCTCGTCGAGTAGGTCTTGGCGGACCCACTTCCACTGTTTCTACTCCAACCCCAAACCCATAGCTATGGATCAAAACCCACAGTTACCGTCCGGCTAGGCATCTTCGATATGTGTTATGTATCTCCGATACATAGATGGAAATCAATCCTTAAAACGCTCGATCATGTTTTTGTACCTATAATTGGCAAAAAAATAAAAAAAAACTCAAAAATATTAAAGAATAAAAAATTGAAAAAGAATTCTAAAAATATGTATGTATGTATGTACGTATGTAGCGGTGCCCGGCCAACAATGGAAAGTCTTTATCTATAATCAGAATTATATTTGTTTCTTTACTTTTCTTTGAACGACTACGTCGCACAGCTGGCTTTTGAGTGTAGTCGTTCCTCTGTGATTTGGGTTGTTTATCTTTACGTCTCGCAAGCTCATCATTCTTTTGTTGTTTTGCTTTCGTAGTTGGGCGGCCCCAAGTATCTTGTTGTACCTCAGGCGGTTGATGGTCAGTCATACTTAGATTCACCATCGCTTTCATCTTCGACAACATACTTTTTAACACTATAGGTGGTTGCGCCTATAGTTGTTGTGTGAGTCTATCCATTTCCGCCTGAATATTACAATCATCTTGATTAAGTTTTTCTGTCGAAAAATCAAGTTGTCCAGAATTTGTCTATCGCGACAAATGGAATTTTGCAACCTGTTTTTCAAGAATCATAGTTCAAACATGAAGTATAATGACGATTATATATTCTATGGATCGAAGTATATTTTATAGTTTTTATGTTACATGTACTTTCCCACCACTTCATCTGACAAGCACACGACAACCCACAACCCGTAGAAAGCTCGTGGCCATAAGTCCCTCTGTTACCCTCAACGCATGTAGCTTTTTCCACTCGACAAGCAACAACTCTAAGGCTTTTTGGGAAACATTACCGCGTAGGTTATCAAAAAACGGTATTATGTGGTCCCGCATTTGCACGGACTTGCTCTCCTGAAAACTAAGTTTTATTTGTACGTGTTGTGACTCTACAACTTTGCCAACATGCCACACAAGTCTATGGAGCGAGTTGTTTGGCCCTTTTATGTATCTTTTAAACTTAGAATGCTGGCTTTCAACTCTGTTGGTTGTGTGTTGACCAAAATTGGGGATTGTGTTAGTCCAAGCTGAAACGAACTTTTCTTTATGATCTTTCAGCCACACAGTATACAAATACTCCAGAACATATGAAAAAAATAGAATACAATGATTTGTATGTTTGTATGTATATATGTATGGATGAATGTTTGTAAACTAAAATAATATGTACCTGATCGTTCGTCGTTAGTCAGTTGCGTGAAAAGCCGCTCAAAGTTATAATTGTATAGCATCAGAGTGGGAGAACTACATAGTCGAGACCAAGAAAGCTTGAATATTTTCCAGTCTTCATCCGTAAATTTTGCCTGATGGTGTTTTAGAATATTCTGTGAGATGTGCCACCTACATAGCAATTTGGAAGCTTTTGGGAATACTTTATCGCAAGCATTCATCAAAGCTTGATCCCTATCTGTTACAATTACACGTGGCTCCATACAATCTACCAACAATTCTTTGAGCTTCTCCAAGACCCATAAGAAGTTATCATGTTTTTTCTTTAGAGACAAACACATGAGCCACAAAAAAGACTGTTTGTCGATGTCACACCCATAACTTGAATAAATGGAAGCTTATACTCATTTGTTTTGTAGGTAGCATCAATCATCAACACATGTGGGAATGCACACCGCATGTTGTACGAGTTCGGATGAACGAAAAAAACCTCCTCGACCGCGTTTGTGGAGGGATTCACCCTGGTGAAATATACGTACCTTTCTACTTACAACATGTTCTCCGATATCTGCATTGGAGTTCGATCGCCGTATATTTTGTGTTTAATCTTCTTTATCATGTTTTGTATGTCTTGTAGAATGCACACGCTGTGTGGGTTTTGTTTTCTTATGGTTAAATGTATATTCGTAGGCTCAATGTTTTGAAGATAAAGTCTCACCACCAGTGATTCTTCGTCCGGGGTCAGCCTTCTAGAAAACGCGTGGCCCTTGAGAAATTCTGCAGGCTCATGGTTTTAGCATTTTTTGGTATTTTTTGGCATTTTTTGGCATTTTTTTGGGATTATTTATTTATATATTAATTCCTTTTATTTTATAAAAAAAAAAAGAAAAAGATATTTCATTTTTATTTTGAGTCAACATATTAGTAAATATATAATATTCTACATATTTATTCCCTATCTCGACACTTATATAGATTACAACATGTTTGACTAATATCAGGCTTGTAAACGAACCAAACGTTCAGTTTAGATTAGTTTAGATTTCAAAACTACATATTTCTTTACCATCCCATTACATGTTTTGAGTTTTTTATTTCAAAACAACCTTTGTATGGTATTAATATATTTTATTTCTCATTTATGTTTGTTTAGATTCGCTTATGTGAGATTGCGTTCGTTTATGTCCGTATTCTTGTTTATTTTCGTGATCTGTTCGTTAACACTATTAATAAATGAACATGAACATTTTCCTTTTCTAAACGAACGAACACGAACAAGAAAATCCATTCGTCAAAATGTTGATGTCCGATTGTTTGTTTTGTTCCGCTTTAATGAACAAACACGAACATGCCTAATTCATGTTCGTTCGGTTCATTTACAAGCCTAACTAATCTATTTTTAACAAAATATTTCACCAAAATATATAAAATATTTCACCAAAATGATATCGGGTTAATATGTATGACACAATTTTCGGGTTTGTTTGAAATTTTGGGTCGGGTTCGAGTTAAGGTCAGGTCGGGTCATACATTTTCTAGATTTCTCATACCTAATAAAAATTTTATCAAATGAATAACACGTATACAAATTCATTTTTTTCACTCTAGAATTATATAAACATCATATAACACAAATAACACGTAATTGACGGTTATGTCATACCATTTTTGTATTTTTCTCGTCATTAGCACCTTCCTTGTTAGCACCTTCCTCGTTAGCACGTTCTTCGTCGTCAACACCTTCCTCGTTAGCACCTTTGTCGTCATCAACACCTTCCTCAAAGTGCATTACACCTTCCTCAATTTCGTTACATTTTCCTGAAAGTCCTTAGCACATTCCTCGACTTCGTTATCATTTTCCTCAAAGTCGTTAGCACCTTCTTCGACTTCGTTATCATTTTACTCAAAGTTCTTAGTACCTTCCTCATACTCTAACTTGTGTTGGTTTTCCGTATACGAATGGTAAGTCCCGTATTCGTGTCGCGGATAACTTTGGGCAATGTAAGATGGTTCTGCCTCATCTACAAACACCTGGTTCAAATCAGGTAACATGGGACGCACACCCCGTCATCACAACGAGGAACGGACACAACCTCCTCCTCACCTCGATCAACGCCGAATAACGAAACGCTTTCGGAGACGTATGACTGGTTCGAATCTTCGCCAAAAACATTACCAATGTCCCAAAACGACATCTTTATGCTTCACGGTTTTAACCAACGTTTTTATTTGAGAATTTTCATCATTTTCATAAGTATTTTGTGAGTTTTGAACGTTTGAATGAAATAGTTCGCGTATGCTTGGATAAATAACATTTTCTCGGTCGATAAGAGGCGTATAGATCAATAAGCGCGTATGTGGTTACCTTTTCACACTTTTCAGACTAAACTCACTGGATGTCAGTAATTATACCTTAAATTCATCAAAAGTCGTGCCTGTACGCCGCTCATAGTGCAATGAGAGGCGTATAGGGTTTAATGCTTCAATTACCACAATCTTATACACCGCTCATAGGGCAATGAGAGGCGTATCAATACCCTTTTTCTGACACATTTAATGCTTTCACACTATATACGCCCCATACAGCCCTATACGCTGCCTCTGGGGGATGTGCGCATAAAAAGTGGGGATGTATCAATACCCTCACCCTAATTTTTTTTTACTAAATGCATTTAAAATAATTCAATTTGAAATGTTTGGTACTAGTAATAGATAGGCTTGTAAACGAACCAAACGTTCAGTGAACCGCTCATGTATCGTTCGGCAGGAAACTCGTTTATGTTGGTTTATTTAGTAAACGAACAAACATGAACAATTTTTTCCGTCCATTTAATTAAATTAACGAACATGTGATGAGCATATGCCGTTAAAGTTAGTGTTTTATACAAACATGAAAACTTAAACATATAGATTACAAATGAATCGAAATGCGGATTTGTTCGGGTTCTCATTTAAGTTTAACCTAAAAAAACAAACATGAACACTTAAACAAGTGGATTACACCTTTGTTTTTATCAGGGGCGGACCCACCATTTGAAAAAAAAATATTGTGTATATTTTAGGAAAAAGAAACCCTACTACACCCCATAAAATAAAATATGGTTGAACACCTTATCTGCACCCTTAGCAAATAATTCATGGGTCCGCCACTGGTTCTTATACATTCCTTATGCGATATCTATGTTTTAGTAATATATATCCCAATTTTTTTCTTTTGTAATTTCTAAGAAAGTAAAAAAACAAATAAATAGAAAATACCTATTATTTGTTTTTATATTTAGTAAATACAAAATTTACTTTTAGAAAAAACAATTCCTTAAACGGTTCCAAAACCTACCTAGTTTGGAACCTACCCTAAGGGTGGAAGGGGCACCCAAGGATATAACCCTAACTAGGGAATTAGGGCTACCTATGGATTTGAGGAAGATGAGAAAGCGTATAATGGGAAATGATATTTTAGTAGTTAAGTTAACTTTTTAGTTTTTTCAACCTTTCACGTATTGTTTTTTCCTCTGGTTCCATTTTATTAAAATATATTTTTCTAGTCTATTTTACTTACTTCTATTCATTATTAGTAGAGTTAATTACACAGATGGACCCTGTGATTTATACCTAATTTCACCTTTGGGTATTAACTTTTTTTTTAACATGTTTGAGGCTTGGGATTATCAGTTTGTAACGAGTTTGGGTGTTAACACTAACTTCTGTTAGTTTTTCTATTAAATTTGAATAGAATGACTAAAATACCCTTTTATAATTATAATGTAATTTGTTACTCTATTTCTATTAATTATTTTCCTATGTATATTTTATTTTGTGCATCACATTGTTGTACATATACTCTTTAGGTTGAACATATTGGTTTTTTAAATATTATATTATATGGTACATCGTACCTCATTATATGGTATGTCGTACCGAAATGAGTCTACCCTCCTTTGTACCGAATTTTAAGGACCTAGGGAATTGCGATTCGGTTCCACGTTCCCGTACCGGAGCGTACCACGAACCATGGGACTATGGTCTAAACTGATGTTACTTTTCCTTGTTAATATCACACTCTGATTTTGGTGGGCCCGGATGGGTTTAAGTGTGACGATTGGGTAGCAGTTATACCAACCTGTCACACCCTGATTTCCGATGGGACCGGATAGGTTTAAGCGTGACTATTGGGTAGCAGTTATCACAATTTAATAATATGCAGCGGAAGCATTAAGAGTAAAAATATTCATAACATTAAAAAGTGTCTGAATATTCAAAATACAAATTGTTCAAGTGTTCAGATAAAAGCCCACAGGCGGGATCGAGATAAAACGAAGCTTAAACATCATAGGCCTTAAGCTAGGAGTTGCAAATTCCAGAGCCTTTATCATTGCCGACCCGGGTTCCCAGCCTAATATCAAGGTTCGGTACCTGCAGCTCAATCTTTTGAGAAAACGTCAGCTTTCGCTGGTAAATACAATTAACTGCTCCTTTTGAAAATAGTTTTTCAAAAATGATTTTATACATAGAGAAAACCCGTAGGTAATTATTTAATATTTCTTGTGATTTAGTCTTGTCACCAGATTTACATATTTGTCATACAATGGGAACCAGATATCAAAGCCGGTCATTTTCAGTGCTATAATGATTACGGTACACACCAAAGTTGAATAACGTGTCTTACAGAAAGTATACCTACCCCGACACATTATTCTCTATGGCCATAATAGTTCATGAGCCGAGACGCCCGGACACGGTACCAATAACCCCATTTGTTTCAGTTATCAAATATAACGGATTAAAACGGGTTCTTACATTTATGAGAAATCATAGGCGGCTCATTTATGTAATACCCGCTCCAAGTGGCGTATTCGCCATACCCCAAGTTTTCAAAGAAAATAAGTTAAGAGTATTTACCTTTAGCTAGCTTCCAACCGATAAAGGTTTTCAATAGAGTAAAAGTCGTAAAGACAAAGTATTAAACTCAAGTCCGAATATCTGGGGGATTCTATAGTCCCGAGTGAACAAATTTAGCTATCTGTTAGAATATATACGGGTCATATGTTAGTTCCTTTAACAAGACCCGTTACGTAAGAATAAGATTAATTCGCTAGATTAAGCGTAGATTGATTAGAATGTGGTTTATACCTAACCGAGTGTAAGTGCTCATTGGTTAAAGGTTAATTTAACCAACATTCTGATTTGGAGAAGTTTTAAAAGATTTTGACCCATACGCCAAGTTTATGTGTACTAGGTTCGCATAACTAGTTATGCGCATAAAGACGGGTTCGGAAGGTCGGTTGGGCATAGGACAAGTCTAAGTAGTAAAAATATATTTTTAGTTAAAGTACATACTGATCTAAAGTCAGATTACAAGTTCGGTTAATTTAAAACCATTTATTTAATTACCTTGACCACATAAGGGTATTGTGGTCATTTTCAACAATATATTCAAGACTCGTCATTTAACTCATCAAACGGATTGACCATATGGTATAACTTCAGAGAGTTATACTCAACAATATTATGGTCCTAAAACATGCTTAAAACATATCTAAACGTTGACTAAATGCGTCAGAATTAAAAGTCAAACTGCTTGACTTTTGACATAAAAAGAGACCCTAAACAGAATTGAACAAGTTGAGCATGACAAGTCCTCGTGTCTAGAGGAGAGCTTTAAGATAAGTTTAGAGAGAAGAATGAGAATGAGCAAGGAAATGAGGGAGATTTCATGGCTATTTATAGTTGAGGATGGTACACAAGATCAAGACAAGTGTCCAGAGGCCTTCTAGGATGTTTGCAGGTGTTATTGAGGTGGCAAAGACTGAGCAAGAGTGGCAGGAATGCAAGATATGTGGCACCATGGCAAAAAGCCTTGGGCTGCAAGCAAAAATTGTCACTAGCAGTCCCTTATTGACTGTAAGGGTTTATAGCTTACGGTCCGTAAGGACCTTAAGTGTGCAGATCTTTTGAATTAGCTTACGGACCGTAAGGGGTAAGTTCTTGCGGTCCGTATGGGACCTCCAGAACTCAAAATTGAGATTTATCATATTTAGTCCTTAGACTTTACATCTTTGGCCATTTAACAATTTGAGTCCCTCTCCTTCCTCATAGTTGGGATTAGTCGGAGATCCGGGACGCGTTTTAATTAACACACAAGAATAATCTCTCTCTCCTTCCCAGAATCGGGATTAGTCAGAGATTCAAAATATGTTCAAGTTAACGCTCAGTGTAGGTCTTTCCTCCTTCCACATAATCGGGATTAGTTGGAGAATTGGACACGTGTCGTCACATAATTAGACAGATTTTTAGGGTGTTACATCTTCACCCCCTTAAAGGAAATCTAGTCCTCGAGATTTATTCAAACAGAAATGGATGTCTCATTTCAGATTCAACCTCCCAAGTGTATTCTGGGCCACGACAGGAATCCCATTTCACCTTGATGAGGGAAATCTTTTTCTTACAGGGCTTTTTGACTTCATGGTCCTCAATGGACAAAAGTTTTTCAACAAACCTTAAGCTCTCATCAATTTTTACATCATGATGAGACATGACAAGTGCTTCATCAGCTAAGCACTTTTTCTGGATAGAGATGTGGAATACATCATGGATTCCACTCAACTCTTCAGGTAGTTTAAGTCTGTAAGCTACAAATTCGAAACATTCTGTTACTTCGAATGGTCCAGTATATCTAGGGCTTAGCTTACCCATCTTTCCAAATCTCATTACGCCCTTCTAAGGCGAGACCTTGAGCATTACTCTGTCTCCTATTTGGAATTTTAGAGGCTTCCGCCTTTTATTAGCATAGCTCTTCTGCCTATCTTGGGCAGCCTTGAGTCTATTTCTGATTTGCACGATTTTATCAGTTGTTTCAAGGACAATCTCAGGTCTATAAATTTGACTTTCCCCAACTTCAGCCCAATAGACAGGTGTTCTACACTTTCTCCTGTATAAAGCCTCAAAAGGTGCGGCTTTTATACTAGTATGATAGCTGTTATTATAGGAGAATTCGATCAGGGGTAAATGTTTATCTCAGCTACCGCCTAAGTCAATAGTGCATGCTCGTAGCATATCTTCCAGAGTTTGGATCGTAGGCTCATTTTGCCCATCAGTCTGGGGGTGATAAGTCGTACTAAAGTTCAAGTGTGTACCAAGTGCTTGCTGGAAACTTTTCCAGAAATGCTAAGTGTATCCAGGATCTCTATCTGATACTATAGACAACGTACTCCATGAAGAGACACAATGTTGTCACCATACAACTTAGCTATCTTGTCGAAACTGTAACTTTCCTTAATTGGCAAGTAGTGAGCCGACTTAGTCAGTATTTCGACTATAACCCATATCGTGTCATTGTCACGACTGGTCTTAGGTAACTTGGTAATCAGATCCATTGTTACTATTTCCCACTTCCAAGTGGGAATTTCCAGTTGTTGTAGCAGACTAGATGGTCTTTGATATTCAGCCTTAACTTGCGAACATATTTGTCACACCCTGGCTTTGCGGAAGCGTGGTTAATTTTGGTGTGACTTCTTAATACCATAGCTTAATCATACCAAAGCTATATGAGTTAAAAACATGCAGGATCATCCATTAACTTTTGAAAACCAAATACAGTACCATTGTTTTAACCAACAACCATAACCTTGTTCAACAACATTACAAACTGAGACATAATATAAACATGGTTTAAGGACTGTGTCTTGTCCAGGAAAGAGACACATCCCCTAAACCCCGGATGACCTCGGAAACTAGTGCAGCGGAAAACATGCCATACCATGCCAGATCTCGTTAATTTCCTGAAATACATGTGAGTTGAAAAATCAACAATAATGTTGAGCGAGTCCATGTGCAAGTGAGTAAGTAAAACACTTGTAAGTATAAAAGTTTCCTGGTATGTAGCAGTGTAAGAGGACTTGTGATCACCAATGGTTTGCAAGGCCATTAGCATGTTGTGAGATGCAAGTAGGAAGATACAAACCTAGCGTATTTGGCGTTGGGGCACTAAGTCACCACCTGGTCCATTATGCGGGCTCAGGGGTTGGGCTCGCTACACCCAGATAGATCTACCGCTTAAGTCCCTCGGTGTTCTAACTACCCATTCACATGATCTAAAACCTCCTTACGTTAATCATACCGTGTATAATAGTACTTGTAAACAAAGTAACATGTATTTCACCCCCGCAGTTAAGAAAACTGAAAACAGTTAGAGAAAAGGGGGACATGAACTCACAGTGAATGCGCGTCTCTACCAAGTGTCTCCAATACAGTAAGCTGTGCAACGACCTACAAGTGCTAATTCTATTAGACGGACGGCCGTGCTTTAGCTTTATAGTTTAAGTCTTTGGGAAATAGTTAGACAACTATTTCGTGTTTATGTTCCGTACACTTGGTAGTTATTCTTCTTCCCAATGATGGGGGATACAATACATGTGCGTAAGTTACGTTTTAATAGTCGTGTGGTAATGTAATTACCGGTGTAACTTATATGTTTGTGTGGAAGCGTTCGTAAAGTTTTGGGATCAATAACGCTTGTAAATATTATTTTTACTCTAAAATAATATTTATGTATTTTCACAAAACAATCATAAACAGTGTTGTGACAAAATATATTTATCACGTTAATTTTTGTGAAAATCCCACCTCCGAATGTTTAGTAAAACATAGTTCTGGCGAAATTTATGTTTCGAAAATATGTCGAAAATAGTTCTAACACTTGTTGTGTAGATAAGCCTAAGTGTTAGGTTTTTAGAAAATTTCGCCAGAGTTTCCTCTGTAACTGGAGGTGGCCACGCTTCCAAGCGTATCATTTTCTTTTTGAAAACAACCCATGATTATCAACAATCAACCCTTACGTTTTAACACGCGAAACGCTACCCTTGTCGTTTCAGTTTCAATATGTGGAAACTGGACTGTTTTCGGACGACTAAATAAAATACTTAACCCTTTCCAAAAATTCCCAAATTTTTACGGGTCGTCCTAATCAACCCAAAAATGATTGTATAAAAATATCGGGGTCCAGTTTCTTATAAATAATTTATAGAAAATCGTTTACTGAACTGTGATCAGATTTGTTACATTCTGATCACAGTTTACGGAAAAATTCGTCAAAAATTCCTCGTATGTCCGTTTATCGAAATTCCAGTTTGAGGGTCACAAATACATCCGTGACCATCTTAGATAAAAGTTTCAGGGGCTGGTTCGGTTCGGGTTTTAAGTTGTGATCGAAAACGCACAGCCCAATTTACTGCAGTAACCAACAGCCTTAGCTGCTGTCACGAAAACATGTTTTTAAAATAGTAACCGACATCAGAAAAATACGATTCCAGCGCCATTTTATTCGTTTTTCGAAATGACACGATTTAGGCTTTTGAAATTCTGTTTTTCGAGTTTTTAAAGTCCGTTTACAGCCTGATAAAGGCGGCCGAAACAGTGAATCAGCTTGCTGTTTTGTGGTTTAGATGTTATTAAAGCGTGTTATAAGTGTCCGATTAGTGAGTTAAACAAGAAAACAACTTTTGTACACGTTAAAACACTTTTACCCGAGTGAAGCATTTTTACACAAGTTCAAGTTTCATGCGTGGTAGAGTTTCACCTTTTAACCCTTGTTTCTTCCAAAAACGAGCTTATGTGAAGATCCATGATTTTACAAAGTCGGGTTAAACGATGATCCGAGCTACCACATCATAGATCGGGCCTCAATAATCACAAATTCCAAATACTACATCTTTTACACAAGTTACAAGCTATTAACCACCATTTTCATGATTTTAGTAGACTTCAAGGTTTCAAAACGCATGATAACGATATTTCACCGATAAAATTCTTTTTAACCACATTAAACAAGCTTAAATATAAGTTTTACGTGATATACCTCTAGCTCGGGGCTAGGGAAGAGTTGTGACGAAAACCGCGTGGATAAAAGCCAACGAGAGTGGTCCTTCGCGTTTCGCTTGCACCAAAGCTCCTTATATGCAACTTGTGATGTTTGTATGGTGATGGAATGTTGAGATCAAGATCGAAAGGTGGGTGTATGGGGCTGGGGTGGTCCGGCCGAGAGTAGAGAACAAGAGAGAGTGAGTGAGAGTTGGTGAAATGTAGTGGTGATTATCTTATGTTTAGTGTGTTATTTATAGACAAGTTCTAGTGTGTATTAACCAAGAGTCCATGTGCTTCCTTGATATTAGACAACCTTCCTTAAACAAATCAACTAGGTACAATTGTGTCCCCTTGGTTCATGGGGCCGGTTATGGCATGGGGTGGGGCTAGTTCGATCCAAGCTTGTTTAGTTAGGGGTTTAGTTTAGTTAATTAGGTTAACTAAGTATTTAACTTAGTTAGTTGTATGTTGCGTGTTATGACGGGTGTTAGGGTAATCAGGGACCCTAACTGGCTTAGAAAAATATAAAAAGCGAAAATAATAATATTTTCATGTTCCGGGTAAAGTCCGGGTGTCCGGTTGGATAGTAATCCGTTAAAGTGTTACAAAAGACTTTAAAGTGTCGTTATTACATTTTAGTGACACATTTTGTTTTCCCGACACTTTAGAAAGTGTCTAGTAATATTTTCTCATTTTCTGGCACTTTACTAGTCAGCTAGAAGCTGGTTAAATTGTTAAAGTGCTGTGTTTGGTACTTAAAGTACGTTCTGGCACATCCGAATCAGTGTATCTTATCCCCTAGAGACGCGGTAACACAACCCTTATATCCTACACTCACTACCAGTGTAGCCAAAATATATGAGGCTCTTAACAGGCCTTGAGGCAGTATTTGCCTGATGCTGGTTATATCAGCATGTTCACTGTGTATCCGTTTAGTGCTACTGTGCTTTTTGTGCATCATGTTTGTCACTAGGGTTCAGTATGTAATCAATGTAGTGACAGCAATTAAAGTATGATGCAAGTAAGTGCATGTATCAGTATGCAGGTAGCAGTTTATCAGCTAGTTCAATCAAGCACAGTAATCAAGTAGTAATTAATCATTAATTAAGTCGTACGGATACCTGGTTTTGTGCGGGTTGTCACATTCTCCCCCCGTTAAATAAATTTCGTCCCGAAATTTAAGTTCTGCTTGTAGAAGCAGGGTTCTTAGGAAATAAGTGGGGGTATTTCTCTTTCATCCGGTCCTCACATTCCCAGGTAAATTCAGGACCATGTCTGGCATTCCAACGTACTTTGACGAGTTTGACACTGCTCCGGCGGGTCTTGTTAACTTTCCAATCCGTGACCTCAACAGGTTCTTCAACGAAGTGGAGCGTGTCGTCAATATGAATCTCGTCGATAGGAATGGCAACGTCAACTTGAGTTGGACTCTTCTTTAAATTGGATACATGAAATGTATCGTGAACACCATTTAGTTCAGCCGGTAGGTCCAACTTGTATGCTACCGTCCCAATTCTTTCCCGAATTCTAAAGGGACCAATGTAGCGTGGATTCAACTTTCCTCGCTTTCCAAAGCGCGCTACCCCTTTCCAGGGTGAAACCTTCAATAATACCATCTCTCCGACTTGGAAGTCCACATGCTTCCGGTTTGGATCCGCGTAGGCCTTTTGCCTGTGGCGAGCGGCTTCGATGCGTTTAAGTATTTGCGCGATCTTATCTGTCGTCTCTTGGACGATCTCGGGACCAGCAAGCTGCCTATCACCTGCGTCAGACCAACATAGTGGGGATCGGCACTTGCGTCCGTATAGGGCCTCAAAAGGCGCAACACCAATACTGGTGTGGTAGCTGTTGTTATATGAAAATTCGACCAAGGGTAAGTGTTTATCCCAGCTACCTCCTAAATCCATAACACATGCCCTCAGCATGTCTTCCAATGTTTGTATCGTTCACTCGCTCTGGCCATCAGTTTGCGGATGGAACGCAGTGCTCAGATTTAACTGTGAGCCAAAAGATTCTTGGAAAGATTGCCATATTTTTGACGCAAATCTTCCGTCTCTATCAGAGATGATCGAGAGAGGTACTCCATGACGTGCTACGATCTCTCTCATGTAAATTTCCGCAAGTTTACTAGTAATGTCTTTCTCCTTGATTGGCAGAAAGTGTGCGGACTTTGTTAGGCGGTCAACAATCACCCAAATCATATCGTGGCCTCTTGGCGTTCTTGGTAATTTTGTAACAAAATCCATTGAGATTTGTTCCCATTTCCACTTGGGAATCTCAGGTTGTTGCAGAAGTCCCGAAGGCTTCTGGTATTCCGCCTTGACTTTAGCGCACGTTAAACATTTGCTCACGTAAACAGCAACGTCGCCTTTCATCCTAGGCCACCAATAGTAATTCTTGAGATCTTGGTACATCTTATCCGATCCAGGGTGGATAGAGTACCGTGACTTGTGCGCTTCGTCGAAAATAACTTCCCTTAATCCACCAAACAGAGGAACCCAAATTCTTTTCTCAAAACGTAACGTTCCTTCCTCGTTTGGTACCAAAAGCTTCTCCATTCCACGGAGATATTCTTCCTCAAGGTTTCCCTCCTTGAGAGCTTCCTTTTGTGCAGTGAGTATGCGCAAGGAAAGATCGGTTCGTATGATCATTTCCAGAGCTCTAGCCCTTATGGGCTTGATTCTTTCTTTACGACTTAGGGCATTGGCAACTACATTCGCCTTCCCTGGGTGATACTTTATCTCGCAGTCGTAGTCGTTTAACAATTCAACCCATCGTCTTTGCCTCATATTCAACTCTTTCTGGTTGAATATGTGCTGTAGGCTTTTGTGATCTGTGAAGATTGTGCACTTCGTACCATACAGGTAGTGTCTCCAGATCTTTAGTGCAAAAACCACTGCGCCAAGCTCTAAATCGTGTGTGGTATAGTTCTTTTCGTGCACTTTCAGTTGGCGTGATGCGTAAGCAATGACCTTTTGGCGTTGCATCAACACACAACCCAATCCTTGACGCGATGCGTCGCAGTATACCACAAAATCGTCGGTACCTTCTGGTAGAGCTAAGATTGGCGCGTTACAAAGCTTATCCTTCAATATCTGAAACGCTTCATCCTGTTTGATTCCCCAATCAAACGTCTTATCCTTCTGCGTGAGGAGCGTCAAAGGTTGAGCGATTTTTGAGAAATCCTCGATGAACCTTCGATAGTAGCCAGCCAAACCCAAGAATTGTCGAATCTCGGTTGGCGTTGTAGGCGTTTCCCAATTTTTGATCGCCTCGATCTTTGTGGGATCAACATGGATTCCATTTCCATTAACCACATGTCCTAAAAATTGGACTTCGCGTAGCCAAAACTCGCACTTAGAGAATTTGGCTTACAACTGCTCCTTCTTTAGCAACTCCAAAATAGCTCTTAGATGCTGTTCGTGCTCAGCCTTTGTCCTTGAATAAATCAAGATGTCGTCGATAAACACAATCACGAACTTGTCCAAGTACGGCTTGCAAACTCTATTCATCAAATCCATAAAGACCGCAGGTGCGTTTGTTAAACCAAACGGCATAATCAAGGAACTCGTAGTGTCCATAACGAGTTCTGAAGGCTGTTTTCGGGATACTTTCCTCCTGTATCCTTAATTGATGGTATCCAGATCGAAGATCGATCTTTGAATAATAGTTCGAGCCTTGCAGTTGATCAAACAGATCATCGATTCTTGGCAGAGGATACCTGGTTTTGATCGTTAGTTTGTTCAATTTTCTGTAGTTGATGTTTATTTGAAAATTATCATCCTCCTTTTTGATGGGTAACAATGGGATTACCCCAAAAAGGAATTTTTGGTCTGTTATCTTCCTTCTCCATCCATTGTCAACACTTCTCTGTCAATCATTGCATCCCCGAAAATGTAAGTCGCTATGATGCATCGACTACGGGTGCCGTGCCTGTAATTAAATCGACGCGGGATTCGACTAATCATGAGGAGATGATTTCGGCAAGTCTTCGGGGAAGACTTCAGGGTATTCTCCAATCACAAGGATATCTTCGAGTTTTGGTTCTTCGACTTCCTTTTCCATAACATGAGCCAAGAATGTAACACATCCTTTGTGCGAGAATTTTTGGGTTTTCTTAGTCTGATAATCCGTAGGAGCGTATCCTGCTCCATGAGTCACGATCATTTCTTCGTTCGTTGTCGGGGCGCGGATGACAATCTCCGCATGGTTGTTCGTCAACCAGTCCATCACGTCGAAGCTTCCAAACTCAACTGGCAATAGATCTAGCGTAAACTTACGCTCTCCGGGTTCTATCGTGCCGATTCCAGTTACTGCGTTGGCTTCCACTAGCTTCCCCTAAGCTAGTTCTAATGGGTACTGGAATAACTACTCACTCACTACGTAAACCAATTATGTCCTTGAATACTAGAATTGTGAATCGTAAAATTTGCAACAGTAGTTGGCAATACAGACGCATAATATTGAGTACTGTGGGACGTACCGCTATCCATGCTTGGATCTCTGGCGTGCCTCCCTAGCTCCGATGGGGAGCTTTCATCCTTGCGTCTGATTGCTTTTCGGGCAATATCTTCTGAAATGCTTTTTGCTTCCACAGTTTAAACATCCTCGAGCACGCTTCTGTTTATCACTCATTCTGCCTTGACAATTATCATTGTCGTTGTCCCCTTCGTGATTCTTACTACCGTCTTGGCCCTCATTACTAAGTTCAGTATTTTGCCAACAAGTTTCCTTGACATGTCCCACCTTGCCACAGTTACCACAATTTCCATATTTGCATCGCCCGATATGATAACGTAAACAATTGTCGCACTTAGGTAGGATACCCTTGTAATCTTTTCCCTTTTTGGCCTTCTTCTTGTTACTTACCCGAGTAACCATCTTGAAATTTGCAAGCTTCCTCTGGTTATCCCCAGATGCCTTTATAGCAGTCTCCTTTTTCTCCTCCGCAGTGGAAAATTTTCCTTGTCTAACTGCTTCTTCCGTGAGTGCTATGCTTATGTTGATAGCCTCGGTGATCGTTGAGGGTTTTGATGCTGTTACCAGGCTTAGAATCTGAGGTGCCAATCCCCTTATGAACTGTTCAATTCTTTTAAACTCTGGTGTCCCCAGGAGTATGGCAACTTGTGATAATTCGTTAAATCTCTGCACATACTCTGCTATTTTTGGTCCTTTCATCTTCAAGTCCCACAGTTCTGTTTCCAATTTCTGGACTTCTGCCCTCGAGCAATATCTTTCACGCATCAGATTTTTCAGTTCGTCCCATGTCATAGCATGCGCAGCAGTCTCGCCCATCGTCCGAACTTGATGGTTCCACCATGACAGAGCCTCATCCATCAATAGCCCAGTTATATACTTGACTTGATGTTCATGGTCACATTTGCTCAATCGTAAAACAGAATCTGTCTTCTCAACCCAGCGTACGAAGGCTAAGGCACCCCCGGTACCGTCGAACTCTCGAGGTTTGTGGTCTAAGAATTGCTTGTAGGTACAGCCGTTGGGTGGGTTCTTTCCTGAGGTACTTCCGTTGCGCTCGGAGTGATGGGCCTCGTATTGTGCGATGACTGCAGTAATGATTCCCCGAAGTTCCACCTCGTTGGTGGGTATGCGTACACCCCGTTTTGGAGGCATTTCCTAAAAGATGTTTCACGTAGGTTAGGTCATCGCAACCAAAATGCACGTATGCATTAACAATATCAACACATAACATCTCATGTTATCAATAATTCATCCACATAACACCTCATGTTATAAATAAATTAGCCTCTGCAATGGTCGAGGCTTCGAGGTAGTAACCATACCCCTGATCTGGGGTGCAAGTGTCCAAGTGAATCGTTCAATCCTTTTGAACTCCGGTTTCACTAAGTAGGGGACGACCCTAGACAAGTCGTGAGATTGCTGGATGTATTCCGGAATCTCTGGTCCGTCCATTTTCAATTCCGGAACTCTGCCTCAAGCTTCTGAATTCCAGTCTTAAAGCAACCTTTCTTCTCAATCGTTCCCTTGAGCTCGTCCCAGCTCAGTGCATAAGTAGCATCTTGTACCAGGGATCTAATCCTGGAGGTTCCATTAAGAGAGTGTGCCATCTAGAAATATCCCTGAGATGTAGGTAACACTCTGTTGGGGCGAACAGTTACTTATTCTTAGAAGGGAGTCGGTCTTTTCGGACCAACGAACAAATGCAACGGTGCCTCCTGCTCCATCAAAGTCCAAAGGCTTGCAGTTCAGGAACTGTTTATAGGTGCAGCCAGTTGGAGGGTTATTTCCAGTAATACCATCGTTGTGCTTAGAGCGGAGGGCTTCAGGTCGTGCATTTGCCTGTGAGATGCGTTCTTGCAGCTCGGCTTCTGTCCTTGACAACGTACTGGTGTTCGTGTCACGTCCGGGTGACATTCCGTCTTGTCGGAATAATGCGGGCTAGACCACGTGTCAATTGTCTTATGAGATACATAGCACCATAAGCCATCATGAAATCGCCCAATTTTACACGTAAATATACTCACTGTATGAGTGGGGAAGTAAATTCCCGAGCCTTCACATAGGCTGGCCAATTTGGCTTGTTGCTTGTAATAGAATGAACTTGAGGCTACATCGCCTTGGTCATTCGTGTTTGGTTATTTCCTGCTGCATGGGTTATCATTGGCCTGCAGAGTCCACCAGGATTCCTGTGCACTACAAATCGTTATTACGTGGGCCCCCGTAATAATAAATTGTCTTGCACAGTTATCCCAAATTTCCTCTCATCCAAGCAGATGATCAATCAAGGAGCAATAGTAGGTGCATTGGCATGATCAGGGTCATGCTCCAAATGCGGAGTCTGGAGCAATGCCTGGCTCAGGGGCCACGGCTAGCTTCGAATCGAAAGCTCCATCTCAAAATCAGCTGGATCAACAATCACAGGGGTTACAGGATCCCTCAAGGGCTGGTCTAAGTGCATGAACTCAATGTCATGGTCTGGATCAACACCAGGCGGAAAAACAGGATTGTCCTCAATATCGCGATCAAACTCAAAACTGTGTGCGGGATCCGGTGCAGCTAATGATGCCCTATCAGGGTCAGCGTCGTGTAAGTAGTGCTGCATTCCCTGTATGTGCGAAGATGCGGATGTTAGAAACTCAAATGAGTCTGGGATAGGGGAATGGACATGAGTTTCCCCCTACAGGAGCGTCCGCATGCAGTAGTCTAATACCAGCAGCAATAGGGCCTCGCCCTCAAGTGGGTCCTCCTCTTAGTAGTTCGACATCGTCTTCAGAGACAACGTCGGGGGCATATCAACAACGAGATTAGCGGCAGGGGGGCAAATTCCCAACAAGGTAGCCATTAGTAGGCTCTGCTACGACTTTAGGCAGCGCACAGAGGGCTGAGAGTCGTCGTTGTCTGTGCCGGTAGTATCAGAAATGTACACCTCGTGCTTCGATGAAACTATGTCGTCTGATACTATGGTCATGGGATTTGCAGTGTCCGTCTTTCTAGTACTTGATGAAAGCATGACGTTTGTAACACAAACACATATACGTATAATAATCAATCATATAGTCATATAAACATGTAGTCACCACGTAACATTCAAATTATCCTTCTAGTCCCACTAGCCAACACTTCTAGTCCCACTAGCCAACACTTCTAGTCCCACTAGCCAACACTTCTAGTCCCACTAGTCAACACTTCTAGTCCCACTAGTCAACACTTCTAGTCCCACTAGCCAACACTTCTAGTCCCACTAGCCAACACTTCTAGTCCCACTAGTCAACACTTCTAGTCCCACTAGTCAACATTTCTAGTCCCACTAGCCAACACTTCTAGTCCCACTAGTCAACACTTCTAGTCCCACTAGCCTCCTACCTCAGCCTCCCCAGACTGAGCCTAGAATAATAAATAAAATGTGCTCAACATTTGTTTGTAAAAAGTTGTGGATCTGGACTTAAGTGGTATGCAGTAAAAATGTTTTCGTGAGAGCCCTAGTGATCATAGTCTAGACTCGAGACAGAATCCTAGTTCGCTATGATCAGAGCTCTGATACGAAGATGTCACACCCTGGCTTTGCGGAAGCGTGGTTAATTTTGGTGTGACTTCTTAATACCATAGCTTAATCATACCAAAGCTATATGAGTTAAAAACATGCAGGATCATCCATTAACTTTTGAAAACCAAATACAGTACCATTGTTTTAACCAACAACCATAACCTTGTTCAACAACATTACAAACTGAGACATAATATAAACATGGTTTAAGGACTGTGTCTTGTCCAGGAAAGAGACACATCCCCTAAACCCCGGATGACCTCGGAAACTAGTGCAGCGGAAAACATGCCATACCATGCCAGATCTCGTTAATTTCCTGAAATACATGTGAGTTGAAAAATCAACAATAATGTTGAGCGAGTCCATGTGCAAGTGAGTAAGTAAAACACTTGTAAGTATAAAAGTTTCCTGGTATGTAGCAGTGTAAGAGGACTTGTGATCACCAATGGTTTGCAAGGCCATTAGCATGTTGTGAGATGCAAGTAGGAAGATACAAACCTAGCGTATTTGGCGTTGGGGCACTAAGTCACCACCTGGTCCATTATGCGGGCTCAGGGGTTGGGCTCGCTACACCCAGATAGATCTACCGCTTAAGTCCCTCGGTGTTCTAACTACCCATTCACATGATCTAAAACCTCCTTACGTTAATCATACCGTGTATAATAGTACTTGTAAACAAAGTAACATATATTTCACCCCCGCAGTTAAGAAAACTGAAAACAGTTAGAGAAAAGGGGGACATGAACTCACAGTGAATGCGCGTCTCTACCAAGTGTCTCCAATACAGTAAGCTGTGCAACGACCTACAAGTGCTAATTCTATTAGACGGACGGCCGTGCTTTAGCTTTATAGTTTAAGTCTTTGGGAAATAGTTAGACAACTATTTCGTGTTTATGTTCCGTACACTTGGTAGTTATTCTTCTTCCCAAGGATGGGGGATACAATACATGTGCGTAAGTTACGTTTTAATAGTCGTGTGGTAATGTAATTACCGGTGTAACTTATATGTTTGTGTGGAAGCGTTCGTAAAGTTTTGGGATCAATAACGCTTGTAAATATTATTTTTACTCTAAAATAATATTTATGTATTTTCACAAAACAATCATAAACAGTGTTGTGACAAAATATATTTATCACGTTAATTTTTGTGAAAATCCCACCTCCGAATGTTTAGTAAAACATAGTTCTGGCGAAATTTATGTTTCGAAAATATGTCGAAAATAGTTCTAACACTTGTTGTGTAGATAAGCCTAAGTGTTAGGTTTTTAGAAAATTTCGCCAGAGTTTCCTCTGTAACTGGAGGTGGCCACGCTTCCAAGCGTATCATTTTCTTTTTGAAAACAACCCATGATTATCAACAATCAACCCTTACGTTTTAACACGCGAAACGCTACCCTTGTCGTTTCAGTTTCAATATGTGGAAACTGGACTGTTTTCGGACGACTAAATAAAATACTTAACCCTTTCCAAAAATTCCCAAATTTTTACGGGTCGTCCTAATCAACCCAAAAATGATTGTATAAAAATATCGGGGTCCAGTTTCTTATCAATAATTTATAGAAAATCGTTTACTGAACTGTGATCAGATTTGTTACATTCTGATCACAGTTTACGGAAAAATTCGTCAAAAATTCCTCGTATGTCCGTTTATCGAAATTCCAGTTTGAGGGTCACAAATACATCCGTGACCATCTTAGATAAAAGTTTCAGGGGCTGGTTCGGTTCGGGTTTTAAGTTGTGATCGAAAACGCACAGCCCAATTTACTGCAGTAACCAACAGCCTTAGCTGCTGTCACGAAAACATGTTTTTAAAATAGTAACCGACATCAGAAAAATACGATTCCAGCGCCATTTTCTTCGTTTTTCGAAATGACACGATTTAGGCTTTTGAAATTCTGTTTTTCGAGTTTTTAAAGTCCGTTTACAGCCTGATAAAGGCGGCCGAAACAGTGAATCAGCTTGCTGTTTTGTGGTTTAGATGTTATTAAAGCGTGTTATAAGTGTCCGATTAGTGAGTTAAACAAGAAAACAACTTTTGTACACGTTAAAACACTTTTACCCGAGTGAAGCATTTTTACACAAGTTCAAGTTTCATGCGTGGTAGAGTTTCACCTTTTAACCCTTGTTTCTTCCAAAAACGAGCTTATGTGAAGATCCATGATTTTACAAAGTCGGGTTAAACGATGATCCGAGCTACCACATCATAGATCGGGCCTCAATAATCACAAATTCCAAATACTACATCTTTTACACAAGTTACAAGCTATTAACCACCATTTTCATGATTTTAGTAGACTTCAAGGTTTCAAAACGCATGATAACGATATTTCACCGATAAAATTCTTTTTAACCACATTAAACAAGCTTAAATATAAGTTTTACGTGATATACCTCTAGCTCGGGGCTAGGGAAGAGTTGTGACGAAAACCGCGTGGATAAAAGCCAACGAGAGTGGTCCTTCGCGTTTCGCTTGCACCAAAGCTCCTTATATGCAACTTGTGATGTTTGTATGGTGATGGAATGTTGAGATCAAGATCGAAAGGTGGGTGTATGGGGCTGGGGTGGTTCGGCCGAGAGTAGAGAACAAGAGAGAGTGAGTGAGAGTTGGTGAAATGTAGTGGTGATTATCTTATGTTTAGTGTGTTATTTATAGACAAGTTCTAGTGTGTATTAACCAAGAGTCCATGTGCTTCCTTGATATTAGACAACCTTCCTTAAACAAATCAACTAGGTACAATTGTGTCCCCTTGGTTCATGGGGCCGGTTATGGCATGGGGTGGGGCTAGTTCGATCCAAGCTTGTTTAGTTAGGGGTTTAGTTTAGTTAATTAGGTTAACTAAGTATTTAACTTAGTTAGTTGTATGTTGCGTGTTATGACGGGTGTTAGGGTAATCAGGGACCCTAACTGGCTTAGAAAAATATAAAAAGCGAAAATAATAATATTTTCATGTTCCGGGTAAAGTCCGGGTGTCCGGTTGGATAGTAATCCGTTAAAGTGTTACAAAAGACTTTAAAGTGTCGTTATTACATTTTAGTGACACATTTTGTTTTCCCGACACTTTAGAAAGTGTCTAGTAATATTTTCTCATTTTCTGGCACTTTACTAGTCAGCTAGAAGCTGGTTAAATTGTTAAAGTGCTGTGTTTGGTACTTAAAGTACGTTCTGGCACATCCGAATCAGTGTATCTTATCCCCTAGAGACGCGGTAACACAACCCTTATATCCTACACTCACTACCAGTGTAGCCAAAATATATGAGGCTCTTAACAGGCCTTGAGGCAGTATTTGCCTGATGCTGGTTATATCAGCATGTTCACTGTGTATCCGTTTAGTGCTACTGTGCTTTTTGTGCATCATGTTTGTCACTAGGGTTCAGTATGTAATCAATGTAGTGACAGCAATTAAAGTATGATGCAAGTAAGTGCATGTATCAGTATGCAGGTAGCAGTTTATCAGCTAGTTCAATCAAGCACAGTAATCAAGTAGTAATTAATCATTAATTAAGTCGTACGGATACCTGGTTTTGTGCGGGTTGTCACAATATTAAACATTTTGCTACATGGGTGGCTATGGACTTTTTCATGCCCATCCACCAATAGTTCTTTTTCAGATCTTGGTACATCTTGTCTCCACCGGGATGTACTGAATATTTCGAGTTATGTGATTCCTCAAGAATCAACTCTCTAAGTCCTCCATAGACGAGAACCCATATTCTATCATTTAGTCTTCGGATTCCATCTTTTCCAAGTGTCAACTGTTCCACCTAATCCTTCAGTCTAAGCATTTGCCTCTAGCTGGGCTTGCTTCTGAGCCTCTAATAGCTTTTCAGTCAAGCTAGTACGTAGCTCAATTCTCTTGGTATTAACCCTAATTGGTTTAGCCCTTTCTTTGCAACTTAGAGCGTCGGCAACAACATTTGCCTTATCGGGATGGTAATGAATCTCACATTCATAATCATTTAGAGTTTGCATACATCAGCGTTGTCGCATAATAAGATCTTTCTGATTAAAAAGATGTTGGAGACTATTTTGGTCCGTGTATATAATACACTTTGTGCCATACAAGTAATGTCCCCACAGCTTCAATACAAACACCACTACACCCAGTTCTAGATCAATGGTGGTGTAATTCTTTTCGTGTACCTTGAGTTGACGCGATGCATAAGCAATCACTTTGCCTTTCTGCATAAGCACGCAAACCATGCCTGTGTGCGAAGCATCACAATACACAACAAAATCTTCAATTCCTTCAGGCAGGGTTAGAACGGGGGCATTGCTTAGTTTCTGCTTCAGAATCTTAAAGGATTCCTACTAGTTAGGACCCCAGTCAAATTTTACATTTTTGAAAGTCAATGCAGTTAAAGGAGTGACAATTCGAGAGAAGTTTTCAATGAACCTTCTATAGTAGTCTACCAATCCTAAGAAACAATGAATTTTTAAAAGAGTTTTGGGTGCTTCCCAATTCAAGATAGCTTCAATCTTGGTGGGATCCACTTGGATACCATGCTCACTAATCATGTGTCCTAAGAATTAGACTTCGCGGAGCCAAAACTCGCATTTGGAGAACTAAGCATAGAGCTTCTCCTGTTGTAACAGACCGAGTATATGTCGAAGATATCTCTCATGATCATCCTTCCAGTACGAGTAGATAAGTATGTCATCTATGAAGACAATGACAAACTTATCTAAGTACGGCATGCAGACTCTATTCTTGAGATCCATGAATGCTGCAGGTGCATTCGTGAGTCCAAAAGGCATCACGAGAAATTCGTAGTGGCCGTATCTAGTTCGAAATGCAGTCTTCGGAACATCTTCACTTCGGACCTTTAATTGGTGATATCCAGATCTCAAATCAGTCTTTGATAAATAACTGGCTCCTTGCAGTTGATTAAACAGATCATTGATCCTTGGCAAAGGATACCGATTCTTGATCATGATCTTGTTTAGTTTGCGGTAATCGATGAACATTCGCATCGAACCGTAGTTCTTCTTAAGAAAGAAAATAGGAGCTCCCAGGTCAAGAAACTCGGCTGTATAAAGCCTTTCTCCAAAAGTTCTTCAAGCTGTGCCTTCAACTCCTTCACCGTAGTGGGTTCCAGACAGTACGGTGCTCTGGCTACATGTCACACCCCGATTTTCGGTTTATGCGGAAGCGTATTGCGAGGTGTGACGAGAGTGGCAATCGTTACAATCAATCGAGTAAACAACATATTTGAAACACAAAAGATGTTCATCCATACATTTGTTTCGAAACCATAATTTACAATACATACGTCTTGTTCGAAATTTAAAACAACTACAACTTTAACCATATTACTCAAAGTTCAAAATAGTTTCACACATTATAACAACTGAAAACGGATGACATCTCAAAAGCTTGCGTTCTTGATAACCACTAGAACATATTTTTCCCAAAGCCATCCACTAATCTCCTGTAATACATGTTAATTTTGAAAACGTCAACAAAAGTTGAGTGAATTCATGTTATTTTGTTTTTGCATCAAATGAGTTTCCAAAACATTTGAAGTAATAAAATTCCTTTTTGCATAGTATGATGAAAAATCGTATGATCATTAGTGTTTTGCAAGGACACTAATATGTATGCCATAATAAGAGGCAACCAAACCTTGACAATTTATCGTGTGTGTCAACGACACTAGTTTGGACACAAAGGCACTCTTAACGATTGTGGTTATCATTGCCGTTAAGAGTGGGGCTTGCCAAAACCCAAATGGATCTATCCGTTTGTTCCTCGGTATTTGTTTATTCATTAATGGTCCCTTTATTTTAAACACCTATCCGCATGTGATCAAAATTGTTTCATTGTATCATCATACTATTCTAACATATATACATCCCCGAAAGTTTAAAATCATAAACATTCAAACTAAAAGGGGAAACATGAACTCACATATTTGCGTTCCGTGCAAATCCCTATTTGATTCCTTGTTCGTGGTTCGTTTCTTGACCTACAAGTGTTCTAACCTCGTTAGACACTTAGGTTTGTGTTTGTTTATCGTACAAGTATTTCATCTTGTATTTCATTTTTAGTTTCTCGTAATTCGTTTGCTTCCTTTGTTGTATTTTCGTATATATATAACTTCCTTGTATATATATTTATTCTAATTGATTTATTTTTGAATGGGGTTAATTTATGCATTAGATCTTAAGTCCATTTTGGGTATTTGGAGTATATGGGCCTAGCCCAAATAACTTTTTTTAGAATGGGTCAAGCCTAAATTGATTTGTAGGAGTGGGCCTTAGCCCAAAACACTTTTTATAAAAGTGGGCCTAGCCTAAATTTAATTTATGAGAAGTGGGCATTAGCCCAATTTAACTTATGGACTACTTTTAATTTACAAGATTTTGGGCTAGTAAAATTAATAGTAATACTTGTATTTTTATAAAAATCTAGTTTTTATAAAAATCATTACTTATGCCATATATGAACCTTTTTAGTGCATAAGCTTTTGTGACGGCTTGTATTTTGTTATAGTCGTTTACTATTTGCCGGTTTGATTTATTCGTATCGTTTGTCCCGTTCGTGTCGTCCGTCTTGATTTTACCATTTGTTTTGTTTGTGCCATTTTAGTTTGTCCAAAAGTCCTTATTGTCCAATAGTGTCCAAATTTGTCCATTTGTATTTTGGTGTCCAAGGATGGACATTTTATTTCATTTTTCAAGTTCATATATATATTTTTGTAATTTTTGTGGATGTGTATCAATTTTGCATTTGTTCCTACTTGAACTAACATATAATGTATACATCAAAAATATACATTTATGATACTTTATTAATATTTTTGAAAGCATATATTTTATCCAAAAATATATACTTGTCACTTTTGTTTAAAAATCTTTTTATAAAACATGGATTTATAACTTTGTCTAAAAATTGTTTAACCATGTTCAAAGACCTCAAATAGTTGTTCTAGTTACATACTTCTTTGTTTAACAACTTTTTAAACATAACAAAATTAAAAAATTTTTTGCCATAGTTTTGTTTAAAATATGGATTTTCCCCAAGTTTATACAAAACTTGTTTTCAATTTATTTCAACACAAAACATCATCAAGTATCAATATCCATCAAAATTTGTCAACAAAAGTAGCATGAACGTGATATAGTTCTTAACTTCCCCGAAAAGGAAACTTTATTCCTTATTTTTGCCAAAAATTTATAGAACAAGATTATATTGAAAATTCTTGTTTTAGATGACTCACAAGGTCATTTGAAGCATGAATATGTGTCCAAAACGTTTACTACTTTCATACTTTTGATTATTTCCAGAAATGGAACCTTTATTCAAGAAATTTTTCAAAAATTTATTTTCTTGGTTTTAAATGATTTCTCATATTTTACTAGCATGCATATTCATCAAAACTCATGTTCATCACTTTGTTGATGAATCTTGGTTGATCCTACATGCATGTATGTAGATCATATTTTTAAGCAAAAATAACCAAGATTCAAGTTTACTAGTCTAGATTTCTCCAAGTTCATCTCATAATCATAGAAAAATCATGGTTAAAAATAAAGCTTTTTAGTTGTTTCTTGTTGTTTTTCATGTGGGTATATGATGAACTTGTAAAAGAAATCAAAAATAAAAGTAAGACTAGTATGATGTTCTTACAATTTTTGCAAGGAAATAGGGATGAAGATAAGAAAAATCTTGATGATCTAAGGCTTCAAGTTCCACAAAAAATGCTCCAAATAGCTTTACTAAACACCCTAGTAGCTTGTTTCATCCATGAACCTCCATGAGAACATGTATTCTTGAGTTTGAAGATTGAAAGCAGATGAAGAGATAAGGGTGTTTGGTCTAGCCAAAAATTTGAAGAGAGAGAGAGAGAGAGAGAGAGAGAGAGAGAGAGAGGAAGGTGGTAAAGTTTGATGGTTTTGGGATTATGGAAGGTGGTGGACTGTTAGAAGCAACATGGCCTTGGAAAATGACACTAATCATACCTTTAAGGCTCCAACACAACACAAAAACAATGAGTAGGCTAAAGTGGGGACCCACATTTTTGAAAATCAGCCATCTTGGGGGGTTGTTTGCTGAATTTTTTTTATAAAAAATCTTGTTTAAACTAGAAATTTTAGGAATTTTAAGAACTTTGATATTTATATAAAAATATCTACAAGGTTTTAAGCTCTAATATTTTAAAGTAGTGTGACACTAGGTAAAACTAGTCCACCAAAATTTTTAGTATGTTGTTCGGGTGAAAAAGTCGGTTCGGGTCCTGTACCGGGTTAAATACTGACACCGTGTTTTGTTTAAGTAAATACAAGACAAAAATTATTTTTGCACATGTTTTATTATACAAATAATTAATCCAACTTTTTGGACTAAAAAGTTTATTATTTTTGACACGGTTCCGATACCAGCTTTGTTGTATGGCAGTTTACTAAACTAGTCGTGCAGCTTAACGCAACAAGATTCGATTGCGGATTTTGTGTCTTTTTTAATACCCGTTATATTATTTATGTCAAATAATATTTATTTTCGGTTTTTCGGACAGCTGTTGTTTCGTTCTGCGGAATGCTGTACACTCCCGCAGGATTACTGTATTTTTCTACGGACTTGGACAATTTGGTTTTTAATTGGAATTTTGTAAATAATAAGGCACATGTTATTTTAAACAAAGCTTTTATATAGTATTTGTTTAGACATATCTGTATGTCTTGTTTTTATCGTGTCAGATTGTACCGCGACTAGTACTGACAAGTATACGAATTCTTATGTAATTGTTTCGAGATTTAGGGCTGGCATCAATCCTACAACTCTCAACAATTAGTAAGAACAAAATGTGTAATTGGTGTGGTTACCAATCGAGTAACATCACGAGTGGAAAGCTACCATGCCGTGTAGCCATACTATAGCTTGAGGTACTTTCGATTATCGTATCATGAGAATGAGGTCCTTAATTATTGAATCCAAATGAATATAGAAGCGATAACAATTTTGTGAAACATGACTAGCCACTGATTCATATAACACCAATTACACCAATCAACTTGATACAACTCGCTCCATGAGAGGTCTAGAGACTCCTTACCAATGCATCATACAGGAAATTTGTTTGGGAAGAGAGGAATAATTCTTCTTCCGATAGATTCATTATGGACTGACCTATATACAGGCGAAATCTTGTCTGTATTAGTTAAAGGATTGCTTAACGTAAGTATGCTCCCTAATCACATGACTTACTCCACTAGAGTCTTAATTTTGGCACCATTGGGATAACTTTACGGTTGAAAAGAAGGAAATGATATGATAATGGTTCTCAATTTTCGAGGTTTGACTCCAGATTTCGTAAATAGACTTTATATACATACATAATGGCATAGTGGATATTTGGATCGGACCTTCTTTTCCGCAAGGATGGAAAACTCCTAATATTGAATAGCAATGGCATATAATATTCTTTAATGAAGCACCATTTAACACATAGAATCTCATAGGAATTATGATCAGGAGTATATGAATACGCAAATAAAATTGTAGGAACAAAATCATGGTTTAACAGGATTTCCCTGATTCAGAATGACTCAATTTAAATTAATCCTTCAGAAGGCATCTATATAGGGTACCGTATAAATCTTGGCGAACAAAGCCTAGATTACATCACTCACTACTGAATTATTCGAGCAAATGATCGTAAGCATGAATTTCGCAACCACCCTCCTACTCCGTTAGAAGGTCCTTGCTAGGACGAGAGATTTGTAAGACTCAATGTGAGTCTCAATGATTCTCATTAATAATAGACAAAGTAGTTTATGTATATTTTCGGACTCTATAGTTTAATAGGTAATCCTAGGAGAGAAAGAGATTTTGATGTTCTCGGGATTGGGAAAATCATTAACATATTATTTTGAGTGTGAGAGCAAGACATTCTGTTTTCGTTCCTGAATGGTCAAACAGGACCAATAAATATTGTGATACGAAAAGCTTTATAGGAAGGGCTCGAAGGAACAGGTATCATATACGTGACGTCCGACACATTTCTCAGGAACATCTGATCACGTTGAAGATTCAAGACTCATTACACGAGAATTTACTGAGTATAGAAGAACTTGTACCGTGACATAGTCCAAATAGAACTAAGGAGGCCTTAAGTTGTGACAGGAGTCCTGGATACGGAAATGTTCCAGATATCGTCTCATTTCCTTACACAAGAAGTATCGATAACTCATACTATATAGTACACTGGCTGGACTGCACAGAGTTGGTCGTGGACTTACAAGTTAAGAAGGAATCGTGGCGAATTAATAACGGCGTCAAATGCCTCTCAACATGAAAGTCATCATATGGTTCCTATATTCATAACTGAACACAAAATTGTGGTAACAGACCGTTTCTTTGACCAATGAATCACCCCAAAGAGTGAATTGTAACGTACCTTTCCAAGTAGAGGTCAAAGGATTGTTCAAACTTAAACAAAATTTAGTAATTCTTGTGAACAAAATCTGATGGGTATACGTGATATATAAAAAAAATTGAGTCCGAGAAAGAGGTTCGCCTTCCATCATTTTGTCTAGCGAATACGAATCAAGGAGTACTTCACATGGTAGTACGTTGTATCGTCAACCCATCTACTCTCTCCTATTCACAAAGGATAGACTTTGTGTTGACCCCGCCTAAGCCGAACAGGTTCGAGGTTGATCTGAACGCGACTCTATCTTGATAAACTAACAGAAGTTAATTAGAACCGCACCGTATTGTAATACCACTGACTTAAACAAGGAATTAGAGCCTAAGAGAATTTAATTATGTATAGCAAGCACTTAGACCTCCAATTGCTTTAGTAGGTCAAGGAAAAGTGAAGTAATGAATCTGATCGAAGCACCGTTCTAGTCCTTCTGTTTTCACAATTGAATCATGTTTCCCACAATGGTAACTAACCAGGTGTATAGTGGAATTGGGTCAGGAATGACCACTTAGGATTTAGAAGTAAGAATACAAAGATATGTGGTTGTATGAAACAGAATGATAAGGGTTTCAGGAATATTACTAAAATGTATTGCTTCCAAGAGTCACATAGCTGGCAATGAATAAGTTAAAAATGTAGGAATAAAATTATAAATAGAAGTATTTCGACAGAACGGAATAATAATGGTTACTAGGAATATTGATAGTACGATTTCTCCCTAAAAGTTGCATGGGTCGCCATAGATAAGTTGAGTGATATCAAAACAACACGTCATCGACTCTCAGTCACTCGAAAAACAAGCACTACTAGATCGTTACTGCCCTCGTACCTTCAGGTTACCAGCAACAATAACGGTTACACACTCGCGCCACTTATGAGTTACGTTATTTCCAATCAATGGAAGTGATTTAGAAACACCTATTCAAACGGATACGTCTAATCAACAACCAGGCGATGAAGATATAAGTTGTTTCCCTTTACGTAGGCATTTCGATACACTAAGGTTAGTCTTAGTGATTCATGTCAGAGGGAGTAAATTTTACAGTATTGTATAATTGACGATTTAGAAGTGTCGTCATATGTTCGATGCAAATCCATGAATCAAACAAATGTTTGGCAATTTGTTAACGAGAGGACCACACACGTAATCATATCGGAATACTACCAAGGAACTAATACGCCCAAAGGATATTACACCAAATGTTTACAGAATCAAGGGCAGAATATTGTCATATATTAACCCATATTGACTCTCACTTGGAGTTATAACACAGGAGTTTACGTCCATCATAACACGATGATGATAGGACCGACTCAGAATTGTTAATGTACTAGATTACCCTCGACACCAAATGACGAATAGTCGATGAATTTGGATTAGGATACAATGGTAAGAATTTGAGTTGGTAATGGGGATAAAATTCACCATCATTTATATGTCAGGTTGAATTTCTTCAACATTACTTTGTTTCACCTACTCACTACTAACAGTGAGCATCCATGTCACGTTCGTTTTCGGGTAGATATCGCACAAAAGATAGAACTAGGATTTTCGAACTCATAATATTATCGCAAACAAGAATAGGATAGCCATATCATACATACAGCTAGTGTTATCAGGTACCTCTTTCCTCTGATGCATCTTCAACATCATCTCAGCACTACTTCGTTCGAATTCCACACACAAATTTCACAATCACCTCCACCTGAGGACTAATTACCACAAACTGCTTATCTACTCGGAGTTCTTTGGTTACATCACGACTTCCACCATTTCTAGAATATACGCGATTTAGTTGTTAACGGAAGATTGCGATCGAGAACCATGGGAACGGAAGGAATAAGTGAACTCGTACACAATTGGAATTAAGAGTTGGGAGACTATAGTTTCTGAAAAAGCACTAGTAAACAACCACCTAGCGAGAGAATTCGTCCCAGTCCTTCCGGCATCGAGTTACAATAATTACGTCTCTGGTGTATGTACACTCCCGATCGTATATTACTTCGATAAGTAGTTGTTGTTATGAATAATGTAAAGCTAGAGATGGTATTGTCGCGAACTCACAACTAGTTACTGTCACACCCTGGCTTTGCGGAAGCGTGGGTTTATTTGGTGTGACTTCTTAATACCATAGCTTAACCACAACAAAGCTATATGAAAATAAATCCATGAAGATCATCCGTTGATTTAAGTTTTAAAAGTAAAATACGACAACATTGTTTTAGAGTTGACACATGCAACGAGTTTACAACACAACATAATAAAAACATTGTTCATACGACATAACCACAAACATAAAAGAAACATCGTTTAAGACTTGCGACTCGTCCAGGTAAAAGTCACAATCCCTAAACATGGATGACCTCATAACTCTTACGCAGCGTGAAAACGTAGCATACTTCGCCAGATCCCTAATTCCCTGAAATACATGTAAGTTGAAAAGTCAACATAAAGTTGAGCGAGTTCATGTGAAAGTGAGTATGTAAAACCTTTGTAAGTATAAAATCCCTGGTATGTAGCAAATATGGAAATAAAGAGATCACCATTGGTTTGCAAGGCCATTGATATGTGTGAAGTGCAGTAGGAAGACTCAAACCTAGCAGATTTTTGCGTCGGGTACCAAGTCACCCCGAGGTCCGTTCTGTTGGGCCTGGGGCTGGGCTCGCTACACCCAGATAGATCTACCGAGAAAGAGCCTCGATCCTACAATGAGGATTAATGGCCTCCAGTTCCCGCCTACCCACTCACATGATCTAAGTAGTAACCCTCCTTACGCTAACCATACCATGTAAAAAGTGTTCGTAATCATAGTAACATGTATTTCACCCCCGCAGCTTAAAACTGAAAACAGTTAAGAGAAAAGGGGGACATGAACTCACAGAAGTGCGTCTCGAAATAGTATCTCCCAATCAACCTGCTGCGTGACGACCTACACGTACTAACTTCTATTAGACGGACAGCCGTGCCTTGGCTTAAGGTTTAACGTTTTTGGGAAATAGTTAGGCAACTATTTCGTATTTAAACTTCTTAATTATTTAATAATTATATTCCTTCCCAAGGATGAGGGTTTTAATACATGTGCGTTTTCGTATAATTCCAAAATATATTATTAAGTCTCACTTAAAAAAAAATATTTTAATTCGTTTGTCTAAAATATTCTGTCTCCAAAATATACATATTTTTTCCAAAAATATTATGTTTTATTCCATACAATTTCCAAAATAATACTTTTATCAAAATACGCATTTAAGAGTATTTTTCCGAAAATACATAAGTTACATTTAAAGTTCGGGTGGTAATAATAATACCGGTGTAACTTAAATATTTATTTGTGAAAGCGTTGGCATTATTTTGGAGTCGTGCTTTTTAGTGTATATGAGTTATATCATTTTTACCATAAAAATAATATATGTGTAGTTCACAAAATAATCATAAAATCACACAAGTGTTTTATTATGAAATATATAATCTCAATATATATTTAACAAGTTTTATTTAAGAAAATCCACCTCCGAATACTTGGTTATTTTATAATAAAAATCATGGCGAAGTTTGTTTGGAAAACATGTCAAAAATATATTCATAACACTTGTCACAAAAATATTCTAAGTGTTATTTTCTGGAAAAATTTCGCCAGAGTTTCCTCTGTAACTGGAGGTGGCCACGCTTACTAGCGTATCATTTTCTTTTCAAAATTCAATCAACAATTTTCCAATCATCAATATTCAATGTTCAATCGTCAAACACTCAAAATAAACATAAATTGCAAACACATGAACTTGTAAGTTGTGTAAAAGTATGTAGTAACTTTATAACGCATTTAGTAGATCTTTCCATCCTTAGAAATGAATCGGTTTTTCTAAAAAACTTTATTTTTAAAGAAGATGTAACCTTACAACTTCTAGTCAAAAATTACGGAAATATTTCTTTGTTAAATCCTTTTGTTACACAAGTGTTTACACACTTGTTTGTTCACAAAAACACCTTTAGTTTATGAAAGATCCAGCTTTAAAATAAAACTTGTATATTTTACTTGGTTCTTCGAAAATACCACTTGTAGATCTTTAGATCTACTAGTTTAGAACTCAATTTTACAAGTAACATCAACTTTACACAAGTTCATGTTTATGTATGGAAAGGTTTGTCATCTTGTATCTTCTACACTTAACATATTGCTAGTTCATGTTCCATGAACATGATCTAGCATGGTTAGATGACGATCCGTTCCACTACTAGCAACCAACATCATAAAATAACCATAACTAAACAAGATTCACAAGTTTTACACCATTATTTACTCTTTAACCACCATGTTTATCATTCTTACAAGACTTTATGCTTTGATCTTAAGTGTTCTCGAGTTTTAACCGTTAAACTTCTTATTAACCACTTTAATCATGAACAAGGAAGTGTTTAGAAGCACTTACTACTAGCTAAAGGCTAGGGAAGAATCAAAGCGAAAACTAGGTGGATAAAAGCAATGTAGAGAGGTCCTTGAGATTCTGTAAGCACCGAGCCTCCTTGTATGAACTCTAGCACACTTATATGTATGTGAAATTGCAAGATCAAAACTTGAAGATGGTGAGATGGTTGGCTATGGTTTCGGCCGAGAATATCAAAGGGAGGGAGAGAGGGTAAAATTTTTTTTTGTGTTGTTGATGCAAATGAAAGTCTAATCCTCCATACTTACTTATAATCCATTTCATACTATTATCCTTGGTGTAATGTGTAATCTTGATTTTAGACAACCCAAAATAAAATATTCAAAATGTGTGGAGGGTGTCCCACATGGGGACCGATCGGATCATGGGGGGGGGGGGTATTATGGTTTGATTTCAACCAAATAGTTAGTTTTTAGTTATGTTTAGTTAGGTGATTAGATTAGTTACTAGTGTGTTATGTATTATAACGGGTGTTAGGGTATTCGGGGACCCTAACTAGCTCAGAAAAGGAAAAACAATGTCATTGACAATATTTTTATGTTCCGGGTAAAGTCCGGTTGTTCGGTTGGATATTGATCCGTTAAAGTGCTAAATAAGTATTTAAAGTGTCGTTAATATTAGTTTTAGTGACACAATGAATTCCCGACACTTTGGAAAATGTCTAGTATTATTTTCCCATGTTTTTGCACTTTACTAGTTAAATAAAATGCTGAATTTTGTAATAAAGTGCAGGATTTTGTAATTAAAGCATGTTTTAGGCACATCCGGTCACTCTAACTATCACCTAGTGACGCAGTTTTACAATCCTCACCTCCCTACACTCCCTACTGGTGTAGTAATCTATTCCCGGCTCATACTGGCCTTAGAGACAGTGCCTGTCTGATGCTGGCTATGTCATCATGTTTACTGGGTTATCCGTTCTTTGTGCTACTGTGCTTTTGTGCATCAAGTTTGTCACTATAGTTCTGTGTAAATAATGGAGTGACAACAATAAAGTATGATGCATGTATGTGTATGTGTATGTATCAAAATTCAAGTAGCAGTTTAACTACAGTTGTAAGCAAGCACAGTAATTAAGCATTAATTAAATATTAATTAATTCCTACAGATACCTGGTTTGGTGAGGGTTGTCACATTCTCCCCCCGTTAAATAAATTTCGTCCCGAAATTTTAGGCTCTGCCCCTAGTTGCAGGGGTCTTAAGAAATAAATGGGGGTACTTCTCCTTCATACGATCCTCACGTTCCCACGTGAATTCAGGCCCATGTCTTGCATTCCATCGAACTTTGACGAGTTTGACACTGCTCCTGCGAGTTTTGTTAACTTTCCAATCCGTAACCTCGACGGGTTCTTTGGTAAAGTGGAGCGTGTCGTCGATATGAACTTCGTCAGCAGGAATGATCACTGTTTCTTGTGCTGGACTCTTTCTCAAATTTGATACATGGAATGTATCGTGAACACCACTGAGTTCAGCAGGTAGGTCCAACTTGTAGGCTACAAGCCCAATCCTTTGCAGTATCTTGAACGGGCCAATGTAACGCGGATTCAACTTCCCACGCTTTCCGAAGCGTGCCACACCCTTCCAGGGTGAAACTTTCAATAAAACCATATCTCCAACTTGAAATTCCAAAGGTTTCCTCTTTGGATCTGCATAGGCTTTCTGTCTGTCGCGAGCCGCCTCGATGCGCTTTCGAATTTGTGCGATCTTGTCCGTTGTCTCTTGGACTATTTCAGGACCAACAAGCTGCCTATCACCTGCATCAGCCCAGCATAGTGGTGATCGAAACTTGCGTCCGTAAAGAGCTTCAAATGGCGCGGCTCCAATGCTTGTGTGGTAGCTGTTGTTGTATGAAAACTCGACCAATGGTAAATGATTATCCCAGCTACCACCTAGATCCATCACACATGCTCTCAGCATATCCTCCAATGTCTGAATAGTTCTTTCACTTTGTCCATCAGTTTGTTGATGAAACGCAGTACTTAGATTCAATTGTGAGCCAAAAGCTTCTTGGAAGGATTGCCAAATCCTTGATGTGAAACGTCCATCTCTATCAGAGATAATCGAGAGAGGCACTCCATAACGTGCAACAATCTCTCGCATGTAAATTTCCGCAAGTTTACTGGTGTTGTCTTTCTCTTTGATTGGCAAGAAGTGTGCGGACTTGGTTAGACGGTCAACTATTACCCAAATAGTGTCATGACCTCTGGCGTCTTTGGCAATTTCGTAACGAAATCCATTGAAATCTGTTCCCATTTCCATTTGGGAATTTCAGGTTGTTGCAGAAGTCCTGAAGGCTTCTGGTATTCAGCTTTCACCTTGGCGCACGTTAAACACTTGCTAACATAAACAGCAACATCGCCTTTCATCCTAGGCCACCAATAATAATCCTTAAGGTCCTGGTACATCTTATCCGCCCCTGGGTGGATAGAGTACCGTGATTTGTGAGCTTCATCAAAAATAATTTTTCTCAAACCACCAAACAGAGGAACCCAAATCCTTTTCATGAAACATAACGTTCCTTCATCGTTTGGCACCAACTGTGTAACACCTCGGAAATTCATGTCCAAAAAAATAAAGACACGTGTCATGTTATGCAAACGTGTTATAAATACGGATCCAGATAAAGATGTACGGTAGGATTTAAACGTCGACATGTTAAATTTATACCTCTGAGCGACCTATGAATAAATCCCTAACCAGGATATATTTTATCAACATCTGAATTATGTTTATAAATCTGGCCATTCAAAATAATGAATTTATTTTATAAACTCTAGACATGAATCCTATGCAAGTTCTTGGTAGTTTCCGTCAATTTAAACTTCCCACAAAGTGCCAAAGAGTGTAAATTCATGCCTAGACATGCAATGGCTGGAAACATGGTCCCTATTCTGATTAAAGTGCATGAGATTCGGAGATGTAAGTGTTGCAAGGTCAAAGCCTGAATAAAAACAAACTTTTGTTCCCTGGCGAAGGCTTGCGCACCTCAACATCAGGAACGTTGCGGTGCGCAAGGCTGCTTACGGACCTCAACACCCGGAACGTTGAGGTGCGTAAGGTTCCTGAATTAAAATAGAGTTTTGTCCCCTGGTGACTGCTTACGGACCTCAACATCCAGAGCGCTGCGGTGAGCAAGACTGCTTACGCACCTCAACACCCAGAATGTTACGGTGCGTAAGGCTTACAGCTGGGCGAATTTCAGGACAGATGGCTGTTAAAATGGTTACACCGCCTTATATGGGTAGTTTTCGAATTCAGGGGCTCCTACATCTGGTTTTTAGCTTCCTAGGCCACCTGGGATGAACTTATAACATCACTAGAGTTAGTTGGCATCATCCTAGAAGATCAAAGTGAGTATAAAAGGGACTTGAAGTGTAGCAACTTAGCTCTTTCATTTGCAACTCTTGTTCTGGAGCTCTCTGGTCAGCAAGCCATCTTCCTAGTGATCACTAATCATAATTAGGACTCTTGTAAGTATACTTAACCTTTCTAAATTCGTTTAAGCTTAGTTAATTAGCTAAAAGTCAAACCGTCGTAATTAAGGTTTGACTTCGTGACTAATTAAAATGTGCCCAGTCTAATCACGAATTAAAAGTACCTTTAAGTAGGTATTTATGTGGGTAATAAACCCTTAAATGGGTACTTCCAGATTCCCACTCTAACTATGTTAATTGTCGAGTCAAAGCTTACTTTAAAAAGTCAACAGAATGTTTAATTTCAAATTAAAGCATAATTAGCAATGTAGGATACTTGCAACCTGTTTGATCATTAATATAAGAACATGTCCCAACATGTTCAACTCGACAATTTTCAGTTTAGGCTCGGTTTGGAACCGAAAGTCACATAGTTTGACCTCTGCTTTGACTTTCAGTTCTGACCCGTTTGAGCATTGTTTAGAAATGCCTTAGAGCCTTAATTGAACCAGGTTTCATATTAGTGTAACCCCCTGAGGTCACACAACTTGGTTCATTAGTTATCCGATTCATATGCATGTTTCCGATTAATGCTTAAATGTTGACTGTTATGCCCTTTTGACTATAAAACGTGATTTTGAAAAAGTAAAAGAGTAGAAACCTTGGTTACTGATTTATAAACTTGCACCTAAAAATTTACATCAGTTTGAGGTCTAGATTAAGAGTTATGCTCATTAGCGTAATTTGAAAGCTTTATGTTAATTAAATGGCGTAATTAGCGTATAGCCTATTTAAACCCACTTTTTGATATCAAACTTTTTACCCACTGATATAATATAATATTTTGGGAATTTTGAAGATTTTTATTTAATTTTTGGCTGAGCATAACATAGGTCTTTAAGTTGATTCGGTTAATGCCGGTTTTGCCCTTTTAAGCCATAAAATGAGTTTTACAAAACCTTTTGATCCCAAACCTTTTTCTGCTGATTTTATTTGACAAATAAAATATTTTGAGCCTTCTGGAATTATAAAAATATCAGCTTGCTTTTAAAAACTCGGAAATGGCTCCAAATTGCCTTTTTAAGCGTTTTTAACACATAGTATGTACTAAACCCATATTAAACGTTTAAGGTTGATACCTACTGATATTTTTAGTAGATTTTTATATATTAACAGTAAGTACAAGTTTTTAAACTCAGGTTTCCAGTTTTGACCTTTTAAGCCTATGTGAAATTACCAAAATACCCCTAGGATACATAGTTTGGTTTTAAAGGATAAATTTCACATATAGGTCATACCCTACTGTTATAACTTGTTAAATTAAGTGTAATTGCTGTATAAATCAGACCTGTAACTCAGATTACTAATTAAACTCTTTTATAATCTTTTAAATGACCAAAATGCCCTTATGAGGCATAAATTGTGTTTAAATCCGTTTTGGGCATAATAGAAGATACCTTACTGATATCACAACATGTTTAAGGCATATTAACTCAGGGAACTTGTATAGGACTCTTATGGTTACCCGTGACGCCCTTTTCACGCTCGGTTCGGTTTATGTAACTAGTTTGCATAAATTGACCGAAACGGGTCAAACCTTATCATCTTTGTCTCAAAATCCAGAATGTATTTAGTATACCCATATTATACAAGTATTCAAACTTGTCAGGTCTAAATCACATTCTATCCGGTCTTCGCTTAATCGTGCGTTTGAACCGTATCGTCCTTAAAAGCTAACTGGTCTAAGCTTAGGCTTAAATAAAGACCCGTTAGAAATCTAATAGGTTATTATAAACCTTTGTTCCAGAATAGAAGAACTGGTAAAAGCTACCTTCACTCACTAATTGTGATTTATAATTACAAAGGTAAATACTTTTAACTTATTTTCCCTATAAGGGCTTGGGGTACGGTATATAAAATACCGCTTGGTCCGGCATTGAATCTTTAATCGAATAGAGGTTAAATCATTGATATGCTACGTTTTGAAATGTTTTGTTTGCTTAAAGCCTTTGGGGGGTTAATGACCATGTCCCGGATATCCTTGGCATCATCTTACGAGATGGCCACGACCTTAGCACGGGGTGTAGGCGTATACCCGTCAGTGCCTAACCAAATAATGTGGTGTGTCTATTAATCTTTAACCTGTTCTACGGATCGGGCTACTGAACGCATAAGTAACATGTAATTCATTTACAAGGATTGTATTCACATAATTATCCCAAGTTATAAAATGTTTTGTGCCACGTGCATTCAAATTAGTTGTCAACCTTTTTAAAATGAGTCAGTTAAATTGTATTTACCAGTGTAAACTGACGTGTTTTCCAAAAGGTTAAGTGCAGGTACTACTCGTACTAGGCTGGCTGTCTTCTAGCGTCCGCAATAAGTCTCGCAAGCTTGGATGTCAATAAAACTGTTGAACAATATCTTCTTTTATTTTGATCCGCCTGTGGATCCGTTTCAACTATTAGTGATATTTAATATTACATTTATTTAAAGTTGAAATGAATCTATCTTTGCTTCCGCTGTGCATATACATATTGTGTTGTTTGTCTATGATGATATCAACTACGTCACTATACTCCCCACCGGGCCCACCGGTGACACGTGGAAAATAGGGGTGTGACAGGTTGGTATCAGAGCCAACTCTGAGTGAATTAAACACTAGCCTTTTGTGTTTAATCTTAGTTACACAATTGCACATTCCTCGATTCTCGAGTCTAGACAAAGAACTTAGGAATATTCCAAATTTGTTTTATTTCTAATTTTGTCTTATATATATTTTCTTGTTGTATCACTTGTTTGTTTTTTACAGGCTGACAAAATGCTGCCGCGGATGAGAGGAAGAGGAAAGGGAAAAGGGCCACTTGTCGCCCCAAACGACCATGAAGCAGGACCTTCGCACCGGCGAACACCTTCAGATCCCCATAACCCAGATGCTCAAGATCTCTGGAGGGCTCTGATCGAACCAGCTAGGCGCTCAGTTTCACTGAGTACCTCCCCTTCTATTCCACACTCTTTCGGGCCTCATTCTGAAAATGAGCCCCACAACTCCCACCAGTCCCACATTCCTCTTCAAGAACATAACTCACCCTTTGACCACCTATCACCTGTTTTCCAAGGACAGTTTAACCCTGCCTACTACCTTGGAGTGCCAGTGGGCTTTAACCCACTTGGACCCGAAGACCACTTTTCTGGTGGCAACCTGATGGATATAGATGAGGATACCGATCCTTCAATGCCACCATCCGGAACTCCTAACCACCCCATTGTAATTTCAGATGGGTCACCTTTTGTGGGATCACCTTAAAATGGTCCCGACAGCTTTGAGGAGAAATTCAGGCAGTATGATTGGGCATTTACTCCCAGTTACCACAGCTCTCCCCTGCACCAGCCACACCACAGCTCTCCCCTACACCAGCCGCAGCACAGATCTCCCCTACACCAGCCGTAGCACAACTCTCCCCTGCACCACCAGCAGCAGCAGCCAAAGCAGCTGCAGAATCCTTCCGAGGATTCCCGACTTGTAGCGGTCACTCCGCCGCCACAACCACCTCAGCTTCAGCCTCCCTCGCCCCCGAGGCGAAGGAGAACGACCTTGCGGATTTCCGCGCGAGGGGGAGTGCGCATCAGCACCCCTCCACTTTCAAGTGGCAGCCGATACTCGCCAGTCCACGAAGAACCAGAGATGGGAGAATCTTCACACCCCGTCTCAGAAGTAGTCTCTGCACCAGTTGCGCCACAGCCACCATTGGGTTTTGGAGACCCAATTCTGACTTACACTGGTACGGCAGCATATAACCCCTTCGAGCAGCCGATGCACACAAATTACAACTTTGCAGAGGATCCCTACTGGGTAGCTTCGAGCTTCAACACTCTCCGTCCGGAAGGTCCCTATGGAGGTCCCTGGGCTACGGGACACTCGACCTATGGGTACCCACCATATGGGTATCAGCAACCGCCGCCTCCTCCACCTCAGCATCTTCAGCAACCACCGCGGACACCGGTGATGTCACCGCCGCAATTTCAAGAAATCCTTCAAGGGATAAATGAGGTGCGACAAGAGGTGCGGCATGAGTTGCGGGAGGAACGAAGGCATAACCGGGGGATGTTCAAGAAAATGGTGGATTTGATCAAGGGGAAAAGCAAGAAGGATCACTAAATCCTTTGTTTGTTTGTTTATTTAGTGTTGTGATCATGTCCCTGCGAGGACATTTATTTCTGTACTCTGCCCCTGCGTGGGCATATTTTTCCTTTCTGTTCTGCCCCTGCGTGGGCATGTTTTTCTATTTGACCCCTGCGTGGGTTTGTTTTGTTAGTTTGCCCCTGCGTGGGCATGTTGTTTGTGTAAAAGTCCCGTTTAGGGCAGTTTGTACTTGCTTAATTATTATTTGAAATGGTTAATTCAAGTTTTTCATTTTAAATTATGTGCATGAATATAATATATGAAGAAATGAAAAATAACATTTATTATTTTGATTTACCATTTTAATAAAATTATAAGGATCTTAAAAGGTAAAACCTAGCTTTTATGTTATCATAAATTTAGCCATTATGGTAAAACCTGTTTTAAAAAGATTCAAATCTTTGTTAACATCTGCAAACATGTTAACATTCTTGGCTAATGTGATCCGCAAAATCACACATGTCACCCTCTTGAAATTATTCAATTCCTTATTATTATTTAAACATCTGTTTGTGATGTAATGCCTACAGGCTATAACTAATGTCATATAAGACAAAAGACAGTCGTAGATTATAAAACTCCCTATCTAGAAAGGTAATGAACCTTGATTTAAACCTTAATAACTAGATCTTATAAGATCTGACTCTATAATTTAGAATTGTCCACATGACTAAGCCTATTGTGCCAATACTTTATTTCATTCTGGGATAAGGGTTCTAATGGAAAGTCCTGAATGAAATTACTTAACAAATTAACTAGTATGGCTTTTTAATTACCATGGTTAATTATCAAGATGACATGACATATTATATTCCTCGAATGAATCATTGTCATCATATTATGTATCAGTTAAACTACATGGCCAAGTCAGAAGAAATAAACAGTCATCCAGTGGAAAACCCTGATAACACTAAAATACTTGTAACTGGTGCGGAGCTTCAAGCATTAGTAGAAAATGCTGTTACCAAAGCCATTAAAAGGCAATATAGTGAATCAAGCGGGACCCGAAGTAGGACCCGATCCGCACCACATTCCAAGCCAAAAGTTCACTCGGAGGCTCATAGCAAAACCGCCCTCTAAGAAAGATGAACCTAAGAAAGATGAGCTCAAGAAGGATGATGATCGACATTCATCTAATCACGACAGTGTTCCCTCAAAAAGGATGGTGTTTGATGCTAAACCTCATACCAAGTCCTGTACTTACAAGTACTTCGTTTCTTGCAAACCCCAGGACTTTACTGGGGAGAAAGGAGCGGTTGACTGCATGACCTGGTTAGACAAAATGGAAACGGTAGTTGACATTAGCGGTTGTGCTGAAAGGGACGTAGTGAAATATGTTTCCCAATCGTTCAAGGGAGAAGCATTGGCATGGTGGAAGTCTCTCATTCAGGCTGATGGAAAGATCCCACTCTACAACTTGTCATGGGATCAGTTCGTTGCTCTTATTATGGAGAATTATTGCCCGCAGCACGAAGTCGAGAGAATCGAATCAGACTTCTTATCATTGGTGATGAAGAATCTAGATTGCCAGGCGTACCTCACCAGTTTTAATACTCTATCTCGGTTGGTTCCATATTTGGTCACCCCGGAACCTAAAAGGATTGCTCGCTACATCGGGGGTTTAGCCCCAGAAATTAAAGCTAGTGTTAAGGCATCAAGGCCTGCAACCTTCAGATCAGCAGCTGATCTATCTCTATCTCTTACCTTGGACGTAGTCAGGTTGAGATCACTCAGGAATTCGGAAGAAAATAAGAGGAAGCGTGAGGACGACACCTCACGAAGATCAGATAAGAAACACCGAGGAAATAATGACCACAAGAAAGGGTCGGGGTTTAAGAAAGATGGGCAACAATCGGGAGATAAGCCCAAATGTAAAACTTGTAAGAAGCACCATTTTGGGAGGTGCCGACTTGAGTCGAAATCCCAGTCTCAGCCGAGACCCTGTGGGATTTGCAAATCTACAGATCATAAGACTTTGGAGTGCAAGAAGCTGAAAGATGCAACATGTTACGGTTGTAATGAAAAAGGGCACATTAAGTCCAATTGCCCAAAGATCTCCAAGAAAACCGAGGATGGGAAAAAGACCAATGCGAGGGTCTTCAAGATGGATGCTAAGGAAGCTGTTCAGGATGACAACGTGATTACAGGTACTTTTCTCGTAAATGATGTTTTTGCTAGAGTATTGTTTGATTCTGGAGTAGATAAGTCTTTTGTGGATAATAAGTTTTGTGAGTTGTTGAAATTGCTTGTAAAAGCCTTAAGTGTGAAATATGAGGTGGAATTAGCTGATGGAAACATAGAAACCGCCTCAACTGTGTTAGATGGATGTGTTATATCCATTAGGAATCACTCTTTTCCTTTGTCCTTACTTCCCTTTAAGCTAGCCGGTTTCGATATAGTGATAGGTATGGATTGGTTATCGCATAACCAAGCCCATATTGTGTGCAACAGAAAGCAAGTGGTAGTCAAAACTCCGTCTGGTGAGTCGCTTACCATTCAGGGGGATACCCAGCATGGATTGCCTGAGCAAGTGTCCATGCTCAAAGCATCTAAATGCTTGAAGAAGGGTTGTGTCATTTATATGGCACAGGTTACTATTGATGAACAGAAACCCAAGATTGAAGACATCCCTGTCATTTCAGAATATCCTGAAGTGTTCCCTGAAGAACTACCTGGCTTACCACCAGATAGGCAAGTAGAATTCCGAATTGACATCATCCCTGGAGCAGCACCTATTTCTAGAGCACCTTATAGGTTGGCACCGACAGAAATGAAGGAGTTAAGGACGCAGTTAGATGATCTGCTAGCCAAAGGTTTCATTAGACCTAGTTCGTCTCCTTGGGGAGCGCCGATTTTGTTTGTCAAGAAGAAGGATGGATCGATGCGTATGTGCATCGATTACCGTGAGCTTAATAAGGTCACTATCAAGAATAGGTATCCTTTGCCCAGGATCGACGATCTGTTCGATCAGTTACAAGGAGCAAGCTACTTCTCTAAGATCGATTTGAGGTCAGGCTATCATCAGTTGAAGGTTAAAGATGAAGATGTGCATAAGACTGCATTTAGGACTCGTTATGGACATTACGAGTTCCTAGTGATGCCTTTTGGGCTCACTAATGCACCGGCCGCATTCATGGATCTCATGAATCGCGTCTGTAAGCCTTACTTGGACAAATTTGTCATCGTCTTTATTGACGACATCCTTATTTACTCGAAGAACCAAGCTGATCACGAGAAATACCTTCGCTGTATTCTCAAACTTCTACATCATGAGAAACTCTACGCCAAATTTTCGAAGTGCGAATTTTGGCTTCGAGAAGTCCAATTCCTTGGACATGTGGTAAGTGAGCGTGGTATCCAAGTGGATCCCGCTAAGGTAGAAGCAGCTATGAATTGGCAAGAGCCAAAGACGCCTACTGAGATTCGCAGTTTTCTGGGTTTAGAAGGATACTATAGGCAATTTATCGAAAACTTCTCAAGGATTGCTGCGCCCCTAACTTCGTTGACACGTAAGAAGGTTAAGTTTGATTGGGGCCCTAAGCAGCAGGAATCCTTTGACATTCTGAAGAAAAAGTTGAGCAATGCACCAGTGTTAACTTTGCCCGATGGTATAGAAGAATTCGTGGTGTATTGTGATGCATCACACACTGGTATGGGCTGTGTACTGATGCAGAAGGGCAAGGTTATTGCCTACGCTTCACGACAGTTAAAAGTGCACGAGAAGAATTACACCACCCATGATTTGGAATTGGGTGCCGTTGTATTTGCATTAAAACTTTGGAGGCACTACTTGTATGGGACTAAGTGTGTGATATATTCAGATCACAAGAGCCTTCAACACTTGTTCAATCAGAAGGACTTGAACATGAGGCAGCGACGCTGGATGGAAACTTTAAATGATTACGACTGTGAGATAAGATACCATCCAGGCAAAGCAAATGTAGTTGCTGATGCCTTAAGCAGAAAAGAAAGAGTGAAACCGATAAGAATCAATGCCAAGCGCATTGAAATAAGGAATAGTTTGAACGAAAGGGTGTTAGCTGCACAGAAGGAAGCTGTGTTGGAAGCTAACTATCCTGAAGAAAAGTTAGGAGTAACTGAGGAGCAGTTATCCTATGACAAGGACGGAATGCTAAGATTGAATGGACGAATATGGGTTCCAGTTTATGGAGGACTTCGGGATGTTATCCTCCAGGAAGCCCACAGTTCCAAATATTCCATTCATCCTGGAGCTGATAAGATGTACCTGGATCTAAAAGCAAACTACTGGTGGATAGGCTTGAAAAAGTATGTAGCTGCTTATGTAGCTAAATGTTTGACTTGTGCGCAAGTCAAAGCTGAGCATCAAAAGCCGTCAGGTTTGCTACAACAGCCTAAAATTCCCACATGGAAGTGGGAGATGGTGACGATGGATTTCATCACCAAGTTGCCAAAGACGAGGAAGGGAAATGATACTATATGGGTCATAGTGGATAGACTGACGAAGTCAGCACATTTCCTACCCATTAAGGAAACTTACAGCTCAGACATGTTAGCTCAATTGTACGTAGATAAGATTGTAGCTCTGCATGGTGTACCAGTGTCGATTATCTCTGACCGAGATACGAGATACACCTCTCATTTTTGGAAAAGTTTCCAACAATCTTTAGGCACGCGCTTAAATTTTAGTACGGCTTACCATCCACAGACGGACGGACAGAGTGAGCGTACCATCCAAACATTGGAAGACATGCTTCGTGCGTGTGTGATTGATTTAGGTGGCAGTTGGGATAAGCATCTGCCATTGGTCGAGTTCTCCTATAACAATAGCTATCACACCAGCATAAAGGCTGTGCCCTTTGAGGCATTATATGGTAGAAAATGCAGAACACCCATTTGTTGGGCAGAAGTAGGAGATGTTCAATTATCAGGACCGGGTTTGGTCTTTGAAACAACGGACAAGATTGTCCAGATTCGCGATCGCCTGAAAGCTGCCAGGGATAGGCAGAAAAGTTATGCGGATCCAAAGCGTAAATCTTTTCACTTCGAAGTAGGTGACAAGGCATTGCTTAAAGTATCACCCTGGAAGGGAGTGATGCGATATGGTAAGAAAGGCAAGCTAAGCTCGAGATACATAGGGCCTTTCGAGGTTATCGAACGTGTCGGGTCAGTTGCCTATAAGCTAAACTTTCCTGAAGAACTCAGTGCAATCCACAATGTTTTTCATATCTGCAATCTAAAGAAGTGTCTGGCTGATGACTCGCTAGTCATACCGCATACAGATGTGCATATAGACGAGAGCCTTAAATTTGTGGAAAAACCGTTGTCGATTGAAGATCGACAGGTAAAGAAGCTTCGAAGGAAGCATGTGCCTATCGTGAAGGTCAAATGGGATGCCCGTAGAGGTCCCGAATATACTTGGGAGGTAGAGTCTACCATGAAGGAAAAATACCCTCATTTGTTCCAGTAAATCTCGAGGTCGAGATTTCTTTTAAAAGGGTGAGGATGTAACACCTCGGAAATTCATGTCCAATAAAATAAAGACACGTGTCATGTTATGCAAACGTGTTATAAATATGGATCCAGATAAAGATGTACGGTAGGATTTAAACGTCGACATGTTAAATTTATACCTCTGAGCGACCTATGAATAAATCCCTAACCAGGATATATTTTATCAACATCTGAATTATGTTTATAAATCTGGCCATTCAAAATAATGAATTTATTTTATAAACTCTAGACATGAATCCAATGCAAGTTCTTGGTATTTTTCGTCAATTTAAACTTCCCACAAAGTGCCAAAGAGTGTAAATGCATGCCTAGACATGCAATGGCTGGAAACATGGTCCCTATTCTGATTAAAGTTCATGAGATTCGGAGATGTAAGTGTTGCATGGTCAAAGCCTGAATAAAAACAAACTTTTGTTCCATGGCGAAGGCTTGCGCACCTCAACATCAGGAACGTTGCGGTGCGCAAGGCTGCTTACGGACCTCAACACCCGGAACGTTGAGGTGCGTAAGGTTCCTGAATTAAAACAGAGTTTTGTCCCCTGGTGACTGCTTACGGACCTCAACATCCAGAGCGCTGCGGTGCGTAAGACTGCTTACGCACCTCAACACCCAGAATGTTACGGTGCGTAAGTCTTACAGCTGGGCGAATTTCAGGACAGATGGCTGTTAAAACGGTTACACCGCCTTATATGGGTGGTTTTCGAATTCAGGGGCTTCTATATCTGGTTTTTAGCTTCCTAGGCCACCTGGGATGATCTTATAACGTCACTAGAGTTAGTTGGCATCATCCTAGAAGATCAAAGTGAGTATATAAGGGACTTGAAGTGTAGCAACTTAGCTCTTTCATTTGCAACTCTTGTTCTGGAGCTCTCTGGTCAGCAAGCCATCTTCCTAGTGATCACTAATCATAATTAGGACTCTTGTAAGTATACTTAACCTTTCTAAATTCGTTTAAGCTTAGTTAATTAGCTAAAAGTCAAACCGTCGTAATTAAGGTTTGACTTCGTGATTAATTAAAATGTGCTCAGTATAATCACGAATTAAAAGTACCTTTAAGTAGGTATTTATGTGGGTAATAAACCCTTAAATGGGTACTTCCAGATTCCCACTCTAACTATGTTAATTGTCGAGTCAAAGCTTACTTTAAAAAGTCAACAGAATGTTTAATTTCAAATTAAAGCATAATTAGCAATGTAGGATACTTGCAACCTGTTTGATCATTAATATAACTTGGTAATTAATATAAGAACATGTCCCAACATGTTCAACTCGACAATTTTCAGTTTAGGCTCGGTTTGGAACCGAAAGTCGCATAGTTTGACCTCTGCTTTGACTTTCAGTTCTGACCCGTTTGAGCATTGTTTAGAAATTCCTTAGAGCCTTAATTGAACCAGGTTTCATATTAGTGTAACCCCCTGAGGTCACACAACTTGGTTCATTAGTTATCCGATTCATATGCATGTTTCCGATTAATGCTTAAATGTTGACTATTATGCCCTTTTGACTATAAAACGTGATTTTGAAAAAGTAAAAGAGTAGAAACCTTGGTTACTAATTTATAAACTTGCACCTAAAAATTTACATCAGTTTGAGGTCTAGATTAAGAGTTATGCTCATTAGCGTAATTTGAAAGCTTTGTGTTAATTAAATGGCGTAATTAGCGTATAGCCTATTTAAACCCTCTTTTTCATATCAAACTTTTTACCCACTGATATAATATAATATTTTGAGATTTTTGAAGATTTTTATTTAATTTTTGGCGGAGCATAACATAGGTCTTTAAGTTGATTCGGTTAATGCCGGTTTTGCCCTTTTAAGCCATAAAATGAGTTTTACAAAACCTTTTGATCCCAAACCTTTTTCTACTGATTTTATTTGACAAATAAAATATTTTGAGCCTTCTGGAATTATAAAAATATCAGCTTTCTTTTAAAAACCCGGAAATGGCTCCAAATTGCCTTTTTAAGCGTTTTTAACACCTAGTATGTACTAAAACCATATTAAACATTTAAGGTTGATACCTACTGATATTTTTAGTATTTTTCTATATATTAATAGTAAGTACAAGTTTTTAAACTCAGGTTTCCAGTTTTGACCTTTTAAGCCTATGTGAAATTACCAAAATACCCCTAGGATACATAGTTTGGTTTTAAAGGATAAATTTCACATATAGGTCATACCCTACTGTTATAACTTGTTAAATTAAGTGTAATTACTGTATAAATCAGACCTGTAACTCATATTACTAATTAAACTCTTTTATAATCTTTTAAATGACCAAAATGCCCTTATGAGGCATAAATTGTGTTTAAATCCGTTTTGGGCATAATAGAAGATACCTTACTGATATCACAACATGTTTAAGGCATATTAACTCAGGGAACTTGCATATGACTCTTATGGTTACCCGTGACGCCCTTTTCGCGCTCGGTTCGGTTTATGTAACTTGTTTGCATAAATTGACCGAAACGGGTCAAACCTTATCATCTTTGTCTCAAAATCCAGAATGTATTTAGTATACCCATATTATACAAGTATTCAAACTTGTCGAGTCTAAATCAAATTCTATCCGGTCTTCACTTAATCGTGCGTTTGAACCGTATCGTCCTTAAAAGCTAACCGGTCTAAGCTTAGGCTTAAATAAAGAACCGTTAGAAATCTAATAGGTTATTATAAACCTTTGTTCCAGAATAGAAGAACCAATAAAAGCTACCTTCACTCACTAATTGTGATTTATACTTACAAAGGTAAATACTTTTAACTTATTTTCCCTATACGGGCTTGGGGTACGGTATATAAAATACCGCATGGTCCGGCATTTAATCTTTAATCGAATAGAGGTTAAATCATTGATATGCTACGTTTTGAAATGTTTTGTTTGCTTAAAGCCTTTGGGGGGTTAATGACCATGTCCCGGATATCCTTGGCATCATCTTACGAGATGGCCACGACCTTAGCACGGGGTGTAGGCGTATACCCGTCAGTGCCTAACCAAATAATGTGGTGTGTCTATTAATCTTTAACCCGTTCTACGGATCGGGCTACTGAACGCATAAGTAACATGTAATTCGTTTACAAAGATTATATTCACATAATTATCCCAAGTTATAAAATGTTTTGTGCCACGTGCATTCAAATCAATTTTCAACCTTTTTAAAATGAGTCAGTTAAATTGTATTTACTAGTGTAAAATGACGTGTTTTCCAAAAGGTTAAGTGCAGGTACTACTCGTACTAGGCTGGCTGTCTTCTAGCGTCCGCAATAAGTCTCGCAAGCTTGGATGTCAATAAAACTGTTGAACAATATCTTCTTTTATTTAGATCCGCCTGTGGATCCGTTTCAACTATTAGTGATATTTAATATTACATTTATTTAAAGTTGAAATGAATCTATCTTTGCTTCCACTGTGCATATATATATTGTGTTGTTTGTCTATGATGATATCAACTATGTCACTATACTCCCCACCGGTGACACGTGGAAAATAGGGGTGTGACAAACTGCTTCTCCATCCCACAGAGATATTCCTCTTCAATATTCTTTTCTTTCAAAGCTTCTCTCTGCGCGGCACGAATGCGCAAAGCGAGATCTGTCTGGACAATCATTTCCAAAGCCCTAACCCTTATGGGCTTAATCCTTTCTTTTCGACTCAGGGCATCAGCGACCACATTCGCCTTCCCCGGATGATACTTGATCTCGCAATCATAATCATTCAAAAGCTCTACCCAACGTCTTTGTCTCATGTTAAGCTCTTTTTGGTTGAATATGTGCTGCAGGCTCTTATGATCAGTGAAGATTGTGCAACGCGTACCATACAGATAATGTCGCCAGATTTTCAACGCAAATACCACTGCACCTAGCTCCAAATCATGCGTGGTATAGTTCCTTTCATGAACTTTCAACTGGCGTGACGCGTAAGCTATAACCTTCTGGTGTTGCATCAGCACGCAACCCAAACCTTGATGCGAGGCGTCACAGTATACCACGAAATCATCAGTTCCTTCTGGTAGCGCTAAGATCGGCGCATTGCAAAGCTTGTCTTTCAGTAACTGGAATGCTTCTTCCTGTTTGATTCTCGAATCAAACTTCTTATCCTTCTATGTGAACGCGGTCAGAGGTTGAGCGATTTTAGAAAAATCCACAATGAACCTTCGATAATAACCAGCCAAACCCAAGAATTATCGAATCTCGGTTGGCGTCTTTGGAGTCTCCCAACTCTTGATTGCCTCGATCTTTGTGGGATCAACATGGATTCCATTTCCATTTCCATTTACCACATGTCCAAGAAATTGGACTTCGCGTAGCCAAAACTCACACTTCGAGAATTTGGCGTATAATTTCTCCTTCTTAAGTAGCTCTAGAATAGCTCTTAAGTGTTGTTCGTGCTCGTCCTTTGTCTTTGAGTAAATCAGAATTTCGTCAATAAATACAATCACAAACTTGTCCAAGTACGACTTGCAGACTCGGTTCATTAGGTTCATGAAAACTGCAGGTGCGTTCGTTAACCCAAACGGCATAACTAGGAACTCGTAATGTCCGTAACGAGTCCTGAAGGCTGTCTTCGGGATACTTTCCTCTTGTATCCTAAGTTGATGGTATCCAGATCGAAGATCGATCTTTGAATAAAAGCTTGAGCCTTGCAACTGGTTAAAAAGATCATCGATCCTCGGCAAGGGATATCTATTCTTGATGGTCAACATATTAAGCTCACGGTAGTCTATGCACATACGGAAACTACCGTCCTTCTTTTTAATAAACAGAACCGGAGCTCCCCAAGGTGAGAAGCTTGGTCTGATGAATCCTTTGTCCAATAGCTCCTGGAGTTGTGTCGACAACTCCTGCATCTCCGAAGGCGCAAGTCTGTAGGGTGCCTTGGCTACAGGAGCGGCACCTGGAACCAAATCAATGTGGAACTCAACTTGCCTTTGCGGCGGTAATCCTGGCAAGTATTCTGGAAAGACATCCGGATATTCCTTGACGACTGGAATGTCTTCGATCCTCGGTTCAGCAGCTTCCTTATCCACGATGTGTGCTAAGAATGCAACACATCCCTTCTTCAAGCACTTTCTAGCTTTCAGGCAGCTAATAATTCTTAGTGGGGTATCACGCTTCTCCCCGTGCACTATGATCGTTTCTTCATCCGTCAGTGGGATGCGGATGGTCTTCTCATGGCAAACTATCTCGGCTTTGTTACTCGATAGCCAATCCATTCCCACTACCACATCAAAGCTTCCCAACTTGACAGGTAGTAAGTCTAGCGTAAACTCGTGCCCTCCTAGTTCAATCACGAATCCTCTTATAACTTCACTTGTTCTAACTAGTTTCCCATTTGCTAATTCGATGGAGTACGGAACGTCTAATTTACTAGGCGTCAACCCAAGTATATTCTTAAATTCTAATGACACGAAACTATAATCGGCACCAGTATCAAACAAAACGGATGCAAAGCGTTGATTTATAGGGAACGTACCAGTAACAACATTGGGATCCTGGCGCGCTTCCCTCGCCTCAATGTTAAACACTCTTCCGCGGGCTTGATTCAATCCTGGGCAGTTCCTCTTAAAATGCCCAATGTCGCCACAGTTAAAACAACCTAATCTTTGACCATTACCTCCTCCGTTCTCCGCTTGATTATTGTTTTGATTTCGATTCGCGTCCCTAGCTTGGTTTGCATTGTTTCCACGGTTCCCATTTCCTCCATTGTTTCCCTTTGGGCGGTTCCCATTACCACCACGGTTGTTGTTCCTATTACCAAAACCTCCTTGGCCTCCCCGGCCAGCACTAGCCCAGCAAGAATCCTTCAGGTGGCCAACTTTTCCACAAGCTTCACATACTCTTGGCCCACACCGGCCAGAATGATGACGCTGGCATGTGTTACATTTGGGATGAGTACCCATATATCCTTTCCCCTTATTTCCAACACCGGTTGCAGCTTGGACCGGTGCGCTTGATTCTCCTTTCTTGCCAACACTGCTTGTACCCTGCTTGAAGTTCGAGAATTTCCTCTTATTCTCACCAAACGACTCTACGTGAGTCTCTTTCTTCTTTGGCTCAACATTCGAAAACTTGTTCAGGCGGATGGCTTCCTCAGTAAGAGCTACGCTCAGATCGATGGCCTCTGTAATTGTTGCAGGCTTGGAAGTAGTGACCATACTCATGATCTGGGGAGCTAAACCCCAGATAAAGCGCTCGATACGCTTGAATTCCGGTGTAACCATATAAGGTACCACATGAGACAGGTCGTGGAATCTCTGAACGTACTCAGCAATCTTGGGACCATCCATCCTTAAATGCCAGAATTCAGTCTCCAACCTTTGTATCTCAGCACGAGAACAATACTTCCTTCGCATCAACTCTTTTAACTCAGCCCAGGTCAACACGTAAGCAGTGGCTTCACCAAGAGTTTGCACTTGTAAGTTCCACCAGGACAGGGCTCCGTCCAAAAATAACCCAGAAATGTAAGTCACTTGTTGGTCTGGAACGCACTTGCTCATTCGAAGAACAGACTCCGTCTTTTCGGCCCATCTTACAAAAGCAACAGCACTGTAGGTCCACCCGGAGGATCGAGTAACCTCTATTCCCTGTTTTCCGACAAACCCGAAAGTGCGGAATCCAAACGGGTAAGTTAAACCAAGTTACGAACACGTAAGACACAATATTCAACGATTAACACTCAATGTATTAATGCTAGAAAACGGTTACAATACGGTGTTTACAAATGGTCTCTGTAAACTCTCAGTGTGTGTGTTACAATGTGTTCGCTCGCAAATCTATTCAGACTTGTCTAACTTGTTTCTGTTCTGTGTCTGTGTTTATATAGTACACATGTCGACCAAATCAGATGTCTTCGACGAAATCCATTTATCACGACGAAATCACATTTGTTTTGACGAAATCAAAGTGATTTCGTCACTTTGAGAGGCCTGGGCTTGGGACTTGGTCTTTGTCAAAGCAGAGTGTCTTCGTCCAAGTGTTGTAGCAGGCCCAAATAGTCAAAGTCCATTACAAGTCTTCGGCCCAACATGCAAAGAAACGGCCTAGACAAGTTTCTGATATAAGCTTTCACCAATTTCAACAACCATGACATCATCATGACATCACAATGGTGATGTCTTGGTGATGTGTCACGGGACTTGGTTGCGGCGCTCCGTGCTTCACGTGTCGAACTCTGAGGCGCACGACGGAGGAATGTCGTGACGTCGGACTTGAGCCGGACCTAATCGAGTCGACCCGAACCGAATCGAACCGAGTCGAGTCGCGTCCACATAAAGTGTACCAACAAACTCCCCCTTGGACGCTACGCTCTTGTTGTTCAATTAGTTAACATTAAGATAAGCATCCTATAACAATTATCGGTATTGTTGTCCACTTAAGCTCAAACTTATCATATGTAATCATGGCGAGGGGATACGTTAAGGTATGATTTATACTTACCGACCGGTGTTCATCCACACACGACACATTCCCGTATCAAGGTATGCACGAGAGTTCATCTTACCGATGAGTATACCGTTTATCTTCTGTTTGACCGTATAAAAGATGTGAGAAACTCACTTATTTTGATTGAAAACAAGCCCTATGTGATAGAATCACTTATTGATGAGGAACTTGATTTTCAATGCATGAGGGCACAGGAGCAAGTCCGTGAACAGGTCAGTACTTTCGTACAGCAGAGAGACGAACTTGACGCCCGCAAAGAATGTGATATATTATCACTTATTTTATTTGGACATGATTGTTGATCACTTATTGAGGTCGAATGCAATATGTACATGTATGTATAGTATCATGGAAGATCTAGACTTCGTCTCCGTTTTGTTTCGGTAAAAGAAACAACCATGATAGCCAGATGATAAACAGCATAAAGACCGAATATCTCAGAACCTCGACAATCTCTCAAACGAAATTTCGGTACCAAGACCGTATGCCAATGTGAGGTTCCCACCTGGTCTTCAGTCGATTTAAGATTTATATCACCCTGCACACTTTAAAATGATTGTGAGCCTACCGATACATCTTATATAGAGCTGCTTAACAGTTTTCATTTTGCATTTCAGTTCGAAGAGGTTTCGACAGACCACTGATGTACTATCATTTTCTCTTTTGCTCGCCAGGAAACTCATTTTTTTTTTCAATGTTTTTGGGTTTTGAAATTTTTCGATGTTTTTGAATTTTCAAATTTGGATTTACTCCCCCTAAAATCAACAAACTAAGATAAATTTTAAAAACAAAGGTATTAACAAAAACAATTTCCCGATGTCGGTTTAACTCATGGTTTTACCTTAATGCCGTTTACCAAAATTAATTTTAATCAAAAATGATTTATCAAATTTTGGAAAAATCAGTTGGCACGTCGGTAAGCGGTGCAGACCATGATAATGTTGACGAGTTTCATATTGAAACGATCACGTGTGAGGTGATATTTGAGGTCAACGTGTCTGACCAAAGAGTGCTACGAGAGGATAACAATTTATAAAGCAGCTTAAATATCGACAAGTATAGGAGAGATTAGAAATTTAAAACCGTATCCTGCAACTGCTTCGTGCATTGCAAGGAATCTGAGTGCTCTCCCAAACTGGATATCCACCCGGTGTGGATTTCAAAGTGGATTTTGTAGCTACTGAGAAATCTCTTCACAACAACAAGATCATAGACCTCTGGGTCCGGCTGGTCTTCCACATTGCACCAGCGAAGGTCTTTGTCTTTCTCTTGAGAAGTAGTGTGCGGTTGTTCAATCCATGCCAAGGCATCCACACACCCGGTTGGTTTGTTCAAGAAACACATTTTCTTCAATCACACCGCGAAGAAATGTACACTGCATGTTCATCTTGTTGAGTTTGAACATCTGACGTGCTGCAGGTGCGTACATCTTAATTTTGAATCTATCCCGGGGACCCGATTATAGCCTTGAACAATCAAACTTTGGAATGATTTTCAATTTGTCGAAGCTTTTCAAATTCTTTCGACAGACAATTCTGTCTTCTTTTCTTTTTCTCTCCATCAAAGGCAACAACTTCTTTGTCGCCGATCTTGTGCATGGACACTCCACTATCAATAATCCTATGACTATCGAAAGTTCCTCCTGGAACATCCTGCACACTCGCTCAGAGATTAGTTGGAGAGGGGGACCCAAGCCTTAACAGACTTGGGTCGTCCTTCATCATCGAGGATTGTGACTTCGATTTCCTGATGATTCAGAATGGATTAAGCTTCCCCTGAAACAGTTACCAATTTTGGTTTCCAAATCTGTTTTTGTTTTTCATTTTTAATCTCTAACTTAACAGACTTTGTTTGGACAACCTCCGGTTTTAACGCCTTTTCAACTTCTTTAACGTTTTGACGTCGTTGTTTTGTTTCTTGTTCTTTAACAGTTCTTTTATCTTGTTTTGGTGAAACAGGACGACGTTGTGGGTGCACTTGTTCAGAGGGGGCTCTTTCAACAAAATTTGGTTTGGGCAAGTTTGTGCAGTCTTTAATGATGTGCCCAAACTTCCCACATTTGAAATAAGTTCTCCTTTCAACAAACTTAGGAGAACCAGTTCGACTTTCACGTGTTGAACCTGTAGACCCAGAGGTACTTGTTCCTTTATCACACCCGTTTGTGTGTTGGGTGTAATTGTTTTGAGCGTTACGTTTTAAAATCTTGACTTGTTGGACAAAATCGGTGTTTGATTTGTTTTCAAAAGTCTCAATTTTATCAGTACCCTTGGACGCTACAAATTTAACATCATTGTTTTTCTTCTTGAAACTAGCTCCTTTGGTCTCAACCTTCGGTTGTGAACCTTTAGAATTTTGAGCTCGCTGCTATTGCTGTTTACCCTTAAAAGCAATAGGTTGTTGCTTCGTTGGTGATTTTTGATTTCCAAATTTTCTTCTAACTTCAGCTTTTCGAATCGGATCACACTGAGTTACTGAAACTCTCGGGATCCCCTTTTCCAAAAACTTACTGGTAGTATCTTCAAACACTTTATCAATCAAAGATTGATTGACATTTTTAATTGGAAAAGTTGTGTTTGAATAAATTTTATCATCACCAACTAAAGTGTACAACACGTTATTACTCTTAACGGTAGACACAGATTTCTTGTCATTCTTGACAGGATCTATCACTTGTTTGACAACTGGTTGAACAGCAGGAGTAGGAGGATCACAAAGAATATGATTCTCAATTGGAATTTCTACTCCTTTCATCTTGTCAAGTGATTTATCCTGATCACGCATATCTGATTCTAGTTCATCATCAGACGACTCATAGTCCTCAATGATTGGAGGACTTTGTTTCGTAGATGTTGAAGTTTCTGTTTGCTTAGATGATGTACTTGAAGAACTGTCCGATTTGAACCCTAGGCCAGTAGTAACTTCCTCATAATCAAGAGGCACACTGGGTTCAAAACGAGGCATATCCTCTTCATCGGGCGACTTGGTATAGTCGTGTCTCAAAGGGGGTGGACACGCCTTGTACCCAACGCCTTTCACGTTCCCTTTCAGCTTTTGAACGTCTATGATGTGATCAAGCACATATCGGGAGTTAGAATAACTATCCAATTTGAGCTTGATCGCATCATGCTCGCATTTGGCAACGGCTAGCTCCTTTTTGGTTTCCTCAATGATATTAATGTAGTTATTAATACCAATTTGTTTGTTGAAAACAGTTTTTGTTAATTCGGAAACACTTTTCTTTTGGGTTTCAATAACTGTTTTAAACTCCTTTTCATTGCGAGCTAAGGCCATGTTTGCCTCTTTGCACTTTGACAGTTCAATAACCAAACTCTGATTGTGACTATGAACCGTTTCAGATTCAAGCTTCAATTCAGCACAAGAATTACAAACACTAGGAGTAGGAGGATCAGAATTTACCTGACTTGTCGAGGCCGAGACATTTGCCATAAAGGCAGTCTGATAAGAAAAAGATCCATCTTCAAAATGATAATCTCCCGCATTCGAGCTTTCTTCATCTGAACTCCCGCTATAACCCGAGCTGTCGTCACTTTCAGAAAATTCTTCCTTGTGAACGTGCTTGATGTGATTGATGATCTTCGCATAACATGCACTTCCTCCTCCCAACTGTACGGACCAATCACATCCTTCATCAGCTTGAACAGTCAATGCTTGATTGGTGTTTGAAGGTCCAGACTGGTTCTGGTTCTGGTTCTGACTGTTGTTCACCGCTACTATCCTTCGTTCACGATTGTCTTGATTTGCATTAGAAGTACTCTTCAGATTTCTGAACGGATTCTGATTGCCTTGCTTGCTTGGTCGGGTGCACTCACGTTTGAAGTGACCCTTTTCACCACAATTAAAGCATGTGACAGCACCCTTGTCAAACTCGTACTTGGTATCCCTTTTGCTTTCCAAGCTGGTTCTCCCCGTTCTGCTCATATAATCCTTTGCCCTTCTCACAGCGCTAGCAAACGCCCACTTGATATCCATTAACTCCATTTCATCCCTGTCTATCTGCTGATAGTCTTCGTTTGTCAAATTAATGTTGCCAATTTGACTTGCGACTAATCCGCTGTAGGCATTAACCATAGTGGTAAGAATTTCAATGTGATCCCGTGCAGCTTCTACACTCACTTTGGAAAGATTTGAAGTATCAGGTTTGTTACCATAGAAGGCTTGTTGTGGTTGGGCTTGTGGTGGGGGTTTGGAAAAATAGGCAGTTGGATCAAATTGGGGTTGAGGTGTGGCAATTTGAGGTTTCGGAAGATAGGCATTTATATCAAATTGGGGTTGAGGTGTGGCAACTTGAGGTTTAGAAAAATAGGCAGTTGGATCAAATTGGGGTTGGGGTGGTGCAACTTGAGGTTTCGGAAAATAGGCATTTATGTCAAATTGGGGTTGTGCAACTACTCCAAAATAGGAATTTGGGTCGAAAGCATTTGATACATAAGCTGTTTGTATCTTTGGTTGCTGGCTTGTACTAGCAGCAGGAGCAATCCCTCCAAAGTACATCTCTGGATTTTGAGGGACAGGAATTAGTTTAGCTTTTCTGATTTCTTCTGCATCCTTGTTCTCCAGCTTTTGAACATACTCATAGATACTGATAGTATCCAATACACCTGTATGCTTTAACAACTCAATGAATGGGCTCCACTTTGGTGGTAGAGCATCAGCAAACCGTGCGACTATTTCCTGCGAAGATACAACAACCTTGTAAGAAATCATTTCACTAATTAAATGATAAAAACGAGTTGTCATCTCATTCAGTGTTTCAGTCTGCAAAAACATAAACCCTTCAAACTCCTTTATTAAATCCTGACGCGTCTTCCGTGTGGCCGCATTTCCTTCTCCTCTCGCTACCAATGCATCCCATAAACCTTTCGTGGTCTTACAATATGAGAATTGATGAAAGATGTCTCTGTGAAGTGCTTGAGTGAGAATAGCATACGCCTTCTTCTCCAGATCATATGCCTTTTTGTCGGCTTCTTGCATATTATTGAAAGTTGTCGCATTTGATCCTGCTTCTTCAAGAGCTTCACTAAATGCAGAGGTGAAACACGTCCATAATTATGTGTTTTGCCCTTGAACGTAATTATGGAAACGACCCTTCCATGATGGATAGTCGTTCATGTAATTTAACTTTGGCGGGCGATTGTTGCTACCCGTCTCATTCTCACTAAGCAAAAGATTTTGAATGCTCTGATTTTGATTGGACACCATTGCCCATTGACTGGCACTAATAGATTGTTGTTGTTGAGGTATGGTACTTCTCATATATTCGGCTATCGACATCTGTTTTTGAGCTGGTTGTGGATCCGTACTCCAATCCCAAGGACTTGTACAACTCATGATTGATGTTAGAACAATTGTACCTGCTTAAAAACTTGAAAACACAAAGTTAGATACCTTTTGCAAGTCCTCTGTTTAAAATCACAAAAATAAGAATGTTTCACGAAATCCAATTGTGATTTCATTGATGTTATGCTTGACGAAAACAGAAATTGTTTTCAAGTGTTTTTCGTCAATTTTAAACAACAAGTGATTCCGTAAACAAGTGATTTGGTTCAGACAAGACAAACACATAAGATAATGAGGAGTGATTTCATGGAGGGTTGAAGTGTTTTCGGCTGAGAATGATGTGGAGATGGGTGATTTCGGCTGAGAAGTGGAGAGTGATTTCGGCTGGATGAGAGGAGTGATTTCGTGGGTGTTGGTGTGAGGAGTGATTTCGGCTGGCTGGAGTATAAGTGATTTCGGCCAAAAGAAATGATTTCGTTGATAAGGTGATTTCGTGGAGGAGTGATTTCGGCCAAGAACTGTTTTCGTTGAAAAGGGATTTCGGCCAAGGTGTGATTTCGCCAGTTGTTTGATTTCAGCTTGATATTGTTGACTGAACTGATTTGGTTGACTGGAGAGTGATTTCGGCCAAGGAATAATGATGATAAGTGATTTCGTAACAAGTTAGATGAAGATATTTTTCAACATAAATTGATTTCGTTGACACTTATAACCAGACAAGACAAAAGTGATATTTATCAAAACATCCTGACACAAAGACTTTTGTGACCATTACCTTACCCTTATAAAAAAAATCTTATCCAATCTGACAATATCACAACTTGTCACAACAATTTCAACAAAGTATGGTTCACTGTTTTCGAAGGCCCCTTTTTTTCTTACCAACTAATGATCACAGACAGTATTTTCAAACACGCTTGTAATATTATATTGATAAACATAAAACACACTATAATTTAATCTCAAACAAGATCAACCAAAGATATATTCAAGAACAGTTATGAAGATATCAAGAACACGTTGAAGATCAGATGAACTACTTGAAGATTCCGACAATAATTTCACCGGAATAATTTTCCGAACACGAGTTTTGCAAAGAACTTCAATAAAAACCTTAAACTAACATGTATGCATAAGATAATAACAAGGTTTTGTATGAATTAATAAGCAAAACAACAAGGTTTTTCACGATTCTCAAACTGTTTTTCCAGAAATATATGAACTTCAAACTTTAAAATTCAGAAAAACACTTAAAAATCTTTCAAAAACACAAGAAAAACAACTTGGTTTTAACAAGGAATCGAGCCAATGCTCTGATACCAATTGGAGGTCCACCCGGAGGATCGAGTAACCTCTATTCCCTGTTTTCCGACAAACCCGAAAGTGCGGAATCCAAACGGGTAAGTTAAACCAAGTTACGAACACGTAAGACACAATATTCAACGATTAACACTCAATGTATTAATGCTAGAAAACGGTTACAATACGGTGTTTACAAATGGTCTCTGTAAACTCTCAGTGTGTGTGTTACAATGTGTTCGCTCGCAAATCTATTCAGACTTGTCTAACTTGTTTCTGTTCTGTGTCTGTGTTTATATAGTACACATGTCGACCAAATCAGATGTCTTCGACGAAATCCATTTATCACGACGAAATCACATTTGTTTTGACGAAATCAAAGTGATTTCGTCACTTTGAGAGGCCTGGGCTTGGGACTTGGTCTTCGTCAAAGCAGAGTGTCTTCGTCCAAGTGTTGTAGCAGGCCCAAATAGTCAAAGTCCATTACAAGTCTTCGGCCCAACATGCAAAGAAACGGCCCAGACAAGTTTCTGATATAAGCTTTCACCAATTTCAACAACCATGACATCATCATGACATCACAATGGTGATGTCATGGTGATGTGTCACGGGACTTGGTTGCGGCGCTCCGTGCTTCACGTGTCGAACTCTGGGGCGCACGACGGAGGAATGTCGTGACGTCGGACTTGAGCCGGACCTAACCGAGTCAGCCCGAACCGAATCGAACCGAGTCGAGTCGCGTCCACATAAAGTGTACCAACAAGCACCTCCGGTGCCGTCGAAGTTTACAGGCTTGCAGTCTAGGAACTGCTTGTACGTGCACCCTGCACATACGTTAAAATATACAAATGGTATTAGCAAATCTGCTAAAGATATCTAGATGTATCGTAGTATGTCTCAACGACTTAACATTACCATGTGGTGGATTGTTATTGCCGTTATTTTTAGAATTGCTTCCGCTGGTTCCTCCTTGTGAGGCTGCATACTGCGCTATGGCGGCAGCAATGATTCCTTGAAGTTCTGCCTCGTTGGCAGGCATATGCGTCTGACGTCTTGGTGGCATCTTCTAAAAGATGATTCACGTAGGTCAGGTCATAGTAAGTAAAGTGTACGTATGTATTCAACAATATCAAACATAACATCTCATGTTATAAATAAATCAACCACATAACATCTCATGTTATAGAACATAAACAGTCAATAATCAACCCAACATATAATGAGAATACTGCGATTGCACTGTCATAAATCAAGACCACAATGTAAAGTTTACAAGTTCATAACTGTATCATACATCATCAGTGACTAAGGGCCACATCGCCCTAGTCCAAACTATCTAGTCAGTGACAACAACATCAAATATACAGATCATCTAAAGTCATCGTTATCAAAAATGCGGTCTTCAAAAGCTGTGTAGTCTGCATAATCGCGGTCCTCTCATCAAAAGTCTACCCGAGTCGTACAAAATGGCCCTAAACTGATGGCGGTGGAGGAGGGGGAAAATGAGAAAAGAGTCAACGTCGCATATGAAGCCAGTCCTCCTCGATAGCGTGATGAGCGCGCAGTAAGTATGCTATCTGCTGCTCGGGAGTCCAAAAACGAGCGGCAGAATCAGGTGAAAGCGAATAAGGAGGGTGTGATACTGCAGGTGGAGTCTGGCACTGGCACGGGAGTCGCTGAGCTCTCTCTAGCTCCTGTACGCGACGGGTCAGCGCCTCCTTCTGTATCATGAAAGATGTGAGAACATCCTCCGTAAAATACCCCACGTGATATGGGTGATACGGATCCGTTGGTGGCATAATGGGGGGCGTGGTCCAGAGGAATGGCTCACTAGATGGAGCGAAGGATGGCACAGTAAATGGTGCAACAGTGGGAATAACAGTAGGATGAGAAATCTGGGGTGCAAACTGATCTCCTCCTGACACAAAAGGTGTATGACCAAACGGATGACATGACGAACCCTCCCTAGGACGGGGTGGAGGAATGTCCTGGAGATAAGTGATCTGAAGATCTGTAGGGTGAGCATCTGTGGTGTGTGGGGGAATCAAAGGAACATCAATGGGAGCTGACACAGGAGCTGAAACGGGGGCTACAGGTGGTGTAACAGGTACCACGAAAGGTGGGAAATCATCGTCATCCTATATCCACCCATTGTGGGTGTGAGCGTATCGTGGATCAATATGGGTCGCGAAAGGTGCACGGTCGAACATCACCGGCATAGGGTCAGGAAATGGTGCGACAACAGGATCCTCTAACAGAAGTGGAGCATCAACAGGAGCGTCAACAACATGATCATCCCCCAACTGTGGAACAACAACAGGATGATCGTCAACAGGTATATCATCAACCAAAGGAGCAACAGCAGGTGCATCGGCATGAACAGGGTCATGCTCCAGTGCGGGGTCAGGAGCAACGCCTGGCTCAGGGGCCACAGCAGGCTCCGGATCAACAAACTCCATCTCAAAATCAGCTGGATCAGCAAACATAGGGTCGACAGGGGCTACAGGATCCTCCAAGTGCTGGTCTAAGTGTACGAACTCAATGTCCTGGTCTGGATCAAAGCCAGGTGGAAAAATAGGATCTGAATCATCATCAACATCATGATCGAACTCAAAGCTGTGCGCAGGAGCAGGTGCAGCGGATGACGCCATGTCCGGGTCGGCGTCGTGTGAGTGGTGCTGCACTCCCTGTGTGTGCGAAGGTACGGATGCCACAGACTCAAAGGAGTCTGGAACAGGTGAATAAACGGGAGCCTCCTCCGCAGGAGCATCAGTAAGAAGTAGGATATCACAGGCAGCAATATGGGCCTCGCCCTCAAGTGGGTCCTCCTCAAATAAATCGACATCATCGTCAGAAACATCAACAAGTGGCATATCAACAACCGGATAAACAACAAGGGGTATAGGAGCAGGGATCACCAGCGGGATGGCCATCAGCAGGCTCTGCTACGACATCAAGCAACGCAAAGGGCTGGAAGTCGTCATTATCTGTGCTGGTAGTATCGGAAGTGTACACCTCGTGCTCCGATGAAACTATGTCGTCTGATACTATGGCCATGGGATCTGTAGTGTCCGACTCCCCAGTACCTGATGAAGGCATGATGTCTGTAACACAAACACACACATGCACAAATAATCAATCATATAATCATATAACATGTTAGTCACCAATAAACAATCAAGTAATCATCCTAGTCTACCCTAGACTATTCTCTCAGTCTCCCTGACTGAACTTCCTAGTCTCTCAGACTACTCTCTCAGTCTCTCAGACTGATCCTCCTAGTCCCACTAGACTACTCCCTCAGCCTCTCAGACTGAGCCTCCTAGTCCCACTAGACTACTCCCTCAGCCTCTCAGACTGAGCCTCCTAGTCCCACTAGACTACTCCCTCAGCCTCTCAGACTGAGCCATAACTTTTAAAAACAATGCTCATACTTTTGTTTATAAAAATGTTTTGTACCTAGGATCTGGACGTAGTGTATGCAATGTAAAAATGTTTTCGTGAGAGCCCTAGTGATCATAGTCTAGGCTCGAGAAGGAATCCTAGTTCGCTATGATCAAAGCTCTGATACCAAGCTGTCACACCCTGGCTTTGCAGAAGCATGGGTTTATTTGGTGTGACTTCTTAATACCATAGCTTAACCACAACAAAGCTATATGAAAATAAATCCATGAAGATCATCCGTTGATTTAAGTTTTAAAAGTAAAATACGACAACATTGTTTTAGAGTTGACACATGCAACGAGTTTACAACACAACATAATAAAAACATTGTTCATACGACATAACCACAAACATAAAATAAACACCGTTTAAGACTTGCGACTCGTCCAGGTAAAAGTCACAATCCCTAAACGTGGATGACCTCATAACTCTTACGCAGCGTGAAAACGTAGCATACTTCGCCAGATCCCTAATTCCCTGAAATACATGTAAGTTGAAAAGTCAACATAAAGTTGAGCGAGTTCATGTGAAAGTGAGTATGTAAAACCTTTGTAAGTATAAAATCCCTGGTATGTAGCAAATAAGGAAAAAAAGAGATCACCAATGGTTTGCAAGGCCATTGATATGTGTGAAGTGAGGAAGACTCAAACCTAGCAGATTTTTGCGTCGGGTACCAAGTCACCCCGAGGTCCGTTCTGTTGGGCCTGGGGCTGGGCTCGCTACACCCAGATAGATCTACCGCTAAAGACCCTCGGTCCTACAATGAGGATTAATGGCCTTCAGTTCCCACCTACCCACTCACATGATCTAAGTAGTAACCCTCCTTACGCTAACCATACCATGTAAAAAGTGTTCGTAATCATAGTAACATGTATTTCACCCCTGCAGTTTAAAAATGAAAACAGTTAAGAGAAAAGGGGGACATGAACTCACAGAAGTGCGTCTCGAAATAGTATCTCCCAATCAACCTGCTACGTGATGACCTACACGTACTAACTTCTATTAGACGGACGGCCGTGCCTTGGCTTAAGGTTTAACGTTTTTGGGAATTAGTTAGGCAACTATTTCGTATTTACACTTCTTAATTATTTAATAATTATATTCCTTCCCAAGGATGGGGTTTTAATACATGTGCGTTTTCGTATAATTCCAAAATATATTATTAAGTCTCACTTAAAAAAAATATATTTTAATTCGTTTGTCTAAAATATTCTGTCTCCAAAATATACATATTTTTCCCAAAAATATTATATTTTTATTCCATACAATTTCCAAAATAATACTTTTATCAAAATACGCATTTAAGAGTATTTTTCCGAAAATACATAAGTTACATTTAAAGTTCGGGTGGTAATAATAATACCGGTGTAACTTAAATATTTATTTGTGAAAGCGTTGGCATTATTTTGGAGTCGTGCTTTTTAGTGTATACGAGTTATATCATTTTTACCCTAAAAATAATATATGTGTAGTTCACAAAATAATCATAAAATCACACAAGTGTTTTATTATGAAATATATATTCTCAATATATATTTAACAAGTTTTATTTAAGAAAATCCACCTCCGAATACTTGGTTATTTTATAATAAAAAACATGGCGAAGTTTGTTTGGAAAACAGGTCAAAAATATATTCATAACACTTGTCACAAAAATATTCTAAGTGTTATTTTCTGGAAAAATTTCGCCAGAGTTTCCTCTGTAACTGGAGGTGGCCACGCTTACTAGCGTATCATTTTCTTTTCAAAATTCAATCAACAATTTTCCAATCATCAATATTCAATGTTCAATCGTCAAACAGTCAAAATAAACATAAATCGCAAACACATGAACTTGTAAGTTGTGTAAAAGTATGTAGTAACTTTATAACGCATTTAGTAGATCTTTCCATCCTTAAAAATGAATCGGTTTCCTGAAAAACTTTATTTTTAAAGAAGATGTAACCTTACAACTTCTAGTAAAAAATTACGGAAATATTTCTTTGTTAAATCCTTTTGTTACACAAGTGTTTACACACTTGTTTGTTCACAAAAACACCTTTAGTTTATGAAAGATCCGGCTTTAAAATAAGACTTGTATATTTTACTTGGTTCTTTGAAAATACCACTTGTAGATCTTTAGATCTACTAGTTTAGAACTCTATTTTACAAGTAACATCAACTTTACACAAGTTCATGTTTATGTATGGAAGGGTTTGTCATCTTGTATCTTCTACACTTAACATATTGCTAGTTCATGTTCCATGAACATGATCTAGCGTGGTTAGATGACGATCCGTTCCACTACTAGCAACCAACATCATAAAATAACCATAACTAAACAAGATTCACAAGTTTTACACCATTATTTACTCTTTAACCACCATGTTTATCATTCTTACAAGACTTTATGCTTTGATCTTAAGTGTTCTCGAGTTTTAACCGTTAAACTTCTTATTAACCACTTTAATCATGAACAAGGAAGTGTTTAGAAGCACTTACTACTAGCTCAAGGCTAGGGAAGAATCAAAGCGAAAACTAGGTGGATAAAAGCAATGTAGAGAGGTCCTTGGGATTCCGTAAGCACCGAGCCTCCTTGTATGAACTCTAGCACACTTGTATGTATGTGAAATTGCAAGATCAAAACTTGAAGATGGTGAGATGGTTGGCTATGGTTTCGGCCGAGAATATCAAAGGGAGGGAGAGAGGGTAATTTTTTTTTTTTTTTTTTTGTGTTGTTGATTCAAATGAAAGTCTAATCCTCCATACTTACTTATAATCCATTTCATACTATTATCCTTGGTGTAATGTGTAATCTTGATTTTAGACAACCCAAAATAAAATATTCAAAATGTGTGGAGGGTGTCCCACATGGGGACCGATCGGATCATGGGGGGGGGGTATTATGGTTTGATTTCAACCATATAGATAGTGTTTAGTTATGTTTAGTTAGGTGATTAGATTAGTTACTAGTGTGTTATGTATTATAACGGGTGTTAGAGTATTCGGGGACCCTAACTAGCTCAGAAAAGGAAAAACAATGTCATTGACAATATTTTTATGTTCCGGGTAAAGTCCGTTTGTTCTGTTGGATATTGATCCGTTAAAGTGCTAAATAAGTATTTAAAGTGTCGTTAATATTAGTTTTTGTGACACAAAGAATTCCTGACACTTTGGAAAGTGTCTAGTATTATTTTCCCATGTTTTTGCACTTTACTAGTTAAATAAAATGCTGAATTTTGTAATAAAGTGCAGGATTTTGTAATTAAAGCAAGTTTTAGGCACATCCGGTCACTATAACTATCACCTGGTGACGCAGTTTTACAATCCTCACCTCCCTACACTCCCTACTGGTGTAGTAATCTATTCCCGGCTCATACTGGCCTTAGAGACACTGCCTGTCTGATGCTGGCTATGTCAGCATGTTTACTGGGTTATCCGTTCTTTGTGCTACTGTGCTTTTGTGCATCAAGTTTGTCACTATAGTTCTGTGTAAATAATGGAGTGACAGCAATAAAGTATGATGCATGTATGTGTATGTATCAGAATTCAAGTACCAGTTTAACCACAGTTGTAAGCAAGCACAATAATTAAGCATTAATTAAATATTAATTAATTCGTACGGATACCTGGTTTGGTGAGGGTTGTCACAGTTACTTCCCTATCGGAAGACATATGAAGGCCATCCTGGCTATATGATTTCAACACTAGTGTATGTTATCAGTAGGAATGTGGAATGGACTGTAGCACCTACGTTTCCATTGAACCTGCCTATCTCTTAAGACATACCAACCAATTCACTAGTATCAAAATGCCAATTCATAAAGAAAAAACAGTTACCAAGTAACAAAAATGCACGTATACACATAGTTTCACGTTGGCGCACGTATGTATAATTTCACATAATTAATTGTGCTTACTATAACCGTGATTTTCCCAACACTTCCTCGTACAAACAAGTCTGTTATTACGTTCCGGACCATAATAACCCACTTGTCCTACGAGACTATCCTGGTACTCACCAGTAGAACAAATTACAGAGTTCGTTAACTGTTCTCTACTATGAATCATTTCACATTTATGACCCACTAAGGTTTGAGCTTGTAGTTATAGTCTAGGTCTCCTTGAAAGCATCCTAGTTCGCTATAACCACTGGCTCTGATACCATCTTCTGTCACACCCCGATTTGCAGCGGAATAAAAAACGTGGGATGCAACAGACACCTCTGGTATATGCACATTGTTTATAAAGACACTACATTTTATTAATTACAAAATGTTGATTACATACTACATGTATCTTACAACTGCGTGTTCCCATGAACCACATAAGTCTTCTAAGTCGAATGCGTCTATCTCAATATTTGCCAATAAACACGTCTTGAACAACATACACGGATCACCTCAGTCTCAAGTTACCTGAAATGCATGTTAGTTTTAAAAGGGGTCAGCTAAACGCTGCTGGTGAGTTCCACTGGTTTGGTTGTTTCGCTTCAAAATGTATCAACAGGTTTAATTGCACATATTACAGTTCATAGATGGAATTACACGAATGTCACAAGTGAAACCTAGACTGCTCTCATCGTACCGTGTCACACAGACACGTACTCACACCACCTGCAACTTATGAATTTCAATGCCTTCGGGTAGTTATGTCTAACAACATAACCTGGTTACGGACGCGAGCAGACCTTGTTGCCGACATTCTGTCGGGCGTGGTCTGGGTTTATCAAACCAATAGTACTATTCACGGCCCACGGCTTAGGTTAATCACTTGTATCGGGGCTAATGTCGTGTGTTAGATAATTCACATCATATAGTTTGAGCAATTAACACAGTTTGTAACATGCAATTCACCCCAGAAAACAGGAAAACAATTTAAAGTGGGGGAAGGGAACTCACAGTGTATGTAGTATCACAGGTAGCAATAAGAGTATATATGCAAGCTGGTTCGACTCTTAACAGTATTCATGCAAGTAATAACTAATATCAGTCGCTAAGTCGGTAATGCCAATAACTTGGGCTCGAGTGGGTATTTTCAGTCCATATTGTACAAATAGTATCCTGGTGTGGTGATGGATGTTAGGGTATGATTAGTTTTACGTTTGGCTCCAGGGCACCGGTTCGCGTGCCAGCCAAAGTTGATTCTTTGACACGTTCGGATAATGGTACGGGAATACTCAGAATGCCAACGTGTTGTGATTTAAGAAATATTAACTTTTCATTAAGGGAGTTTGGGTGTTTGGGAAGTCTAGGTTGCCCAATTTTTAGTTTCCATTCTCGCCGTCGGGGATCCTCCCGAATGGTGGTGGAACACACCCAAAGTGTCCCGCTTACCCTGGAACCTCCCAACATACTCCCGGTGTTCCAATTATAGTCAAAATAGGTTTTGGCCCGTTCCCAGTTTCGGCAGGTTCGTTGTCCTGTGAACTGCCGAATTTAATTAAAAGAAGCGTTTTAAAGGCTGCAAAATCCCATTTAATCATGTTTCATAAAATTCTGAGAATTTTTGTAGAGATCAGCAAAAATATATAGATTATGAAAAAAAATAATTTGGGAATTTATTTCGTCAATTTAACTTCTTAAATAAATCATATGTAAAACAATATTTAACCAAATAATTCACTTTGCTTATTATCCGATTTCCAAAAATTCCCAAAATATTCCAGGAACTCTCTTACATGCGCAGAAACTCCCTGTAAAAATTTGGAATTTTTCCGAGTTCGTTTCAGTGTGTTTCCGGCTACCGAAAACTCGTAAAAACGCGTATTTTTAATCGAATCAAAACCCAACTAATAGACTCAGAAACTTCCCCATATGTCCCTTAGTGTTCATGTAAATTTTGGTGATTTATTGACTTCGTTTGGTAATTTTTTCTGGATTTGTTTTGATAAAATAGTAAACAATTCACCAAAAATTGTAGAAAAATTCAAAAATTATAAAAGTTTACGTGGACCTTCCTGTTAATACCTTAAATCACCAAACAAAATTTCAGCTCAATCCAATACCCACGGACTAAGTTATGGTCTAAACAATATTCTGCCTATGCTAGTTTCGAGTTTCGGGTGATATACCTAGCGATTTCTTCGAGTCCGAGTGTTTTTCTTGAGTCCAGAAGTATGTATAGACTATATTCAGTACCTATACATCAAGTACAATCCAAATATGCTAGAACTTAGATCAATCAAGCTTTGATTCATTGTTTTTCGGTTAATCGATTTTTGTCGAATAAGTGTTGATTAGGGTATCAATCCCCAAAGATTTGTAACCATGGCTGCCATATAACACCAGGGAACTCCCATGGTGTTCTTATTCAGCCCTTAAATTTGTTTAAACCTTCAAAATTCATGGATTAAAAAGGGTTTTCATGGCCTAAACCATGTTTAAATCAAGAAACCAAGCCTAAACACTTAAAGATTTGAGTTAATACCTTGAATTTGTGAAAGTATAAGGTGAAATCAGCTGAGTGTTCTTGAGAGAATCCAGAAATTTGAGAGTATTTTGTGTTAAAATGAAGTAATAAAAGAAAAAAAATGAATTTTTTTTATTAAAAGATGATGTTTATCCACAAGGGACACCTCGTGCTCCATAAAACGCGCTAAAAGATGATGTTTATCTTCAGTTGATGTTTATCTTCAGTTAAGTGGCTAGGTTCGTTTAGGGGTCCCGCGCGCGTTCTCGATTTGCGTAACGGACTCCGTTTCGTGCGTAATTAGTGTCAAAAGACTCGGTTTTAAAAATTATGTATAACCGTCTTCAAATCCGAACCCAGTTACGTTTTAATCATAAGAGACTCGTATTAGAGTGGTTTAAGTATTTTTAAGCTTGATCGTTCGTTCCTTGCACTTTTGATTGCATTATGTTATGCCTAAAACGAAGGCGTTTCCCTAACCCGGCAGCTGCTTCGATTTGCGTGCCCGATCTCTGACTAGCCTCAAACCTTATATCACAGTCTATGGCACACAATTAAGATGTTCCTGGAACTCGGAATCTTAAATAATGCTACGGATAACCTAATAATCAATGTTAAAGGTTTAGTGCGCTGTTAAACGGAAAGCTCCGGTTTAACACGTGTTTAAAGTCTAAGGATACCAATTTCACATCATGGGTCCTTATTAGTGTCATGTCATTCCTAACGTGTTCTCAGATTTATCATAACCGTAATTTGTATCGTTCCGTGAGTCGTGTAAGTAGTATGTATAATTAGGGTTCAAGCGGAATTAGGGTTTTGGGATTTAATTCATTGTAATTACTCAGGCATCACTACAAGCATTATAATTCCAATCTATCCACTAACGTACTTATGTCTTACTCTATAATCCATGTATTAGGCCATTCGTATTCCCAAAGTCATCCAACCACACACAATTGCGTACTATTAAGTCTGTAACGCACTACATCAATTTAGGGTTTTCAGTGAACTTTTGTACATAACATAATTACTGTTTTGCATTGTATATTCTATCAAGCATATATTAACACATTTCTAGATTTAATTCCTCAAGAATCTAATTGTATGCACATCGTGTTCTGTCATCAAGGACTAACAACAATTAAGGTATACCGGGATATCACAGTTGTCACAGAATGGTCATTATGAGGCTACCAAACAGCCCCTTAGTTATAAGTCATAGAAATCATTTATGCATTTTAGTCGAAAATTCAACTTTTACGTAATATGCTTAAATTAACAATTCAACTAGTAAACGTGATTATCTGAGGGTATGATCACAGAGGGATCATACTAGCGTTATTACGATCACGTAGGAAATTTTGGATTGAACTTTACCTTGACCAAAATGGTCATAAGCTAAAGTCAAACACAAAGTCAATTATTTGACTTTTAGTTTAAAAAATAACTAAATAAATGAAATAGAACAAGTGAAAACAATTACTTGGAAGTGTTGAGCAGAAAAGAACTTGAAATCGGAGTCCTCTTGTCCAGATAAGAGCTCCAAGATAAGTTTAGAGAGCAGAATGAGCAAGGAAATGAGGGAGATTTCATGGCTATTTATAGTTGAGGATGGTACACAAGATCAAGACAAACGTCCAGAGGCCTTCTAGGATGTTTGCGGGTGTTATTGAGGTGGCAAAGACTGAACAAGAGTGGCAGGAATGCGAGATATATGGCACCATGGCAGAAAGCCTTGGGCTGTAAGCATAAACTGTCACTGGCAGTCCCTTACGGACCGTAAGGGTTTATAACTTACGGTCCGTAAGGACCTTAAGCGCACAGATCTTTTGAACTAGCTTACGGACCGTAAGGGGTAAGTCCTTGCGGTCCGTATGGGACCTCCAGAACTCAAAATTGAGATTTTTCATATTTAGTCCTTGGACTTTACATCTTTAGCCATTTGGCACTTTCAGTCTCTCTCCTTCCTCATAGTTGGGATTAGTCGGAGATCCGGGACGCGTTTTAGTTAACGCACAAGAATAATGTCTCTCTCTTTCCCAGGACCGGGATTAGTCGGAGATTCAAAATACGTTTCAGTTAACGCTCAGTGTAGGTCCTTCCTCCTTCCACATAATCGGGATTAGTTGGAGGTTTCTCTCTCCACATAGTCGGGATTAGTTGGAGAATTGGACAAGTGTCGTCATATAATTGGACGGAATTTTTGGGGTGTTACAATTAACAACTAACTGTTGACCTCTAAACAAAAAAAAAGGTTTTGTAATTTTCTTTGAGGCATGTTGTCTAACATCTAATGTTGAAATTTGTACCGTTGATTTCTCCATGAAATAGGAACTAAGGATGTTTCCTAGATGCATAAATACATCAAGAGAAAGTTAGAATCAAAGATTTCTTCACTTTGACTAGAAAAATTTTGAGAAATTTGAGGAGAGAAGTACATGTTTCGGCCAATGATCTCTAGATCAAGTGGTGGAGGGCTTGCGTTTCTCTTGAGAGATGCAGGTTCGACTCTCACTTGGTGCAGAGTGAGGCACTGGTAGGCAATGATAGGAGACCCAGGGAAACCTGGGTTGGATCCTTGAGCCAAACGGGTTTTACCGGTAATTTCACCGTCGTGCCTACTGGCTGGTGGGTTAACGGGTTTTCCCCGGAATTTATGGTGGACTCGGGTTACTCTCGGAGTACTCCGTTTGTCCAGTGGAAGCCACGAGAGTGCTCGGGATTTAGTTTGTTGACCGTTCAAAAAAAAAAAAATACATGTTTCAGCCGATTTCTCACGTTTCATTGCATTTGGTGGTTGTGGCTGTGGGTGGCGGAGTAGTGGCGGTGGATTGTGGAATGATGGTGGTTGGCGGATTAACTTGTAAAAACATGCAACATGCTGGGTTTTTGGAGATGAAGGGTTGTATTAGTAAATTGTGGTGGACTAAAGTGCCTCTTCCCTTGTATTTTTTTACTTAGACAGGTGTAAGGTCAAAATTACTTGATATCCTTCCTAACAAGATCAAACGTCCTATTTGATCATTTTCCTACATTCCAACACCCGTGTAGGTTCACATGTGAACAAACCGTTTTTACATATTGTTGGTATGTTACGAAGTTGTCGTAGGAATATATTAAAATGGTCCCAGAAGTGAAAACCATGCTATATTCTTGATATTTTCAATTTGTGATCTTATATACGAAGTTGAGGTAGGAATATATTAAAATGGTCCCATTCGAAGCGAAAACCATGCTATATTGGTGATATTTTCAATTTGTGATCTTATATGTTGTGTTACAAAATGGTGAATGAGAATGAAAAACCTAGTTGTATTTTGTAGCTAGAATGGTACAATGGTATTGTTTCCGTATATCAGAAGGATATAAGAATTAAAAGGATCTACAATGTTGAATATAATGGCATTGCCAAACGGTATTTCGATCAACTACTTAAACTTAAGATGATTGTAGATTATTAATTAAGAATTAAGATGTCACTTTTTTATTAAATGAACTCCTCTTTTACAGACCACTGAGATGGCTGACAGGGAATTTTTAATTACTCATAATGACAAGATCAACAACCACAACAACAGAAAATTGAATGTTTACATGTATTTAATTTGTAAGCATGGACTGGCATAATAAAGCAGGATAACAGTAGTTAATAATAACTGCGCGCAATGGGTAATAACTAAACAACAATGATTATATATGGGTAATGTTTAGATGATTGCATTCGGTCCCCTTGGACCATAGAAGAAATGGCGTAAACGACTCAATCTAGCCCGAAGAAAACGAGCCAACATCATGTGCATCGTATTTAAACCATTAACCATCAAATACACCTCACAAATCAAGATCAGTGCGGTCGAAATGGTAATAAAGAACGTGAGAGACTTGGCCGAAGCCAGAAATCGCTTCTCAATCGTTCTTTGAACCCAAATACTCGGAGTGCTTTCTGTTGATACATATTATGTGGACGCGACTTGGTTCGGTTCAACTCGGTTCGGTTCGACCCGGTTAGGTTCGGCTCAAGCCCGACGTCACGACATTCCTCCGTCGTGCGTCCCAGAGTTCGTCACGCGAAGCACGGAGAGCCGAGGACGTTTCCCGCTTGACACATCATGCTGACATCATCATGATGATGTCATGATGATGTCACTATGTTGACTAAACTTCAAATATTGAAACAAGCTGGATCTGTACGTGCATGCATGTATTGTGGGCCTTTTTCTATGGGCTTTGACCATCATTGGGCCGAACCCCACCTCCAATCGCACAAGACTTATATTTATACCGAAATCACTTGTGATTTCGGTGGGTGTGTAAAGAGCGAACAAGGACACAAGGCAGAAACAAGTGTGAGAGCAAAAACAGTTGGAACATTGTTGTAACATGTTTGTGTCGAAGGATGAGCTCGAAGGATAATCCTTCGATGGATATAGATGGACCTCGAAGGATATCATCCTTCGAGGTATATGTGGATCCTTCGATGGCTGTATGATCGAAAGATGATGTTTCGATCAGTAATCCTGATCCTTCGACCAGATGATCTGTGCTGGGTATATAAACCCATGCAGTGTGTTCATTTCAGCGGGGGATGAACACTAGACAAGTGTGAGAGCATACTGTAAACACAGAGAGCACACGAGAGGTTGAGAGAGTTTACATATTACGTTTGTAAACATTGTTCTGTAACTGATTCCGCGTTTAATACAAGATGCGTTAATCGTTGATACCGCGTGTGTTATCTTTACTTGTTTTCGTCTCTATCTCGGTTTGCTGATCTTGTTGGATTCCGCACAAGAAGATCGGTTCGTATACAAGGAAGTAGGCGGTTAGATCCGTATCCGGACACGGGGACCTACAAGTGGTATCAGAGCCTTGGCTCTTCTCCTTGTTAAAACCGAGTTGTTTTCGGGTGTATTTCGAGTTTTTGAAGTTTATATTTTTCTTGAAAAATTCTGTTTAAAGCTTCGAAAATCATCGTTTTTTGCTGAAAGTTGTTATAAAAACCTTGTTGTTCTTCATTTTCACATATTTAAAGTTGGTTTTTAGTGAAGTTTCGGCCAAATTCGTGTTCGGAAAATCTTCGTTTCACCAGAAAACTTATATTTCTGGGTTTGTTCTTCATATCTTCAAACCAATATTCAAAGTGTTCTTGATAAGATTATGTTTGATCTGATTTGGGTTTGAAATATTGTTGTTGTTTATTATAATATTAAGGTTAAAAAGTTGGCAGACAAAGCATGATGATGATGTTTAATTGAGAATTGTGTTTTGATTATAATAGTACAAATCATACTTTGGTTGGTGAATTGGTAAGAGTGTAGCCGAAAGGTATCTGTTTGTGTCAGGAGGATTAAAAGTCAACTGTTTTATGTCACACAAGATTGATTAATTGAACAACATCACAGTCGCACAAGACACATCACATTGATCTGGGCTTCTGTATGGTCATTGGGCTTGGGCTGTTTTGTTAACTGGGAGCCCAAAAGCAAGTCAGTCGCACAAGTTGTTCTCTAAGTCTGATCGCACAACAATTGGATTATTGTACATTTGTCCGATCGTACAAGACATATTCAGTCACTGATTTCAATCGCACAAGAATAGTACAAGACATATTCAGTCACTGATTTCAATCGCACAAGAATAAATCAGCGAATTTGAGACCTGGTATTTCAGTGACCAGCGAAATTAACAAAAAAAAATAATAATAATAAAAAAATTAACCAGCGAATTAACAGGGTGGAATACTGGGCTCGCACAACAGAATTGGGCTTCTATCTGGGCCGTTTCGTCGATATTAAATTTGGGCCAGTTTCGTGAAAACTTGTTTCGTCAAAGACATTTAAAAAAAAAAAAACAGAAGGTTGCATTTGTGATTTAACTATTTGTTTGAGGTGTGATTTACAGAGGTATTCTTTTTCTTGATCAAAAATGAATCCGGCCTGGGGTACTCCGTCAAATACAGAAAACAAGTATAGAAGCAGTGAGGATTTATTTACAGAAATGTATTATGGAACTCCGTCTCCGGATACAGCTTCCTCAAGACCAACGACGTTTGTCACAAGCACTAGCTTGTATGGCACTCCTCCTCCAACAACAGATATGTACGGAAATCCGCTTAATCCAGTTCCTCAACCGGTGCCTCAACAGCAAACCCAAAGGCCTCCTGTGACAACTGATCTATATGGCAATCCGATACAAGTTCCTGTTAAGCCAGCTCAGCATGGGAACCAGAACCCTTTCAGAAATCAAAGAGATCAGCAGAATCAGAACAGGAACAATGAGCGTACATTGATATCTGTCAACAATCAAAGCCAAGCAAGACCATCAAATGCTAACCAGGCACTTGTGGTTCAAGTATATGAAGGTGGTGATTGGTCAATCAAGTTGAGTAGTGATGCTTCAGTTGGAACAGCTTGTTTTGCTGAGGTTGTCAAGGATCTTAAGCACGCCAGTGGTGGAGAATCTTCCGCCAATGGTGGTGACTCTTCTGAGGATGATGACTCTTCTGGTTATAGTAGAAGCTCAGATGAAGAATCCTCAACTTCAGGCAATGATCATTTGGATGACACGTCAAGTGTGCCAGTTCAAGCAGAGGTTGATGAGGTATTGGGAGACACTGCAGCAGAAAATCATAGGAGATCTATATTGGTGGATCAAGCTGCTTATTCTTCGTCTTCTCTCCATTCAGCCGCTATGGCTAATGTCGACAGTTCATCAAGTCAGGTATGTGTCGATGAACCCACTGCTGCTATTTGTGATAATTGTGCTAGATTAAGTGATAGATGTGCTGATTTGGATGCAAACATGTCTGAGTTGCAAGGCAAACATGATGCTTTACAAGCTAGTTTGTTTGACTTGCATGACAAACATGTTTCGTTGAATGATAAGTGGTGTGAATTGCAAAGCAAACACGAGGCTTTGCAAGAGAAATATGATGTGACATTCATTCACAATCAGAAGTTGACCGTTGATCTTTCGAAGTGCACTGAAGCCAACATGTTTTATGAAAACCATGAAAAGGGCTTTAAGTCGATGATTGAAACATTAAAGAAAGATAAAACCGAACTGACAAAAATGGTTTCAAGAAAACAAACGGAAATAAACCTTTACATCAGTAGGCTTGAGATAATGCAAAAAGAAATGGCTTGTGTCAAAACTGAAAGTGAGGCGATCCAACTCAAGCTAGACAGTTATTTGAGCTCTAGCTATGTGTTAGATCACATCATAGATGTTCAGAAAGAGAAACGGGATGTCACATGCATAGGTTACAAGAAATGTCCACCACCCGTGAGAAACAATTATGATGCCCTGCCTGATGAGGAGTATAGAACTCACTTTGAACCATCTGTTCCTCTAGACGTTAAGGAATTTGCAGCAGGACTCGGATACAAGAAGGAAGTATCATCAGAATCGGATGTGTCAGCAGATACATGTGTGTCTTCTGCTGAACCGAGTCAGAATCCTCCAGTTGTGATTGAGGATACTGATTCTTCTGATGATGAATCTGATGATACTGATTCGGAAAAGTCTGATGCGGTGATCAAAGAAGAGGACATACCTCTTGAGAATCACATTCTTTGTGATCCACCTGCAAAATCGTTTGTGACTGCTACAGCCAAGTCTGTTGAATCCTCATCTGGAAGCTGTGAAAGCGTGAACTTGCTTTACACGTTGATTGGATCTGATAAAATATATTCAGACAAGGATTTCCCTATCAAAAATGTCAATCAATCTTTGATTGATAAAGTTTTCGAAGATTCTACCAGTAAGTTTTTGGGAAAGTCGAGCCCAGGAGTTGTAGTAACTCAGTGTGCTCCTATCCCAAAATCCGAAGTTAGAAATAAATATGGGAATCAAAAGTTGCAAAAACAAAACAATCAACGAAAGCAAAATCACGCTGCCCAAGGAAATGGAAAAGGTCAAAAGAAACAGACCAAGAAAAAGGACAAGAAGATAAACTTTGTGAAGTCAAAGGGAACGGACAAAATCGAAACTTTTGAAAATAAATCTAACTTGGATTTTGTTAAACAAGCAACAGTATTGAAAAGAAATGAACCAAACTGTTCGAAACCTAGTACCTCGAGATCACAAAGTTCATCATCATCGGCAAGACGATCACATGATACTTCGGGGTTTGTTGAACGAAGATCATGTTTTGAATGTGGTACAATTGGACACATAATTCGAAACTGTCCGTATCTTCATAAGTTGAAAGCAAAAGTTGATGCCCCCCATGGTAACAATTACCATAAAAGATTTGTTTCACCAAAACAGGACCCTCATCTTGTTAAACAACAAGAAGTGAAACAGAGAAAGAAACAACGGAAAAATGTTGAAAAGGTTTTAAAACCGGAGGTTGTCCAAACGCAGTCTGTTAAATCAAATGTTAAAAATGAAAAACAAAAACAGATTTGGAAACCAAAATCGGAAATTGTTTCAGGGGGAGCTACAGCAATTCCGAATCATCGGGAAATGGATGTCATAATCCTCGATGATGACGGACGACCCAAGTCTGTGAAGGCTTGGGTCCCCCTCTCCAACTAATCTCTGAATGAGTGTGCAGGATGTTCCAGGAGGAACTATTGATAGTCTTAGGATTGTTAATGGTGGAGCGTCCATGCACAAGATTGGTGACTTGAGGCTCCGAAATATTGTTACACTTAGGAGAATATTGTTGCCATTGATGGAGAGAGGAGGAAAGAAGTCAAAAATGAATGAAGTTGAAAAATTCGTCCAGTTGAAATATGTTCCAAAATTTGGTTGTTATGGTTTTTGATCGGGTCAACAGGAAAGATTCCAATGAAAAGTACGCGCCTGCAGCACGTTTGAAGTTCAAAACCAACAAGATGAACGTGTAGGGTACTTTTCTCTACGGTGTGACTGAAGAAAATATGTTGGTTGATCAAACCAAACCGGGTGTGCGGATGCCTTGGCGTGGATTGAACAACCGCACACTACTTCTCAAAGAGAAAGACAAAGACCTTCGCTGGTGCAATTTGGAAAACCAGCCGGACCCAGAGGTCTGTGATCTTGTTGCTGTGAAGAGACTTCTCAGTAGCTACAAAGAATCGAGTTTGAAGTCCACATCGGGTGGATATCCAGTTTGGGAGAGCGCTCAGATTCCTTGCAATGCACGAAGCAGTTGCAGGATACGGTTTTGAATTTCTAATCTCTCCTATACTTGTCGATATTTAAGCTGCTTTATGAATTATTATCATCTCGTACAGCACTCTTTGACCAGACACGTTGATCTCGAATATCACCTCACACGTGATTGTTTCATTATGAAACTCATCAATGTTGTCATGGTCCGCACCGACGACCTTTTTACCAAAGCATTTGACAAATCAAGATTTGACTATTTATTATTGGTAAATGGCATTAAGGTCAAGCAAGAGTAATACCAACATCGGAAAATCATTTTTGTAAATACCTTTGTGTTTTAAATTTATCTTAGTTTGTTGATTTTAGGGGGAGTAAATCCAAAACTTTGAAAAATCCAAAAACATCGAAAAATTTCAAAAACACAAAAACAATAGAAAAACAAAAATGAGTTTCCTGGCGAGAAAAAGAGAAAATGATAGTACATCAGTGGTCTGTCTAAACCTCTTTAAACCTTAAATGAAAAACGATAAGCAGCTCTATATAAGATGTATCGGTAGGCTCACAATCATTTTAAAGTGTGCAGGGTGATATAAACTTAAATCGACTGAAGACTGGGTGGGAACCATTCATTGGCATATGGTCTTGGTACCGAAATTTCGTTTGAGAGATTGCCGAGGTTCTGAGATATTCGGTCTTTATGCTGCTTATCATCTGGGTGTCATGGTTGTATCTTTTACCGAAAAATAACGGGGATGCAAGTCTAGATCTTCCATGATACCATACATACGTGTACATATTGCATACGACCTCAATAAGTGATAAACAATCACATGTCCAATCAAAATAAGTGATAAAATATCACAAATTCTATCCGGGAGTCAAGTTCGTCTCTCTGCTGTACCAAAGTACTGACCTGTTCACGGACTTGCTCCTGTGCCCTCATGCATATGAAAATCAAGTTCCTCATCAATAAGTGATTCTATCACATAGGGCTTGTTTTCAATCAAAATAAGTGAGAATCTCACATCATATACGGTCAAACAGATGATAATCGGTATACTCACCGGTAAGATGAACCCTCGTGCATACCTTGATACGGGAATGTGTCGTGATGTGGATGAACACCGGTCGGTAAGTATAAATCATACCTTAACGTATCCCCTCGCCATGATTACATCTGATAAGTTGAGCTTATGTGGACAACAATACCGATAATTGTTATAGGATGCTTATCTTAATGTTAACTAATTGAACAACAAGAGCGTTTTGGCATGACCGTACACTGATATGATTCTCTTACCCTCGAAACTCGCAAAAAGAATGTCTGTATATATTTATTTACTGCTTTCAGTCTTTACATTTCAAATATTAAAACACACCTAAAATCTGTTTTAATATAAACTTTATAAAAGCCAAAAAGATTTTATTTCTATTTTATTTTCGATCGTACGATGTTGGAGCTCGAGTCTTCGTTACCTGAAACCTGATTGAAAACCGAAACGACTGATTCTTCATAAACGGTCGAAATTTGCAAGTTTTGAAAGTTAAACACCTAAAACTGATAAATTTGTTAAACTTTCAAAACTGTCGGACGGTGTTTGATTATGACATGGTCATATGTGTGTCGTTTGTTTATGTTAACTATATTCCAAGCAGTTGTTCTCATTACGCGTTTAGATTTCTTGCATGTGCAGATTCTAAAGGCAAGGAGAACATGGTCGATGACAAGCTTCGGAATGAAGACACGACGTGAAGGCACTCAAAAGACAAAGATGATCGAGCTGCCGCTGGCCATCATCAACACCACAAGGATCTCAAGCTATAAAGATCAAGTCGTTCACGAGCATAACTCAAGGGGGAGCTTATGTTAAGGGGGAGTTTGTCAACACACTTCCTACATGAAACGGGGAGTTTGTTGATACACTTTCTACTTTCAATACGTGAAGACTTTGAAGATCCTCCGACTTAGAAGACATGGAAGTTGAACCTCACGAGTAGCGTCCAAGGGGGAGTTTGTTGATACATATTATGTGGACGCGACTTGGTTCGGTTCAACTCGGTTCGGTTCGACCCGGTTAGGTTCGGCTCAAGCCCGACGTCACGACATTCCTCCGTCGTGCGTCCCAGAGTTCGTCACGCGAAGCACGGAGAGCCGAGGACGTTTCCCGCTTGACACATCATGCTGACATCATCATGATGATGTCATGATGATGTCACTATGTTGACTAAACTTCAAATATTGAAACAAGCTGGATCTGTACGTGCATGCATGTATTGTGGGCCTTTTTCTATGGGCTTTGACCATCATTGGGCCGAACCCCACCTCCAATCGCACAAGACTTATATTTATACCGAAATCACTTGTGATTTCGGTGGGTGTGTAAAGAGCGAACAAGGACACAAGGCAGAAACAAGTGTGAGAGCAAAAACAGTTGGAACATTGTTGTAACATGTTTGTGTCGAAGGATGAGCTCGAAGGATAATCCTTCGATGGATATAGATGGACCTCGAAGGATATCATCCTTCGAGGTATATGTGGATCCTTCGATGGCTGTATGATCGAAAGATGATGTTTCGATCAGTAATCCTGATCCTTCGACCAGATGATCTGTGCTGGGTATATAAACCCATGCAGTGTGTTCATTTCAGCGGGGGATGAACACTAGACAAGTGTGAGAGCATACTGTAAACACAGAGAGCACACGAGAGGTTGAGAGAGTTTACATATTACGTTTGCAAACATTGTTCTGTAACTGATTCCGCGTTTAATACAAGATGTGTTAATCGTTGATACCGCGTGTGTTATCTTTACTTGTTTTCGTCTCTATCTCGGTTTGCTGATCTTGTTGGATTCCGCACAACAAGATCGGTTCGTATACAAGGAAGTAGGCGGTTAGATCCGTATCCGGACACGGGGACCTACACTTTCGTAAACCATGTTCAACTGAGCCACTGTCTTTCTCAACTCAGATTCACCACTCGTTTTCAGACGCGATTTCCCTATACCATTAAGCATTTTCACAATCTCGTCATCACTCAAATCTCCTTCGATGATCTTCTGCTCTCGTAGCAACTTCACGTCCTTCTCCGTGTCGATTATCCCACACATGAAATCCAAAAATTCGGTGAGTTCAAGACCATATCCACCCATAAAACTGTTCTTTGCCATTAGTTTCTCATAAGCTACCAAGTTTCTAAGTACAACCTCAGAATCACTACTAAGTGTAATGAGAGGCATATAACAGTACCGCACTTTCCCTTGGACAAAGTTTATGTTTCTGATGCCTTCATTTCTAGGTGACAAACGGAACTCCACACCCGCAACTTTGCGAAGTTCTGTAACTGAAGGCACCTTAATCTCTTCAGCTGTCGTTTTTTCCTCCAAGAATTCACCAAACTTTTTCATAACGAATTCAATGATTTGATAAAAAGGTTGAACCCCGGGTATCTCTCCTGCAAATTTGGTAACAGCTTCTAGTAGTTCTTGTGTAGGGTTTTCTTTAGATAGTTCATTTCCAGGGTTTGTGAAGTAGACTTTTCTTGGGATCAATGTTCCATTGTTCACGATGGAGTTATACATATAATCAAGAAGGTGGTTAGCTCGATTAAAATTAATATTCTCTTCGGAAAGGACGAATGAGGAGCTTGAATTACAAAAATACCGGAACTTGGATTCCAAGAAATCTTCTTGCGCATGAGCCTCTTTGCCCAATAAGGCTTTCTGGATTTCCTTCAACACAATAAGCGGAATCTGGTTCTCTAACATGATCAAATCATTTGCTTCCGCCACATGCCCATAATTTGAATAAGCATGTAACCGATCAATCAAGAACATTCCATCAATGGTAAATAACCATGCCAGCATATTGTCATCAGCATCATTGTACAATTCATAGCAATCACGAATCAGGGGAACAATCTTTTTAACCTTTTCTACTATATGCTCACAGTCATGAATTTGATGAGGCTTTAGTACTCTTTTCACGGCTGTGAGCTTATTCTGCTCCATCTTGTGATAGAGCTCGGGTCGAAAATGGTGAATCGGCCCAAGCCCTACTAGTTGGGGGACATAAGCTTCCAGCTTTTCTACTTTAAGGGGTCTGGGAATTTCAAATATGGAAACTGGAGGTGTATCTATTGTGATTGCAATTTGGGTTTTTAAGGTTTCGCTGATTTGATCCACCCATTGTTTCGAACCAGAGTTTGGGTTTAATAACGGGGTTAAAGAAGCCATACGGATACACTCAAATTGGTTCTCATGAGATGAGCTATAACACTATGACTTTATATTGTAAGCTCATATGTTTCGATTGGTAAGACATCACGTCAACGTTAGATATTTCGATTGGTTTAATAATATTGAGTCATATATTATTGTCCATGTCTGAAAAAATGTGTTGCACGCATATATTATTGTCACTTTGCAAGAAGATAAGGGTCAGGCGTGGCCACAAGAAGCTTTCATCGGACAACCACAAACAAGACGAACTGGTCCCTCCCTAGGTAGCACAAAAATACAGGTCTAAAAAATAAATTAGAAAAACCAAAAACATGATGTTTTAGGTTTAAATAAAATAGTATAAACTAACTAGTGTAGTTCTAGTCTAAGATGTTTTTTTATAAAAGATTTTAACAATAAGTACACGCATATTATAAAATTTTTGAAGTAAAAATACGTACTGTTGTTTAATACATAATCACTCAATATTGAAGCTAAACATAAAAAATAATAATAAAAAAACTTATATATGCTACTCGTCTCCGTCTACTCTAACAACCCCCAACCGGCCAAAAGGGCTAAAATATCACTGTAACTAATATGATATCAAAGCATAATGCAGAGAATTAAAAGCAACACTTCATAGTATAAATCCAAACATCTCAAAATTAAGAAAAACTACCTACGTAATTATTCATTACATCAAGTGAAACAAATGATCTTCAATTCAAATATGTGCTCTCTTCAATATGCTCCTGGATTCCCCTAGTAACACGACGTGTATGAAAACAAAGCATGCCTGACCAAGCATAACGCTGAGTGGGGGATGAACGAAATAACAATTATATACATATTAATTTGAACTCTTGATGAATAGTGTTCACTCAAGATGTAATTAAAAACAAAACAATAGTATTCACTCAAAATTTACATAATCAAAATTTACATAGTGAAAAACTTCCATCCAACAATATATTTATTAAACTGAAAAAATATCATATTTAAAGGAGATAGGTAAAATATATTTACGTAAGACTTTCAGATGTCGTTTATTTGATTCACATTGTTAAGATTACTTCTAGAATATAAAAAACAAACAAACAGATTCTGATATAAGTTTTATTGAAAACATCGTTTTACTTAAGGACGATATTGTGATGAACCAAATCGATTTCGACAAAACAACATAGGTACCGGAATCGGTATTATTGGAAGTATTTGTGATATTGGAACCATTAAGATATTCTATATATGCCTTTAACCCATTTAATTTTTCTCTTATAACTTGCATCCGTTAACTTTTTGATATAGATGAATACGTAGGTGTGTTTACTTTTTCCCCTCAACAATCCGATTGATATTTGTATTCACAATGGAGTCTTTTTGTTATGGTAGCCATACGAGTGCCGGTACTGTGACGAACTGAACCGATTACCACCGAACAACATCGGTACCGGTGAATCGGCTGTGAGCTTATTCTGCTCCATCTTGTGATAGAGCTCAGGTCGAAAATAGTGAATCGGCCCAAGCCCTACTCGTTGAGGGACATAAGCTTCCAGCCATTTTTCCCACCAGAGTTTGGGTTTAATAACGGGTTTAAAGAAGTCATACGGATACACTCAAAGTTGTTCTCATGAGATGATAAATCCAAGCTATAACACTATGACTTTGTATTGTAAGCTCATATATGTTTCGATTGGTAAGACATCCTTAGATATTTAAAGTAGATTGCCTCATGATGATCTTGCTTTACACATTAGAATATTGAATTAATCAATTTCAAATACAATTCATTAGTATATTGTCCATGTCTGAAAAAATGTGTTGCACGCATGTATTAGTCCTGGAGAACAAGACGAACTGGTCCCTCCCTAGCTAGCACAAAAATACAAGTCTAAAAAATAAAATAGAAAAACCAAAAACACATTAATGTTCTAGTTTAAATAAAATAGCATATACTAACTAGTGTAGTTCTAGTCAAGATGTTTCTTTTATGAAAGATTGTAACAATAAGTACATGCCTATTATAAATTTTTTTAAGTAAAAATACGTACGTTGTTTAACACATAATGTCTAAATATTGAAGCTAAAAATAAAATAAAAAAAATACGTACGTCGGTTACGAAGAGAAGTAATTGAAGAGAAAACGTCATTGACTTTAATTTGAAGTAATTACAAATTACACCATCAAGCTCCTTTAAAATTTTATTACACCTAATACTATACGGTATGGAGGGTCTTAAAAATTGGGCGTTATTCGACATGCGGATGGCGAAAGCACGCGTCAGAAAAGTGACGTGGTACCAAAAAGCGCGGCGTGGGATGGGGAGTGGAAAGGTGGCGTGGTGGAAAACATGCCTCCATTCCCTCCACACCAGCCTAAATGCCAACAACGGGGCATGGAAGGGTGGCATACGCCTTTATAATTATTTTCAATTTAAAAAACAAAGAAAATCAATAAAAACCCACCACCCAATGAGAAACCTCCACATGGCACATCACCCAACCTCCACACATCGGTGGAAAACATTCTGCCGTTCCTCCACACCGGTGGAAAACATGCCGCCCTTCTCTCACACCAGCCTAAACACCAACAACGAGGTGGTGTAATGGCGTGGTTGAGGCCTCCACGCAAAAAACCACGCCCCACACCGTATGGTCTAAGGTATTATAAACGTATATTTATCTAATACAATATTGTTAACTTAAATGTAATTTATATATTAAATAAAATGCTCAGTTAATTGTAAATTATTATGTAATTAACCAGTTATACACCTATGAAATTCATTTAAATTCATTTAAAAAAAGACACAACAAATTGATATTGACATTTTAGGGTTTTCAAATTTTCGTATATTACATGTTATTCTTAAACTGTGATTATTAGTGCTAACATCGACTACCCGGCCAATCCGTCGTGATTGTTCGTTAGAGTCTCAATCCCATACAAATTCTTAAACCTTTTAAACAAAGATAAATTCCCAGAATAGTGTTTGTTTAAACATAGAATTCACATCTCCGACCACAGACCCGATTTAATGCCTAAAACCAGAAGATCTTCACCAAAATTATCGTATTTGTTTTGGTTCTGAACTCCGATTGAGGTGTCAATCACTTGACGTATCAATGCTGCCGCTTCATCTTGTCCCTTAACCATACAATTGACAACGTAATAGTGTCCAAGTTGATGGTAGTAGTAACATTTTATTTAACTAATTTTGGTTCTTCGCATTGATCTCTTGTTCATTTCATTGGATCAATGATTGCAGGGATGCATCGTGTAGTATAGGATCGCCTGCATCGCATTTTGCTCTGATACCACTTTGTTGGATATCGAACAATTTTCGTACGCGATTTGAATAAATAGGATAACAACAGTGATAGAATAAGTTGTTTGATATCTTGGTGCCGGAAAAAGTGTTCCGGCTTATACATATATATATACATCCTACGAGACAGCTATGCAAATCGGTTGGAAGTTATTTTGTCACACCCTCAAATTCCACATGCAGAGTATCACCGCGAGGCGTGCGACTGCCCAGGATCCAGCCACTAACTATTTTGAACCGCTTGCGAAAAGTGTAGGTTATTTCAAATAATAATACAATTAGTGACTTAATTTAAGTTTTTCAAAATTATAATTTGTAGCAGAAATGTAACTTAAAACTTTTCACGGTTAGAAACCACAATTTAGATGAATGTATAAAACATACAACTTACACACTCCATCCGTTTGCATTGTCCGTTCAAAGCTGTAATGAGCAACCTGCAAAGCATGCAGAAAGGTGTCAACATAAATTTGGCGAGTTTACGAGTTCACAGTTTTTCAGTTTTATTTCCAAAAACAACTTTTATTGTTCAATTACTCATTTATACCATGCCATGAGGAGCTATCCCATATGTAAGCTACTAAAATGCGTAATACCGAATACTTAGCGACCGCACGTTTCCGTGATTTGCCCCGTTTGTCAATGTCTATCATCATTGACTGTTTGCCAAATCCCATTAGTTCACGCCCGATCCTATCCAGGCACGGTGTGAGGTTGGTGAGACCTAATAGCGCAATCAACTAATAAACTCGTTCGCCAGGCCATGCGACTAATCGGTATAGTAAGTGAGAACTTCGTGATAGAGTTTGGTTTAGTACGCTTGTTGCATCTAATATAAATAGTAATTAACTGAGTGTCCCAGACAAGGGAAAAAAATGTTACCCGTATCCCACACAAGGAGATAGTAATACCTGTATCCCACACAAGGAGATAGTAAACAATCCCATACCAGGAAAAGTGTTGTTTGTTCTGTTTCTCAACCACCAGGAATGCATGTTTTAAGTAAAAAGTTTTGAACTCACCTTTACTTTACTCGGTAGGTAAAGCGTTTGTCCTAAGCTGGTCAACCACGTCTTGTTATGGTTACCACTTATTAGGACAATATACAAGTAATCACGTATCAATTACACATATCGAACACGTATTCATCAAGTAGTGTATAAGTATTAACCATTGTACGTTATACTAGCATGTATATACATTCCTAATTATCATCACAGTTAATCATCACTCAAATGTATTGTATAAGTGTTAAACAACTAAAACATGGGCTTATATTAGTGTGCGGCCACTAAGGAAAAAGGCCCAAGGTGAAGTGTGTGGCCCACTTGTCAGTGTGCGGTCCAAACGAGAGTGTGCGACCTCTGACAAGTTTGCGGTCATGCTTTGTACGACAGATGGAATGTGCAAATGTAGTGTGAGATGCGGGTTTAGCTTAGTCCGGTGGAACAACGTGCAACCAAGGGTTGTACGGCACGGGAGTGTGCGACCCGGATTTAATCAAACTATAAATTATCCTTAGTTATCATCCATGAAACACATTTGTTATAACATCATCATATAAGCAACATATACTACATCTACATCATATATACAGTTTGTCAAAAGAACATCGCTAAAATCTTATCATCCTTATAAACGTCAGACATAAAATAAGAAGAACATATTTAAATAGCAACTATCATGAGTACCCTTTCAGGATTATACTAACAGTTCTTATTATCACCATTAATTACTAACATCATGCAAGATTCTAATTATCATATATAAACATATCTATGTTTTAATACCATCAATGAAAATCCTATCGATCTAACATCCTATCACCAATTTCAACCATAACTATTTTAAATCATATATCGTCGAACTCAAAAATCACCAAGATTCATCATGCAATTTATTAATTCCCAATTTAACATTCTTGTCGTCAAATATATCCTCACGGCCATATTTATATAAAACCCCAAATTACCCAAATCAACAATTACAAGTATAAATCTAGACTAGTAGTTTATCATTAATCATATGTACCCTTTTCTCATTCAACATTTACAATTTTATTACCATAACCTCTTAACAGACAATCAAGGAGAACAAAATACAAGACTAAACATCATAGACCATACAAAATACAAAAGCAGCTTATCAATTTCATTTCGGCCATTTTTTAATCACTGTAACAATTAACCATTATTCATCACAGCTCCTATTAACCTTCTATATACACTTTCATTTACAATCAAAATCACAAGAAATCAAGGCACTTATGACATAAGGAATACAAGATGAACACTGTCATACACATCTCAGAATCATATGTTTAGCAAATTACACTAATTCATAACCAAAACTCTTTAAATACCAAAGCAGTTAACAAGTGCATCTACTCAAGAATCTCGGAATGTAAGAAAATTTTGGGTGAGTTGACGTGAGGTCGAATTCTCATTCAAATTTAATCCAAATACTACTAGATAGCTAGGTAAGTGGGTATCGAACACAGGGAGTTTGTGGAATATGCGTTATCTAAATAGTTTATCTAAATGACTAAATTTAACTAAGTTGCAAGAAATGTAAATTCAGAGATTTGGTTGTTTGGTTTGATTAACTAAAATTAACTAAAAGGCACTTATCAAAGTTTTGGTTCAGGAATGAGAAAAGACGTTCTCTCCCGATTTCAGGTTCCTAAGAATGTTAAAATGAGAGTTTAATCTGAGATAAACTACATAGACATAGTTCATGAATTTGTGTTTGATTGTGATAAAATGGGACTGAGTACTTGGATTAAAATAACGCAAGGTAGTCACCCGATAACCAGTTCAATATAGCCAACCCCGAATCCCTCCCAATAAATCTCGATTGCCAACGGCACCAAGAACTGATGGTTCAGAAGATCTACAATATCAACAATTACAAATCAAACTCATAAACACCATAGCAATATAATCAAAAAGATTAAACACTATCCCAGAAATAATATAAACAATCATAAAACATTCAAATTGAAACCTTACTATCCGGAGGAGAACATACGAAACTTAGCCACACATAACTCAGTTCGTAATCACTTCAATTCTAATGTTCATATGAATCAAATAATGAAAAGCAATGATTAACAACCCCAAAATAGTGTTCTTGTCACCCAAAATTCGCCCCCAAACTCCTCTAGACCGAAAACAATGATTGGATAGTTCAAAAGTCACACCCACCAACCATAAAAGAGGAGTTACACTTTTCCCGTCAGGCTCCACCGTAAGCTACGGTGGCCACGGGGGCCACCGTAGCTTACGGTGGCTTTAAAGTGGCCTACGGTAGTTGAAAACTGTCTTACGGCACATTTTTGGTCAGGGTCTACCGTAGCTTACGGTAGCCACCATAAGCTACGGTGGCCACAGCTAGGCAATTTTGTTTTCTTCATAACTTTCTCGTTTCAACTCTGTTTTCTTCGTCGTTTTTGCTCATGTTCTCATAATTTCATCCTCTATCAAGTTATGTTCTTAATTCTTCAATTCCAATAATTGGTTTTTTCATTTATTCTCCATCTTTCAATCTACAATCCAGCCACGCCTATTCGAAGCTTCATTTCCACACTTTTAAGCTCCGAATGTACCTAAAAGACAAGCAAACGTAGTCATCTAATTACTCGATTAAATGTAGGATTAAAATATCATTTATAGCACTTAAGGGTCGTCCTACGGACTACCCGTCATGACCACATACTTTCGGATGAGTTTTGTGCGAGTGAAGATGAGTGTGTGCTGATGCTGTTTTCTTCTTGGATCGAGACCCCAAACCGAGCTCACCACCTTGGTCACTGATCGAAATCACCACAATAACCACTGCTGCCTTCTCAAACTTGAGCACCACCTGAATATGATCGCCGGAAGAGCATAGCCACCGCCGCAGACGGCGGCGCCGCTGCCGTCGCTGCTGTAACAATCACCACCGCCTCTCTCTCTCTCTCTCTCTCTCTCTCTCTCTCTCTCTCGTCATCCTTTCCGCCGCCCTCTCTATCTTTCTCTCTTCTGATCTTGTCGAAACACACCATAATCAAGTGTGTGTGTATATACGAACAGAGGTGTTAAAAAGGTATAAGGAAGAAATTTAGGGGGTGTTTGTCGGTGTTACAGTCGGAACGACGGCCGGAGCTCCTCCGTTGCCGGATTTATTTGAGAGATGGGGAGGAGTGTGTGTAATAGAGGGAGGAGGGGATGTGCATGTGTGTGTGGGTGGTTGTTGACGAAGAATGAATGGCCGGTGGAGTCGTCGGAGTCCGGTTCGTCACTGGAAAAGTCTCATCGGAGGGAGAGAGAGTTTGTGGGTGCCGGCTGAAGAAAGATGAGGAGCATGTAGTATTTTGAAAGAAGGTTAAATGTGGTTAAGGACTTATTTATAGGGTAGGTCTAACGCCCTAGCACGTACTAACTTAAAAACGACGCAGCGGAAAAAGAGCCTTAAAATTTTCTTTCTTTATAAGACACATTTCTTACATGAAGGCTCAAATACGAAATGTTCAGCATTAACTAAAAGAAATACACAACATCCACTTTTAATTAACACTTTAAGGCGTTACATAATTAAAGCTATGTGATCGTTCTTTTCTGTACAATCCTTGCTCTTGACTCGATCTATGTCCGCTTCTCTTTGTTTGTGGTAGAAGAAATCCGTGTAGTACCTGTGGACATCACATACAACTTAACCATTAGTCGTTAACAACATCATACGACATTATTCTCATGAAATTTAATATCACATAACATTCAACAATATAAACTTTGATTCATTCAACTATCCTCTCGTATTTTCTTGTTCCGAGTTTGACTTCGATACCTCATGAACCCAATGTTGTTTTACCTGCATTACATTTCAACTTCAAGGCACACCATTAGCGAACGTCAATGCCCAAACATAAAGAAACCATTCCTTAATACATTTATAACATCTTGCATACATATATGTATACTAATTCCTACGTACTTTCATAGCATATTACATCCGTAAATGTCATGGCCCCCGGCCCGGTTTTACCCGGCTCCGAAATCGCGGGACAGAAACCCGTGGTATTTGTATTTAATTTAGGCAGCGGAAATTTTAACAGGATCGTTTAGCATCCCTTTTTATTTATTTCAAATTTCGGGACAAACCCCGTATTTTACAATAAAGGAATTTCACTAGGAAATCATCTGTTTACAAAAACATGTTTATTTATTTACTGAGCCATATCCTTTAAGCTTGAGTGCTGCACGGCACTTTTTCCTGGTTCACAGTAAATTACCTGAAACATGTTTAAAAAGATTTTATCAGCGGGGAAATACTAGCGGGTCATTCAACTTACATGAAACGACACATTGTTATAGATTACAGTATTAAGAGAGATTACAATTGCCACTATCTTACAATTATCTGGTCCAGTGTCACACAATTTGTGACTATGGTCATACCACCATTGGGTCCTTTCACCCAATAGTGATGATTATCACTGTTTTTAGGTTCGTCCACCTAAAATAGAGAAAACAGTAGTAATGTGCACAATACCCCACTTACTGCCAGTAATTTAAGATAACAAAGACTTAATCCCTGTAAAATATAACTGGAAAACATTTAGGTATTGTAAAGCACTATTGATAAAAAGAGAATGACTCATATTGCAAGTTTAGTTGGGCAGAGTTGCAAGTTTAGTTGGGCAGAGTTTTGCCTACTGATTAAGCCTGTTAACCTAGTTAAATAACAATGCCTACGAACTAGGTTAGTAACTTAATACAACATTTACGATAAGCACACGAAATCAAAACCCTCACGACGAATGACAAAGTATAGCCCGAATTTGGGCAGCACTTAAACATCCATCGGATCGGTTTCAATCGATCGGACATTGTATCGTAGCAGTGATCGAGTTATTACCCTGTAATCGTAGCAGCGTTTCGACACCTAAATATACGAAATTGAGCAGTATAGAACGTCTTTTGAACTGATTTTTCGAGCACAGACGAAATGCCCATGCACGTCCCTTTTATAGCTAAAATTTGAGTCTCTCACGGCCCGCGTAAACCTGAAGAAAATCTTACGCGGCCCTCGAGGGCCAACCTAGCTACGACTAGGGCTGCCGTGTCACACCCTAGGTCTGCCACGTGTCTGACACATTGCATAAAGCTTATCTGGAGACTCACCAAGCTGTTACGCCCCACGTAAGCTTTAATTAAGTCTTACGCGGCCCGCAACAGGACAATAAAATTTGATTTTCTTGGTTTTTTACAAGGATCAGGGTTTTAGGGTCCGGGTTTCTACTTATGGAGTGTTGTGGGACATTTTTGAAGGTCCTTACATCCTCCCCACCTTATTTAAAATCTCGTCCTCGAGATTTACTAGAATAAGTGAGGATATTTTCGCTTCATTTCCGATTCCAGCTCCCATGTATACTCAGGTCCTCTTTTCGAATCCCACTTTACTTTGACCAGTACCAGTCTTTTATGTTTAAGGAACTTGACCTTTCTGTCTTCTATTTGAAGAGGTTTCTCCACGAATTTCAACTTTTCATTTACCTCTACATCCTGAAAAGGTACTACCAGGGATTCATCAAACAAACATTTCTTGAGATTAGATACATGAAACACGTCATGTACCCCGGCTAATTCTTCGGGTAGTTGTAAGCGATAGGCAACTGGTCCGATTCGTTGGGTAACTACGAATGGTCCTATGTATCTTGGACTTAGCTTTCCCTTCTTACCGAACCGAACTACCCCTTTCCAAGGAGAAACTTTCAAGAGTACCTTGTCTCCTACTTGGAATTCTAACGGCTTTCGTCGATTATCTGCATAACTTTTTTGACGATCTCGAGCCATTTTTAGTCTTTCCTTGATTTAGGTTATCTTGTCAGTGGTTTCCTGTATAATCTCGGGACCTGATAACTGACTTTCTCCTATTTATGCCCAGCATACTGGAGTTCTGCACTTTCATCCATACAATGCTTCGAACGGGGCAGCACTAATGCTTGCATGATAACTATTATTATAAGAGAATTCTATTAACGGTAAGTGGTCGTCTCAGTTTCGACCGAAGTCTATCACACATGCCCTGAGCATGTCTTCGAGGGTTTGGATCGTCCTTTCACTTTGTCCATCTGTTTGGGGATGGTATGCCGTACTTAAATTTAATCGTGTTCCCATTGCTCCTTGGTAACTTGTCCAGAAATGCGACGTGAAACGACTATCCCTATCTGACACAATAGAGAGTGGAACTCCATGTAGTGATACTACTTCGTCTACGTATAACTTAGCCAATCTCTCCATGCTAAAGGTTTCCTTCATTGGTAGGAAATGAGCTGATTTGGTTAATCGATCCACAATCACCCAGATTGCATCGTTACCTTTCCTGGTTTTTGGTAACTTAGTAACAAAGTCCATCGTTATTAGTTCCCATTTCCATAAAGGCGTTTCTAACTGTTGGAGTAAACCTGAAGGTTTCTGGTGCTCTACCTTGACTTGTGAACAAGTTAGACACTTAGAAACATATCTAGCTATGTCCTTTTTCATTCCTATCCACCAGAAGTTATTTCTTAAATCTTGGTACATCTTATTATTACCAGGGTGCATTGTATACCTAGATTTATGGGCTTCTTCTAGAATCTTATTTCTTAAATTTCCTTACCTAAGTACCCAAATTCTTTTCTTATGGAATTTCCAAATTCCATCGGTCCCTTGTTCTAATTCCTTTATCCGTCCTTTCATTCCTTCAGTATAATTATTGATTGCCGTTTCTTGAACGTCTCTCAGTTGTTCCATTAAATCTAATTCAAGATTTAATCTAAGAGCATGAACTCGTGTTTGTTTCTCATGGTACTTACGACTTAGGGCATCTGCTACTACATTTGCCTTTCCTTCGTGAAATTGAATATCACAGTCGTAGTCACTTAGAATTTCCATCCATCTTCGTTGCCTCATGTTTAACTTTTTTTGCCCAAATATGTACCTTAAACTCTTATGATCCGTATAGACAGTAAACTTACTTCCATACAGATAATGTCTCCAAATCTTAAGGGCAAAAATTATTGCTCTTAACTCTAAGTCACGAGTCGTATAATTTTCCTCGTGCTTCTTCAACTGCCTTGATGCATAGGCAATTACCTTTTTGCGTTGCATTAGCACACATCCTAATCCCACCTTAGAAGCATCGCAGAATACTTCAAAATCTTCTGTTCCATCTCGTAAGGCTAGAATTGGGGCATTTATTAGTCTTTGCTTCAAGATCTTAAAGGCTTCTTCTTGCTTAGGTCCCCATTCAAACTTAACTGTTTTACAGGTTAACTTGGTTAATGGAACAGCTATCTTAGAAAAGTCCTTAATAAAGCGCCTATAATACCCAGCTAATCCTAGAAAACTTCTAACTTCGGTAGCTGATTGCGGGACCTTCCACTTTATGATCGCTTCTATCGTGGAGGGATCTACGTGAATACCTTCGTGATTCACCATGTGTCCAAAAAATTGCATCTCCTGTAGCCAAAATTCACACTTCAAGAATTTGGCGTAAACCTTTTCCTTCCTTAACAGATTTAAAAGTGCATGTAGGTGCTCACAATGCTCGTCCTGGATTTTGGAATAAATAAGTATATCGTCGATGAAGACAATCACGAATTTATCCAAATACGGTTTACAGATCCTATTCATCATGTCCATGAATGCTGCAGGGGCATTTGTTAATCCGAAGGGCATGACTATAAACTCGTAGTGACCATACCTAGTCCTGAATGCAGTTTTAGGTATATCTTCCTCCTGTATCTTCAACTGATGATATCTGGAGCGCAAATCTATCTTATAGAAATATCTAGCTCCCTGAAGTTGATCAAAGAGATCATCAATCCTAGGTAATGGATATCGATTCTTAATTGTAACCTTATTCAGCTCCCTATAATCGATACACATCCGCATTGAACCGTCCTTCTTTTTCACAAACAACACAGGTGCTCCCCACGGGGATGAACTAGGTTGTATGAATCCTTTATTTAGTAATTCATCTAACTGCTTTTTCAATTCTAGCATTTCGGTGGGTGCTATTCGATAAGGTGCCTTAGCTATTGGTGTAGTTCCAGGAATTCAACGAATTCTAAATTCTACTTCCCTGTCTGGCGGTAATCCAGGTAGGTCTTCGGGGAATACATCTGGGTATTCTGATACTACTGGAATTTCCTTAAGTTCCTTACTTTTAGTGTTAATGATTACCGAAATCATATACACTATTCCTTGTTTTCGTTCATAACTAGCAACTTTTATTACTGAAATGAACTTCCTTAGTTTACGTGGTTTATCTCCTGTAACCACAACTGTTTCTCCTGCGGGTGTATGAATTTCTATGGAATTCTTATCACAAAGGATTCGAGCGTGGTTGGCTACTAACCAATCCATTCCTAATACGACATCGAATCCAGCTAAATTCATAGGTAACAGGTTTGGAGAAAATTTATGTCCTGAAAGTTCTATCTTTCCTTCTTGCAAAGCCTTATCTATTTTAACAGAATTACCATCTGTCGTTTCTACCGTAAAAACTTGCCTAAGTTTGGTTAAGGGTTGCTTAAGAGCTTGGCAGAATGAAGTATTTATAAAATTTTGATTTGCACCAGAGTCAAATAATACTTTTGCGTATACATCATGTACAAGAAACGTACCAGCTATCACATCTGGAATCAGATCTGCTTCTTGGGTAGTCAGCTGGAAGGCTCTTGCATTCTTTGTATTTGTTCCCTCTGCAAGTTTGGCCTTGTTGTCAGCTGGCTTGATCAATTTTTGAGCATTCTGGTCTAAAATGTCCAGCTTCTCCGCAGTTGTAGCAAATCGTTGATTTCTTCCTCCTTCATTCTTCTTCTTGATGCCCCGGTCTATTGCAGAAATTGCAATACCCTTTACATTTCCCAAAGTACTTTCTTTTACAGGTACTGCAAGATAGAGTGGTGGAGGATTGCCCGGCTCCCTTTTTCTTGAAATTACTATTATTATTACCCCCACGAAAACCTTGGGTAATCTTTGGGGCCAATTCCTTTTTCCTGTTTTCTTCTCTTATGCGCACCAGTCAGTCCGTCAAGGTGTTAGCCAATTCAACCGCATCGTCAATTGTGCGGGGTCTTGCAGCTTTGACTATATCCTGAATCTCACTAATTAGTCCCCAAATATAGCGAGAGATAAGAACCGGTTCTGGAGAAGCCTGATTTGGTACAATTCTAGCATACTCGGAAAATTTCGAAGCATACCCTCGACAGTCAACATCCACCATCCGGTGTCTCAGGAACTTATTTGTCATTTGTTCCTTTTCATAGTCGGGACAAAATTTTCTTTCCACCAATCTCTTAAATTCTTCCCAACTCATGGCATAAGCCACATCACTTCCCTTGGCTTGCAGCACCGTGTTCCACCATTCTAACGCCTCCTCCTTAAAAAGGTGAGATGCATACATAACCTGATCTTCCTCTGTGCATTTACTAATTTTGATTACTGCTTCAGTCTTTTCTAACCAACGCAGTGCGGCAGTCGCCCCTTCATTGCCTGCAAATTCAACCGGCTTACAGGCAAGAAATTCTTTATAAGTGCAACCAGATGTTGCAACTTTCATTTTCTTAAGAAATGGGGCCTGCACCACATTATCGTTATTATTGCCGCCTCCATTTACACTGTGACTATAATTATCGTCGCGAGTTCGTTTGCTGTGGTTAGCTTGTGAAGGTTCAACGGGGTTCTTAACAGCAGCGACGATTGCCGGGATAGCATTGGCTATACCCTGGGTAACTATATTTTCGATATCTTGTCTGTTGAGAAAGTGGTCATCATTATTTTGTTCAGATTGGTTAACTTCATTGACTGGTTCATTTTTGGCGTTTTCCATCTGAATAATTAACAATACATATAAATTATTGGCATAAAATTTGTAACAATTAAACATAGCAAGGTAATCACAACATAGTTAAGTTAACACATATAGCCAAAATTTGTCGACCTTGTGACATCCATATTTTTATATAATATAATGCATCTGTATACACTAGGTATTTACAGATGTTATATTTTAGGATTATTATACACTAGTATCTTAGATTATATTATTATTATACAACCAAACAACCACAGTTAGCTGGCCATTCAGAAACGACGCTCCCTCTCGTCGTATTTCCATGAGATCTTTTCCCCCACATCCCGAATCCGGTTTCCCGCATCCGCCAACTCCTCGCCATAGCGGTGTAATTCGGCAACGTTTTCCAGGTTCATGGGTGGAAATGGTGCAGGTTCAGGATCAAACTTCGGAAAGTAAACATTAGGGTTATTCATGAAATTCTGAAAATGCCAGTCGCTCGTCCACCACTCTTCCAACTGCCATGTAAAAGGTTGGGGATTGACAATAGGGTCCGGAATAGCAGGTTCCAAATTAATTGGAAGTTCAGATTGGGCTGGGAAATTGAAAAGAGTCTCGTCTATAGGTCCGATGAGGTCACAATTTTCCTGTTTCCTATCAAGTTCTTCCCAAGGTGGCAATTCTTGGGCCTGGCCAGAGCTTTCCTCGATCTCCTTTCCTTTTCCCTTGTCTTTTGGATCCTCTCCCTTTTTCACCTTTTGGGCAGGTGGCTTCTTCCTTCGTCTACGTTTCCAGTCCAGGATTCTTCTCCTCTTTTTAGGCTTGGGTTTTTCCTGGAGCTGGGCTTGGAACATTAGTGGCTCCTCAGTATTCGCTTGATAGCCGGATTGGATTCCTATTGTATCCATATCGGTGGTATGGATAGTAAAGTTTCGGAGTGCCTCCGACAGTTCATTCATGCTGTTAGCACATATGAAGAAAAGTTAAAATTTTGTTTGTTAAATTAAATTTTCACAGAATCACATAATGGCAATTTGGAAAATTAGGTATTTCTAAATACTTAATTGGCTTAAATCAGTGGCTCTGATACCACCTTTTTCTGTCACGGCCCCCGGCCCGGTTTTACCCTACTCCGAAGTAGCGGGAAAGAAACCCATGGTATTTGTATTTAATTTAGGCAGCGAAAATTTTAACAGGATCGTTTAAACTGAAAGCATCCCTTTTTATTTATTTCAAATTTCGGGACAAACCCCGTATTTTACAATAAAGGAATTTCACTGGGAAATCCCCTGTTTACAAAAACATGTTTATTTATTTACTGAGCCACATCCTTTAAGCTTGAGTGCTGCACGGCACTTTTTCCTGGTTCACAGTAAATTACCTGAAACATCTTTAAACAGATTTTATCAACGGGGAAATACTGGCGCGTCATTCAATTTACATGAAACGACACATTGTTATAGATTACAGTATTAAGAGCGATTACAATTGCCACTATCTTACAATTATCTGGTCCAGTGTCACACAATTTGTGACTATGGTCATACCACCATTGGGTCCTTTTCACCCAATAGTGATGATTATCACTGGTTTTAGGTTCGTCCACCTAAAAGTGAGAAAACAGTAGTAATGTGCACAATACCCCAATTACTGCCAGTAGTTTAAGATAACAAAGACTTAATCCCTGTAAAATATAACTGAAAAACATTTAGGTATTGTAAAGCACTTTTGATAAAAAGAGAATGACTCACATTGCAAGTTTAGTTAGGCAGAGTTTTGCCTACTGATTAAGCCTGTTAACCTAGTTAAATAACAATGCATACGAACAAGGTTAGTAACTTAATACAACATTTACGATAAGCTCACGAAATCAAAACCCTCACGACGAATGACAAAGTATAGCCCGAATTTGGGCAGCACTTAAACATCCATCGGATCGGTTTCAATCGATCGGACATTGTATCGTAGTAGTGATCGAGTTATTACCCTGTAATCGTAGCAGCGTTTCGACACCTAAATATAAGAAATTGAGCAGTATAGAACGTCTTTTGAACTGATTTTTCGAGCACAGACGAAATGCCCATGCACGTCCCTTTTATAACTAAAATTTTAGTCTCTCGCGGCCGCGTAAACCTGAAGAAAATCTTACGCGGCCCGCGAGGGCCACCTAGCTACGGCTAGGGCTGCCGTGTCACACCCTAGGTCTGCCACGTGTCTGACACGTGGCATAAAGCTTATCTGGAGACTCACCAAGCTGTCGCGCCCCGCGTAAGCTTTAATTAAGTCTTACGCGGCCCGCGACAGGACACTAAAATTTGATTTTCTTGGTTTTTTACATGGATTAGGGTTTTAGGGGTCCGGGTTTCTATTTACGGAGTGTTGTGGGACATATTTGCAGGTCCTTACAGTACATGCATACATTCATAAATCATACATGAATACAAACATATACCCCTACATATATACGCACACATTCGTACACGCACACATACATACGAGCTCTCACTTACCACTATTATCCGTATATACCTATGCTTCTTGTCATAATCACAAATTTCCATAATATAGGTTTTATCCTTATTGTCTTGCATACCTATTTGTTCCTAGACTCAATCACTTTTAGATTTCCTTTACTAACAAGAAGAAAATTCCATACTTTCATTATCCGGAGGCTCATAACATCTCTTATATACAAAACCTGCTTTAAAATAAGTTATAAGACATTGAAAATCATTCAAACATCGAATCCAGATGCAAAAACGAATAAGAAAACAAAGATCGCCAGCTTGTGGCTTCCTCGCGGGGCGCGACGCCTGCGGCTCCCGGCTCTCGTGGGGCTCGACACCTGTCGCGTTGCGCGACGTTGAAACTGAAATGCTGTCGTGTAGCACGACAGCCCTATTTCGACAGAATGCTTCCTTTTTGTTGTTGCACTTATGCCCAACTATGATTTTAACCAAAACACTAACTTCTAAATTCCATAACTTTCGACCTACATATCCAAATAACATGATTCTTGTTACTATGCAATCGTAATTTAATTACGGATCCATTTATCACCTCATGTCGCATCAATAGCTGATTTATAAGCAAACGACTTATATATCCCTTTATACCATTATTCAACTCGTTTAATCCTACTAGTTTACCTTCATTATAAATAACTCCTTCGTTATACTAAAAATAACACTTACCTTAATACTCTCATTCATTACATAATCCTTGCATAATTTTTCCACACTCATAAATTTTAAATTCTACATACGTACTAAGAAGTGAATCGGAATCACTTACCTCGTGCATCCGAGTTTGTGCATAGCTTCCGTATTTACCTTTGACCCATTGCCCTTCCATGCTCGTGTCCATGTTGACATGGCTCCTACGCTTTCAGGTTATCATCAACACATTCTTGTTAGCATACATCATTGTACTTGATAACGAGCATACATTTGCATAATTTCATATTCAACTTGCATTAATCATTCCTAATAAACATACGACATGTACCCGATTTCACATCCTTCCAAACCCATATAATCGATCATGTCATTCCATTTATCACATATTTAAATACCATGTACCATACGATTATCTATAATCTTATAATCACAACAACAAGTCTAGCCATGTTCCTTAGGCGTAGTTGACTTTCAGAGTCAATGATTTATCATTTTAACTTTCGGCTTAATCTCATATACTCATGACATCATATTAGGCTGTTTTAGGGCGTCCGTTTACTGTAGTTACGAGCTTGCAAAAATTACAATCTTTTTATGTGAAGTGCCCCTCGGAGGGGTTATCCTTGTGTTAAAGTTTTAGACTCTAACTCTCAACCAAAAATTTATAAAAATTCATTTACTAAGCTGCAATCAGATTCGTCACTTCTCACTGTAGCTTACGGAAAAATTCATTTAAAATTCCTCGTTTATCCGATTGACGAAATTCCAGTTAGATATTTTTGTAATCACCTGAAGCTACCTACAGTAAAAATTTGAGATCATAACTTAATTTCTAAATTGAGTTATGATATTCGTAATGGGCTGCAAATTCTGTCAGAAAACGCAGCCTGAACCTTCGATACGGAAAAATTCATAAAACGTTCATTTTTCGTAGAAAAAATGCAATTCCAGTTGGGTTTGAAAGGTTTTTCCTGGGAGTTCATCACAAACTCAATAAACATTAGTTTTTTACAAGATTTAACCCAGTTAGAGCCGATTACATTCGGCTGCAACTTTCTGGACAGATTTAGTTTTCATCAAATCTTTTCTAAATATCTCCCATTCTAACTTCACCTAGACATTTCATCATACACCTTGTGTGCATACCACCAATAAAGCACATGATACAAGTACCTTATGCATTAGCCTACTAGTTCTTTTCATAATGATCAATTCAACCAAATTTCACATAGTTTCTTATTCTACAATCAAGTTCATCTAACAAAACTCTAGTGTTTATACATTTATGCTTCAACTTCACATACCTTTCACTATCATAAAATCATTACATACCACCATACCACTAGAACAAAAATGGGTTTCACTCAAGTTCTTCAATTTCAACAACTTTGAGCAAGATTCTCATTCTACATGATGATACTAATTCACATACAACTTGATTTCATACAATTTTCACAAATTGTTCAACACCCACTAAATCATGAAGCATTAAAACATAAAATTGAACTCACCTTATGATCAATACACTTAGATTAAAGGGTATCTAGACCCATGCAATCGATTTGCCCTTGTTTCCCTTTTCAATTTGATGATTTTTTGTTTGTTTAGGGTTTTTGGTTCTTCATTGGCTCCTGCTCTTGATCGCACGCCCAGACCCAAACACTGACTAAATTTTGTAAGTGTTTTATTTATAACATTTTTCCCTTTTAACCCCTCAATCTTTTAAAACATGCCATTTATTTCATTTCACACACTAACTTGGTTAAGCTCATATGCATATAAGCTTTAATCTTCCCATAGTTTATAAAACTTAGAAACTATATATATACATATATATATAAAAAAATATCTATACTTACCATTTCTTATCATCTAAACATTAAAGTCTTAATATTATAATATGACGTACGGGATTTGGGGTGTTACAGTAGAGTTTTAGGTTTAGGGAGTTGGGTTAGGCTTGAGGCCCGTGCATATGGATTCGTAAAATATCTGGTGTCTCGATAGCTTAACACTAAATTATAACGGTAGACAAGTAAATATATATATGTATAGGTGCGTGTTACGTTATATACATTTGGTTCGGGTAATGATCAAACGGTGTGTTTCCCTCGTCGCGGGTCATTATTATTTAATAAATAATAATAATAATAGTGAAAATTATAATAAAAATAATAGCAATAATAATAATATAGTAAGATAACCTGCTCTCTATGATTGGGATCGAGAGTACGGGTTGTTACATATTTAGCGCCAAAAGATGTCCGAAAAGCACTTGATAACGATTTCCAAATTCGCCACTTCATAACCATCTTTTTATTCTTAATAACATCCTAAATAATGTTCTAATGTTGACAATTATGTACATACAAATACAAACAAATACGAATAAAACACACTAACATAGTTAAATTTATATTTCCAACAGTTTTTATGTAAATAGATATGCGAAATTTATCTTCAATTGATTGACTTGCCAAATGTGTGTAACCAAATGCTTCTTGTACTAATAGAATCCCTGTAATATGTGTCCTTTTTGCTACTTGTCACATGCTAATGTTTGTTCTTTATACAATTTACCTTGTATAAAAAAGTAAGCATCGTTCAAAATAGAATTAGTTTGGTAGTTAAGTTTAGTATGTTGGTATCACAGTTAACGGGTTCCCGGACCAATCGGACTGAGAAGAATGATGATCACACACATACTTAAAGTCACCACTTCATCTTCAAACTGAATATACAAGAATCGAAAAATCACTAACCGAATTAACGAAACAGGAACTTCAAATACTTAAACTTGCAATTGTTTTTTCAAATGAAACTTGCATTACATAGCACGAAGATAGAACCGAATATATATACTGATCGAATGGGTGTGAGTGAAGCGTCACACTAATTTGCAGAGGGATACGTTTGTTCCCTGTTAACTCTTCATGCGGTTATACATCCCCTACTCACACCGATTCGCACAACACGGCCCAAACTTCATGCGACCCAAACATGAAACCTAATGGACTTCTAGTGTTTTAACCCAATAACATAATGTTGGCCTATGGTCCAATTAGAAATAAAAAAAATGTTCGACCCAAATAAAAAAACTAGTAGACATTAGAACCGAGCGGCTCAAATTCGGATCATCTGAAGTGCATGATTATCGGCTTGAATCTCCCTCCTAAGCATGAACATCCGTGATGTGCTTGCTTTCTTTAATCATCGTTGTTGCCGGTGACTTCAATGGTTATCACCAAGTCCGGCTCTTCTTCGCTTTCGACCGCTTCTTCTTGTGCCTTCTTCAAGCTTGCTTCATTTGCGTCCGGTGCATTATTGTCTTGCTTTTTCTTCATCAAATCGAAATACCACTCGATTAACTCTATGTAGTAAATGTAAGCAACCTTTACTACATGCGCGTCATCCGGTGCAAAATCACACTCGAATGCTAGTTCATCCCAAAGATCATCTTTAATCACCTTCTTTATTCCACCTTTGGTGGTTACCACTCGGTGTAGCAAGACTAAACTTATTTCCCTACCGTCAACCAATTTTGGTGGCATAGTGTTCTTCTTGAAAATCCCGAGGAAACATGGTATAAACGATAAGAGAATTTCCTCGAATGTGGCACCATAAAACCTTTCATGCCCGGCCAACTCTTCATGTAGCAATATCGAATCCAACGTTTCTAAACAACTTTCAATAATCATGTCATTTTCAATGACATCCTCCTCGTCTTGGGAAAAACCACCGCCTTTTGACGTTACCCCTCTTGAGATTGCAATGGATTATCCTTTAAACCTTCGTAGTAAATCATGAATCCGACTTTTGCTTTCTTCGAGTAAACGGTCTCCTTCTTTTTAGTACCCGAAGTTCCTTCACCGTTCTTCCTTCTATTTTTCTCTCTTTCCGTCTCGAATTCTTTCTCGTAATACCCCTCGACATATTCCTTGAGTTTTTCTTTTTCTTTGTGGTGCCCATTTTCGACATCTAGACCCTCATAGAATTTGTCTAGATACTCCTCTTCCAATTCTATCTCTGACTTATTCTCAAAAACGTCAAACCCTTTCACACGACTACCAAACATTTTCTTTAAAACACAAGTGTCACCGGTGGTGACTGTTTCAATTCCTTAAAACGTTTTTCTTGAGACTAGGAACGTAACTTACACACGGTAAGGTTTTATTTTTCCCTTCCGGCCAAACTTTTTCGCGAAACCCCTTGGAACCATCTTCTTGGGAAAGTTTTTAATGGGTGATTTCCATGAGCGACAGGATGGCTTCCCTTGCGCGTACTGTTTACCTTTTCCGCTGCCCTGGCCGCACTTTTCAACGTTCATCCTAGCATCACCGAAATCGGCAGCAACCAACTTCCCTTTATCCCTCAGACGATTTCCAGAACCATGATCTTCGTTCTCGATCTTCACAGAACCTTTGGCTCTGATACCAATGTCGGTATCACAGTTAACGGGTTCACAGGACCAATCGGACCGAGAAGAAAGATGATCACACAAATACTTAAAGTCACCACAAACATCACACCACTTCATCTTCAAACCGAAAACACAAGAATTAAAAAATAACCAACCGAATAAACGAAATAGGAACTTGAAATACTTGAGCTTGCATTTGTTTTTTTCAAATGAAACTTGCATTGCATAACATGAAGGTGGAACCATATATATATATATATATATATATAGGGAGAAGATCATGCGAGAACCACCTCTTATTGTGAGAACCGCAAGAACCAATGTGAACACAACAAAAAATGCCTAAAAATAGCTAAAAATCACAAAAAAAAATTTTTTTGATTTTTTTAATATTTTTTAGGTTAAAATCGCTACTTTTCGAAGCAAAAGAAATTTTTTTTTATTTTTTATTTTTGCTTCGAAAAGTAGCGATTTTAACCTAAAAAATATTAAAAAAATCAAAAAAAAAAATTTTAGATTTTTTTAGGTTTTCGGGGGGTTTAGTTTTTAGCTTGGGGGTGGGGGGGGTTTTGGGAGGTGGGGGAGGGGGGTTTAGGTTTGGGGGGGGGGGGGTTAGGTTTTTTTTAGGATTTTTTTAGGTTTTTTTTAGCATTTAGCTTGGGGGGGGGGGGTTAGGTTTTTTTTTGGGGGGGTTCAGGTTTTTGGGGGGTGGGGGTTAGGTTTTTTTAGCTATTTTATGTTGTGTTCACATTGGTTCTCAAGGTTCTCACAATAAGGGTGGTTCTCGCATGAGCCCCTCCCTATATATATATATAGGGAGAAGATCATGCGAGAACCACCTCTTATTGTGAGAACCGCGAGAACCAATGTGAACACACAAAAAATGCCTAAAAATAGCTAAAAATCACACAAAAAATTTTTTTTTGAAATTTTTAGTATTTTTTATAAAAAAATCGCTACTTTTCGAAGCAAAAAAAAAAAAAAAAATTTTTTTAAATTTTTTTTTCTTTTAAAAGTAGCGATTTTAACATAAAAAATATTAAAGAATTCAAAAAAAAAATTTTAGATTTTTTTTAGATTTTTTTAGGTTTTTTGGGGGTTTAGTTTTTAGCATTTTAGCTTGGGGGGGGGGGTGGGGGGTTTAGGTTTTTTTGGGGGGGGGGGGGGGTGGGGGTTAGGTTTTTTTATGTTTTTTTTAGGTTTTTTTTAGCTATTTTAGGTTGTGTTCACATTGGTTCTCAAGGTTCTCACAATAAGGGTGGTTCTCGCATGAGCCCCTCCCCTATATATATATATATATATATATATATATATATATATATATATATATAGAGGGAGGGGCTCATGAGAGAACCACCCTTATTGTGAGAACCGGGAGAACCAATCTGAACACAACCTAAAATAGCTAAAAAAACAAAAAAAAACCTAACCCCAACCCCCCAAAAACCTAAACCCCCCCCCTCCCCTTCGAGCTAAAATGCTAAAAACTAAACCCCCAAAAAACCTAAAAAAATCTAAAAAAAATCTTAAAAAAAATCTAAATTTTTTTTTTTGAATTTTTTAATATTTTTATGTTAAAATCGCTATTTTTAGAAGCCAAGAATAAAAAACTTTTTTTAAAATTTTTTTTTTTTTTTTTTTGCTTCGAAAAGTAGCGATTTTTTTATAAAAAGTATTTAAAAATTCAAAAAAAAAAAATTTTTTGTGATTTTTAGCTATTTTTAGGCATTTTTGGTTGTGTTCACATTGGTTCTCGCAATAAGAGGTGGTTCTCGCATGATCTTCTCCCTATATATATATATTGTTATGGGTCATTTTCTAAGCATATATATATCCTGACTAATATTCTGATTTCGATTGTTTACTTGTGATCAGGATACCGGATCAGCATATTGATAACATTCTGGTGCGATATCCTGGTATTAACTAAATTAGCCACGTGCAGGTTAGAAGCTGTGGGTCACTAACGGTCGATTGAACCTCTTCTCCTTAAGACTCGGGCAAACCAGTTACATGAGAGACGTTGAACCCGAAGGACCAGGTCTACAACGTTCAAGTGGGGAATATCCGCCGAATCCCGGTTTAATAGGGGAGTTTGTTGAATTTCTTTTACTATAAATAGACGGGGCGGATCAGATTAAGGCACGCAATTTCACACACACTTTTCACTTACATTTCTACTCTCTCGCTACTAGCAATCACTATACACAAACACTTGTACTCGAATTACATTGTAACACCTATTTGATCCGCATCACATCCTGCACTGTATCCTGATATTCGAAGTAATAGAAGAACAAGGCAGCTGCGATTGTCAGCTCCCGAGATTTTGTGCCGGTGATCTAGATTGATCAAGGGCTTTCCTTGTACATCTCGTGTCACCCTTTACATTTTTACTCATTGTTTGATCATAGATAGAGCTCTATATCCTGAGCCGTATCCTGAAACTGTTTTTGAAAATAATTTGATTAACATATTTTCGACACTCGTTTCTAGCACACTACCTCACTTAACTAATTTGATCACTTAATTGCTCCGGTAATTTTTGACCAAAACAATTTGGCGCCCACCGTGGGGTAAGTGGTGCTATTTTTACTAAAAACTTTAGTAAAATCATTACTCGGTTTTCTATTGTCAAAACTTTTTGCTACATTGTTTTCAATGGCCTCGAGATCAAACATGAGCTCTTCCACCATATCTGCAACAACCACTGCAACAATTGGTTCCGTGCTTCCACCTCCTCCTCCAAGAATGCAAGCCTCTTCACAAGGAGCTGAAAGTCATGTGGCTCGGGATGTTATCCCCGCTCCCAGTGTCCAGGGATCTGGTCCTGTTTTGGCTTCTAATGACGAAATTCTGAATTTGTTTGGTAGTGTACAGGAACAGATGAGGCAGCAGCAAGAAACTAATCGGATGCTGATGAGAGAGATACAACTCTTGAAATCCGGCCCAAGATGCAGGTATGGCGTCAATATTTACTAGGGAGCTTCAAAAGCTGAAAGACATGATATCCAGTGTGCCTGTAGTGGTCCAGCCGATTCCAGAAGTATCCCAAGACAGTCACAGGATATCCCGGTTTGCGCATCCTATCTGTGATGCTGAAATCCCGAAAAGATTTCAAACCCCCAACATGAAACTCTATGACGGAACCACGGATCCTGAAGAACATATCGCCCAGTATAGGGAAAGGATGGAGATCAACCCTATACCTCCAGATCTCAAGGAAGCATGTCTCTGCAAGGGTTTTGGTTCTACCTTGACAGGATCAGCCTTAAAATGGTTGTTAAATGTTCCTCCTCACTCAATTACTTCGTTTGCTCAATTGGTTAATTTATTTAATAGTCAGTTTTCTTGCAGCCGGTGTTTTGAGAAACTAACCAGTGATCTTTACAGGATAACTCAAGGGCCTCAGGAATCCTTGAGGGATTATGTGAACAAGTTTAGTCGGGAATCCTTGGATATCCCACATCTTGATATTGCAACAGCTGTGCAGGCTTTTAAAATGAGATTATAAAAAGATTCTCAGTTTTATCAGGATCTTGTAATGAATCCCTGCAGGAATCTCGACGAAGCTCGTAACAGGGCCTTGAGATATATTCGCTTGGAGGATGATAAGAAGATGCAAGAGAGGATGAATTCCACCTCAACCTATGAATCAACCAACAGGAAATCAGAATCCTCGTATAAACCATATCGCTCTAAGCCATATGGCAGAAATGACAACAAGAAAGTGAATGCTGTTGAAGACGAGGATCCTGAAGAATATCCTGAATTATCTGAAAATTGCTTTTCTGTTAACATACCTGAGTTAATGTATGCTATGCAGGGTTTAGGAGACAAAGGTAGGTGGCCTCGAAAGAATCAACAAAAAGCTGATTGGAAGGATAAATCCAAGTGGTGTGCCTTCCATGAATATTTCGGACATGTAACTGAGGATTGCATTGCTCTAAGAAAGGAAATAAGTTATCTCCTAAGCAAGGGATATCTGAAGGATCTCCTAGGAAGAAAGAAGAAGAAGGGTCAGGATACTGAGAAGGATACTGAACGAGCAGCGTCACCTCCTACGGATGCCAAGATAATCAACTTTATTTCAGGAGGATCCGACATTTGTGGGACTTCGTATTCTGCGGCCAAGAGACATGCAAAGGAAGATAAGGCCGAGAGGGGAGATAAGCCAGCCAGGATGACTACCCTCACAACTGATAAAATGATCACTTTCGACAGTGATGACAGGGATACTGTCTAGGATCCTCACCATGATGCTCTCATAATAACATTATATGTTGCTAACCATTTTGTATGCAGGATATTAGTGGATAATGGCAGCTCTGTCAACATAATTCAGCTGGAAACATTGAAGAGGATGAATGTATCTCCGATGGACATTACTTTGAAGTCCACTGTGCTCGTTGGTTTCAGTGGAAAAGCTAGGAATACCGTAGGGGAGATAAAGTTACCAGTATATGTTGAAGGGGTCAACTCGATACAACGTTTCTGTGTGATGGACTCCCTATCCTGCTATAACATCATACTAGGCAGGCCATGGATCCATGATATGAAGGATGTGCCATCGACTTATCATCAGTGCATCAAGATCCCTACCCCTTGGGGGGTTGTCAAGGTTGATAGTGATCAGTAGGAGGCGAAGGAATGTTACTCATCCTCAATGAAATCCTCAACCAAGCCTAATGCAGCATAGCAATTAAAGATGCGGGCCCAGGATATCATGGAGGCTTCGGCGCAGGATGTAAAGAAAGTTATCCTGGATTAGGATAATCCGGATATCTCGGTGCTCGTAGGAACCAATATCCCTCAGGATATTGAAAATCAATTGACTAATTTTTTGAAATGCAGGATGTCAACATTCGCATGGAAGCACGAGGATATGACAGGTATTTCCAAGGATATTATAACACATAAGCTCGGTATTGACAGGTCATTCAAGCCGGTCCAACAAAAGAGAAGGAAATTTGCTCCGGAGCGAAATGTGATCATCCAAGAGGAAGTTGAAAGACTACTAAGGAGCAAGATGATTAGAGAAGTGAAGTTTCCTAAATGGCTTGCAAATGTAGTCGTGGTACAAAAGAAAAATGGGAAATGGAGAGTTTGTGTAGATTACACAGACTTAAACAAAGCCTGTCCCAAACACCCGTTTCCTCTACCTCATATTGATTCAATGGTAGATGCTACCGCCGGCCACGAGATGTTAACCTTCATGGATGCCTCTTCAGGATTTCAGCAAATTCAAATGGAACCCTCTGATCAGGAGGATACTGCTTTCATGACACCCACATGTATTTATTGTTATACTGCTATGCCCTTTGGTTTGAAAAATGCAGGTGCAACATACCAGAGGTTGGTAAACATGATGTTTAAAGACAAGCTGGGGGACACCATGGAGGTATATATTGACGATATGATGGTGAAATCTAAAAAGGCTGAGGATCACCTCCAGGATATTAAGGGAGCATTTGATATCCTGAATCAATATAACATGAAACTGAATCCTGCTAAGTGCCATTTCGGAGTGGGGGCAGGAAAGTTTCTAGGATATATGGTGACCAAAAGGGGGATAGAGACAAGCCCGGAGCAGATTAAAGTTATCCTGGATATAAAATCACCTTCGAATATGAAGGATGTTCAACGGTTAACAGGCCGAGTAGCAGCATTGAACAGATTTATTTCAAGATCCTCGGAAAAGTGCAAGGAATTTTATGATATCCCCAGGAAGAATAAGAAGTTCGAATGGGGAGCAAAGCATGAAGCAGCTTTGCAGGATTTGAAGCAGTATCTTTCAACCGAACCTTTATTGATGAAGCCTGAGGATGGTGAACCATTATCCCTGTATCTTGCAGTATCAGGGAATGTAGTAAGTGCTGTCCTTGTAAAGGATCATGAAGGTCAGCAGTATCCTGTCTATTATGTTAGTAAAAGTTTATTAGATGCTGAAACTAGATATTCTCATCTAGAAAAATTGATATTAGCCCTAGTTATGGCATCAACAAAACTTAGACATTATTTTGAGAGACATAGGATTCATGTTAAAACTAATTATCCTGTTAAGAACGTGCTTAGGAAACCCGAGATGTCGGGTAGGATGGCTAAGTGGTCAGTAAAATTAAGTGCCTATGATTTAGTTTATGAGCCTAGAAACGCCATAAAGTCTCAGGCTTTAGCTGACTTTGTGGCTGATTTCAGTAGTGACATTCAAAATGAAGTACACTTAGAAGTACAGCAGCTAGGAGAAAACTTAGAATCCTGGACATTATATACTGATGGTGCATCTAATGTAAGAGGTGTAGGTCTAGGTATACTACTAAAATCGCCACAGGGGGGCATATTACCCCAGGCTATTAGGTGTGAATTTCCTGCTACTAATAATGAGGCAGAATATGAAGCTTTAATTGCAGGATTAGAGTTGGCTAAAAATATGAGTATCAAGAATTTGCAAGCATATGTTGATTCTTTGTTAATCACTAATCATTTTAATGGAACCTATGCAGTTAAAGGTGAGAAGTTAATCGAGTATCTCGAAATTCTCAAAAAATTAGCAGGATATTTCGATATTTTTACACTTGAACAGGTACCAAGAGAGGATAATGCTGAAGCTGATGCCTTGGCAAATCTGGGATCATCGGTCAGGATACCGGAAGGAACCCGAATACCAATATTACATATCCTATATCCTGCGACGAATCCTCAGGATAAGGAAGTAATAAGTATTCAGGATCCTGATGATGAGTATCCCGAGGAGGATCCTAAGTCCTGGACGGCTCCAATCATGATATATCTCAAGGAAGGACACATCCCAAAGGATGAGAATCCTAAGGCCTTTCGAATGAAGGTATCACGATTCACTATTATAAATAATGTTTTGTATAAGAAATCTCTTGCAGGACCATATCTGAGGTGCTTGGAGGATCCCGAAACCAAAGAAGTGCTTCAGGATATACACGAAGGGGATTGTGGTAACCATACTGGGGGCAAGTCATTGTTCTCAAAAGTATTAAGATCAGGATATTATTGGCCAACGATAAGCAAAGATGCTGCAGAATATGCTCAAAGATGTGATGCATGTCAAAGACACAGTAACATATTACATCAGCCGGCCGAACCACTTTATCCTATAGCTTCCCCTTGGCCATTCATGAAATGGGGAATGGACATAGTAGGTGTTATGGGTCATTTTCTGAGCATGCATATCTTGATCAATATCCTGCTTTTAACTGTTTCTTTGTGATCAGGATACTGGACGGGGATATTGCTAACATGTTGGGCGATATCCTGAGGAATATTGAATTTGTCACGTGCAGGTTAAAGACTGGGACTTGCTAACGGTCAGATGGACTTCTTCTCCTGAAGACTCGGACGTATTTGTTATGGGAGAGACGTTGAACCCGAAAGACTAGGTCCACAACGTTCGAGTGAGGAATATTCGTTGGATCCCGGTTATTTAGGATAGTTTGTTATATTTATTTTACTATAAATAGATGGGAGTGGATCAGATTAAGGCACTCAACTTTCACATTTTCAAACACTTTCTCTCTTCCTCACCGCAAACACTTCACACAACACTTGTATTCGAATTACATTGTAACACATAGTTGATCCGCACCACATCCTGCACTGTTTCCTGATATTTGAAGCAATAGAAGAACAAGGCAGCTGCGATTGTCAGCTCCCGAGGTTTTATGCCGGCGATCTAGATTGATCAAGGGCTTTCCTCGTACATCACGTGTCAACCTTTACTTTTTTGCTCATTGTTTGATCGTAGATACAGCTCTATATCTTAAGCCGTATCCTGAAACTGTTTCTATAACTAATTTGGTTAGCATATTTTCAACACACCTTCTTAGCACACTACCTCACTTAACTAATTTGATCACTTAATTGCTTCGGTAATTTTTGACCAAAACAGTAGGAAAATTGCCAAAGGCTCCAGGAGGAAAGGTCTTCATGCTGGCAATGACCGATTATTTCTCTAAGTGGGTCGAAACTGAAGCATTTGTTCAGGTTAGAGATCAAGAAGTGGTATCCTTCATAAAAAGGAACATCCTGACTAGGTTTGGAGTACCAGCTGAGATAATTTGTGACAATGGATCTCAATTTATAAGTAAAAGGACTACTGACTTTTGCAAGAGTTGGGGAATCAAAATGATCACGTCTACTCTGGTACATCCTCAAGCAAATGGACAAGCAGAATCCTCGAACAAGATAATTGTCAACAACTTGAAAAAGAGACTAGGGGCTAAGAAAGGAAGATGGGCAGACGAATTACCCTTTGTTTTGTGGGCTGATAGGATGACGGTGAAGAGTGCAACTGGCCAAACCCCGTTTTACTTGGTATTTGGAGCAGAAGCAGTGATCCCAACAGAAATGGTGATACCTACGGCAAGATCTATCCTCCGGATCCTGAGCAGAATCCTGAAGCTTTGTGTCAAGATTTGGACACTGTAGACGAAACAAGAGATGCAGCAAGGCTAAGGATGGCAGCATATCAACAGAGGATATCTAAAGCATATAACAAGAATATAAGGACTAGAAGATTTCAAGTTGGAGATTGGGTATTGAGAAAGGCTTTTCAGAATACTACTAATCCTGCTGATGGAAAGTTGGCTCCAAAATGGGAAGGACCCTATGAGGTTGAATCAGAATCAGGAAAAGGAGCATACCGACTCAAGAATATGGAGGGGGATATGCTACCGAGATCCTGGAATGCTATACATCTAAGACTCTATTTTAAGTGAGTATGGAATTTGAATTCTAACTCAGGATGGTATGGATTCTGTCTCTTTTATTAAATTTTGATATTATTTACTGTTTTGAACCCATTACTGACTTAAGCATCGGAGGGGTGTTAGCCAGGCTAACACCCACCTTAGCTTACGATTGTTTTGCAGTATATGCTTCGGGATATAGCACCAGGATACACATTCAGGATACTTCGGAAGATTAGAGGATTGGCCCCCTCTCTCACATCTAAGGGATCCTGATCCCTTCACAGGTTTAAAGGTATTCACCTTTCTTCCGAATTGGGTTTAAACACCCTGCCTGGAGCGCAAGTTATTCGGGAATAGTTCAAGGTGGCGGGACCAGTTCATGTAAAAGTGGCTGACAATTTCATTACTGTTGGCTATATCCTGAATCCTAAAGGTATATGAGGATTGATCACCCTCTCTCACGAAAGGGTATTTTCATACTCTCTAAGGTTTAAAGGTTATCACCTTTCTAAGTCTTGGAGTTTATACACTCCCGCCTGTAGCGCATGAAAATTTAGGATTTTCCCCAGGATACTAAGGATTTATCTCCAGTATATTTTTGGGTTTTACCCCTATAACACAAGAATTGTCTAAACAATTGGAACTAATGTTCAAAAATTTTCTAAGTGTTTAAAGACTTAATGCACAGGGGACATTCCTTCTAAAGAAATTGTGTGAAGCTCAAAAGATCAAAATTGGGCTAAGTGTCTCGGACTGGGGACATCTTAGTAGGAGGAGTCGCAAAAGGGGTTGGAGTTTAATACTAGGGTTACACTCAATTCCTGGTATGATCTTTCCTCTGTGAACCTTACATGAATTGTTTAACTCTGATTAAGGCTCAAAATATCCTGAAAAGGATATATCTTTAGGATATGTCTTCAAAATGTGTTTTTGGGATACGTTTCGGGATATTTGATTGAAATATTTGGGAAATGATACTTGGATTCAAAATTAAAACTCTGATCAAACAAGTATTATCAAAACAGGTTTTAGAAAATAGACTATCTTTTATTCTTTAGAAGTTTTGTCTAAAATTGATTGAATTTTGAGAAATTCTATTTGATAAAGGTCTTCATAAGATATCACTGAGTATTTTGATCAGGATATTTTCAAAAGATAGTTGCACAAATTTTGCAAAGCTAAAATCTATACTAAGAAATGCATGACAGAAATTAGAGGGCAATAGCAAACCAATTAAAAGATGAAATTATCTGAAATAAGCAATACCAGTTGATAACCGAAGGCTTCATCCTAAAACCTAGGACCCATCCACCTTCGGCTATCAAGTTGTTTTAATGCAGAAATAGAAACTGTTCGTAGGACAAGAAGTAAAATTGTTCAAACATAAGCATAACTCTCAAATTTAAGGGAAATAAGTTTGAGGAGGCAGCGTCTTCTTCGTTCGTGGTATTTTCAGCAGCATCCGTTTCGGGATCAACCTCAGCATCCCTCTCAGCATCAGTTGGTTTTTCGACTGCCTTTGAAGATCCTTCAGCTGCAGGTTTAGCAGAAGTGCCGCCGAGACTCTTCAGCTTTGTTTCCCAGGCATTGATATCCCAAGAAGGACATTCGAAGCCCAGTGCTTTGGCTTCGTGGGCCATCTTTAGCCTGGCCTAGAGAAGGGAAGTGATGACGGAACTTTTAAGACTTTCCCGGTAGCTGATCATATCCTGTTCATGTTGAGCATGGGCAGCATCAAGATCGGTTTGAGCTTGGAGAGCAGCTTGGCTGAGGGCGGCCTGGTGTTCTTGGGTTATAGCCTTGAACTTGTCCTCGTAATGCCGAGATTTGGCGGCTGCAATCATACCCTGATCAGAGATGGTAACCTCGGCTTTCTTCAACTTGGATTCAAGCGTCTTATTGAGCCCACATGATTCTTGATATAAATGAACCATACGTTCGAGACCCTGCAAAGTAAGAGGACAGGTATTGGTTTTAATAAATACTTATAAGCGGTATAAGGTGCAGGATATGGCTCGAGGATATTAACCTGGTTAAGAAAAGAAGTCATGAATCCGCTTGCCTCAATGAACCCGTGATGTTCATAGGGGAATGTATCAGAGATAACAGGAGAATCAGGCTCATTCCTTTTACGGGAACTTGAACTCTGGGGCTTAGTAGCTGGTGAAGGTTTAGGAATGATGATGGCCTTGGAAATGCGGGGCTTGGATGAGGCCGTGGCCTTGGGACTAGGTTCCTTCTTAATCTGGACCTGATCAGAATAACTGTCCAGCTTTTCAAGGTCGAAAACCTCAGGGATCTTGGCTGGTGCTGCATAAAGGGAAAAGCCCTCCACCCTTATTACTCTTTATATTAAAATAATTAGTCATTTCAAAAATAACTCTTACCAGACATTTTGGATGATGAATATTGGCTGGAACTCGGGATATGTGTGGTAAAACTCCTGTCACTTGCAGGTAATTGGTAAACTGCTTTGATTATTTTTTCTGATTCCGCAGTAGGGGGAGCTACTTCCTTAAAATTCACTGCGAAAAGATCAAATAAGAAGATATTAGCACAAGATAAAAGTTTAGAAGTACATGGGGACATTCATAATCCTACCGGTGGTTAACCACTCCACCGAAAGACTAGCACCCTCACGAATGGAGTCTCGTTTGACGAAGAAGAACTTGCGTTGCCATCCATCTTCGTTTTTGGTGGCTTTAAGAATAAGGGGTTTGCTGGAAGTTGAAAAAAGCAGAAACCGACTGGAACCGTGGGATCGGAGGCGGTAAGCGATTGGCATATCTTCGATGCAAAGGTCGGGACAGTGAAGGTTTTTAATTTGGTTGAGTACGATTAATACCCTCCAGACCATGGGCATGGTTTGGGCAAAGGAAATACCGGTAGTCCGGAAGAATTGCATCATAAATTCGGGAAAGGGGTACCGAAGACCTAGCGAGAAAGGGTATGCCGGGAAGCAGACCCAATCAGCAGAAGAAACGTCCGATCGAATTGATCGATCAAACGGTCTGATGACCGTGCCATCGGGAAAAGCACCGGAAGCTCTCAATGCTGCAATGTCCGCGTTATCAAAAGCACAGATCTCCTTCTCGGGATTTTTAAGAAGATTTTGCTGGATGAAGCTCTCATATGATTCGCCGGTTTGAGAAAAAGTTCTAGTAGCCATTGCAAGTAAAGGAAAAGAGATTGATAGGAAATGGATAAGAAGTAAGGAATTACCTGGAGACTCCGTTGATGATATCTGCTTTTCAAACAAGAAGAGAGAAGATATAGGAGCGTTGTAGATGTCCATCGAGTTAAAAGCGCGTTGGAAGTTGTATGGTGTAATCTTGACCGTCCTCTCGATTTACTTGCCTTGATTCGTGAGACAGGGTTTTTAAAATATATCCGTTGGATTGGTATACCAACAGATATATTTGGGGACAATTGTTATGGGTCATTTTCTGTGCATATATATCCTGAGTAATATTCTGATTTCGATTGTTTACTTGTGATCAGGATACCGGATCAGGATATTGGTAACATCCTGGTGCGATATCCTGGTATTAACTAAATTAGCCACGTGCAGGTTAGAAGTTGTGGGTCACTAACGGTCGAATGGACCTCTTCTCCTTAAGACTCGGGCAAACCAGTTACATGAGAGACGTTGAACCCGAAGGACCAGGTCTACAACGTTCAAGTGGGGAATATCCGCCGAATCCCGGTTTAATAGGGGAGTTTGTTGAATTTCTTTTACTATAAATAGATGGGGCGGATCAGATTAAGGCACGCAATTTCACACACACTTTTCACTTACATTTCTACTCTCTCGCTACTAGCAATCACTAAACACAAACACTTGTACTCGAATTACATTGTAACACCTAATTGATCCGCATCACATCCTGCACTGTATCCTGATATTCGAAGTAATAGAAGAACAAGGCAGCTGCGATTGTCAGCTCCCGAGGTTTTGTGCCGGCGATCTAGATTGATCAAGGGCTTTCCTCGTACATCTCGTGTCACCCTTTACATTTTTTATCATTGTTTGATCATAGATACAGCTCTATATCCTGAGCCGTATCCTGAAACTGTTTTTGCAAATAATTTGATTAACATATTTTCGACACTCGTTTCTACCACACTACCTCACTTAACTAATTTGATCACTTAATTGCTCCGGTAATTTTTGACCAAAACATATATATATATATATTGATCGAATGGGTGTGAGTGAAGCGTCACGCTGATTTGCAGAGGGATACGTCTGTTCCCTATTAGCCGTTCATGCAGTTATACATCCCCTGGTCACACCGATTCCCACAACACAGCCCAAACTTCATGCGACCCAAACATGAAACCTAATGGACTTCTAGTATTTTGACCCAATAACATAAGGTTGGCCTACGGCCCAATTCGAAATAAAACAAATAGACATATTGTTCGACCCAAATAAAAAAAAAACTAGTAGACATCAGAACCGAGCGGCCCAAATTCGGATCATCGGAAGTGCAGGATTATCGGCTTCATAGTGCACAAGGTTGGTGGCAAAAAAGTGCTTACAAAAAATAAAACAAAATGTATTTAATTTATTTCATTTGAGAAAAAGATCACCACACTTTTTTACTATGTACAAAGATATAACCAAGACTTGCGAGCATCTATAGACATCTAGAGAACCCTATTGCTCGATCAATAATGTCTTCATATCTACTAGCATGGTTGAACAAGTATAGCAATTCAAAGAATTAAAGAACTAATTAAAACCTGCTATAATACAAAAATTTACATCAAGTTCATGTTGGCCTGACACCCTTTGGGCTTGCAAGAGCATTGTGCACCGGGGTTTGAACTTCTTATCTAGCTGCTGCCACCAAAGAGTTTAGGACAGCCATAGAACTCGCAAAACGAGTACAATAGCAGCAACAGCAACAACAAAACAGTTAACAGATGAGGAATCACCTTCCATAAAGAAAACCATCTCTTACTCATGAACTTAAACATCCTGACGACCAACTTCTTCTTGTAGTAGTTATTAATCTTCACAACGGTCTTGTTATCGGAACTCCTGGTTGTTTTGTTTATCCCATTGAATAACTCAGCGATCCCATTGTTAGTTAGTTCACCTTTAATGATTCCTTTCTCCTTTAACAGTCTGGCATCCTCGGTGCTATCGATAATACCACTTAATAGATCCATGAATTGTGAAAATGGGGGACTCGAATTCGAATAGTTCATTGCAGTTTCATAAGCAACCAAGTTTCTTAATATTACTTCTGAATTAACATCTAGGGTTATTACCGGTAGATATAAAGCAGCTTCTTCTTCTACAAACTTGATGCCCATTATACCCTCGGTTGTTGACTTAAATGTTATCCCTGCATAGTGGTAAAGGGAGTACACAGATGGTATATTAATCTCCACCACCACAGGAACTTCATTTTTATCAGGAAGCTTTACAACTTTTAGGCCTGAAATGGTCAATATTTTATCCCATGGTATGTCTTGTATAACCTGGACAGGCTTCAAAATTTTTCTACCAATCCCAAACTTCATGGCTATTTTAGTAATTTCACCGATATTATCACAAGCTGAATTCATTCCCTCTTCCATGACCTCTATTTCCTCCTAACTACTTCGGCTTTGTGAACTTTCTTCATCTTGATTCGATCTTTCGGTTTTTGGAAAACCATTTTTGACCATCAAATGGTACATGAGATCCAACAGATGCATGTGGCTTGTTTCATTGTAAGAGCATGACGAAATTGGTGACAATTGGAGGGGAGAGTTTGCTCGACAAAACCGCTCCATCATGAAAAACAGCTCGGATTCATCTTCATCTATTTCAGAATAATTGGTTTTCAAAGTTCTATGAATTTCTTTTAATACAACAAAGGGGATTTGGTTTTCTAACAACATTAGGTCCCTAGAAAGAATGGTGTCTCCTACCATCTTTTTATTTCCATTATCAACAAAATAATCTTGCAAAAGGTTAATTAAGAACAAACCATTTATTGCCATAATCCAAGATAATGTATTGTCATCTAAGTCCAAGTAGCTATGGTAGCAACCTCGGACAACAGGTTAAAATATGCATGGTTAAAATGATTAATCCATCATTGCAAGATTTTGGCTCATTAATATATAGTTTTTGGAATTGCAAGGTCACATCAACATATTGTTGTAACATGTAAGGTGTAACCATTCGTATTACGTCTTTGACATATTCGTACGTTCCCTGCCTAATTTTCAAATATGCATGCGTATTATTCTTTTGGTACATTAAAAGTTTAAAACATGTTGGCTAAAGTTCATGTTCATACGTGTCCATAAAAAGTTTCTGAGTTCGTCCATAAAAAGACAAGTGTCCCAAAAAAGTAAATTATTGGGTCAAAGTACATGCATTATTAACTAATTAAGCATGAGGGTAAAATATAATAGACATGCCTATCTTACAAAATTAAAATAATATTCAATCAAACACCCAAAAAACTTAATATATATATATGAATCAGCAACATGATATATGCATAGCATTTTTTATTTTTTTTTTTACTTTACGCCATCAAAAAAGAATGAAAATGATGTTTCAAATCAAAATAATATAGCTTAAGGAACTACAGATATCTAACTCGAAATTCCAATTTTGAAACAGAAGAGATCGATCGATGAAGAAGGTTTTTCGTCTTTTTTACATTTGATATATATAGGCGTAGAGTACAAGCAGGGGCGGATGTACATAGATATAAGGGGTAGCCTCCGCTACGGCTTGGCACTTCGGCGGTAGTGTAAAATTAGTGTAAATTTTAGAAAAATTTGACCTTTTTTCGATTTCGTTACCGCTTATTTATAAAATGTTACCGCTTGGCGCGAATCCTAAATCCGCCACTAGTACACGTACTAGAAGTACTAAATGAGAAGAAAGAGAGTCCCATAATTCTCTTCTCACAGTTGACTTTCAAATTATACTATTAACCAGTGGCGGATCTTGCCAGTTGAACATCACTGGGCCAAAAGACAAGGGCACTAAAAAATGCCCAGGCCAAACATAGCATATATAAAAAATTTCGATCGAAATGCAGAAAATTAGCACTACGGCCGAAAAACTTGCCAGGGCCGTGGCCCTGGCACGGGCCTTCTAAGAACCACCCCTTCTATTAACTAAAACCATGTGCGAAATTAATATCGAAACCAATGTGTATTTGTTTGGATGAATAACAGATAACTGAAATCCTAAAACTGAGAAAAAACTATGGAGATTAACAACAAAAAGAAGGAAACTAACACAATGGGTTTTAATAGAACCTAGCTATATCAATATGTACATCTCTAATACGGATTGATACACAATTTTATATTCTTGCTAGTAAAATATCCCGTGCGTGCGTTACGGCGGAATGTCATGTTGTAAATTAAACTTGATTAAAACCATTAGATAAAGAAACACTCATGACGAAATGTAGATAAAAACACATGTGGTGGTATATTTGCAAATAACCAAAAGTTATTCGGCAATTAAACTTGAGTAAAACCTTCACATATCTAAATTTGTTACAATTAATAAACAAATTCAACAAAAAGAATCAGATAAAACTATAACTATTGTAAAACTAAAATAAGTATAGAAAATATAACACACAAATTGTTTAACGTATTTGATAAAAGCATTGGAAAAAAATATGAGTTTAAAGTTTATAATTATTTAATTTCCTATTTGGTTTATAAAAATAAAATGTCTAGATTTCATGTGACTAAAGTGTAAAAAAGATAATTTTTGGTGCAAAACAAAACGCACATAAGATTAATGTAGTTAGTGTGATGTTATTTAATATATATTATACTAGTTTAAGATCTCGTATGTTACATGTTACACGGGCTTGTAAATCCATTGATTTGGTAAATTACACATAAATGTAGATGCTGTTATACTCACAATTGTTCCCGTGTTATGATTATTAACATATTTTCACAACCATACTCTCTAACACGAAGTTGCTCCTCATTAACAAATAAATACAAAAAATTCACATGTCGATTTATATAATATATTTTACTTATATAATATATAATATAATTCATTTAATAATAAAACGAAATGATGCATTAAACATGAGAAAAAGTTAAATTACAATACAAATATTTTTTCTTCTTTATTATTTCTGTTGTATGTTGTACTTAAAGTCTAGAATTTAAGACCTTCAAATCTAAATGTACCTAAGGGCTTTTATCTTTTTTTCAATGGGTCACCAACCTCATTGGTAAGTAACAAACATATAAGCAATCTATAAATCTCTAATATTTTTTTTGTACACGATATTTGTCGTCTTATTTGTAACATTTTACATCTTTGTTTAATATTAGTAACTTGACTTTATGTCTTCTTTTTATTTTTGCTAGTGTCATGCACATTTGTCATAAGCAAAAACCGATTCTTTTAAGTACAATCCAACTTTTGATAGTAATTGTGTTTGACTTTTATTAATAATCATTTGCTAAACATCAAATTATTCGTTATTTATAAGCTATGCAAATATTTTAAATATGGAAATAATGTTTAATTATCATTCAAGATTTCATTAATATAATAATAATTACAATACAAAAAAGGTAATAATTATTGTATTAATTTATTTAAACAAGAAAAGACAATTTAATCTATATTGATTTCGTAATATATATAGAAAAAGTATATCGTACATTACGGCTTAACGTACTTCACGTACAACAACGTGCGTGATTTGTTCTATAACATGCGTGATTAATGTTTTCAATATGCGTGATTATTGTGTTTCAACATGCGTGATTTTGGATTTTTGAGTTATAATGTGCGTGATTTTAAAATGAACGTGCGTAATTACATGTCGCACGTGATGTACGTTAAGCCGTAATGTACGTTAACCTTCCTATATATATATATATATATATATATATATATATATATGATATTTTTTACAAGTCTACTTATATTAGTTACAATTATAGATTATATTTTAAAAGGTCATTATATTTATTATATTTAGAGTGAATTACACAAATTGTCCTTTATTTATATACTAAATTGCACTCTTTATCTTTTTTCTTTAAAATAACGCAAAATGTCCTTTATTTTCTAAATTGTGCACGCTCTTTGTCCTTTAAGTTAACTAATGTTAACTTTCATTTAACTTAAGGTAAAATTTCCAATTTGCTCAAAGAATATAATCCGAAGTTTATTTATAAGGGATATAACTTGTAATTTACTTAAATTCTTTTCTTTAATTTTATTTTCTTCATTTTCTTTCCTTTTTATTAAATTTATCACTATTGTTTTACCAATTGCTTTAAAATTTTCTTAATTCATCAATTAACATTTTTTTATAAAATATTTATTTTTTATAGTTTATTTATTTTCATTCTTTTCATTAAATTATTTACTTTAATGTAGTTTGTTATATTATGGCTTTACATAAAACCCTTGGTGTGATTAAGTTATTTTTATCACTTTTACAATTATTATATCTTATTTGAATGAAATTGCAACAAAATACGGTGAAAAATAAGCATGCACGTCGCCTATTACGACGGTCGGTTTAAACATACATAAAAAACCTCCCGGGATATGGTATTTTGAGATGAGTGTACGTGGAACGTTTTATAACACGTCTAAAATAACCAGTTGCTTTAAAAATAACCTTACAAATTTCAAAGTTTTATAGAAAATAATAGTTTAAATCCGTCATAAGACACGACCGACCAACGTGCTTATTTTTCTCCATACTTTGGTTTGGTGTAAATTTCGTTCGTATAACATATTTTACAGAGAATTAAATGTTCATAGTAAAAGACCAATTAGCCCTCATCTTACTAAAAACAAAATCTCATTAATTAAAGCACAATCATTACCCTGCTTTATAGTCTATTAATCTCATCCATCAAAACACATTTGATCAATAGTTAATATTAGTTCCTACGGTTCTCACAACTCAAGATGGTTCTCATTTTACCCAATCCTTATATATATATATATATATATATAGGTCAAGGATGTATAGAAAACCCACTTACGGTTAGAAAACCCGGAAAACTCAAAGCTCCCGAATTTTTTTTTGAAAAAAATTACACATGTTATATACATGTTTTTAAGGGTTTTGGGGAAAAAAATAAAAAAAGAGCCTTATAGATATTTAAAAAAAAAATAAACAAGTTTTGGTGTAACATATGTTACATTCGTCTGATATATGTTACCCCATAAATTTGTTTATTTTTATAAAAAATATCCACTCGGCGCTTTTTTGATTTTATTTGTCCAAAACCCTTAAAAACATGTATATAACATGTGTAAATTTTTTTTTTAAATCGGGAGGTTAGAGTTTCCCAAGTTTTCTAAATTATAAGGGTTTTCTATAGATACTTCCATTATATATATATATATATATATATATATTATATATATATATATATATATATAGGGGAAGGTGCATTGGGGAACACTAAAAAAGTGGGGAACAGCGGGGAACCGACTCAAACGAACTCTGATTGGACTCATTCAAGCGGCGTTGGAACCGGCTCGTCGAACCCTAACTAAGATCTCTTAACCCCAAACCCTAAATCCTAACTCCTAAACTCTAAACCCTAAAGCTAAAAAATAAGGCTAAAACGTAAGCTAAACCGTAAAATCTAAACTATAAACCCTAAAAGCTAAACCCTAAAGGCTAAACCTAAAGCTAAACCCTAAACCCTAATGCTAAACCCTAAGGCTAAACCCTAAAGCTAAACCCTAAAAGTCAAACCCTAATATATTTAGGGTTTAGGGGTTATGATTTAGGGTTTAGGATTAAGAGAACATAGTTAGGGTTCGATGATACGGTTCCAACGCCGCTGGAATGAGTCCGATCGGAGTTCGTTTGAGTCGGTTCCCCACTGTTCTCCACTTTTTTAGTGTTCCTCAATGAACCTCACACTATATATATGTGTATATGTATTCTAATAGAATAATTCTATGTAAGGTTCTTCCCTTCATCTATTTTGATTATGATTTCTTTTTCAAACTAATCCTTTTAGTTAACTACTTTGTTTTTACAACCATTTTTCATGATTGACTGACCTCTAATGTATATATTAGAGATTTATTCCTGCTAAAGCTCTATTTGAATACCCCGTTTCTATTAACTTAACAGTGGTTGCAAAACTATATGTGGAACAGATGAGATATTAATTTGTGTATAATAAAGTAAGGAGTAAGGGTGTTCATCGAAACGAATATCGAATTTTTGAATTATTCGAATAATTTTTATTTTCCCTTGAATTCGAATTCGATTAAAACCCACTCAATTCGATTCATATTCAAATAAAAAACCCAATTCACATTCGATTAAAAATTCGAATTTGAATCGAATTCGAATAAATTCGATTTGATTCAGATTCTTTTAAAACATGTAAAAAAACTATCAAAATGAAACATAAATTTTAAAGCAGCCATAAAACACCATATAACAATTAAAAGTTTCAAATAAAATATCATAAGTCTACCTTTCAAAACGAAAAGTCGGAAATAACCACTTCGCATTACAAGTTAATATTTTTAGGGTTAGAAATCTATTGATAGATATGTTACTTAGGTTTTAGCTATGGGTTTGGTAATAGGTAACTTTAATACTTTGAATAAATTTTGAAAATAATTCATAGTATAGCCAATAAAAGTTATATATGTATTATATATAAAAATAATAAATAAAAATGTATAATTTTTATTTGAATTTCGAATCGAATCGAATTTGAAAATATAAATTTGTATTCAATTCGTATTCGATTTACTTGACTCGAATTGAATCGAATTCCAATTCTTATAATCGAAACGAATTCTTGATAATCGAATCGAATTTAATCGAATTTTTCTAATTCGAAACGAATTATGAACACCCCTAGTAAGGAGAATCAAAGCACTTAATCAAGTTACCTTCTGTTTTAATGTAACTTGGCAAGTATGAATGAAAAAAAAAACTATTGAATAATTAACAAAATGTGGTGTCACCTAACAGAATTCTATGACCTTAACATTATTTTTTCCCTTTTTTACTAACCTATTCTATCCATGACTCGTGACTCGCTTCTTTTAAAATTCCCAATCGTTTATTTATTTTTCTGTGCTTAATTTTTTTTTATTCGACTTGTATATTACACGGATATCGTACCTAATTTATATTATAGTAATTAACTATTTTGTTTGATTAAAATTACTTCAAGTATGTGCCGATCAAACTCCATCAATGATCACGATAATAGTTTTTTTCGTAGAGTAAATTACAAGTTTTGTCCTTTATGTTAATCAAATTACGGGTGCTGTCCTTTTGGCCAAAAGTTTACAGGCGGTCTCCTTAAACTTCCAAAATCTTACAAGTTTTGTCCTTTAGGCTAAACCTAGTTAGAAATCTCAGTTAATTCTTGTCTTGTGTAATGCACATGAGGGTACAATGGTCTTTTTCCCTCTTAACCCTTTCTATTTCCCTATTTATAACCCTCACCAACCCCTTAATTCATAATTCATAAATGGGTCGAATCAGTAAACTGTTCATACAAAGTAATCCTAGATTTGATTTTTCCAACTATGGCTATTTGATGAACTCGGCTTATTATAGATAATTCCATTGAGGAGTGATTTAGGGGTTTTTATAGATGGGAGCATCGTGTAGGATGAGATATGATCGACTAGTAGAATCTTGGACTAATTCTCCCCACATGCTAATGTAGGAAGGAATACGGTGGATGTCAACTCTAGTGAGCTTGCTTTAAGTCAACATTTTTATGTACTATGATTGTGTCAAGTCAAAGGCTTAGTTGCTGTCAATAGGACGAAGCAATCTTCGTAGATTTGTTCAGCTCTACAGTCCTCATATGACTATGTAGAACTAAATCAACAGGTCTTGTTTCTGGTTGATTTGGTTTTTCAACCCATTTATGCATTATGAATTGAGGGGTTGGTGAGGGTTATAAATGGGGAAATAGAAAGGGTTAAGAGGGAAAAAGACCATTGTACCCTCATGTGCATTGCACATGACAATAATTAACTGAGATTTCTAACCAGGTTTGGCCTAAAGGACAAAACTTGCAAGATTTTGGAAGGTTAAGGACACCGCCTGTAAACTTTTGCTCAAAAGGACAACGCCTGTAATTTGATGTAAACATAAAGGACAAAACTTGTAATTTACTCTTTTTCTTACCTAACCATATTCATAGATATCCACGTGAATATACGCATTAGACATCAACTTCTTATTTTATATATGTTTTAACATCAAAATGTTATCAGTTCTGTTTAAATATAATGGAAAACACGAATACATACCCGTGATTGCAGACAGGCCAGCAGAGAATCCAATAAGCGATGCAGCCATCAAGTTCGACATGCTTGTTAAGATGATCTGGCTCCTTCTTAGGGTGCAATCTAATGATGGTGATGTTGAACCGATAAAGGGTAATCAGTTGAGGAGAGAAAGAGGCCGATTAATGTTATTGATTAATTAGGTTGTGTAATGTTTTAACCTCTACATTAGTTTCCTTATATATGCACCCAAGAGAAAACCTAATTAGTTAACAAGGGTAATATGGTCCATCAACAATTACTAACTAATTATTTGATAGGTTGTTATATAGTGTGATCTATATTATGTAAATGATTATAATGGCTACTAGATTAAATACAACTCCGTAATACATTTAATCTTACATTCTCCCACTTAGCCAAGTAATCATTTACTATGAGTATTAGATAAGCCTGATCAGGAGTTAACACTCATTTTGGCTCTAAACCAAGAACTGTTGTAGAGAAATACAGCCGTTGAATCGTTATGCAACTCAGGACCCCCATTAGTCATACTATAGCCTCAATTTAAAATCTAATCGTTATGATCAAAATACGCATAAGCCCTTTGTTTGATTTGTAACTTTATTTGTCTATATGTCATTATACCGGTTGAACATATTCTTAGAGACATACAAAATCAAACTGAGGAAATTTCATTAAAACATAAGCTAGTACAATATGCTAAATAAATTCTTTAGTAAATCCCATATTCCGAACATGTTCTTCGTAAACTTTAGGTGGGAGACCTTTAGTAATCGGATCCGCAAGCATATCTTTGGTACTAATAAACTCAATACAAAGATTATTTTTCTCAACTCGTTCACGTACGAACAGATATTTTGTATAGAGATATAAACCAGCTCCAGTAGAACTGTTACTGTTCGAAAAACTAATGCCAACTGAGTTATCACAGTAAAGCTTCAATGGTCTAGAAATGGAATTAACGATTTTGAGTCAAGTGAACAGATTTCTAAGCAACATTCCATGACAGATTGCGTTATAAACAGCAATGTACTCTGCCATCATTGTGGAAGTTGTGGTCAACTGTTGTTTATGACTCCTCCATGAAATGGGTCCGCCTGCTAACACAAAGATATAGCCCGAAGTGGATTTCTTGTCATCTTTGCATTTGGCAAAGTCAGAATCAGAATACCTTACCACTTCTAACTGATCACTTCTTCAATAAGTCAGTTTATAGTCTTTCATCCCTTGCAGATATCAAAGTGCTTTCTTAGTTGCTTTCCAATGATCTAGGCCAGGATTAGTCTGATAACGGCCTAGCATTCCAGCAATATAAGCGATATCTGGGCGAGTACAGACTTGAGCATACATCAGGCTCCCGATTACTGATGCGTAAGGTATCTTTCTCATTTGCTCCTTTTCTACCTCTGTTGTCGGACACTAGAATGAACCGAAAACATCTCCCTTAACTACTGGAACGACTGATGGTTTGCACTGTTGCATGTTGTAACGTGTAAGGACACGATCTATGTAAGCCTTTTGAGGCAATCCTAAGATCCCTTTGTGTCTGTCTTGGTGAATTTCGATGCCAATGACGTAAGAAGCATCTTCGAGATCCTTCATGTCGAAGTTATGCGAGAGTAACCGCTTCGACTCATGCAACATGTCTAAACTATTACTTGCCAATATAATATCATCTACATAAAGGACAAGTATAGTAAAGTTGCTCCCACTCATCTTGTGGTAGGTGCATTGATGATTCTTCATAAAACCTTGTTTCTTCATGACTTCATCAAACTTGAGATACCATTGACGTGATGCTTATTTTAACCCGAAAATGGATTTCTTCAACTTATAGACTAGTTTCTCCTTACCTTCAGGTTTAAAGCCTTCAGGTTGTTTCATGTAAACATCTTCGTCTAAGTCTCCGTTAAGGAAAGCGGTTTTAACATCCATCTGCGGTTTTAACATCCATCTGATACAGCTCTAAATCAAAATGAGGTACTAGGGCCATAACGATCCTTAATGAATCTTTACGGGAAATAGGAGAAAACGTCTTTTGATAATCAATTCCCTCTTTCTGAATGTAGCCCTTTGCAACCAATCTTGCTTTGTAGCGTTCAACATTCCCACTCGGATCCAGTTTTGTTTAGAACACCCATTTACATCCTACGGGTTTGAAACTGTTGGGTAATTCTACCAAATCCCAAACACCATTTTTTTTCATGGATTCAAGCTCATCAATCATTGATTTATTCCATTCAGAAGACTGATCACTGCTAATGGCTTCATTATAAGAGATAGGATCATTGAGCTTTTCGGGATCCATTTCAGTCAGGTAGGTAACATAATCATCCCAATTAGTTGGCCTTCTTGGCCTAGATGACCTCCTGAATTGATTATCGGGTTCATCGTTGTCTTGGTTTTGAGTGTTTGATGTGCCTTCGTTATGAGGTATAATGGGTTTTGATTGTGGAGGTAAATTTGGAGTTGGTCCAGTAGCTTCAGGTGCAGCCGTTGCATTGAATACAAGAGGAGTAAACGGAGTAATGGTAAGAGACGAGTCTCCCCCCCCCCTGCGTCTTATACTTCTTGAAATTCTTCTTAAGGGTTGGTACTGCTCTCACTGACCTTAAAATCCTCTAGGAACGCAGCACGCTTGGTTTTAATAATACGGGTGACATGGGAAGGACAATAGAAACGAGGACCCTTTGAGTGATCAGGATACCCGATAAAGAAACAGGTAACTGTTTTAGGGTCAAGTTTCCTTAGGAAGGGATTATAAAGTTTTGCTTCAGCAATGTAGCCCCATACCTTCATATATTTAAGACTTGGTTTCTTTCATGTCCAAAGTTCATAAGGAGTTTTAAGGATAGACTTAGAAAAAACTCTATTGAGTATATGAACAGCTGCTTTTAACGCTTCAGTCCATAAAAATAATGGTAAATTAGTGTTGGCTAACATACTGCGCACCATGTTCATAAGGGTACGATTTTTTGTTTAGTGACACCATTCTGCTGAGGTGTACCAGGCATGGTGTAAGACACATTCCCCTTTTAACATAAATATATCATTATAATACACATTTTTTATCAAAAACACGACTTAATAAAAACTTTTTCATCCAAACATTCATACATGTTTAAAACATTCAAAAACTAAGTTATAAGTGTTTACACATTTCACTTTTTATAAACAAAACAAGATCATTTGCGGAAGCTTCATTTAAACGTGTATTCGGTTCGTGTTCTTCGCTTGATCTTCATCTGGAGGCTTATAACATTCACCTAAAATCAAAACCAACATAAAAGTTTGTTTTGATAGATTAATAACAAGTTAAAACAAGTTCCATGAGTCAAACTAACATAATCAAACAAATTGCCAGCTTTTTCGGCTCTCGCGGGCCGCGAGAGCTTGGTCGGTATTCTGTCACGGCCGCAACACTGGCCGCGTGACGCGGCAGCGACTTGGGTTATTGGTCGCGTAGCGCGACAACCTGATTTCGACAGAAAGTCCTTTCAGAAAGGTCTTTTCAGAAAGGTCATTTCAGCTGCAAAATGCCCAGCTATGTTTTCATCCCAAATTCTAACTTGAAAATTTCATAACTTTTAATCTACTTATCTGTTTTACGTGATTCTTGTTTCTACACGTCTGTAATGAAATTACAGATCCATATATCATCTTGATTCACATCAAAAGCTGATTTATAAGCAAATGGCTTACATGTCCCCTTATTGCCATTATTTGACCCGTTTCATTTATCAACATTTTACATGTTTATTAGCAATGATTGTTTCTAGTCCTTTTTACCCATTCCCGGGCTTGTCAAACGCTAGCGTTTTCGCTCCCATCACATGGTTTGTGCAAGCATTAACATCATGTTTATTGTCTACAATTTAAGCATGCACATTTAATCAATACCAACGAAATCATGTTTCTAAGTTATTGAACGAAATCCAAGGGTTCATTAAATCAAGTTTTGGCGTGTCCATTTCTCGGCTTACGCACTTATTATACTAATTTATCGTGTGACATTCAAGTCGCTTCACAACACTATCATTTTAAACATCAATTCGATCCGTTTGGTTGTCGAGTGAAAACCATCACTTCAATGACATACCAACCATTTCTAACCATTTATTTTGACCCATTTGGTTGTCGAGTGTGCTTCGTTACTTTAATAACATACCAAACTCATACGTTACGCTATAACCACATTATCATAATTAATACCGATGTATTTTCACAGTGTAACGAAACTACAAGTTACATACCTTTCAAAGCTTTTCCTTCAAGCGCGCGTCCGCTCCGACTTGTCCGCTTGAAGATTCAATCGCCTTGCCTATAGAGTTCAACCAACAACATGTTTAGAACTCATATCATTTCACGTTTCACGTAATTCGCCATATTATTCAATTACGCGTTTTACTCAAAATTTCAACATATTAGCGTTCGTTTAGGCATTTTAACAAACACCTTGTGGGCATAATTTTTATACATCAACAATCAAGTTCATGACTAGTTATTTAACCATGATTAAACATTATTTACAAGCTCATATGTCTAGTATGCATAACAACACCTAGACTTGCTTCATCAAAATCAAATAACACCAAATTAATGAACATAATTCTAGTGTTCATCACCTAGTTAAAATACCCACTTGAGACATGTATGGGTGATTATTAATTTCGCAATTTTCATCACTAATTCATCAAACTTTTGACTAGGGTTTTCTCCTAGACATGGATTCATCATAATTTCACTCTTACATCAAACATTCAAGCAATAATTTCATTTATGAGAAATCATCAAGAATTCAAAACATCACCAAAAGATGAAATTTGACATACCTTGTGATCCCCTCACTTGGGTGATCACTAGTTTCAGCTTGGTTTTCGATTTAGACTTGATTTGCCTCTTTGATTTGGTTGGTTTATGTAAGCTAGGGTTCAAGTGAAAGAGCTCTCTTTAGCTCCTGTGAAACTCACGACCAGAACAAACACATAAGTGTGTGTTTTGGTGTTTTGATTTTTATTAAATTAAAACCATTTCCCTCATTTAACCCTTTTAGTCCCTCAAGTTTTCTAGAGTTATCAAAAGGATTATTAACCAAGTTTTCTTTATTGTTTTTAAGGCACATAAATAGCAACTATCATGAGTACCCTTTCAGGATTATACTAACAGTTCTTATTATCACCATTAATTACTAACATCATGCAAGATTCTAATGATCATATATAAACATATCTATGTTTTAATACCATCAATGAAAATCCTATCGATCTAACATCCTATCACCAATTTCAACCATAACTATTTTAAATCATATATCGTCGAACTCAAAAATCACCAAGATTCATCATACAATCTCTTAATTCCCAGTTTAACATTCTTATCGTCAAATATATCCTCACGGTCATATTTATATAAAACCCCAAATTACCCAAATCAACAAATACAAGTATAAATCTAGACTAGTAGTTTATCATTAATCATATGTACCCTTTTCTCTTTCAACATTTACAATTCTATTACCATAACCTCTTAACAGACAATCAAGGAGAACATATACAAGACTACTCATTGAAGGCACAAGACTAAACAACATAGACCATACAAAATACAAAAGCAGCTTATCAATTTCATTTCGGCCATTTTTTTAATCACTATAACAATTAACCATTATTCATCACAGCTCCTATTAACCTTCAATATACACTTTCATTTACAATCAAAATCACAAGAAAGCAAGGCACTGATGACAAAAGGAATACAAGATGAACACTGTCATACACATCTCAGAATCATATGTTTAGCAAATTACACTAATTCATAACCAAAACTCTTTAAATACCAAAGCAGTTAACAAGTGCATCTACTCAAGAATCTCGGAATGTAAGAAAATTTAGGGTGAGCTGACGAAAGGTCAAAGTCTCACTCAAATTTAATCCAAATACTACAAGATAGCTAGCGGTAAGTGGGTATCGAACACAGGAGTTTGTGGAATATGTGTTATCTAAATAGTTTATCTAAATGACTAAATTTAACTAAGTTGTAAGAAATGTAAATTCAGAGATTTGGTTGTTTGGTTTAATTAACTAAAATAAATTAAAAAGCACTTATCAAAGTTTTGGTTCAGGAATGAGAAAAGACATTCTCTCCCGGTTTCAGGTTCCTACGAATGTTAAAATGAGAGTTTAATCTGAGATGAACTACATAGATATAGTTCATGAATTTGTGTTTGATTGTGATAAAATGGGACTGAGTACTTGGATTAAAATAACGCAAAGTAGTCACTCGATGACCAGTTCAATATAGCCAACCCCGAATCTCTCCCAATAAATCTCGATTGCCAACGGCACCAAGAACTGATGGTTTAGAACACGAAGATCAACAATATCAACAATTACAAATCAAACTCATAAAGATCATAGCAATATAATCAAAAAGATTAAACAATGTCTCAGAAATAACATAAACAATTATAAAACATTCAAATCGACACCTTACTATCCAGAGGAGAACATACGAAACTTAGCCACACATAACTCGTTTCGTAATCACTTCAATTCTAATGTTCATATGAATCGAATAATGAAAAGCAATGATTAACAACCCTAAAATAGTGTTCTTGTCACCCAAAATTCGCCCCCAAACTCCTCTAGACCAAAAACAATGATTGGATAGTTCAAAAGTCACACCCACCAACCATAAAAGAGGAGTAACACTTTTCCAGTCAGGCTCCACCGTAAGCTACGGTGGCCACCGTAGCTTACGGTGGCTTTAAAGTGGCCTACGGTAGTTGAAAACTGTCTTACGGCACATTTTTGGTCAGGGTCTACCGTAGCTTACGGTAGCCCCCGTAAACTACGGTGGCCACAGCTGTGACAACTGGCACTACAAAAAACATGTCATTTAGTGACATACAAAAAGTGCCACAAAACAACAAAAAAGTGCCACTAAAAACACCTATAGGAATGGGCGGCACACAAAAAAAGTGCCACTAGAAGCGCTGACGCTAAATCCTTTTAGTGGCACTTTTTCAATCTGCCGCACAAAGTATATAGGCTTTTAGTGGCACTGTTTTTTCTGCCACTACAAACTTTTGGGCTTTTAGTGGCACATACTTTTTGCCACAAAAATCACATCAAAATATTTATCATATTATTTATATTGATTACAATTATTATTTATTTACATCAAAAAATCAAAAATAAAATTGTAAAATGTAGAAATCATAATAATATAGTCGATTCAATTAAAAAGTTCAATCAATCTTACAAAGATTCCAAATTTTTGCAAAGAAATAACTAATAAGTGTCAACCTAAGTCTAAATATCGAACATACAAAACAAATATTTAAAAAATGTTTGAACAAAAACTCAAAACTCCATTGCGTTCATGAATCTCTTCACAATCTTCATGCGAGTAAAATATTAATTGTGTTAACTCTTTCTTGGCGATCGTATTTCACACTTCATAGTTGTTCCCTGCACTTACTCCTTATTGTCGCCGCATCAACCAATTCACTATATTCAACCTGAAATTTCACAATTTATGTTCAAATGATTAGATCTCATGACCATAACCATTAAAGATGTAAGAGCAATTAACAAAAGACGAATTTACTTCTTTTGATATCACTTTAAGCTCTCTTAAGCCAAAAGATTTGGTGGTTCTTTCAATACATCTAGTTATCTATATTGCCATCACCTAACGATAAGAGGGTTCACGAATGTTCGGTTCATTTGCAGCCCGAATTTGAATGAAAACTGTTTCAATCCCGACCCACCCATGTTGCGAACTCGGGTAACAGTAATCACGAGATGGGCTATTTGGTGGTTCTTTCAATACATCTAGTTATCTATAAGTAATGAATATAAAACTTTAAGGCCTTTTCAATCGATTTTATTATTAATGAATATTATTATTATGATCAGTTGATACACTTATGATCAGTTGATACACAGCAGGTAAAGGTCTGATTTTGCTTATATTTATAATAATAATAATAATAATATATTAATATTTAAAAGGTTTGAATTCAATGGCGGACCCAGAAAATATTTTCAGGGGGTGTAAACGAGGGATTTAACAAAATTTTTAAGGGGTACGATTGGGATTTTGCACTACAAAATACACATTTTTTTAGTTTTCAAGGGGAGCGCCCACCCACCCAACCCTCTACTTAGGTCCGCCCCTGGTTGAATTGCCACGTAAACACAATAATTCAAACCAATGGCAAAATAACGTATAAACATTCGTGAGGATCAAACCTTCAACCAACCATTTCCACCTCGTTACTCTCTTGTTCACTTGGACTTCCGATGGATGCAAATAGATGTTCTATCCGTAGAGGTGAATGACGAACCATATATTGGAATACAATCTGACAATTAAAAAAAACAAGTAAATAATAAGTTTACGTTTTAGGTATCAGAAAATCTTCGAATGTTTGTTTCTAACTAAGCATTTCTTTCAGAAATAAATTGTAAAATTTAAATACCTTGGAGTAACTATCCACAAAAGCACATGCACGATGGACCTTTCCTGATTGCAGTCCTGTCTAATAATCAGAAAACATCTTTTTGTCAATTTGTAAGATTAAGATCTGTGCTTATGTTTATAAACTAAACTGCTGCTTCAGAAAATATTACACAAACCTCTTGTATGAACGTTGCATTCAAGCATCCAAGTACAACCGGAGGATCATCGGATGTAACCAGTTGCCCGTTATCTTGTAGCTCCAAAACCACCTTTTCATTAACAATTAACAAACAGAAAAATAAGTTTCGTAAAATTTTAATATTGCAAAGATGGTCAGAAGTATGTAGACAAATAGACCTGGCAAACGGGTCGGGTTGGGCCAGGTCATGGGTCAAAACGGGTTCGGGTCAAAACGGGTCAATTAAAAGGGGGTTGTTTTGGTTCGGGAAAACGGATTCGGGTCGGAACGGGTTTCGGGTCGGGTTGGAAATAACTAAAAAAGAAGGCTTGCAAACTGCACAAAATTTGAACATTCAACAGAATATAAGATCTGAGGTATCTCAAATGTAATCGATAAACTATAAGATCATAATCCAATATAGAAATGGAAATAACTAACTGTAACTCAACTGCTTAACAATACAATATACACACACTACTGGTTATCAAAAGTACCTGGTATGTAGCTGTTGCTCTGATGCAAACGCGGATAACACCAAGGCATCCCATTCTTGTTGTCAAGTATAAAGATCAACAGAACAAAAAAGAGCTACATTTATAACCAGTTCGGTTCGAAACGGTACGGGTCGAAACGGTACGCGCCGAAACGGTTCGCGTCGAAACGGTTCGCGTCAAAATGGTACGGGTCGAAACGGCACGCGTCGAAACGGTACAGGTCGAAACGATTCGCGTCGAAACGGCTCCCGCCGAAACCCGTCTCGGCCCGAAATTCAATTCGAACTGAACCCGTTCCGATCCAAAACCCGTTTCATGCCGTAACCCGTCTCGTGCGGATACTTGTGCCGGCTCGAAACCCATTTCGATCCGAAACCTGCCCCGTTTCTTTAAAACACTAACCCACATTGACCCATTTCTTTAATGTTGTCAACCCGCTTTGACCCAAAAATAACAAGATGGAATTTCAAGTGACCTATTGTGACCCATTTAGTTAAAATATCTTACCCAAACCAACATATAATTTTAAAAACAACCGAAACTAACCCTCTTGGAAGGCTTTGGGTCAAGATTGCCCCATCTATAGACAAATGATGGCATGATCATCTTGTGATCTTGACAGATTAAATCACAAAATTAAGTTAAGTTCACAAAGAACTTCTATAGGAGCAGTTCTCTGTGTTAATTTAAATTGCACATGTTCTTATTTTAGAATGTCCTATAGTAATTGCAAAAGGTTAATCGTTAAAGTAATTGCAAAAGGTTAATCGGTAAAGTAATTGCAAAAGGTTAATCGTTAAAGTAATTGCAAAAGGTTAATCCTTAAAGAATACTGAAAAAAAATCACAAATTTAATGAAAAAATATCAAACAAATTTAATCAAAGAATCCACAAACACGCAAATATAAATGTCATATTACATGTTGTTGATTTGGAACCTGTCCTTTGTTATCTGTATCAATAACATATTGACTACAACTATCATCCTTCCACACAAGCACCAGCGGTGTGTTACCCATTTGATAATGTGCATGCCTAAAGAAAAAAAATCATATCCATTTATTAATATTGTCACTGAAACAAGATATCTAAAAAACGTTTGTTTTTCTTCATGTGTATCACATACAAGAACACAAACTGAAGCTTACTTGTTATAAAACAGTAGCCCATCCTTCAAATAAGGTACCGCACTATCGCCCCTGTATAAGGTGTTTGAAGCCCCTCATGATCACAACTATAAACAGGAACGAGGCTAAATCTATATCTATGATAAGTAGAGGGGGCCTCACAGGCACCCGACTCAACAAGCTTGTTGTTCATCCCAAAAAATCTGAACTCAGCAGTGCATTCATAAAACGAGATTCCTGCCCAGCATACCATGTCTATTACATAGTAAGTTTGATCCGATTACAATCATAAGGAAGAACGAACAATTTTTAAAACATTATTAAAAAGCTGCAACGAAAGGCACAAGTTCTGACTCCAGAAGTGATAACATAATAAGAAACAGAGTGAACGAATGAGGGGTTAGGGAAATGAGCGTTCACCAACAAAAATTGTTTGATTGTATACTTCTATCTTCGAGAATCATGATCGAATGTCTATTGTCGACACACCTTCTCCCTCTTCAATCCTAGACCTCTTTAATTCCTGATTGTTCCCGTCGACTTTCTGTTTCGGTTTCTAAAAACCCAAATCCCTAGTGGGTAGCAAAATGAAGGATGCTGGAAATATGAAATTTGAAAACTGGGGGGGGGGGGGGGGGGGGGGGGGGCAAAAGATATTTTAGCTAAAGGGAAAATTGTGAGAGATAATCACACAAAGATAAACCAATTTAGCTAAAGATATTTTAGAGTTATGTGTCTATTTAGCAAGATTAGGTTAATTATTTCCAAATAACTAGAAAACCCAAATCAAAACAGTTTCTTTTCTTGAACCCTAAATCAAAGATTTCTTGATTCTCTCAAGATTCAAGAAACCCAAATCAACACAGGTTTCTATTCAGAAAAAAATGTCAAAAACTTCATACGAAATTCAAAGAATTCAGCTAAACAATTCATAGAATTATTGTTACCCTGCTTGCCGAATGGAAGCGAATATCAAGGTTTTAGAAGAAGAAACCGATTGGAGCAATGAAACACAAGTTAGCAATGTCACCCACACCTACTTCTTACTCACTTCTGACCAAAGCACACATTATATGTAGAACTCAAGGATTAAAGCATAGTAAAAACACCAATAATACATGCAGGCAGAAGAAAATATGATTTCTAAATCACAAAAATACAGTCCACCATATGAAACCACAAAAGAATATATGAAAAGTGTATTAACACAAAAACCAAATGAATTTAAACTTTATAACTTACCTGAGCCATAATCGGAGGTTAGCCATCCTAATCGTAGGTTTGCGGCCCTAACCGGAGGTTGTTTGAGGCAGGGAGGGGTGGTACTAGAGAGTGGAGCATTTACAGAGAATAAGAGGAAATGAAATTTGAGAGAACTGAAATTAGGTTTTAAGTTGGTGGAGACTCATTTGGGAGGGAAATAAAAATTTGTGGGTGAAATAATCAGCGGTATTGGAGGAACCCAAAAAATTCAAGGGATTTAAAGGAGGGAAATTCTCGGTGGCAAATTTTATGTGTAATTAAACACCTAAATTAATGGCATAAAATAAAAATGCCACTAAAAGCAAATATGGTATAGGCAAACTGTAACTAAAAACCTAAACTAGTGGCACAAAATCTAAATGTCATTAAAAGTGTGTGTCGCTAAATGGCTTTTTGTTTGTACTTAGAAAATAGTGGCAGACATAAAGTACCATAAAAGTTATCAAATATTTTAATGGCATATAGAAAGTATCACTAAAAATCTAAATTAGTGGCATAAGAACTAAATGCCACTAAAAACGTGTGCTAAGCAAATGTGGCACACGTAAAGTACCACTAAAACCTAAATAAGTGGCACAAATGCTAAATGCCACTAGAAATGTGTACCACTAAATGGACTTTTTTTTTGTAGTGTGGCACCAAACCGGTAATTTCCGTACACTTTAATTATTATTTAATGACTGCAACTATGTGCTTAAATGTCAACGTTGTCTAATTACATACTACACAAATGAATTCATGCACGTTTTATACTACAAAATATTGTTTTATGCATTAACAAGAGCGTTGCGTCAGAAATACTAGTAAACTCACCGGTAAAACACAATATGCCAACAACTCTGCAGAAAGCAGTCAGACGATAGAATTGGAGCCTAGGTGTAGGTCCAATGACAAGAACACATTAAAACTCAAGAGTACATACAAGGGTTTATATTTATAGACTCTCCGGAAGCTAAATTATGCACTAAAAAGCACCCGAAACGCACTTTAAGTGCAAAATTTTATTATATTCAGCTATAACCAGCTTTTAAACATATAAATATCATGCAGAATTTACGTTTTATCGTCCAGAATATTTTCCTAAGTGTTGGGAATTAAAAGGGTTACAAAAGGACACTATGCGGAATAATTAGACACTTTAACGGAACGGTATCCAACCGAACAACCGGACATTACCCGGGACACCAAATTTTTGCCAAACACATTGTTTATTTATTTCTTGGCTAGTCGTGATCCCCGAACGTCCTAACACCCACTAAATATCAAATAAATAACATATGTAAACATAAGGAAGTTCATACTTGGAAACTAACTATCCATTACTCATTAGTTGAAAATGTTACAACCAACCCCCCCCCCCCCTAAATCGATTTCGGTCCTAATGGACCCACCAAATCACCTTCACCATGCTTCACATGTTCTACTAGATTACTTCCATTATTTTAATGGATTGTGGCTTGTGATTGTGTCCAAAATATATGAAGAACATCTATAAAAGCATAGCCTCTAAGATCACAACCATACTTCATCATTTCACACCCACACCTTCACTCTCTCTCCCTCCCTCACGGCTCCCCACAACCACCCCCATCACCACGATTAAACCACCATCTTCATCAAAGCTTCAAGTCCCATTCAAGCATATAAGGTGATTAAAGGAGCTTGCAACTTATGGAGCTTCAAAAGACCTTGTTTCTTGCTTTTTCACCAACAATCTTCATCATCTTCTTTACTAGAAGCATCCCTAGCCTTGTGCTAGTAGTAAGTCCTTGCTACACCTTGTTTCATCTTGTTTTTATGATCAAAAGATGTAATATGATAAGTAGGTTCAAAACACTAAAGAAACAAGAACAAGAATAATGAACATGAAGCTTTAAATATAAAAGGTTACTTGAAGATGGAATGTTACTAGCATGATGTTGTAGTGAATGTGTTGTTGATTTTATGATGATTCTTGATTGTGTGATGATAATCACCATATGGACCTTGTTAAATAATATTTGGGAATATGATTTAACAAGATTAGAAAGTGGTTATGTGATACATAAAATAACCACCTTCTAGTTAAATATGAACTCGATAAAAATGATTTTTCATGAAATATAATTAAACTAGTAAGTTGATGATCTTGTAAATCCAAGAGTTACAAAGGATTTTTGTGAAGAAGCCAAGTTAGAGAAGCGGTTCTTGGAAAATCATGAATATTACAAACACTTACACTATTTTTAGAAATAAGACAAGAATGAGAATATTTTATTTACAAGAAGAGTTCAAGAGTTTTAACTTTTGTAAAAATTATTTACAAGTTGTAAACACTAAATTATTTTATGAGAATGATTTTTAAAGAAATAAATACGTTTAAGAAGGTAACTAAGTCCACTAAGAGCTTTACCTAGTTACTACGTGTTTTCGGGATATATCAAGTTCATGATTAGTATGTAACATATATATTTTTGCTCTTGGTGATGTAAAAATTGTGTAAAGACTAATTGTTGGTGGTGATGATGATTTTAAAAGAAAATAAACACATGTTTTGAAAACATCGGAAACCTCCATTTTTAGGGGAAACTCTGTCAAAATTTCTATAGAATTTTGACACTTAGAAAAATATAAGTTTTGAGAAACTTATTCCCTAAAAATGTATCTAAAAACATTTACCAAGGTTTCCTAAACTTTTGTGTTAAGAAATGAGGATTTCTTCAAGAATAAAAATGGATATTAAGTATGTATATTTGTGAGAAAAATATATATATTTGATCACCAAATTTCGTGCTAAGTGTACGTAGTATGTACCATACGTGATAGTGTATTAGGACTTGTAAATACACTAAATATTCTTGAGAAGTGAGAACACAAAAATACACATACAACATACAAGATACATAATTCGGGTGCAAAATACAAGAAACTTATATTTATTTTTGAGAAAATAATATAAGTAAGGCACTTAGTTAAAAATATAAACTATTTTTAACACAAGAAAACATATACAAAAGATAGTGACTTGTACTTTTGCGATACAAGTCTAGTGACTAACGTTAAGGAAACACATATAGGTCACGACGTTAATTAAGCAAATCCGATGAAGTTTACGACGCAAGGAACGCAAAGTTGTGAGTTCATGCTCCCCCTTTTCTTTTAACTGTTTTCAGTTTTATAACTTCGGGGGTGAAATACATGTTACAAATATTACAATGTTTATAAATGGATACAAAAACAAGAAGCACTCTTGGTGAGAACGAGTACCAAGTATGATGCGTTTTGAGAAATGATACGAGAAATAATACGAGAAATGATACATGATACGAGAAATCGTGTCACGAATAGGGTACCATAAGCACCATTAATCAACAATATACCTAGACCGCAGAACAAAAGGTTAGATCTAATGGGTTTTGGGCAGCCACACTCTTGGTGAGAACGAGTACCAAGTAGTGCTTTTGTGTCTCAGAATATGCCAACTTGATAAATGCCTATGGTTTGGTGACTTCCTATGTCGTGTCACATGTTAATGGCCTTGCAACCCATTAACAGCCCTAATACATACAAGAACACCTTATTTATACAAGATTCATACCACAAGAATACTTGATTCATACATGAGCACGTGGTGTACACAAGAATACTTAACTTATACATGAATATTTGATTTACACAAGAATGCTTGATTTATACATGAGTACGTGGTGTACACAAGATACTGGATTTATACAAGATACAAACTATGTTTCATACAAAGTATACAAACGTGCAATACAAAAACTGCATGAATTCACACCAACATTATGTTGACGTTTTTCCAAAACTCACATGTATTTCAGGTAACTAGTGGATGTACGCGTGGTCTTACTCATGCTCCTGGATGTCGCTTATGTTATCTTTGAATAAAGTTGTAAACTTATTAGACAAAATGCTATCTTATGATGTAAACACTTAAACCACGTTTTCAGTTATGTAATGTTTGGCATTTGAAGTTATTTTTACGAGCATGTAGTAGGTTTACCTTTCGTATGCAATGAAAACCTTTCATGATCACACCTCGTGCTTCCGCCGCAGAAAGGGGTGTGACAACAGCTAGGCAATTTTGTTTTCTTCATAACTTTCTCGTTTCAACTACGTTTTCTTTGTCATTTTCGCCCATGTTCTCGTAATTTCATCCTCTATCATGTTATCTTCTTAATTTTTCAATTCCAATAATTGATTTTTTTCATTTATTCTCCATCTTTCAATCTCCAATCCAGCCACGCCTATTCGACGCTTCATTTCCACACTTTTAAGCTCCGAATGTACCTGAAACTCAAGCAAACGTAGTCATCTAATTCTTGACAATTACTAGATTAATGTAGGATTAAAATACCATTTAAAGCACTTAAGGGTCGTCCTACGGACTACCCGTCATGACAACATACTTTCGGACGAGTTTTGTGCGAGCGAAGATGAGTGTGTGCTGCTGCTGTTTTCTTCTTGGATCAAGACCCAAAACCGAGCTCACCACCTTGGTCGCTGATCGAAATCACCACAATAACCATGGCTGCCTTCTCCAACCCGAGCCCCACCTGAATCTGATCTCCGGAAGAGCACAGCCGCCGTCGCAGACGGCGCTGCGACGGCGGCGCCGCTGCCGTCGCTGCTGTAACGATCACCACCGCCTCTCTCTCTCTCTCGTCATCCTTTCACTCCGCCGCCCTCTCTATATTTTTCTCTTCTGATCTCGTCGAATAACATCGTAATCGGGTGTGTGTATATACGAATAGGGGTGTTAAAAGGGTATAAGGAAGTAATTTAGGGGGTGTTTGTCGGTGTTACTGTCGGAACGACGGCCGAAGCTCCTCCGTTGCCGGATTTATTTGAGAGATGGAGAGGAGTGTGTGTAATAGAGGGAGGAGGGGATGTGCGTGTGTGTATGGGTGGTTGTTGACGGAAAATGAACGGCCGATGGAGTCGTCGGAGTCCGGTTCATCACCAGAAAAGTCTCATCGGAGGGGGAGAGAGTTTGTGGGTGTCGGCTGAAGAAAGATGAGGAGCATGTAGTGTTTTGAAAGAAGGTTAAATGGGGTTAAGGACATATTTATAGGGTAGGGTTTTAGGTTTAGGGAGTTGGGTTGGGCTTGGGGCCCGTGCATATGGATCCGTAAAATATCTGGTGTCTCGATAGCTTAATACTAAATTATAATGGTAGACAAGTAAATATATATATATATATATATATATGTATAGGTGCGTGTTACGTTAAATACATTTGGTTCGGGTTATCGATCAAACGGTGCGTTTCCCCTGTCGCGGGTCACTATTATTTAATAAATAAATAAATAATAGTAGTGAAAATAATAATAACAATAATAACAATAATAATAATAATAATAATAATAATAATAATACAGTAAGATAACCTACTCTCGATGATTGGGATCGAGAGTACGGGTTTTTACATATTTAGCGCCAAAAAATGTCAGAAAAGCGCCTGATAACGACTTCCAAATTCGCCACTTCATAACCATCTTTTTATTCTTAATAACATCCTAAATAATGTTCTAATGTTGACAATTATGTACATAAAAATACAAACAAATACGAATAAAACATAGTTAAATTTATATTTCCAACAGTTTTTCTGTAAATAGATATGTGAAATTTCTCTTCAATTGATTGACTGGCCAAATGTGTGTAACCAAATGCTTCTTGTACTAATAGAATCCTTGTAACATCTGTCCTTTTTGCTACTAGTCTCATGCTAATGTTTGTTCTTTATACGATTTACATTCACTACAAGAAATTAGGGTATTTACCCACACATAATTTACCTACACATGTAAATGTGTGGGTATTTACCTACACATGTTTGTATATGTGTGGGTAATGCTTGATAATATAATTTTTATAATGATTAACACTTAATATGTGTTGGTAATGAACTATAGCCACACTTGGTGTTGGTGGGAAAATTTCCTCCCAAAATTGACAATCCATTAAATATTAAATTACCTACACATGTGGCAAATTTTCTTCATGTGTAGGTAAATTATCTACACATATGTAAAAAAAACTAATATATGTAGGTAAATGTGCCAACACATAATTTTTAAAAAAAATATGTAGATAATCTAAGTTAATATGTATTAAATTACCTACACATGTGGCTTTCCCTTTCCTTTTTACTCACAAACCAAAAACCTACATATATTTAGAAATCTCTACACTTGTAAATAAAAATGATTATACACTTGGCATTGTTTTAGCCCACCCTTTTTTATTTTCTTTTAACAATCTGCCACCTAGGATTTTTTTTACATGTGTCATGTTATACATTCTTAGACCGTGGGGTATGGTGGGGCGGGGGTTGGGGGCATGAGTTGACACGTGGAGTTCGAGTCCCCCCGCCGGTGAGTGACGTATCCGTGGGGTATGGCGGGGCGTGGCTTGGCAGTTTATTAAAATTAAAATAAAAAACAAAAATTAAAAAAATACACACAACATTAAAAAAAAAAGCCTAAAATTTTATTAAATTCCTAAAAATTACAAAATTCATAAAAATTACAAAAAAACCTAAAAAGGATTAAAAAAAAACCTAGAGCGTTAGGTAAATTTCGAAAAGAGCGAGTTTGTCGAACGGCTTCAGCTCCTTGCCTCGGAACTCGATGTTCGGCACGGCCACCCGGTCTTCGTGGCTTATCTCACCGCTCGGAACGGCTTCGTAGTAGGCTTTGAAACGATCGAGCTTCGGTCGTAGCTCGCGCCATTTATGTTGGCATGCGTTTAAATTGTGCCGGTCATTTCCCACGTTATACCGGTAGCTAGCAAAAGCTTCCGGCCAATAACGGGTCTCACCGGGTTGGCGGCCCTTCATTGCGTCAAACGACGCTCGTGACAAGAGCTAGCTCTTTCTCGTGTGTCCAAGAGGCCATCGATCTAGTGTGTGTGGGTAACGGGTTCGATCAAGTGTGTTTGGGTTGGGGTAGCGGACAGCCGGTGGGGTTGGGGTTAATATATATAGCGATGTTGGGTGGGTGAACCGCTTGGCTTGGCCAAACGGTTACAATTTGAAATTTAAATGCCCCTACTATGACCTAGCCAACAAGCGAATAGGAGCCGACCACATAGGATTGTTAGCCCTGCCCCACGCCTGGCTTTAAACTCCCGTCCCTTGGGCCACGTCCAAACCCAAACCCACCCAAAGTGATGACTTAAGTTTTTGTGCAAAAAAAAACCCCAGAGTCTTATCTTATGAAAAAAAACTCCACATCTATACATGAAGCTTTTGTGCAACTCCCATCAATATAACTCAGCCAGAAAACACAGAACACGGATACCAATCCCAAACATCTCATCCACCGTCCATTAATCACAATCAACGGCTATCATTCTCCCTTCACACAAGTTTCTAATTTTCAAATTTATCACACATGGGGAAAGAACTGTACTCTCAATTCTCTCTCTCATTGTTCTTCGTCTTTCTCTCTCTCACACAACGAATTCTTTCATCTTCCGGTTCATCGATTCTGATCGCCACAATCGCCTAAATATATATTCCCACCGGTGTCTTTTTAGATTCCGACCAGACCTAGGGTGGTTTTGTTAGATTTCATCTCTCCACAGAGAACACCGACGATTTTTAAACATGATGTATATGTTACAGGGATACAGAGATCAGTGGCGATGGTTACAAAAGCATGGTAGGAGATCTGGGGTGCGGTATCGATGTCTAGGGTTGGTGAATCGAATTTTCCGACGAAGTTGGTTAGGGTTCAGGCGAGTTCCAACCACACAGGTAAGTCCCGCAGAAATTGTCATATTTTCATGCCTCGGTTTGTTTAGATTGGTGGCATATTAATACTGGGCTTCTAAAATGATTGGTTGAAGTCTTGTATCCTGAATCTTTAGATGATGAGTATGATTGGGCTTCTAAAAGCTCATAACATTGCTATGTGGTACTGGTTAGTATACTATTAATTTATAATATTAATATTTTTTTTTCAAATCGAAGTTGAAAGTTGAAATTGTCAAAACTCTACCAACAATGGCAATTGTATGCCAAGAAAGACCAACCCATCATATTAGTTTCTATATAGTTTAGATGTGTCCATATCTTAAGAAAGTCAAACTGTATTTTATAAACTTGGTTTTATAATCTGTTCAATTTATGTTTTCTAATCTCTTATTTGTGAAGCTGCTGTATAAATTATGTTTCAGATTATTTAGATTATATATGTTATAAATGATTGGTTGATGTGTAACACTCTTAACATTAGTGATTTAGGTTTTGTAAAATACAAAATACAGAAATAGTTTAATATAAGATAAATGTTCTGAGTTTTTGATTGAAAAAGTTCATCCTCTTGTAGCTTTACCAAGTTACTTTACTGGTGGTTGAAACTAAACTAGAGGGGTTCAACTAAAGAGAGTTGATTGGCTGTTAAGGCCCTTGGTAGGTTGTCGTTTGGATTTCTCTTTCTCTAGGATTACTAGCTATCACCATTAGATGAGACCGATAGTTTGGTTGTTATCACTTTTATAACGTTTGTGTTGTTTGCATATTATTAGTTGCATATTTTGTTAGCAGATTTGCTGAAATGGACTGCATGTATCAAGGTGGTTTGACTTTTCAATTTTGTCACTTATGGACTGCATGTATCAAGGTGGTTTGTTTTTCTGCATGTATCAAGGTGGTTTGACGAGCACGTAGCATCAAGAGCTTCCGGATTTCGAGCTCGTCCACTCAACAGAAAAGTTCGTACTTATATAACAGTTTCTTTTTTTCCCTTATTTGGTTTCAAATATGCTGCAGGTTTTTATATTCACTCTCTCTATATATATATATTGGTCACCTGCAGATTTTCGAGGCACCTTCATCGTTGCACCAAAAACGAAGCACTCCCCAGTTGCCGGAGTTTCAAGTAAGTCCTTGGTTCGTAATTTTTTCTGGGAGTGGAATGCCATTTTCGTCCCTGAGGTTTGGCCAGGTTTGCGACTTTCGTCCAAAGGTTTGTTTTTTCGCATTTAGATCCAAAAGGTTTGAAATCTTGCCATTTTCATACGGCTCGATAACTCCATCCATTTCTCTCTGTTAAGTCAGCAGTATTTTCGTCTTTTTTGTTAGCTTAAAGGGGGATTTGGTCTTTTGAATACTTGTACATTATGCTAAATGCTTGTACAAAAGTGAAAAAGACTGAAGTGCCTTTTAAGTTAACAAAAAAGACGGAAATACCCCTGACTTAACGAAGAAAAATGGATGGAGTTAACGAGCCGGATTAAAATGGCAAGATTTCAAACCTTTTGGATCCAGATGCGGAAAAACAAACCTTTGGACGAAGGTCGCAAAACTGGCCAAACCTCAGGGACGAAAATGTCATTTTACTCTTTTTCTGGCAATAATCATTTCTAAAGCTGAAAGATTTATATGATGAATATATTGATACTTGTTACCAGGAGTTTCACTTGAAGACAACTGAGCGGGCTGTACAAAACACTGCTGCAGTACCATCAACTTCAGCATGTTGCAACAATTTAAAGGTTAAAAATCAAAGACAGTTTACATACAAGATTCTTGATTTTTTATTGATATGAATATATGATGAGAGAATATTATCCATAGTCATCAATAGCGATCACTATGGTCGCTATAGCGTATAGGTCAAAGGTCGCTACAAGATAAGTAGCCATAAATAGCGGGATTTCAGTTTTTTGTAATATAAATAGCGATTAAATATAGCTACAATTAGCTGGATTTTATCTTTTATACCAGGGTATGTTGATACATATAAAAAACTAATTTTTTTTCTAGTGTATCGCTATTTATAAAATGCATGGCTTTGAGTGGGATTTTACTGGGTATGTTGTTATCGCTATTTATAAAATAGCGCCCACTATTTATCTCTATTCGCTATGTAGCATATGGGTACCGTATCGCTATTTGTCACTATTTGCCATTAACAACTTGATATTATCTAAAAAATGTGTATTTTGCAGGCACCACATAAACCTAGTATTGCCTTTGTAACAGAAAGTAGCAGTAGAGAATCTAAAGGGTATTGTTGTAATTTTGCACTTGATTTTTATTTTATTTTATATATACACCTAATAAATCAACCTAAATATAAATATATATATAGTGCTCATTGCCCAGCCGCTCATGCTTGATAAACCGTTGAAACCGACCGAACCACCCAAAGCAAAGCAAGTAGCCAGAGTTTGAGATTTATACCATTTGTTTTTTAACGGTTTCACGGTTTGACTGACGATTTGGAACTTGGAATTGACTGTGTAAACCGAACCGGCCGTTTCACCTTTTTTATCTACTTGTTTTTCATTTTTAGAATGCATAATTATAGTATGTTTTATATTCATGAATCATTATCTCATTTTAATTTTTTAATTCAAACCAACGATTTTGAAAAAAAAAGTTCAAACCGCAAAAACGCTAAAACTGGCCAACCCACTCAACCTGGACGGTTTTGTTTGTCATTTCCCGAAACCGTAGTTAGCGTTCCGGCCCAGAATATTCGTCAAAACCGACTGAACTGGACCATAAACAACACTAATCTCAATATTCCTTTTAGAGATAGATGCATCATTTTTCTCTTTTTTTTCTGCCAAAAAATATATGATATGATTTAATAATCTCTCTCTCTTTCAGATCACATGTTTCGGGTGTTCCGAAACATGAGGATTGTGAAACAATTCACAGATTCAAAGCCCTACCCCTTAACAAGAAGGTATTAGTTTACAATTAGAAATAAGCGGAATTTCTTTATGGTACAAACAAAATTCTAACTAACTTGCACGCTTTTGTGAATGCAGATATTTTCAAGTAAAGGAGATCTAGGAGTTTTTAGAAGCAGCAAGAGGGAGACTACAGTCGCCATGGTACTTCGCGTTTTTTTTCCATTTTATGTACTTTTTAATATTTGACAATGTCGTAGATCATTAAATTTCTTTATTTTTAATCTTTCTTCAAAGGCGTTTAATTTTCAAACCGAAAAACGAGCTCAGCATGCTCCACCAGTTGATCTTTTTAACAAGGTATGTCTATGATTTAAAACGAAGAATATAAGTTTATGTCTAAAACATTGGAAAACGTGTTAACTTTACGCACATGATTTGTAGCTCTCGTTAGCATCAGAATCTGGTTCGTGGTCCTCTAGGCCTCCGTCTATTTTTACAAAGGTTATTAGTTCCTATCCTAATGTTAAAAAAATTTACATTTTTTAACTTTTACCAACTTACATGTTATGTTGGCACAAGGGCTCAAAAGAAAACCGAGTATGCTCGTTTCAACAACAAAGTGCGGTGAACACACCAAAACCGGGATCAAAACAGGTTCACTTTGCCAACACGATCACTGAAGGCCCTCCCTTATCAACAATTAGCAGGTAAATATATTTTTTATATTATCATTTATATATATATAAATATATTTTGGACTCTCATAGTTGATTTGGAACAGAAACTCAGGAATACGTTAAAAGTTGGTGGCATTATGGAATCGTTGTCGGGCAGTTCTGGATCTAGCAAATCTTGTTAGTCGTTGCCGACTACACCATACGACCATTAAGGTGTTCATATAACGTGTGGAAAGGCAATTTGTACAGCTCCTCCCCAGTGGTTTTCTATTTTTATTACAATGATTAACCATATATCATAGAGGAAGTTGTTGCTAGTTTTTTGGTTCGATAAACCGAAAGCCGTGAATCGGGTTGGGTCTAGTGTGGTGCGGTGTGTATTGCTGGCTTCTATAAATTACTAGGTCTTAAAAGGAAATAAGAAAAAGTAAGATTGCATTGAAATGGTATTGAAAGATCCTCTTGAAGGTACACTTATGAGTAAACTAGGATGAATTAGTCATGAATGTAAAGGGTAAACTAGGCATCTGAGTAACTGAGTTTTAATTTGTCTACAACATTTTCATTTTGTGTGTCTGGTTAGAGGTGTCTACATCAACTGCAGGTTAGTTTTGTTATATATATATATATATATATATATATATATATATATGTATGTGTGTGTGTGTGTGTGTGTGTGTGTGTACATACATAAGCTGATTTGGGAGCGGTTTGTTGTCAATTTTACTGCAGGATAACTTCTTTGCTAGCTTTGCGCTCGGTTGGTTGATCACAAACGGAGCTGGTCTAGCCTCGTACCCAATTGATTCAGTGCGAGGAAGAATGATGATGACATCTGGGGAAGCCGTCAAGTACAAGAACACATTTGACGCGTTCAACCAAATCGTGAAAAAGGAGGGTGTCAAATCATTGTTCAAGGGTGGAGGTGCTAACATCCTCCGAGTTGTGGCTGGTGCAGGTGTGCTTGCCGGTTGACAATGGTCAAGATCCAACTTTTGATTCTCTTGTTAAGTTGACAAGCCTTTTGATTATTTATGGTTTTACTGCCTTGTAGTTTACATTTGTTTCATGTATTAATCAAATTGGCACTTTGTTTCATGTATTAATCAATGGTGACGTTTGTGACATTATGTATGATTTTACTGCCTTTTAGTTTACATTTGTTTCAACACATATTAAGATCAATACCAACACATCTTCAACATTTACCTACACATAATATTACTTTTACCTACATATAAGATTACTTTTACCTACACATATATTCATGCCACGTCGGATGCCACGTCACCTGCCACGTCACCCGCCACGTCGGATGCCACGTCAGATGCCACGTCACCTGCCACGTCAGATGCCTTCTAAACAAATTGTTGTACTTTTAACCACACATATAAATGCCTTTTAGCCACACATATATGTGTAGGTACAGCTTACTATATACCAACACATAACTTATGTGTAGGTAATGGCCTATATCCACAGTCACGAGCCTACACATCCTTACACTTAATTTATGTGTGGGTAAATACAACTACCAACACACTATATGCTTTTTCCCACACATACTTTGTGTTGGTAAATCACCAAATTTCTTGTAGTGATTGTATAGAAAAGTAAGCATCGTTCAAAATAGAATTAGTTTCGTAGTTAAGTTTAGTTTGTTGGTATCACAGTTAATGGGTTCCCAGGACCAATCGAAATGAGAAGAAAGATGATCACACAAATACTTAAAGTCACCACAAACATCACACCACTCATCTTCAAGCTGAATATACAAGAATCGAAAAAATAACTAACTGAATTAACGAAACAGGAACTTCAAATACTTGAACATGCAATTATTTTTTCAAATGAAACTTGCATTACATAACATGACGATGGAACCGAATATATATACTGATTGAATGGGTGTGAGTGAAACATCACAATGATTTGCAGAAGGATACGTTTGTTCCCTGTTAAGTCTTCATGCGGTTATACATCCCCTACTCACACCGATTCGCACAACACGACCCAAACTTTATGCGACCCAAACATGAAACCTAATGGACTTCTAGTGTTTTGACCAAATAACATAATGTTGGCCTATGGCCCAGTTAGAATTAAAACAAATGTTCAACCCAAATAAAAAAACTAGTAGACATCAGAACCGAGCGGCCCAAATTCGGATCATCTGAAGTGCATGATTATCGGCTTGAATCTCCCTCCTAAGCATGAACATCCGTGATGAGCTTGCTTTCTTTAATCATCGTTGTTGCCGGTGACTTCAATGGTTATCACCAAGTCCGGATCTTCTTCGCTTTCGACCGCTTCTTCTTGTGCCTTCTTCAAGCTTGCTTCATTTGCGTCCGGTGCATTATTGTCTTGCTTTTTCTTCATCAAATCGAAATACCACTCGATTAACTCTATGTAGTAAATGTAGGCAACCTTTACTACATGCGCGTCATCCGGTGCAAAATCACACTCGAATGCTAGTTCATCCCAAATATCATCTTTAATCACCTTCTTTATTCCACCTTTGGCGGTTACCACTCGGTGTAGCAAGACTAAACTTATTTCCCTACCATCAACCAATGTTGGTGGCATAGTGTTCTTCTTGAAAATCCCGAGGAAACATAGTATAAACCATAAGAGAATTTCCTCGAATGTGGCACCATAAAACCTTTCATGCCCGGCCAACTCTTCATGTAGCAATATCGAATCCAACGTTTCTAAACAACTTTCAATAATCATGTCATTTTCAATGACATCCTCCTTGTCTTGGGAAAAACCACCGCCTTTTGACGTAACCCCTCTTGAGATTGCAATGGATTATCCTTTAAACCTTCGTAGTAAATCATGAATCCGACTTTTGCTTTCTTCGAGTAAACGGTCTCCTTCTTTTTAGTACCCGAAGTTCCTTCACCATTCTTCCTTCTATTTTTCTCTCTTTCCGTCTCGAATTATTTCTCGTAATACCCCTCGACATATTCCTTGAGTTGTTCTTTTTCTTTGCGGTGCCCATTTTCGATATCTAGACCCTCATAGAATTTATCTAGATACTCCTCTTCCAATTCTATCTCCGACTTATTCTCAAAAACGTCAAACCCTTTCACACGACTACCAAACATTTTCTTTGAAACACAAGTGTCACCGGTGGTGACTGTTTCAATTCCTTGAAACAATAATTGCTCTAGGCTTAAAACGTTTTTCTTGAGACTAGGAACGTAACTTACACACGGTATGGTTTTACTTTTCCCATCCACCGGAATCTTTACTTCACCAACCTAATGAACGAATGAAAATTCTTTTTTCTTATCATTCGTCGTCACACCAAAATGCCTCTTAAAACATTTGAACACGCTCCTATTGCATGTCATGTGCGTCTTAAAACTTGGATCCACTACCCAAATCGAATCCCAACATCCTCCATAAGTATCACTAACCAAATAATCATTTTCTACGGTTAACGGGCTTAGGTTAATGTACTTACTTGGACATATAGAAGCGATGTGGCCAAATTGTTTGCATGTAAAACAGCGAATCCCGGCCTTCCTCGGTCTCCCGACCGGTGTACTTCCCTTCCGGCCAAACTTTTTCGCGAAACCCCTTGGAACCATCTTCTTGGGAAAGTTTTTAATAGGTGATTTCCATGAGTGACTGGATGGCTTCCCTTGCGCGTACTGTTTACCTTTTCCGATCCCCTGGCCGCACTTTTCAACGTTCATCCTAGCATCACCGAAATCGGCAGCAACCAACTTCCCTTTATCCCTCAGATGATTTCCAGAACCATGAACTTCGTTCTCGATCTTCACAGAACCTTTGGCTCTAATACCAATGTTGGTATCACAGTTAACGGGTTCACAAGACCAATCGGACCGAGAAGAAAGATGATCACACAAATACTTAAAGTCACCACAAACATCACACCACTTTATCTTCAAACCGAAAATACAAGAATTGAAAAATAACCAATCGAATAAACGAAATAGGAACTTGAAATACTTGAGCTTGCAATTGTTTTTTCAACCGAAACTTGCATTGCATAACATGAAGATGGAACCGAATATATATATACGGGACCGCTAAAATGAGAACCACCTCCAGTTGTAAGAACCGTGAGAACTACACCGTACGGGGCGAGGTGGACCAAATTTTTTTTTCATAAACGTAGATACTTGTATTATAAACACATTTGTAAAAAAAAAATTCAAAAAAAATGTCGGGTGTGTAGTTTTGAGCTCCCAAAGTTTGCGTTTACGGGACCCGTAAATTTTATTTAAAATTTACGGTACTCGTAAACACAAACTTGTGGTGTTCAACACTACACACACGACATTTTTTTTTACAAATGTGTTTATAATACAAATATCTACGTTTATGAAAAAAAAATTTGGTCCAACTCGCCCCTGAACAGAAAGTTTTCACGGTTCTTACAACTGGAGGTGGTTCTCATTTTAGCGGTCCCCTATATATATATATATAGGGATGGGCTCATGCGAGAACCACCCTTATTGTGAGAACCGCGAGAACCAATGTGAACACAACCTAAAATAGCTAAAAAACCTAAAAAAAACCCTAAAAAAACCTAACCCCCACCCCCCCCCCCCCAAAACCTAAACCCCCCCACCCCCCCCCCAAGCTAACACCCCAACCCCCAAGCTAAATGCTAAAAACTAAAACCCCCAAACAACCTAAAAAAAAACCTAACCCCCCCCCCCCAAGCTAAAATGCTAAAAACTAAACCCCCAAAAACCTAAAAAAATCTAAAAAAAATCAAAAAAAATATTTTTTTTTTAATATTTTTTATGCTCAAATCGCTACTTTTAGTGGCAAAAAAAAAAAAATTAATTTTTTTTTAAAAAAAAAATATTTTTAATTTTTTTTTCTTCGAAAATTAGCGATTTTTATATAAAAAATATTAAAAAAAATTGTGTGATTTTTAGCTATTTTTAGGCATTTTTTGTTGTGTTTACATTGGTTCTCGCGGTTCTCGCAATAAGTGGTGGTTCTCGCATGATCTTCTCCCTATATATATATATATATATATTGATCGAATGGGTGTGAGTGAAGCGTCACGCTGATTTGCAGAGGGATACGTCTGTTCCCTATTAGCCGTTGATGCGGTTATACATCCCCTGGTCACACCGATTCCCACAACACAGCCCAAACTTCATGCGACCCAAACATGAAACCTAATGGACTTCTAGTATTTTGACCCAATAACATAAGGTTGGCCTACGGCCCAATTCGAAATAAAACAAATAAACATATTGTTCGACCCAAATAAAAAAAAAACTAGTAGACATCAGAACCGAGCGGCCCAAATTCAGATCATCGGAAGTGCATTATTATCAACTTCACAGTGCACAAGGTTGGTGGCAAAAAAGTGCTTACAAAAATAAAACAAAATGTATTTAATTTAGGGTCTACATATTTACACACCTTAATGCCTATTTCCACACCCTTCAAGACGCCTCGTATAGACCTATACGAGGCGTATAGGGTTGCTTTTCCGACCAGCTCTGCACCAAAGCACAATGTCAAATCAGCCACATCAGACGGGGAGTATAGATCTGTACGAGGGAAGGATACGAGGCACTAAGACGCCTCGTATAGGGCTATATGAGGCGTCGTTAGTGACTGATTTGACTATACGTTTGACAAGTGACTTAAAGCTATACGGGGTGTCTAGAGCTATACGAGGCGTCTATGGGCAACATAAAGTGCAACATACAGTGTATTCTTTGTCCACCCCGAGCATTCAACGTTTCCTTCATTTTGCTTCTTCTGCTTCTTCTTCTTCTTCTTCTTCTTCTCCTTCTTCTTCTTTCATTCTGCTTTGCATTTGTGTTCTTATCATCCCGAAGTGTTGAAATGTCATCATACTGGGACGGCAACTATGTCTTCGGGCAGTATTTTAGCGAGAACTGGGTGCCCGAAAGCGATCCGGTAACAGTTATTAGCTTAAATGTTTTAATTAGTTTTTGTTTTAGTTTATTATTTACTAATGATGATACGGTTCTTTATTTTGGAGGAGTCTTGCGTTCCCGATTCTAATGAGCAAGAGAAGGTTGTGTCTAGTATACAAGGAGAACAAAATAGACCGTTTCTAGATTTGAACAAGCATCCCCCTGTTGATGAAACAGCCCTTGTAGATGACTCATACCATGCTGGTAAACCAAGTTATCCGACGCAACAAGGGTATCCGGATTATAGATACGGGTGTGAATATTCTTACGGAGGAGACGATGGATACGGAGGAAACGATGGATACGGTGGATACGGAGGAGACGGTGGATACGGAGGATACGGTGGATACGGAGGAGACGGTGGATACGGAGGAGACGGTGGATACAGTGGATACGGAGGATATGGTGGATATGGTAGATATGGTGGTGAGACACCTCCCATCCAGGACAGTCCGTACTTAAAAACGCAGGTATTAATTACTATTTTTTTATTATTATTTAATTATTTTTATTATTTATTATTTATTTATTATTATTATTATTATTATTATTAGTATTATTATAGTTATAATTATTAATATTATTATTATTATTTATTTATTATTATTATTTATTATTTATTTATTTATTAAAATTATTTATTATTATTGTCGATGTTACAGGTTTTCAACTCTTTAGATGAACTAAAGAATCGGATACAAGAAATAGCAAACGCGGATGGTTTCGTTATTGTCACCCGTCGATCAAAGAAAACCGGGGGAAGAACCGGGAGGGTATGGCTTGAATGTGATCGTGGTGGTGAGCACCAGACTACAGCAACACTTAGAAAAGCCGGAAGCAAAAAAACCGGTTGCCCGTTTTACCTGCTGGCTGTGCGAAACCACCCGTATGAAACCTGGGAGATTAAAGACGGAAAAATTGAACATAATCACGAACTTTGTGAGGACCTGTCGGCCCACGCGTTTGTGCGAAGGTTTACTCCAAGCGAAATGAAACTGATCGAGCAGCTGACAGCTCAAAACAAGGAGTCGCGCAAAATATTTCAAACGATAAGAAAGCAGGACCCCGACAGGTTTCATGTTCAGAAAGACGTTCAAAACGTTGTGGCGAAGATTAGAGCCGAACAAAGACAAGGATTGACTCCCATGCAGTCACTAGAAAACAAGCTGATAAACAACGACTTTATTTACGAGACACGGGAGGAACCCGGAACAGAGATCGTAACAGAGATCTTCTTTCTTCATCGGGACTCGAGATGCATGTGGCGTGCATTCCCCCACGTCATGCTGATCGATGCGACGTACAAGACAAACATATACAATATGCCCTTTATCCAGATTGTTGGTATGACGCCTACCAACAAATCGTTTATTATCGCGTATGCCGTTGTTAGTAAAGAACGGGGTGATAACTTTGTGTGGGTGCTTGAGAGGGTCAAGTCAATGTTGGATGAATGTATGGAGCCACGTGTGATTTTAACAGATAGAGACCTAGCCCTTATGGGCGCGTGTGCTAAAGTATTTCCAGACGCCTCCAGGCTTCTTTGCAGGTGGCACATACAACAGAATGTTATGAAGCACTGCAAGGGTGCCTTCACAGACGAAGACTGGAAGAAATTTTTGTCATTCTGGGGGATATTGATTGAGTCTCCATCCATACTTATCTACGACTACCACTTGCGCAACATGCGAAAACGACTTGTGGAGTGCAAACGTTCTAGTAAGTTTTTATAATAACATACGACTCACCTATGCAAATTTTATTAAATTATTTTTACTTTTAGGAGTCTTCAAATACGTGTACGATAACTGGCTAAAAGACTATAAGGAGATGTTCGTCTTTGCGTGGACTGATAAGAGGCGCAACTTTGGTAATCGTACCATTAACAGAGTTGAGAGCCAACACGCCAACTTAAAGAGATACGTCCTAGATAGGAGCTCGCTGGACCGTGTAGTTGGTTGTGTCCAGGATATAGTTGAGACACAGTTCGGTGAAATAAGGAAGACTTTTCGAGATAACATCGAAAAAATAATGACCCACCACAAACACCCGTTGTTTCAACACCTACTTGGAAAAGTATCCCATACAGCCCTTGACTTGTTGAGGGGCGAGGCAATTAGGAAGCTAGATGTCTTGGAGCGCTTTCATTCATCATGTGGTTGCCAAATGTGGCACAGCTGTGGGTTGCCCTGTGCTTGTAGGATAGAAAAGTACATGCTTGAAGGTAATAATTGTTAAACCTACAACATTTGTGTGATATATTTCCGTTAATCATGTGACTTAAACAATGTTGTTTTTAACCGTGCAAAGCGTCCGATTCAACTCGAAGACATAGACGTCTTCTGGCGGAAACTTAACTTCCAAAGTTGTAAATTGATAGACGATGACGTGGACGTGGTCGAAGAGCTAAATATTGTTAGACAACAATTAGAGTCGCACCCCCCAGCTCAGCAAAAAAGCCTGATGTCAAAGATTAAAGCGGTGTTGACTCCAAAGAAATCTACCAAGAAACCACCAGTTGTCCAACAAAATACTCGTGGCCGACCAACAACAAAGCAGGTACAACAAAGGTTGGACGAGGCCTCTCGTATAGATGAAGAATTGAGGAGAAGCTCATTCGGTGATGCAAACACGTTCTTTGAAGGTTCCCGACAAAGTAAGTACGATAAACCTCGCCACAGCTCGTACGTTCCGTCACAGGCCTCTCAACAGTCGGTTATAAGGTCCCAAAAACCCAAAGCGAGCCTAAGCCGTTCAAAGAGTTCTAAGAACAAAGAGACACGAGATGCTCACGGTTTTCCGTTAATCATTGGGGACGAGTACGTGGGAATCATCGAACAGTTTAAGTATGACATTTCGCTAGTGTTCCATCCGTACGTCTCGTGCATACGAGATGTGATGCCGGACGGTCATTGTGGGTTTCGGTCTGTGGCTGTGGGCTTAGGTATGGATCAGAGTTCATTGGGGCTCATTCGAAGGGACCTTGTCCAAGAAATGGTTCAGAACAAATCGATCTGGTTCCCAAAATTTGAAGCATGGGGTAAAGGTTATTTTTACACGCATCGTCAGGGCCTAATTTGGGATTCAGTGTCCGGTTGTGGGGGGATCACTGGATGGACTTCCCCTTTGCAGGACTTCTTATTGCACAAACGTACGGTATCGGGGTGCACCTGTTAACGACAACCATGGGTGCGAGTTCCACTTTCTTCCTGATACTAAGTCCTCCGGCTAATCAACAACCATTGTTCATAACGCTTACACATGTAAACGAAAACCACTTCATACATGTTAAGCTGGAAGGGGATTATCCAATGCCACCAGCACACGGGCTATGGTTGACCCACCGAACACCCCATACGGAACAATGGGAAGATATGTACTTGCCACGTCTAGAATGGTATACATCGATAATGAATCCTCCGCCAAGATCAAACCCCAGTCTTAATTACATCGACAGTGATACGGAAGAATGATTTTTGTAATAAATAGTATTTTTTTTATTAATTCCTGTAATTTTCTACAATTTCTATAAATTTTTTTATAATTTGTATCATTTTTCTATAATTAGAATTGATTAAAACAGGTTAATAACATTTTAATAAAAAAAATACAAATATACGACTCGTATAGAGCTAGACGGCTCGTATAGTGTTGACCAAAAGACCAATTAGCCCCTGGTATGCCCCCAATCTAGGCTTATTTCAGGGGCTAAAAGGTCATTCTACAATCCCCAGACGCCTCGTATAGATCTATACGAGGCGTCTATTTGAGCGGGTTTTTGAAAATTTGAATTTTGAATATTTGAAAATCAAAATTTGAAGTTTTTGAATAAGGACGATTCGTATAGATCTATACGAGGCGTCAATAGTGTCGGCAACAATACTTTTTTTTTAAATTTGAATTTTGAAAATATTTTATGTTAATTACTAATATACCCCTGAAAGTCCCCAGTATAGGCCTTCAACAGGGGCATAAAGGTAATTTAAAAACCCAGACGCCTCGTATAGATCTATACGTGTCGTCCATTAAGGCGGCAACTTTTAAAGTTTTTGTTTTTTAATTATTAAAAAAAGGTTTATTAAATGACCATTTTACCCCTGTAAGTCCCCCAGTATAGGCTATAGTCAGGGGCAAAATGGTAATTAACCATTCCAGAAATATCTTTTTGGATTTGTTAATTACCATTTTGACCCTGAATAATGCCTATACTTGGGGCTTAACAGGGGCAAAATGGTCATTTAATAAAAAGTCAAGACGACACGTATAGATCTATACGAGGCGTCTAAGCCTCGTATAAGGCTGGGGGGCCTAGACGAGGCTGGTTATCACCCCAAACAAAAAACAAAAACACATACGGAGAATACACCTCTATACGCCTCGGATTCGTATTTCGACCGTACTATCGAAGATTTGAAGCATCACTGGTATGTATTTCATCCCCTAGTTTAGTATTTTTGCCTCGTTTTTGCCTTTAGACCGTAGGTTTGCCTTGAAATTTGGGTTTTATTGGGTTTGGAGGTTTGAACTTGAGGTTGAAGATGAACCAGGAAGAACAGGACGCCGAGTATAGCCCTATACGAGGGCTATATGAGGCTCTGCAATTTTTTTTTTTTTTTTGTTATTATTATTGTTATTGTTATTATTATTATTTATTTATTAGTATTATTATTATTATTATTATTTATTAATTATTATTATTATTAGTATTATTATTGTTATTATTATTATTATTATTTATTTATTATTATTATTAGTATTATTATTGTTAGTATTATTATTGTTATTATTATTATTATTGTTAATATTATTATTATTATTGTTATTGTTATTATTATTATTATTATTATTATTATTATTTATTAATTATTGTTATTATTCGGATTTATTTATTATTGTTTTTATTGTTATTATTATTATTATTATTTTTAATATTATTATTATTATTGTTATTGTTAATATTATTATTATTATTGTTATTGTTGTTATTATTATTATTATTTATTAATTATTATTATTATTCGGATTTATTTATTATTGTTTTTATTATTATTATTATTTATTATTAGTATTATTATTGTTATTATTATTATTATTCGGATTTATTTATTATTGTTTTTATGCGTATACGTTATTTACCTGCAGATTGATTATGGAGGGCGATGACATTCAGTTAGAGCTTGATGGGGCACCGCCGGGGGGTCAGCCGGTTCAGCAGGGTCAGCCGGTTCAGGAGGGTCCACGACGGAGACGGCGGCCGGCTGTGGATACGCTGTAGGGTTGTCCGTATCTAGAGTTTCCCGACGGCACCGATGCCGCCCGCCATTGCCAGAAGCTTAGGAGGATGCACATTGGATCGCATGCATCGATCGACTGGGATGCGATGGACCAGCTTGCTGAGACGGCTAGAGTGCGTCGGTTTATACCTCTCGATTCGCCGTGGCATCGTCTTTTTGATTTGGCGCACACGCCGACCTACAGGGAGCTGCTGGTCGAGTTCCTTTCGTCATTCACATTTCACCCTCCTGGGGTCCCAGTGCCGCTTCCGTACCCAGATGCTCCCCCTTCGCCTGAGATTTCTTTCAGGCTCGCTGGCGTTTTGCGTACGATGACGCTAGCAGACTTTGTGTTGCGTTCTGGTTTATACATGCAGGGGGAGATCGTGACTGAGGTTTACACAGCGGGGCTAGTGGTGGTTGACAAACCCACTCTTCTAGGGTTTTGGCAGGTGATTGCGGGGGCAAATCATTGGGAGCACGATAAGTCGAAGGGGAGGGTGTCGTTTGTTATGGATCCACTGTACAGGTACGTACGTTTATTACGGCAATTATTGTGATTATGTGCATTGTTTATTAATCTCTGTTTCTGTATTTCGCTAACACTATCTGCAGGTATCTGCACCATTTGCTCGCTACTTCTATTTCAGCGCGCGGCTACAGCCGTGAGTGGTGTACGACCACATATCTTTTTTTCCTTTATTGTTTGTTGTATAGGAGGCCGTGCGCGCTAGCACACGGTCTAGCCTAGTACTACGCCTCCGCCCATCACCGGCAGGAGCGCGGATTTTTGTATGGCGGGGCGTACGTGACCGTCATTGCCCGTTCATTTGGCCTCGTACTGCACGAGGACCCACATCTACGGACGCCGCCAGTCATGCCGACGCGGATGGGCATGCAGTCGCTGTGGGGGATGAAGGTAATCAGGAGGTTCCCCGTTGGCCCGCGGTTTAAAAACCGCGACGGGGGCATATGAACAGAGGAGCCCCTACCAGAGCACTTCGATCCCGTTTATCCTCCTGCAGATCCTGCTGATGTAGTACCCGTGGAGGAGCCTCCGGAGGATGTAGACGGTGCAGCGGTGCCACAGCCACTGCCACCTGCCGGGGCGCCTCAGTTTCCACGTCACGTTATTCCAGGTCATGCCCTAGGAGCTGCGCTACATCCGGATGTACGAGCCGAGCTTGACAGGCTCAACGATTTGGTAGGTTGGCTGGTACGGGCCGAGCAGGATAGACGAGAGAGAGAGGGATTACCCCCGATACCGCTTCCACCGGCTCGAGCACCACATCAGCAGCAGCAGCAGCCGCAGCAACCACATCCAGATTCGGATTCGGATGCATAGACCTGTTGTTGTTTTTATTTTTATTATGGATGTACAAACTTATCTTATATATTTTTGTTATGGATGTACAAAGTTATCTTATATATGTCATATTTATGTTTGTTTTCAGTTATTCGGTTACCTAATGATTGTTGTCTTAAATTGAGATAATACGGAAACAAAATATGTTTTGAATATAATACGGAAACAATATATCCCCTGAATATAATACAGAAACAATATTTGAACGACATAAAATTTTAATCGGAAGAATAAAAAAGTAAAATGTTAAAAACATTAAAGAGCCGGTTTAATCGGAAACAATATTTAATCGATATAATATATTTAAAGAGCCGATTTTTAAAATAGTTGATTTTTAAAAAACAAAAACTTTTTTTAAAAACAAAAAAATTTTCAACCAAAAAACACATCTTAAAAAACTATCCAAAAAACCATACCAAAACCCACCAAAACACCCCTCATTTCAGCAAAAAAAAAAAAAAAAAACCCAACGATAGACGCCTCGTATAGGTCTGTACCCTTCGTATAGGGTTCCTTAAACTTTGTGCCTGACACCATCTGAGACCCCCTTGAATTCAGTGCTTAGACGCCTCGTATAGCCCTATACGAGGCATCTAGGGCACAAAAGTGTCCAAATAAGCGCAGAGGGTGTCCAAATATCTCCTCCCTTAATTTATTTCATTTGAGAAAAACATCACCACACTTTTATACTATGTACAAAGATATAACCAAGACTTGCGAGCATCTATAGACATCTAGAGAACCCTATTGCTCGATCAATAATGTCTTCATATCTACTAGCATGGTTGAACAAGTATAGCAATTCAAAGAATTAAAGAACTAATTAAAACCTGCTATAATACAAAAATTTACATCAAGTTCATGTTGGCCTGACACCCTTTGGGCTTGCAAGAGCATCGTGCACCGGGGTTTGAACTTCTTATCTAGCTGCTGCCACCAAAGAGTTTAGGACAGCCATAGAACTCGCAAAACGAGTACAATAGCAGCAACAGCAACAACAAAACAGTTAACAGATGAGGAATCACCTTCCATAAAGAAAACCATCTCTTATTCATGAACTTAAACATCCTGACGACCAACTTCTTCTTGTAGTAGTTATTAATCTTCACAACGGTCTTGTTATCGGAACTCCTGGTTGTTTTGTTTATCCCATTGAATAGCTCAGCGATCCCATTGTTAGTTAGTTCACCTTTAATGATTCCTTTCTCCTTTAACAGTCTGGCATCCTCGGTGCTATCGATAATACCACTTAATAGATCCATGAATTGTGAAAATGGGGGACTCGAATTCGAATAGTTCATTGCAGTTTCATAAGCAACCAAGTTTCTTAATATTACTTCTGAATTAACATCTAGGGTTATTACCGGTAGATATAAAGCAGCTTCTTCTTCTACAAACTTGATGCCAATTATACCCTCGGTTGTTGACTTAAATGTTATCCCAGCATAGTGGTAAAGGGAGTACACAGATGGTATATTAATCTCCACCACCACAGGAACTTCATTTTTATCAGGAAGCTTTACAACTTTTAGGCCTGAAATGGTCAATATTTTATCCCATGGTATGTCTTGTATAACCTGGACAGGCTTCAAAATTTTTCTACCAATCCCAAACTTCATGGCTATTTTAGTAATTTCACCGATATTATCACAAGCTGAATTCATTCCCTCTTCCATGACCTCTATTTCCTCCGAACTACTTCGGCTTTGTGAACTTTCTTCATCTTGATTCGATCTTTCGGTTTTAGGAAAACCATTTTTGACCATCAAATGGTACATGAGATCCAACAGATGCATGTGGCTTGTTTCATTGTAAGAGTATGACGAAATTGGTGACAATTGGAGGGGAGAGTTTGCTCGACAAAACCGCTCCATCATGAAAAACAGCTCGGATTCATCTTCATCTATTTCAGAAGAATTGGTTTTCAAAGTTCTATAAATTTCATTTAATACAACAAAGGGGATTTGGTTTTCTAACAACATTAGGTCCCTAGAAAGAATGGTGTCTCCCACCATCTTTTTATTTCCATTATCAACAAAATAATCTTGCAAAAGGTTAATTAAGAACAAACCATCTATTGCCATAATCCAAGATAATGTATTGTCATCTAAGTCCAAGTAGCTATGGTAGCAGCCTCGGACAACAGGGTCGAGTTCTTTGAGTTTATCGATTATAATTTCACGAAACTTAATGTTTCCTTGACCGCGGTGGCTTTGGTTGAAAAAAGACTTAGCACAAGAAATCTTGAACCGTTCCATATGATTTAAGTGCGGAACCATATGATGATATGGACCCAAAGCGATCACCTGAGGGAGATAAGCCTCAGGTTTAAAGATGGTAATGGATTTTGGAATATTGAAAACACATATAGGGTTTTTAGGGGAAATGTGAATGGAGACTTCCCTTATGAATTTCTTGCTAATTTGATCAACCCATCTTTTTTCTTTGGAGTCCGAGGAGAAAAATGTGCTTATGATCATGTTTGCACTATGGAGGCCGAAAGAAAAATATAATGTCAATGGTTAAAATGATTAATCCATCATTGCAAGATTATGGCTCATTAATATATAGATTTTGGAATTGCAAGGTCACATCAACATATTGTTGTAACATGTAAGGTGTAACCATTCGTATTACGTCTTTGACATATTCGTACGTACCCTGCCTAATTTTCAAATATGCATGCGTATTATTCTTTTGGTACATTAAAAGTTTAAAACATGTTGGCTAAAGTTCATGTTCATACGTGTCCATAAAAAGTTTCTGAGTTCGTCCATAAAAAGACAAGTGTCCCAAAAAAGTAAATTATTGGGTCAAAGTACATGCATTATTAACTAATTAAGCATGAGGGTAAAATATAATAGACATGCCTATCTTACAAAATTAAAATAATATTCAATCAAACACCCAAAAAACTTAATATATATATATATATATATGAATCAGCAACATGATATATGCATAGCATTTTTTTTTTTTACTTTACACCATCAAAAAAGAATGAAAATGATGTTTCAAATCAAAATAATATAGCTTAAGGAACTACAGATATCTAACTCGAAATTCCAATTTTGAAACTGAAGAGATCGATCGATGAAGAAGGTTTTTCGTCTTTTTTACATTTGATATATATAGGCGTAGAGTACACGCAGGGGCGGATGTACATAGATATAAGGGGTAGCCTCCGCTACGGCTTGACACTTCGGCGGTAGTGTAAAATTAGTGTAAATTTTAGAAAAATTTGATGTTTTTTCGATTTCGTTACCGCTTATTTATAAAATGTTACCGCTTGGCGCGAATCCTAAATCCGCCACTGAGTACACGTACTAGAAGTACTAAATGAGAAGAAAGAGAGTCCCATAATTCTCTTCTCACAGTTGACTTTCAAATTATACTATTAACCAGTGGCGGATCTTGCCAGTTGAACATCACAGGGATGAAAGACACGGGCACTAAAAAATGCCCAGGCCAAACATAGCATATATAAAAAATTTCGATCGAAATGCGGAAAATTAGCACTACGGCCAAAAACTTACCAGGGCCGTGGCCCTGACACGGGCCTTCTAAGAACCGCCCCTTCTATTAACTAAAACCATGTGTGAAATTAATATCGAAACCAATGTGTATTTGTTTGGATGAATAACAGATAACTGAAATCCCAAAACTGAGAAAAATCTATGGAGATTAACAACAAAAAGAAGGAAACTAACACAATGGGTTTTAATAGAACCTAGCTATATCAATATGTACATCTCTAATACGCATTGATACACAATTTTATATTCTTGCTGGTAAAATATCCCGTGCGCTACGGCGGAATGTCATGTTGTAAATTAAACTCGATTAAAATCATTAGATAAAGAAACACCCATGACGAAATGTAGATAAAAACACATGTGGTGGTATATTTGCAAATAACCAAAAGTTATTCGGCAATTAAACTCGAGTAAAACCATGACATATCTAAATTTGTTACAATTAATAAACAAATTCAACATATAGAATCAGATAAAACTATAATTATTATAAAACTCAAAACAAGTATAGAAAATATAACACACACGTATTTGATAAAAGCATAGGAAAAAAAAATGAGTTTGAAGTTCATAATTATTTAATTTCCTATTTGGTTTATAAAAATTAAAGTAAAATGTCTATATTTCATTTGACTAAAGTGTAAAAAAGATAACTTTTGGTGCAAAACAAAAAGGACGTAAGATTTTTGAAGTTAGTGTGATGCATAGTTATTAAAGGCACGAGAAAATGTAGATAAATGTAGATGCTACTATACTCATAAAATGTAGATGCTACTATACTCATAAATCTATTGATTTGGTAAATTATACATAAATGTAGATGCTACTATACTCATAAAATGTTCCCGTGTTATGATTATTAACATATTTTAACACCTATACTCTTTAACACGCAGTTGGTTCTCATTAACAAATAAATACGAAAAAATCACATGTCGTTTTATATAATATATTATACTTTATATAATATATACAATAATTCATTTTATATAAAACGAAATGATGCATTAAATATGGGAAAAAAGTTAAATTACAATATAAATTTTTTTTGTTCTTTATTATTTATGTTGTATGTTGTACTTAAAGTCTTGAATTTAAGACCCTCAAATCTAAATGTACCTAAGGGCTTTTATCTTTTGTCAATGGGTCACCAATCTCATTGGTAAGTAACAAACATATAAGCAATCTATAAATCTCTAATATTTTTTTAGTACACCACATTTTTCGTCTTATTTGTAACATTTTTCAACTTTGTTTAATATTACTAACTTGACTTTGTGTCTTCTTTTTATTTTTGATAGTGTCATGCACAGTTGTCATAAGCAAAAACCGATTCTTTTAAGTACAATCGAACCTTTGATAGTGATTGTGTTTGACTTTTATTAATAATCATTTGCTAAACATCAAAGTGTTCTTTATTTATAAAATATGCAAACATTTTAAATATGGAAATGATGTTTAATTATCATTCAATATTTCATTAAAATAATAATAATAACAATACAAAAAAGGTAATAATTATTATATTAATTTATTTAAAAAAGAAAATACAATTTAAACTATATTGATTTCGTAATATATATATAGGGTAAGGTTCATGCGAGAACCACCTTTATTGCGAGAACCGCGAGAACCAATGTGAACACAACCTAAAATAGCTAAAAAAAAACCTAAAAAAACCTAACCCCCCCCCCCAAAGCTAAATGCTAAAAACTAAACCCCCCAAAAACCTAACCCCCTCCCCCCACCCCAAAAACCTAAACCCCCCTCCCCCACCCCCCAAAAACCTAAACCCCCCCCCCCCCCCGCTAAAAAGCTAAAAACTAAACCCCCAAAAAACCTAAAAAAATCTAAAAAAATCTAAAAAATTTTTTTTTTACTATTTTTTAAGTTAAAATCGCTACTTTTAGAAGCAAAAAAAAAAAATTAAATTTTTTTTTTTTTTTGCTACTAAAAGTAGCGATTTTTTTATAAAAAAAAAAAAAAAAATTGTGTGTTTTTTAGCTATTTTTAGGTATTTTTGGTTGTTTTCACATTGTTTCTCGCGGTTCTCGCAATAAGGGGTGGTTCCTAACGGATCTTTGTCCTATATATATATATATATATACTACTTTATAATACATATAGGAAGGACTTCTTAAAGTCCATAAAAATTCCCTTCAAACACCCCTAAAACATGGTTTACAACCCTTTAAAGCACAAAATAATTTACACTTCCAATTATGCCCCTCCAAAACTTTTAGCTTTTACCCAGATCCATCATCAGCCGTCCATTTCCTTTATGTCTTCACACGGATCGTGATCTGACGGATGATGTATTTTTCACTCGGATCCACCTTTCCCCTTCCTTCTCTCTCATCTCTCTCACAACTCACATCTCACCAGATCTCATCCGCCCCCAACTCCATGCTTTCTCTCTCCCAGGCGATTTCCAGATCTAGGGTTTCAATAACCCTGAATCGTTCATTTTCTCTCAATCCGACAGAAGATCCAGTGGGGTTGACCTCTAGGTACCGTTTTAAACCACATCTAAAGTTTTTGTTTGTTATTTGAGTCTGATATGTTTGTTATTTGTGTTGAATCGTTCATTTTCTCTCAAATCTGACAGAAGATCCACTGGGTTTTTCTCTATTCGGCACAAGATCCACTGTGGATGACATCTAGGTACCGTTATAAAACCACATCTAATGTTTTTTGTTTGTTATTTGAGTCTGATTTGGATCTGGTTAAAATTCTGTTTGCGAGGCAATGCTTGAATGGGTCTCTGACATGATGGAAAAGGATTTGATTCTTGTTGGTGCAACTGGTATAAACCATCTTCTCCGAGATCGGTTGCTGCTTATGTTAATCCTTATCGTCTTCTGTTCAGATCTTGTTTTAATACCGGTAATCGTTTAATCTAGCTTTAGTTTACTTTGTATCTGTTGTTGAATCTGTTGTTTTTGGTTGATTTTAGGTGTTAAAATCATGTTTTATATGTTGAATTTGTTCAGATCTGCGTGGAAGGATGTGCGAACCGAGATCTAGAGTTAGATCTGGAGAAAGTTTTGGATGATTCTGGATTTGTTATTGTGTTGCGCACACACACACTTATACGTACACTTATATTTATACAGACACAAATATATACGCACATATTGATGTATGAAGTTAATTTTGTTCGTGATAATCTCAGGTGAAGTACTCAACGGAACCCGAAAACCCTACGAAATGTTAGTTTTCCGATTATTATTCTTATATTATGTCCTAATCGTTGATCGCTAGGGTTTATAGCTCTGTAATTTAATATTGTGTTCGTTGTTGATGTTCGATCAGCTTGCAAAGCTAGAGGTTCAGATCTCAGGTGTCACTTTAAGGTGCGCTAATTTTAGTTATTGAATTTTTCGTTTCGATTTCGATTTGTTACTGATTGTTAACAATTTTAACGTTACGAACGCGTAAATTATTGTGACATATGTTGTATCTATGTGTGTGTTGCTAATTTAGAGTTTGAACATTTTTATTGTAGAACACTAGAGAAACCGCACATGCTATACGAGAATTGCCATTGGTTAATAATAGTTTAGTGTTGTTATGAACATACTAATTATTGTTTTAGATGTTGTATCTATCTGTATGTTGCAAATTTAGGTTTTAAGCATTTTTATATTATAGAACACTAGAGAAACAGCACATGCTATATGCAAGTTGCCGCTGATTATTAACAGTTTAACATTACGAATGCATAAATTGTTGTTCTAGATGTTGCTTTGATTTGTGTGTTGCTAATTTATGTTTTGAACATTTTGTTTTAGAAGACGGACTGCACAACTGAAGAATCGCCATTCGAATGGCCAAGGACGTTGGCCTGCTAAATCTGCCAAGATTATTCTTGATTTGCTGAAGAATGCTGAGAGTAACACTGAAGTAATGATCTAAGTTTCACTTATATGTTGTTCTAATTTGGTTTTTTAAGTTATGTATAAAAGCATAATGTACTAACCTATTGATTTTAAAAGTAACTGGGTCGGGTCGTGTCGTGGCGTTAAACGACTGCAAACGCGGCAGCAAATGGCTGCGTTTTTACACCCATTTGCTGCTGCATTTGCAGCCGTTAAACGGCTGCAAAAACGTAGCCGTTTAACGGCGCGTTTACGGCGCAGCAGCAAACGGGTGTAAAAACGCAGTCGTTTGCTGCTGCGTTTGCAACCGTAAGCGCGCCATTAAACGGCTGCAAACGCGGCAGCAAACGGCTTCGTTTTTACGCCCGTTTGCTTCTGCGTTTGCAGCCATAAACGCGCCGTTAAACGGCTGCAAACGTGGCAGCAAACAGCTGCGTTTTTACACCCGTTTGCTGCTGCGTTTGCAGCCGTAAACGCGCCATTAAATGGCTGCAAACGTGGCAGCAAACGGGTGCAAAAACGCAGCTGTTTGCAGCCGTTTAACGACGCGTTTACGGCTGCAAACGCAGCAGCAAACGGGTGTAAAAAGCGCAGCTGTTTGCTGCTGCGTTTGCAGCCGTAAACGTGCCGTTAAACCGCTGCAAACGGGTGCAAAAACGCAGCCGTTTGCAGCCGTTTAACGGCTGCAAACACAGCACCAAATGGGTGTAAAAACGCAGCAAGAACGAGAACTACCCTACTCGGTATACCCAACCCGGAACTGGTTCCTACCCTACTTGACCTGTGAATACATACCAGTACCAGAACCGGTGTCGAAAAAGGAACCAGACTGGACCCGGTTTCACCTCTACCCAGTCAAAACCTGGACCCAAATCGGCCAAAACCCCCAGCCAAACCGATAAAAAACCCAAACGTACTCGGAACCGGTTCCTACCATACCCATACCTGGTTCCTACCCGTTTTAGATTCTAAATAAACCTGATTTGTGCCTCTCTAGCAGTGTGTGATAAATAGTTTTGAATTTTTAACATATCATTGCGAGTAAACTCAATTCAACTTTCATGTTGACTGACATCTTGAAGAAGGTAATCTAAAAATAGTTATTTTATTCGTTAATCGCAGTGAGAAGTAAGCAAGACAAGAATAAAGTTTGATAATGATGATGATAGTGTTAGCTGTTTGCTGCAGTGTATTGTTCATGTGAACAAGTTGGATTCAAAAAGAGACTATTGTTGTATTTTGATGGGAGAAATGAATATGTAAAACTGTTCTTATTACCGAATTTCCTTGTGATGGTATAGTGTTTAAAATTTGTGGGAATATCAAGTTTAGTATTATCAAGTATTTACCTTTCTTTGCTTTTGGTGCAAACTTTTAATATACAACTACTAAGGCTGCCATAGTGGGAATTCAGTTGGTATTGGTTTTGTTTGTTATGGTACATTAGGACAATCAATCACTATAGCAAACAAAAGAAAAAAAAAAACAAATGCCTAAATGTTGCAGGTTTTTTTTTTTTTTTTTTTGAATCAATATATAAATAAAACAAATAAGAATTTAAAAAAAATATAACCAAGTATAATACAATAAACTTATTCTTTGTAAATGTTCTATGCATAGAACAAAATCACAGATGCTGCTTTTTATATTCCACAATTTAAGTAATTAAAATATATTGCAATAATTAGTTAGTCATGGCTGATTAATTAAACATGATTCGATTGTATACCAACCGATCGAACTTCAAACTTCAGAACCCTCGACCCAGTTCACATATATAGATCATTAGCCCAAAAATCGACAAAAATAGCTAACCCAATAGAAAGCTTTTTTAAAAAAAATAAAGATAGCTAACCCACTAGAAAACTTTAAAAAATAAAGAGTAAATTGCACCAATAGTTCGTTGGGTGAAGTTTCACCATTAGTCCGCAATTTTTCAGAATGTCTTTGAGGTTTGCTTGGTTGTTACTCTGATAGTTTCTAAAATGGAAGGATGTTAGTTTTCTCAGTTAATTGAATGTGAAATAATAAAATAAACCTTATCACTAGAAAATAATATATTAACCGCACCCTCACACACCCATTCCCTCTTTTCCAACCCATCAGCACCACTGCCACTTTTGCCCACCTCCCACCCACCCACGCCACCCACCCAAATATCAATGCATTATCCTCAAAAGTAAAACAATAAACACAATTAACTTTTGTAAACTATTATATGTAAACGAAACTAACTGAACTACTATACAATTTATCAAGGAATGATTAATCAAAGCATGATATTATATAGTGGTAATATAATAATCTTCATTGTATTGCCCAAATAGTGGGTACACCCTTAAGGACTCAAAAGTCTTTTGAGTATAATGCAAACACAGTTATAACTTAGTTGTACATTATAAATAATGAAGATGAATTAAGATGTTACTAAATGTTCTATGCTAGGGGTGTTGAAAAAGCTCATGGCTCGCTCGAAAAAAGCTCGTTTTGTTTTCAAGCTGAGCCGAGCTAGCTCGTTTTGTAATCGAGCCGAGCTCGAGCTATGATGGCTCGACGTGGAACAAGTTAGCAACAGCAAAGAAAGATTACCTTCAAGCCGCAGTTCAAATAAATGAATTTCATGTTTTATTTATCTTTAAGAATCTTTTTTATTCAAAGAGTTTGAATTAGAGTGTAGAATGACAAGGTGGTTTTGTATACCCAGAAAGAAAGGTGAGATTTTTATTTTTCTTCTCACAAAAGGGGATCATTAAAGTTGGTATGTTTTGAAGGGTCGTGTAAAAGTAATTTACTTTCTTTGGGGGCATTTATAATGTTGTTTATGTATCTGGGTTGATGATTGATGAACCAATAGTGAATATCATTAACAACTGGTTATATTAAGACTATATTGAAGATCTCAATAGTGAATATCGTCAACAACCTTCCAATGACAATTACTGGTCTCATCGTTTCATCCGGATAAAATTCCAAGTTTCTTTGAGTTCGGGACTTTAAGAAAATCAAAACAACAAATAATAGACTCTTGTAAACTATCATATAAATAAAAAAACTAACAGAGGTATTCTTCAGTATATCAATACAAGATAATTGATAAACAAATAGAATGTTTTTTTAAATGTAACAGAGTACCAATTTTCAGCAAAACATGTTTAAATTTATGCTTTTTAACCTCAGTAAGCAACATACGAAACACTATACTTGGAAAACATCCTTTATTGAGATATATAACTGTAAGGTTTATGGCATAGATAAAACAAAGTTATGCTACGAATAAGAAAACTAACAGAAAATGAGTATCGGCGCTGAAGCCGGTAACCGGCCGTCACATAATAACCACCAAAAGCCATCACGAAACCACCAATCACTGAACACCGCTGATTCTCCGCCCCTGAAGAAGGCTGCAACGGACCCTTACGTTCTGCTACACTACCATCATCTTCGTCGCACGCCACATCGGAAACTACATCCCCGTACATAGCCCTAAACTCACCAACCTAAGTGATATGTCTCCCGCCGCATCGCGCGGGTAAACGACTAGTATATATATATATATATATATATATATATAGGATTAGTTTCAAACGTGAACAAAATCCCAAGAGTGAACTGCGTGAACTGATCTGGACCATTGATTATTATGATCTTGATTATTAAATTGAATGGCATGATGGTAATTATTTGATTAATTGTTACTCTTTAATTAAATGAATTAGGGTATATGTGTAATTTCCATTTTAGATTGATTGCATTAATCTCGTTCTCTCTCACAAATCAACATATTCAAACCTTATTCAACATCCAACTTTCTCTCACAAAAAAAACCCTCATCTCAGAACTCGCTGCCATCAAAACAACCATTCGTCTCAGTTTGCAACCGCTGAAGAGGAACAGATTTTATCGCCAGCGATAAAGAGGAACAGCGGGATCTGATTTTTATTAAATTGAATGGCATTAAAACAACCCTTATCTCAGATCTCGCGGGTAAACCCTCATCTCAGATCCGACGAAACAATGGCGGCAGCCGCAACTACTGGCAGCAGTATATCGGACCAACGGCGGCAGCCGCAACAGGTGGTGGAAGAGGAAACATTGGGTCGTGTTTCAGCAACAGAGGAGATAACTCATTTTTCCTGCGAGTAACGGACTCCGTCGCAACGGAAAAGCTCACCGGCTACGGCATCGAGGAAAAAAACAGGGGATCTTCGCCGTTTTAAATTATTTTGTTTCAAACTTCTGAAGAAAAAAAAAAGATCGAAAGAGGAAGTAGTGATACTTATGAGATAAGGTATTCTCTACTTCTCTTTTATACAAGGTAGATGAATTAGATCGTATTTGTCTTGTATACTTTTGGTACATACACTACAAAATGTTCACATACGGTGTTATTGGAGTTTTTGTTTCCTATTCTTTGTGTTTGCTAAAGCGTAACTGTTGTAACTGAACATGAACACTTGCTAAGTTAAAAAAAAATGTTAGTTGTATCTAAAAATAAAGTAAATGTAACCATTGCTAAACCCAATTCCTATTCCTTATTCCAAGATTTGTGTTTGTTATGTTCTGTTTTGAGGCGCGTGTACACATGTGTATTCTGTTTTTACTCTTTTTCTAATGAGATGTACACATGTGTATAGCGTCTGTTTTTGTGATATCTCAGATTTTTTTTTTGTGTATTGAATGTGTAAAGTTGTTGATGTACTCTTGTGAATTATGCAAAGTATTAGCTGCTGAGTTTTTTGTTCAATTTTTTTATTTTGCTCTGTTTTTAATGCGAAGTACACATGTGTATCCTGATTTTCCTCTGTTTTTAATGTGATGTACACATGTGTATAGCGTCTGGTTTTGTGATATCTCAAAATTTTTTGTGTATTGAATGCGTAAAGTTTGTTAATGTACATGATGTGTGCAAAATGCAACATATAAATTACATCAATTGAGGCATAAAACTAACCCTTTTTTAGTACTAATGTTGGAAAAAGTGTGCTTTTGTCTTCCTTTTGTATTTTCATGATTAAATGAGCTCAAATTAACAAAAGGAGCAAAAAGACAGCAAAATCTAACATAAATACAAGAAAAGGAACAAACGTGACATGCCCGACCCCACGACAGCATCTTCCCAAGCAAAACAAGAAGACAGAAGACTGAACACGCCCCGTGCTCAGCCAGCACGGGGGCGTGCCCAAGTGTCAGCAGAAAAGACAAAGTGGTAGAAGCTTCTATTTCCCACCACGGGGCCGTGCTCAGCGGACACAGGGCCGTGGTCAACTATAAGATTCGCACAATCTAGGCAAATCTTCATAGTACAAAGATTCTTCTGCACACGGGGTCGTGCTCAGCGGACACGAGGGCGTGGTCAATTAATAAGACAAACTACAATTAATGAAGACAGAGAAGGATGTGGACACGGGGCCGTGCCAACTGGACACGGGGCCGTGCCCGAGCTTCTGTTCAGCCTATAAATAGGAGTGCTTGGCTCAAGCTCAAACCATCCCTTGGCACACCACCTCTCTCACACTTCACCCACCACCCACCACCACTATAACACCATCATCCACCACCATCATCCATTATCCATCATAGAGTGTGTGAGTCGTTTCGGGATCCAAGATTGATCGTAAGAGTTCTTGACAATCAAGGCCATGTTTGCCTAAGTCTCTTACATCACTTGGTGAAGACAAGTGTCTAGTGTAATACTTTTTATTTCTAATCTTTTCGCACTTTTTACTTGGTTTTGTATTAATGACTTTAATAACTAGTTTCTTATGTTGAAGGTGATTCTTTCTTATCGTTTGTCCGTGGTGTCTTGGCATTATTTTACTGTCTATATAAAATAAAAGATTTTCACCATTCATATCTCCACGGTCTATATGGAGGTATGTTGGCTACCTGGTCGGGGGTTAAGGGAACGGTTTGGTAAGAGTCTTGCCATTGTTCAGCGTTTAGAGGTCCTGCAATGGACCTGGGTCAAATTTAGTAGGACCTCCTTCAATGCTTAACAGTATTGGATGGCGGGGGTCCAAACTCTTTGATCCCCTCATAAGTTAACTACTATTAATACTATAACCCGGCTATTTAGGACTGTATCCCTGCTGACTCAGACTACTTAGTCGAGGGTAACGTCACCTCCAAAAGAGGGGCCTACCATAATTTTCATTAATAACTTAATTAATTATCTTTCAATAATCCGACCCTTTAGGATTATATCCTTGCTGGCTCAAACTACTGGGTTGAGGGTAACGTCACCTTCAAAAGAGGGGCCTACTACAATAACTAAGATAATCTCTTAAAATAGTGCAAAAGTGCGGAAATAATCAAAGGTTACACTATACACGAATGGGAATCCCCCATTCATATCTCCACGTTCTATATGGAGGTATGTTGGCTACCTGGTCGGGGATTAAGGGAACGGTTTGATAAGAGTCTTGCCATTGTTCAGCGTTTAGAGGTCCTGCAATGGACCTGGGTCAAATTTAGTAGGACCTTCTTCAATGCTTAACGGTATTGGATGGCGGGGGTCCAAACTCTTTGATCCCCTCATAAGTTAACTACTATTAATACTATAACCCGGCTATTTAGGACTGTATCCCTGCTGACTCAGACTACTTAGTCGAGGGTAACGTCACCTCCAAAAGAGGGGCCTACCATAATTTGCATTAATAACTTAATTAATTATCTTTCAATAATCCGACCCTTTAGGATTGTATCCTTGCTGACTCAAACTACTGGGTTGAGGGTAACGTCACCTTCAAAAGAAGGGCCTACTACAATAACTAAGATAATCTCTTAAAATAGTGCAAAAGTGCGGAAATAATCAAAGGTTACACTATACACGAGTCGGAACCAAGTGATTCATCTTGTCTATCTGTTTTTCTTTTATTTTTATTTTCAGCATTTTAGTTAGTTTTTATTTTCTTAGTTTAAAACATTTTTCTAAACTTTTGATTTGATTAGACGTTGTGGATAAACCGGTACTAAAAGCTCTTGTGTCCTTGGACGACCTCGGTATCTTGCCAACACTATACTACGCTCACGATGGGTGCACTTGCCCATATGTGTGTTTAGTGTTAGTAAATATCGTGTTTTATAAATTTAAAACTTGGCTAAAAAAAGTGTTAAAAGGGCTTAAAATATACACCTAATATATATAACACTTCACACGCATCAAGTTTTTGGCGCCGTTGCCGGGGACACAAGGATTTTAAGAAAGTTAGGAATCAGCGGCCTAATCGGTTTTCTTATTTTTCAATTTTTTTTAGGATTTTTCTTAATTTTTAAGCTTCTGCAGAACTCAGCACGGGCCGTGTCTGGTCGGACACGGGCCGTGTCCAGCCTTGTTACTGGCAGTTTTTATTTTTCGAGTTACAGAGAGCTGAACACGGGGCCGTGTCGGTGCAACACGGGGCCGTGCCCAACTCCCAGTAACAAGGGATCCGGAAAACAATCACTGTAACTCCAACCACGGGCCGTGTTCACTGAACACAGGGCCGTGGTGAACCTTCTGACCAATGTTCTTTTCTGTTTTTGTTTCAGGACTGGGAACCCAGACGCCACATTTGAACTTTCTACATAGTGCATGAGCTCCAGTTCTAGTTGAGACATAAAAGAACCTCTAGAAGAACCCGAACACTTTCTCAGAAAAAGACTTAAAGCTAAAAACCAAGAGAAGGTTTCGGGGGACCCACTTCCAATGGCGGACCAACGTACCCTCATTGATTACCTACGCCCCACTGTGGGTAATCTTGGCGCCGCTATCAATGCACCAAATGTCAAGGCAAATAACTTCGAACTTCGGCCGCATTTGATACAAATGCTCCAAAACTCCGCAACCTTCCATGGGCTTGCGGACGAGGATCCCCGTCTACATATTACTAATTTCTTAGAAATATGTGATACCTTTCGGATCAACGGAGCATCAAACGACGTTATTCGCCTTCGGACGTTTCCATTTTCACTAAAAGACCGAGCTAAGGCTTGGCTTAACACCCTCCCAGTTGGCTCGGTAAACACCTGGGATGAACTAGCCCAAAAGTTTCTATATAAGTATTTCCCCCTGCTAAAACGGCTAAATTAATGACTGAAATTAATACATATTCAAAAGAGGATGGGGAATCCTTATATGAAACTTGGGAAAGGTTCAAGGAGCTACTAAGAAAGTATCCTCATCACGGTCTTGCGGTATGGCAACAAGTATCCACTTTCTACAATGGGTTGTTGCCACACACAAGGCAAACACTTGATTCTAGCTCCAGGGGACTTTTAGGTAATCGTCGCCCAAATGAAATATATAATCAAATTGAGGAAATTGCTCAAACCAATTTTCAATGGCACACTCCCCGAGGCAATAAATCTATTGCCCCGGGCGCCCATAAGGTTGATGAAAGCACTTCTTTACAAGCCCAAATCGAAGCCCTTTCTTCAAAAATAAAAAAAATTAGAAATGACAAACACGGTTTCGGTTATGGCTTGTGAAGGGTGTGGTGGGCCACATGAAAATTGGAGTTGTGTGAAAGAATTAGATGAACAAACGGAAACGGTAAACTACATTGATAACAGACCTAGGCCGTCGGGTCCTCCAACGGGTACCTACAACCAAGGATGGCGTAACCACCCAAACCTTGGTTGGAGAGATCCCGGCAATAGTAGTAACCAACAAAACCAACGACTTAACTTTCAACAACCGCAAAACTTTTCTCAACAACAAGGTGGACGAGAAAGGCTTGAAGATACTGTATCTCGCCTCATCTCCGACACCGAAAAGAAAAACTCGGATCGATTTCAGCAATTGGAATCGAATTTTAGAAATCAACAAGCTAGCATTCAAAACATTGAAAAACAATTAAATCAAGTAGCTCAGAATTTCTCTGAGAGACCACAAGGCGCGTTACCTAGCAATACCGAAACCAACCCAAAAGCACAAATACATCTCATCACATTGAGAAATCGAACCGTGGGTCCCGAGGAGGCTCCATTACCGTCAGATGAAAGAAGCCAGTCCAGCCAAACCACGACTCCACCCGCACCCCGACCAAAAAAGGCTTCTTTACCAAATCAAGAGCCCACCAAGACTCCTCCAATTCCATACCCCGGTAGGTTAAATCGTCAAAAGACCGATGAGCAATTCGCAAAGTTTGAAAATTTGCAAAAACAATTGCATGTTAATATTCCTTTTATTGAAGTCCTTACCCAAATGCCTAAATATGCAAAATTTATGAGGGACTTCCTCACTCATAAAAGGAAAATTGAATCATTGGAATTAGTTAACTTAGGCGAAGAATGCTCCGCCTTAGTACTCAACAAACTCCCACAAAAGAAAATTGATCCTGGAAGCTTCACGATTCCTTGCTCTATTGGGGAATCCCCCGTTCGTAATGCATTAGCCGATCTTGGGGCTAGCATTAACCTCATGCCCACATCAATGTTCAAACGACTCGGCCTAGGAACAACGATCCCTACAAAGATGAGCATACAACTAGCCGACAGATCCGTCAAATTTCCACAAGGTGTCGCTGAAAATCTATTGGTCAAGGTTGGCAACTTCGTTTTCCCAACCGACTTTGTCATCCTAGACATGGAAGAAGACGCCAATGTCCCTCTCATTCTCGGGAGGCCATTTCTAGCCACCGCCCAAGCAGTGGTGGATATGAATGACGGAACACTAACATTGAAGTTTGGGGACGAGGAAGTGAAATTTGGAGTGGGAAAAAGAGTAGAAGACGAAGACCCGGTCAACTACATGAAGGTCATAGACTCAAGCTTGGATGACGCTCTCCAACGGTGTAACATGGGATGCGAAACATCCCACTTGAGTTACATATGACCAGGCTTTGGGTCTAGCCAAGGACCCTTATAAACGTGGCGCACCACGGAGGCACTCCGCGGAACTATCCTTAGTTTAATATATATTAGTTTTTATGTTTTCTAGTTAATTTTCAGGAATAAAACACGCTTGAGATGACAAAGGATGCAAGGGAAACTTGAACCAGCACCCCATGCAGGAAAACAAGACCATCCGACAAAAATTCTTCATTACAGCAAGTTCGGCACGGGCCCTGTCCGCCCAACACGGCCCCGTGCTGCATAGTCTGCAGAAAAGACCCAGTTCAGGTAACTGGACACGGGCCGTGTTCACCCAACACGCCCCCGTGTCTAGGCTTCTGTTTCTCTTGATTTAATTTTGTTACTGGCACTTGAACACGGGGCCGTGCCCGGACAACATGGGGTCGTGTTCAGCGTCCAGTAACATAAAATTTTTGCTTTTTACACCTTTTTACACATTCAATCAACCTAAAAACTTATTTTTGGGACACATTGAGGACAATGTGTAATTTAAGTGTGGGGGGATGCTAAAACCTTGAATCTTGCAAGTCCTAAATACAAGCCTTACACAAAACTCTATTGGAACCGCTAATCACCCCAAATTTTTTTCAAAAATTTTCATTTTTTTACTTGTCTAGGTTTAATTCGGGAATTTCAAGTTCTAAAAAGTTTATATTTTTACAAATTTACAACCGATAGCGTCGTGATAAAAAGAACCAACATAAGAAAATTATGAAAAGGCATAACAAGCTTAGTTAAAATTTAATTATATATACTTGATCACATAAAAACCCATTCCCACAAAAGTGAGTTTTAAGCCTTTATTGAGCATACAAATATATATCTTTAAATTAAATGCTCATTTTTCGTTTCTTGTGTGAATAGCCGCTTGGTTCTTACGACTCTAGAACTTGCCACGACGATACATTCCCGGTCCTTACCAACTTAAACCCGAGTAAGTAAATGATGGAGGCATTAGGACTAACCCTTTTTATTTCTACACCATTATTTTTTTTTATCACCTACCCAAAATCCCCCTAGTTAGCCCCTTTGAGCCTAAACCTTTTCATTTCATAACCCAAACCAAACACCCTTTCACCCACCAAAACCTTTTTCATTTTTAACCCTTTGTTTTAGTAACTAGCTCGGTTTTTCGTACGACTTTTCAAAAAAAAAAAAGTGTTGATGATGAAGCAAAAAGAAATAAACAAGCAAATTTATCAAAAATAACTTTGTTTGGAAAAAAAGCTTCATAAAAAATATATATATATATAAAAAGTTGAAAAATAGAAAGTCCTACGAAAACCGATGTTTTTTACGATTTTCGCCTTTTCTACTAACCACTAACCACTAACCCAACCACCTACCTTTAACCCAAGCCTAACTCTTCACCCAAAAAGTCCTCTTGATATTTACAAAGGTATATAGTTAAAAAGGAGGAGGATTGATTGCTTGGCAAGCCTATGGTAGGAGTAAGTTCCATGCCGCTCTCAAGTGATCCACTAAAATACATTTTCGGCCGAGTGTTGAGTGATCCCCCGTGAGGTATGTGAACTTGTATATAAAGAAAATTTTAAAGAGGCATGTTATGCCCTAATAAGTAATTTGTCTTATGAAAAGTTTTAAATAAATCATGATGAATAGGATTGTAAATAAATAAAAATAAAACTTAATAAAGAATATTGGAAATCCCGACACTCTATGACAAGCCCAAAAACGTTCTCTTCTACCCATTCCATTTGGGTGTGTAAAGCCACATTGTAAAGAGTTTTGCTTGAGGACAAGCAAAGATTCAAGTGTGGGGGTATTTGATGTGTGCAAAATGCAACATATAAATTACATCAATTGAGGCATAAAACTAACCCTTTTTAGTACTAATGTTGGAAAAAGTGTGCTTTTGTCTTCCTTTTGTATTTTTAGGATTAAATGAGCTCAAATTAACAAAAGGAGCAAAAAGACAGCAAAATCTAACATAAATACAAAAAAAGGAACAAACGTGACATGCCCGACCCCACGACAGCATCTTCCCAAGCAAAACAAGAAGACAGAAGACTGAACACGCCCCGTGCTCAGCCAGCACGGGGGCGTACCCAAGTGTCAGCAGAAAAGACAAAGTGGTAGAAGCTTCTATTGCCCACCACGGGGCCGTGCTCAGCGGACACGGGGCCGTGGTCAACTATAAGATTCGCACAATCTAGGCAAATCTTCATAGTACAAAGATTCTTCCGCACACGGGGTCGTGCTCAGCGGATACGGGGGCGTGGTCAACTAATAAGACAAACTACAATTAATGAAGACAGAGAAGGATGTGGACACGGGGCCGTGCCCACTGGACACGGGGCCGTGCCCGAGCTTCTGTTCAGCCTATAAATAGGAGTGCTTGGCTCAAGCTCAAACCATCCCTTGGCACACCACCTCTCTCACACTTCACCCACCACCCACCACCACTATAACTCCATCATCCACCACCATCATCCATTGTCCATCATAGAGTGTGTGAGTCGTCTCGGGATCCAAGATTGATCGTAAGAGTTCTTGACAATCAAGGCCACGTTTGCCTAAGTCTCTTACATCATTTGGTGAAGACAAGTGTCTAGTGTAATACTTTTTATTTCTAATCTTTTCGCACTTTTTACTTGGTTTTGTATTAATGACTTTAATAACTAGTTTCTTATGTTAAAGGTGATTCTTTCTTATCGTTTATCCGTGGTGTCTTGGCATTATTTTACTGTCTATATAAAATAAAAAAATTTCACCATTCATATCTCCACGGTCTATATGGAGGTATGTTGGCTACCTGGTCGGGGATTAAGGGAACGGTTTGATAAGAGTCTTGCCATTGTTCAGCGTTTAGAGGTCCTGCAATGGACCTGGGTCAAATTTAGTAGGACCTTCTTCAATGCTTAACGGTATTGGATGGCGGGGGTCCAAACTCTTTGATCCCCTCATAAGTTAACTACTATTAATACTATAACTCGGCTATTTAGGACTGTATCCCTGCTGACTCAGACTACTTAGTCGAGGGTAACGTCACCTCCAAAAGAGGGGCCTACCATAATTTGCATTAATAACTTAATTAATTATCTTTCAATAATCCGACCCTTTAGGATTGTATCCTTGCTGACTCAAACTACTGGGTTGAGGGTAACGTCACCTTCAAAAGAAGGGCCTACTACAATAACTAAGATAATCTCTTAAAATAGTGCAAAAGTGCGGAAATAATCAAAGGTTACACTATACACGAGTCGGAACCAAGTGATTCATCTTGTCTATCTGTTTTTCTTTTATTTTTATTTTCAGCATTTTAGTTAGTTTTTATTTTCTTAGTTTAAAACATTTTTCTAAACTTTTGATTTGATTAGACGTTGTGGATAAACCGGTACTAAAAGCTCTTGTGTCCTTGGACGACATCGGTATCTTGCCAACACTATACTACGCTCACGATGGGTGCACTTGCCCATATGTGTGTTTAGTGTTAGTAAATATCGTGTTTTATAAATTTAAAACTTGGCTAAAAAAAGTGTTAAAAGGGCTTAAAATATACACCTAATATATATAACACTTCACACGCATCAGTACACTTGTGAATTATTCAAAGTATTAGTTGCTAAGTTTTTTTTGTTCTGTTATAGGAGATGCCGTTAACGAGAAAAGTGGAGATGGAAGGTCGATAAGGATGATTCACGTATGAGGTCGATAAGGATGATTCACATATGTTTGTTTGCCTGGTCGATAAAGATGATTCAGCATACAACGTGGCGAATAGTTGTAAAAGATTATTTTTTTTTTGTTTTTTCGATTATGCTGGGTTTATTTTTTTTACGAAACTGGAACTTGTAATTATATGTTTTTTTTTTTGTTTGGTTTGGAAAACATTATGGAACTTGTAATTTGTTAAATATAAAATAGTTTTACAGGTATTGTTTCTATGTATGTATTATGTAGCTAATTACACATATGTACGATGCTGAGTACACATGTGTATTGTTCTATTTATATCCAAGTACACATGTGTATACCGTTTAAATATGAAGGTTACGTGGATCTTAAAAATCAAAATTTGAATTCTGGTGATGAAATCTGAAATAAAAATTAAAATTGAAATCCGGTGATTTGTTGTCTGTTTTGATAATTATTTTATTAATAAATAAAACATAATGTGGATAATGAATTTAAAATAGGAAAGATGTAACTTAATTCAATTATTAAAATAATGATTTAAATCTAATTTTTTATATAATTACAATCCTACCCTTAACAACTAAAAAGGAAATCAAGGGTCGAGATCTGTTCACGCAGTTCACTCTTGGGAGGTTGTTCACACTGGAACCCTACCCTATATATATAATATATAGGGGAAGGTTCATTTGAGAAGAAAATTTAATGTGAGAAGAAAAAGAAGAAATGGCATATTAGTAAAATATTATTTCATTTATAATTCATATCACTAATTTTTCTCTCTTTAATTAAATAGTCAACTAATCATTAATTATCCTACATATAATCTACAAAACCTACACATTTCAAAATTTTCCTACATTAAAAAAAACAGTAACAAGGTACAAAACGCCATGTATCTTAAAACGCATTGTATACTAAAATGCCAAAGGTAAAAAAAAAGCATAACAACCTTCAGAGAAAGTTTATGCATCACATGCCACATGCATAACCGATGCCACGTGTCAACAAATACAGCAGAAATAGCCTTCTTCATCGCTGGATCTTGGTCAGTGGCAACAACTTTTGGTTGAGAACCAACAGCTTTAAGAAAAACTCTTAACAACCAAATATACGTATCAGCAGTTTCCGACGCCAACAATGTTGCACCAAATGTAACATTGCAGTGATGATTGTCTATACCAGTGAACGGTACAAACACCATAGAGTATCTGCATATGAAAACGCCATGAGAAATGAAACAATAATAAAACGCCATTGAATGTAAACTAGTAAAACGCCATTGCATGTAAGCTAAAAAAACGCCATTGCATTTAAAATATAAAAACGCTATGCATGTAAAATTAATAAAACGCCAAAAAACAAAGAAGTTGAATTATAAAAAATTACTTGTTGGAACGATACGTGCCGTCAAACGAAATCACATCACCAAACACGTGGTAATTACGTTTGGCTTGATCATCACACCAAAAAAGACCCTTCAAACGATTGTCTTCGTCTGTGATGTAGTCATACGAGAAATTAGGCTGGGAATGTTTTTTTTTCATTCAAATGTTTCACAACCGTATCAGCATCATATTCCCCTATGAACAAGTTAATTTGCCTTTTATAGTTCTTAAATTCAACTTTACTTGCGCCCACGTCTAAAAAAACCGCCAAAACAAGTCTTCATAACATTAAACGCCTTGACAGGACCCAAATTTAGCTTAGACATGCTGTGTATAACATGCTTCTGGAGCTGAGTGAGGTGCCATTCAGTTGGAAGAAAATGCTTATTAGGACGTTCAACAAGTTCATGATTGTGCTCCTCGACAAACTTATACACCTTCCAAAATCCATTCTCATATTCAACACATAACAGTGCACCACAATCAGTCCTCTTTGAAAAGTTAGATCGCACTACTCGCTCTTTTTGATTGGGGTCCAACGTATCAACCTTCTTGTCCTTATATACCCCAGCTCTCGTACACAAAAAATACTTAATATGTAACACACCTTTAGAGTTTGTCTTTGTAGTCACTTTCCTGACTAAAAACCCACACTCCTTGGCATACATAACATACATTGAATAACAATCATCAAGGCTTGAGAATAGCATGTCCTTTCTGGGCTTTAATTCTTCACTGACGTCAGGAATGATAAATGGTAATCCAGTTTTGGGGCAATGCCTTTGACTCGAGGAAGAGAATTCGTCTGAGAAAACACAGGGAGGAACAGAAAAATCAGAAAAACAGAGTGATGTCTCGTAATAACATTATACATTAAAACGCCATTAATTGAATAATAAACAAGACATAATAAACACATAATGAAAACGCCAAAATTAACAAAACTAATGTTTCCACAAATTAACAAAATAGTAATAACTGATATTCACAAATACTACTAAATAAAATTCAAAACTAATCAAATAGACGAAAAACGCCAATGATCGTAAAAACATAACAAATACACAAGAACGTAAACGGCAATTAAAATTAATATTGAAACTCCAATTGCAGTTATGAATAATAGATTAAATATCAATTAAAACGCGATTAAACTACATAATTGAATAACGCTATGGAAATCATACAACACATTATAAATTAATAATACAAAAAAAACGCCATAGAACAATGATAAAAGAACAAAACGTCATATCTGTTGCATGATTTGCTGGAACGAAAATAGAAAACGCCAATGAATTTTACTTTGTCCAACAGAATCCCCGTTAAACGCCATAGATCTGAGAAAGCTTGAAAAGCAAGTAACAGCTAACAATAAAATCTTTGGAGTTTTAATTTGAAAGAGATTTATAACGCGAATAAGGAGGGAACGTATAAAAGGACAATCGTACCCCCACATAACAATTAGGGCCCCTTGCCACGTGTTGGGCCACGATGCATTCTCACCGTTCTCACACTTTTCACCGTTCCCTCCTGAACCCGTTTCTATATATATATATATATATATATATGATCATGTAAATTCATCTAATATTGTGAGAAGGGTGAGAAATAATGTGCTGATGACAAGTGTCCTATATCTTAATTAATTCAAAAGGGTGAATTAGTAATTTTCTATTTCTATCAATTAATTGATTAAAAGATAACTGCCCAAACAATTGTCGATGAGATATTACAGGGATTTCGAATTTTGTATTTTTTTTTTAAGATCCATTAAGATTTTGGTGTTTATCATTCACCGGTACCCATCATTCATCGATTATAAATACATGAGATCGTAGGAAATTTTCAGAGACACGGTCAATTGTTTATCCTCAGCGATTGTGGTGTTTTATTTCAATTTCAATGGATTCCGCTGATGCAGGTACATGTGCATCATAGGAATTGATTCTGTTAAGAGTTATCATATTTCGAGCAGTAGGGATATGTGTTTTTACGTTCATAATCATAAGACATAAAGTTTTTCTTTTTCTTTTTTTTTTTAATTTGCGGTCTTACTATACAGTTTTTTGTTATATAGATTTCATTATGTTTTGCTTGTAGGCTTTTGTATTGTCTTATACACAGAAGTGTTTAGGGTAAGTTGTTTTAATGTTATATCATGAACATAGTTATATTTTGATATTGGATGTATAGTGTCATATGCATGATCAATAGTAAGTGTTTAGGGTAAGTTGTTTTAATGTTATATCATGAACAAAGTTATATTTTGATATTGGATGTATAGTGTCATATGCATGATCAATAGTGTTATATGATGAACAGACATGTTAAATTCGTTTTATAGTGTTTTATCCCCAATATAATGTTAATTAAACCTGGTCGTTAGTGTTTAACCCACCAGATACTTTGTTATCACCAATATAGTGTTATACGCATGTACAATAGTGTGATATGATGGGTAGATATTGTAAAGCTGTTTTATAGTGTCTTATATTAAACTTGTTTTTGGTGATGACATTTATAGTGTTTTATGCAAATTCTATAGTGTTATCCGCAGAGTAGATAATGTAATTCTGATTCATAGTGTTTTATGATTATCCAGTGTTTTAGTACAACAGATTATTGTTAATTAAAACCTATAGTGTCTTATAATTAACAGCCAGTGTTAAATGGACATATAGTGTTTTATTAGTTTTTTACGTTAGTTTCTTAGTTGTATACAATGGTGTTTTATTATACCTTTTATATTGCTTTATGGCAGTTTATAGTGTTTTATAAATGACTGTTGTATCGCTTTTTTATTGTAGATATTCATACATACATACCAGCCGGTCGGTGATGTTCATGTGTCCCCAAAGTCTGGAAGGAGGACATCTATACCAAATGTCGACGATTCCATTAAACCAAAGATGCACATGAAGTTTGATTCGCTCGATAATGCCTTTCTTTTTTACCAAAGATATGCCATGGCCAGTGCTGCTATAATTGGTAATGAAACCGCGGAAACATATAGCTGGTTGCTTAACGTATTTCAGCAGGCATTTGGGTGCGCACCACCTGTAATTGTAACTGATCAAGACCCAGCGATGAGGAAAGCCATTGAAGACACTTGGCCTGAAAGTAGGCACAGGCTTTGCATGTGGCATATAATGGACAACCTTACCACCAAGGTTTATTAAATACCAAATTAGGCGTACATGAGAATTTTTTTTTCTTTATGTTTACGATGTTTATTGTTTGAATTGATTCTTTTGTTGGATTTTTATAGTTTTTTATATCTGAATATGTGGCTTATGGTGTTTTGATCAATTCCTGATTGGTTTTTTATAATCTAAAAGTAGGAAATATTGTTTATCGATGTGGTTTTACTTTTATATAATGTTTTATCATGTTAATTGTATACTTAATTTTTTTAATGTTGTTCCTTATTTATTAGGTTGGCGTCACCCTATGCAATAGCACTGATTTTAAGAAGAGGTTGTGTGGCATTGTTTGGACCGATGCATTACTCCCTAACCAGTTTGAAACCAAATGGGGTGTTATATTGGCTGATGTTGATTTGGTGAATCATGAATGGTTAGAGTCAATTTATGAGATTAGGGATACGTGGATCCCTGCGTACTATCGTGATGAACACATGTCTGGGCTGATGCGTACTTCCTCACGTTTGGAAAGTGAGAACCATTTCTTTGGGCAATTTTGCAACCCGGACTGTACACTTGTTGAATTCTTGGGGCATTTTAACTCCGCAGTCGAAGCCCAAAGACACGAGCACAGGAAGAACGACCACGATACTAGGCACACGAACCCCGATATTTTTGTAAGAGAATTTGTTTTAGAAGAACAAGCGGCAAACATATACACACGAACAATTTTATTCGATGTGCAACTTGAAATTCAGAGAGCTATTCACAAGTGTGGTATTGGAAGATGGGATTAAAGAAAGGATAATTTTGTGAACTTCTCTGTGAAGGACTTTTCTCAACCGTGTACTACATTTTTTGAGGTAACCAGGGAATGTAACAATTGTTTATTTATAATCTTACTTGTATATGGTATTGTATCTAATAGTTTTAACTGAGTACATATATTTGTTCTCTTTTTTTTTTTTTTTTTGATGTATTAGGTTATGATGCGGCAGCAAGATATGACTATGAGTTGTTCATGCAATAGGTATGAACACTTTGGGCTTTTGTGCGCGCACATTTTTTGCATACTGCGGTTCTTGATATTAGGCAGTTCCCTGAAAGGTATATATGCCGACGTTGGACCAGGGAAGCTGTTCCTAATAGTGCTCCTGGAGCAATATTAGGTATTAATGAAAGTGATGATCGGTACCAGCAAGTTTATGGTATTGTACGGGAGATAACAAGGTCAGCCGAGTCTCTTATTAACAGGTTGGTTGATAAATTCGATGTGTTGTGCGCTTTAAGGGATCATGTTGTCCAGTATTAATCGACGATGAGGCAGTGGTAAACGCACCCCCAAGGAGTCGTCACGACAAGTTTGCTGAAATAACTGGCAACACCCAACAGTCTTCTGTAACTATTCGCATGCTGGTTGGAACTAGATTTAAAGGCATGAGCAAGCCTAAAAGAATGAAGACTAAGCGTGAAAATGCCATTAGCCAATCTGGGACAAAAAGGGACTTGAATGTAACAATTGCAAACATAAGGGGCATAATATATGTACATGCACGTACCCCGCAAGGGAAAATAATGATGACACATCAGAAGGTGAGGAAAGGGCGGGCGAAGGAGATGACAAAGAGGAGCAAAAAGTTCAAGAGCAGGAGTAGTAGATTACCAAATTATGCGTACTCGAGATTTTTTCGTTTGTTTAATGACGTTTATTGTTTTTTTTGGATTCGTTGTGTTGGATTTTATAGCTTTTTGTTTCATTTTTTCTTTCATGTTTGCCACGATTGTGAAACATAATGGTTTTTACGTTGTTTTTTTAATTCATTTATCACATTCTAATTATAGTGTTTTATATTGACTTGTAGTGTTATATTATAGTTTCAAATCTCATAAGATGAATCAAATGTGACAATGCTGGTAAACTGTCTAAAATGTAGTGTTAGACATTGTGATCTTGTGCTATACAATTAGATTAAAGACTTAAATGTTGTCACATTCTACTTGTAGTGTTTTATACTAAATTATAGTGTTATATTATAGTTTGGAGTTTGTTAAGATGAAAACAAATTTGACAATGTTGTTAAACTGTTTTAAATGTAGTGTCTATTATAATATATTGTTTTATATTGACTTGTAGTGTTATATTATATTTTCGAATCTCATAAGATGAATCAAATGTGACAATGCTGGTAAACTGTCTTAAATGTAGTGTTAGACATGGTTATCTTGTGCTATATAGTTAGATTAAAGACTTACATGTTGTTACATTTTACTTGCAGTGTTTTATCCTGAATTATAGTGTTATATTATAGTTTGGAGTTTGTTAAGATGAAAACAAATTTGACAACATTGTTAAACTGTTTTAAATGTAGTGTCTGTTATAATGATGTGTATGTTTATTGGTAATGTGTTTTATGGCGGACAAATAAATTGAAGAAAAAAATAGAAAATAAAAAATTGCCATAGCTTCGTACACTAAACCAACCAAATAACTACATACGAATATAAGTTTTTTCCTTGTTTTGGTTTCCCTAACAAAATGAACCAGTAGTGTATCTAAATAAAACAACTTCAAAATAAAATGTGTCTGAAAACATATCAGTTTTAACGAAACTACGTGCTATTCCTCACTCAATCAGCGCTCGATCCTTTCCTTTGCAGTTTTAGCATTTTCCATTCTTTCATCTTCACTCAAATTTGCGTATTCATGTACTTCTTTCTCAACGCAGATTGGAATGAGTTTACGTCACTAAACAAGATTTTTGATAAGTACTTTATTCGCACGTCAGATAGTTCTTTCGATTGATCTTGCATCACCTCCCCCTTGATGTCTTGCTCTGGTGATAGCCCGCAGTCCCATTCGCGTACACTTGTGCCTAGTGAACAGAAATACAAATCAAATTAGCGTAGATGCCATTTTCAACTATAATAATTAATCAACTATAATTACAATAATACCTTTAAAGTCTCCATATGACGCATCAAGAATATACCACAATCAACGTCGTTATACAGTGTTTGCCACGGGAACTTCAGATTAGTTGGTGATGTTGCTAGCAGTTTGAGTGGTTTTCGACATACGAGTAGAATGCATTGATCTGTAAAATTTCTAACGTCAAATGGGGATTTCTAAAAGTTACTCATGTTGTATGTCAACTATTATTTAATTGTTAGTGTTCTTACAACTTTTCCTACGTAACCGCTGTATCGTATGTCGATCGGGACATCACCCTCCATATTGTCGATCACCAATATCTGGTATTGTGCAAGATGGAAGAACACTAGAATGTAGTATTTGTTATACAAGACTAGCACGAATACCATTTGGAAGCTTATGATGTCCTTGGTATCTGTCTGGCCTAATATTGCTTCCATTCCGCCACAGAACTTAGAGATTCTGTGTTCTTCGGTCCCTTCAAAATCAGTTGCCACCTGTTTTATAATAAATCACAGATTTAAGCAGGTAGTCGATATTTTGACGATATTCACAAAAGTGGTTTTTATTGTTACATAGTGTTATAGTGTTATAATTTGAAATAGTGTTATAAAGTCATATTAATTTGTTTTAAAGGATACATATGATGGATGATTGCAGCCTATAGTGTTATAAAGAGTTGTGATTTGTTTTAAAGTGTTATGTAGTATTACATGGTGTTATATAGTGTCCTAAATTGTTTTAGTGTTATAGTGTTATATAGTGTCCTATATTGTTCTATAGTGTTATAGTGTTATATAGTGTCCTATATTGTTATATAGTGTTATAAAGTGTTATAAGGTTATATAGTATGTTATAAAGTGTTATAAGGTTATTGTCACGGCCCCCGTCCCGGTTTTACCCGGTCCAGTTGCCGTGGGACAGAAACCCGTGGTAATTAATATGTTGGCAGCGAAAATTTTAACAGGATCTTTTAAAACTTGAAAATGCCCAATTATTTTATTTCATATATTGGGACAAACCCCGTTATTTACAATAGAGAAATTTCACGAGGAAATTCCCTGTTTTACAAAACATGTTTATTCATTTTATTGAGCCACCTCTTCAAGCATGTTAGTGCTCCGTAGCACTTTTCCTTGATTCACAGCAGGTCGCCTGAAACATGTTTTAAAAATATTTTATCAGCGGGGAAATACTGGCGAGTCACTCACATTTAATAAAACGACACATAGTTATAAATTACAGCATAAGAGCGATTACAATGGCTTTTATCTTATTTTTATATGGCGCCGTGTCACAGCCTTGTGACAATGGTCATACCACTATTGGGTCCTTTCACCCAAGTAGTGATGATTATCACTGTTAGGTTAATGAACCTAACCGTGAGAAATTAGTAATGTGCACAATACCCCACTAGCCAGTGATTCAAGATAACCACGACTTAATCCCTGTAATTATAACTTTGAAAATAATTTGAGGTATTGTACAACAACTTTGATAAAAAGAGAATGACTCACATTGCAGATTTAAACGGGAAGAGTTTAGCCTACTAATAAGCCTGTTAACCTAATTCAAATAATAATGCACACTAAAACTAGGTCAGTAACTTTAATCCAACTTTTACAACATCTCACGAGATTAAAACCCTCACAATGAATGACAAAGTGCAATACTTAAACATCCATCGAATTCATGACGAATGACAAAGTATAGCCCGAGTATGGGCAGCACTTAAACATCCATCGGATTGGTTTCAATCGATCGGACATTAAATCGTAGCAGTGATCGAGTTATTACCCTGTTATCGCGGCAGAATTTCGTGTTGTGTGTGTTTTTGAAGTAATCAGACGATATCTCAGTGTACGAATTGAATTTTAACTTCGAACCAACGCCAAACTTCAAGTGCCAAACCCCTCTATATATACTGAAAAATTGGCTCCCTCGCGTGGTGCGAGAGCCTGTCGCGTGGCGCGAGGGCACCACTTCTAGCATAGGGTAGCCACGTCTGTTTGTAGCCTGGGTGAGTCGACGGATCGATAAAATTCGATTTTTACAGCGAACTGTTTAGATAATACTAATTAGGGAATACCCCCCCCCCCCCCGGGTTTTAGGGGCCCTGATCCTAGTTCTGATTGTTCAGAAAATTTTAGGGGTCATGCCATATTTCTTGGGGGTCTCAATTAGGGTTTCCTATTAGATAAAATAAAATAAAAATTAATACTTTCAATGAGAGTTGTTACATCCTCCCCACCTTAATTAAAATCTCGTCCTCGAGATTTACTGGAACAAGTAGGGATACTTTCGCTTCATCTCTGATTCCAGCTCCCAAGTGTACTCCGGTCCTCTCTTTGAATCCCACTTGACTTTGACCAGCACTAGTCGTTTGTGTTTGAGAAACTTAACCTTTCTGTCTTCTGTCTGCAGTGGCTTCTCAACAAATTTTAACTTTTCATTTACCTCGACGTCTTGAAGAGGTACTACCAGGGATTCGTCAGATAGACATTTCTTGAGGTTAGATACATGAAACACGTCATGTACTCCAGCCAGTTTTTCTGGCAGTTGTAAACGATAGGCAACCGGTCCTATCCGCTGGATTACTGGGAATAGTCCTACGTACCTTGGACTTAACTTTCCCTTCTTTCCGAACCGAACTACTCCTTTCCAAGGAGAAACTTTCAAAAGTACCTTGTTTCCAACTTGAAATTCCAATGGCTTGCGTCGATTGTCTGCATAGCTCTTCTGGCGATCTCGAGTTGTCTTTAGTCTTTCCTTGATTTGAGTGATCTTGTCGGTGGTTTCTTGTACGATTTCAGGACCTGATAATTGGCCTTCTCCTATTTCTGCCCAACAAACTGGAGTTCTGCACTTTCGTCCATACAGTGCTTCAAATGGGGCAGCTTCAATACTTGAATGGTAACTATTGTTATAGGAGAATTCAATTAAGGGTAGGTAGTCATCCCAGTTTCCAACAAAATCTATCACACATGCCCTGAGCATGTCTTCCAGGGTTTGGATCGTCCTTTCACTTTGTCCATCTGTTTGGGGATGGTAAGCGGTACTTCAATTTAATCGCGTCCCCATGGCTTCTTGGAAACTTTTCCAAAAATGTGAAGTGAAACGACTATCTCTATCCGATACAATAGAGAGTGGAACTCCATGTAAGGGTACTACTTCATCTATGTATAATTTTGCTTACCTTTCCATGCTAAAGGTTTCTTTCATGGGTAGAAAATGAGCTGATTTGGTTAATCGATCCACAATTACCCAAATTGCATCATTACCTTTTTGGTTTTGGGCAACTTAGTAACAAAATCCATGGTTATGAGTTCCCATTTTCAAACATGCATTTCTAATTGTTGAAGTAACCCTGAAGGTTTCTGGTGTTCTGCCTTAACTTGTGAACAAGTTAGACACTTAGATACATATCTAGCTATGTCCTTTTTCATTCCTATCCACCAGAAATTATTTCTTAAATCTTGGTACATCTTATTATTTCCCGGGTGCATGGTATACCTAGATTTATGGGCTTCCTCTAAAATCTTATTTCTTAATTCTCCTTGCTTCGGTACCCAAATCCTCTTCTTGTGGAATCTCCAAATTACATCAGCTCCTTGCTCTAATTCCTTTATTCATCCTTTCATTCCTTCATCATCATCTTTGATTGTTGTTTCTTGAATGTTTTTTAGTTGTTCCATTAAGTCTAATTGTAAACTTAATCTAAGAGCACGAACTCGCTTTTGCTTTTCGTGATACTTACGACTTAAGGTATCTGCAACTACATTTGCCTTTCCTTCGTGATACTGAATATCACAGTCGTAGTCACTTAGAATTTCCATCTGTCTTCTTTGCCTCATGTTCAATTCTTTTTGTCCAAATATATACCTTAAGCTCTTATGATCTGTATAGACTGTAAACTTACTGTCATCCAAATAGTGTCTCCAAATCTTAAGGGCAAAAATTATGGCTCCTAATTCTAAGTCATGTGTTGTATAGTTTTCCTCGTGCTTTTTCAATTGCCTTGAGGCATACGCAATTACTTTTTTGTGTTGCATTAGTACACATCCTAATCCTAGCTTAGAAGCATCATAGTAAACTTCAAAATCTTCTGTCCCTTCTGGTAAGGCAAGAATTGGGGTGTTGGTTAACCTTTGTTTTAAAATTCTAAAAGCCTCTTCATGCTTAGGTCCCCATTCAAACTTAACTGTTTTACAGGATAGCTTAGTTAATGGCATAGCTATCTTGGAAAAATCCTTAATGAATCGTCTATAGTATCCAGCTAACCCTAGAAAACTTCTAACTTACATAGCTGACTGCGGGACCTTCCATTTGGTGATCGCTTCTATTTTGGAGGGATCTACATGAATACCTTCGTGATTCACCATGTGTCCTAAAAATTTCACCTCCTGTAGCCAAAATTCACACTTCGAGAATTTGGCGTAAAGCTTCTCATTTCTTAACAAAGTTAAGAGTGTATGCAGGTGTTGACAATGCCCATCCTGACTTTTGGAATAAATAAGTATATCATCGATGAAGACAATCACAAATTTATCCAAATACGGTTTACAGATTCTATTCATCATGTCCATAAATGCTGCAGGAGCATTTGTTAGTCCAAAGGGTATAACTGTAAACTCGTAATGACCATACCTAGTTCTGAAAGCGGTTTTAGGTATGTCTTCTTGTACCTTCAGTTGATGATATCCTGAGCGCAAATCGATCTTAGAAAAATATCTAGCCCCCTGAAGTTGATCGAAAAGATCATCAATCCTAGGTAATGGGTATCGATTCTTGATGGTAACCTTATTTAATTCCCTATAATCGATACACATTCGCATCGAACCATCCTTTTTCTTTACAAACAACACTGGTGCTCCCCAAGGGGATGAACTAGGTTGTATGAATCCTTTACTTAATAATTTATCTAACTGCTTTTTCAGTTCTAACATTTCAGTGGGTGCTAACCGATAAGGTGCCTTGGCTATCGGCGTAGTTCCAGGAATTAGATGAATTCAAAATTCTACTTCCCTATCTGGTGGTAATCCTGGTAATTCTTCTAGGAATACATCCGGGTATTCTGATACTACTAGAATTTCCTTAAGTTCCTTACCCTTAGTGCTAATGATTACTGAAATCATATACACTATTCCTTGCTTTCGTTCATAACTAGCTACTTTCATTACTGAAATGAACTTCATTGGTTTACGCGGCTTATCCCCTGTAATCATAATTACTTCTCCCGTGGGTGCACAAATTTCTATGGAATTCTTATCACATAGGATTCGAGCATGGTTGGCTACTAACCAATCCATTCCTAACACAATATCGAATCCAGCTAAATTCATAGGTAACAGGTTTGTAGAGAATTTATGGCCTAGAAGTTCTATCTTTCCTTCTTGCAAAACTTTATCTATGTTAACAGAATTCCCATCTGCCGTTTCTACCGTAAAAATTTGTCTAAGGTTGGTTAAGGGTAGGTTAAGAGCTTGGCAGAATGAAGTATTTATAAAACTTTGGTTTGCACCAGAGTCAAATAATACTTTTGCATAAACGTCGTGTACTAGGAACGTACCAGCTATCACTTCAGGAATCAGTTCGGCTTCCTGGGTAGTCAGCTGGAAGGCTCTTACGTTCTTCTTGGTAGTTCCTTCTGCAGGTTTGGCTTTGTTATCAGCTGGTTTGACCAGTTTAGGGCAGTCTGGTCTAAAATGTCTAGCTTCTCCACAGTTGAAGCAGATTGTGCATTTCTTTCTCCTGCAATCTTCTTCTTGATGCCCTGGAATTTTGCAGAAATTGCAATACCCTTTGCATCTTCCAAAATGCTTTCTTTTACAGGTATTGAAAAATGGAACAGTGTAAGATTGCCCGGTGCCCTTTTTCTTGAAATTGCTACTATTACTCACACGGAATCCTTGGGTAATCTTTTGTGCCACTTCCTTCTTTCTATTTTCTTCTCGCGTACGTATCAGTCCGTCCGTCAAAGTGTTGGCTAATACCACTGCATCGTCAATTGTGCGAGGTCTCGCAGCTTTAACGATATCACAGATTTCGCTAATCAAGCCCCAAATATAGCGGGAAATAAGTACCGGTTCTGGCGAAGCCAGGGTTGGTACAATTCTAGCATACTCGAAGAATGTCGAAGTATACCCTCGACAGTCTACATCCACCATCCGGTGGTTCAGGAATTTGTTCGCCAATTGTTCCTTTTCATATTCTGGGCAGAATTTTCTTTCCACCAGACTTTTAAATTCTTCCCAATTCATGGCATAGGTGTAACAACCCTTGGTAAAATCAACACCCTCATAATATTTCCGACACCTCAGTATATTGTAAAATGTCCCAATATGTTTTATATTACAACCTGTATGTGAAAACCGAGCCCAAAATAGATTATAACATATAAAAGAAAATAAAAATCTGAAAATGTAAGTTGAGGCGGGCCGCGAAAGACCTCACCTCAACCTTACGCGGGCCGCGACAGATCCTCACACGCGATTACACCAGAGGCCGACACGTGTCGACATCGTGGCGGACCTACTAGCTGACCCAACTAAGCTACTGAGTTGACCGATGTTGACGTGGGCCGCGTAAAGGACCCTTGTGTTTTACGCGGGCCGCGACAGGACCAGATTACACAACTATAAATAGATAGCATCAGATTACAATTTCCGTCGCTCACATTTCAATCTCAATCTCGAATTCTGAAGTATTAGGCATATTTTGCAAGTATTATACCCCTAAATTAGCGAAGTTCTGCTCCGTTTTAAGTATTATAACCCAAGTTTCATAATAGTTATGCTGCCCGATTGATTTAGGGTTCCGTAACAACTGTCGTGGTTTTGCCCGACGTAGTTGTTGGAATGCCGTCTCGGGGAGGGTATCATTAATAATTTCAAAGGGTTATGATACTAACCAATGTACATTTGTATAAATTATAGATTATATCCAAGAAACCCTCAAGTGAAACCTTAGATAGCAATGTGAGTAATCTCCTTTTTGTTAACAGTTTTTACAAAACCTTAACTATTTTACAATGCAATTTAGCAGTGATTGAGTCTTTGTAGTTCTTCAATTACTGCCGGTATGTTGGGGTTTTGTATACAAAATTTGTACTACTTGCGAGTAGTAAGTCGGGATGACAATAAGTTACCATTGGACAATGAGTTAGCCAATGTGTAATATGACCCACAAGTCAGGTCTGATAGTACCAAATGGAGTAATTGTGTAGACATAAACAATGTGATCGCTCTCAATACTGTTCACTGTGACTTTAAACTTGATTAAACTGGGATTCACTCACCAGTATTTCCCGCTGACAAATATTTTTAAAACATGTTTCAGGTAACCCAATGTGAAAGCCAATTAATATAAAGCCAGCTGGAGAGCACTGAAGGCTTGGGAAAATGTGGCTATAAAAGTTACCTAATAAACGATGTTTTAAATTCAATAAAATAGGGTTTGACCCTATAATGTATTGTAATAAGAAACTTGGGTTTTGCCCATGTTATTATTAATATAAAAGAAGGTGGTTTTACTCTGATAAACATTTCCTAACTACGGTGCTGATGAAAATTCCGCTGCAAGATTAAATAACCCTGATACCACCAAAACTCTGAGATCGCGTCCGCCCGTTCCCGAGGATCAGGGATCGGGGGTTGCGACAGAAGGTGGTATCAGAGCCTAGCCACTGGTCTGAGCCAAAGAAGTGTTCTGCTGACACTTAAATTTTAAGATTTGTGTTAGGGAATAAATTATGGAAATACATGCATAACTGTAATTATGTGTTATGTGTTATTTGACTATTTGTTAGTTTTCAGTATGAGTGATCAAGGACCCTCAGATCTGAACCGTCAGTTATCAGATTCACCTAAGAGTGAAGGTACATCATCACAGCCTGCCCTTTCGGGGTATTCTGCTGATCAGGAGGATGGAATATTTTCTTTTAGAGCTCAATCTGAAGAACCATTTCCTAATAAGAAACGAGGATGGTTTAGTAAAGAAGCTTTTGCTCGTAGGAAGAGAATGCGAAAATTGCAACAGCAAAGGGCTTTAGCAGCTATTAAGCGAGAGACAGATGCTCATACTCAAGATATGCTAAATAGAAGCCTAGCTAATTTCCATATCTTAGCTACGACTGCTGCTGACCCAAGTCTGGAACAACTAGTAGCCCCACAACCACAAAACCCAGAACAACCTATGGAAATAGAAAACCAGGAAAACCAACTGGAGATGCACGACTTTAATCCAGAAGAAATCCCTAGAGTGCCTGCACCAAACCCTCTAGACCCGTATTACGACCCTTGGTGGGACGACAATAGGGATTTTGTGCAACGTTATCCTATCCAGTATTATCCACCCATACAGAACATAGAAGCTTACCCAGGTATGGACCCTTTAGATCCCTATTACCAAGATGATTATATTAGGGAAATATTAGAGGATCCTTACCAATTTCAGGCACCTACACCCCCATATCAGGAACAGGTACCCCAGATTCCAAACCCAGTCCGAGAACCTGCACCCCCAATGAGTGCAGAAAACGTCCAAGAACTTAGGACTTTCGGGGAGGAAATCTTAGAAAGCAGTGAGAGAATGCGTCAGGTGGGAGAGCGTCTCGTATGGAAATACGATGAGCGCAATATGGATTTTTGGATAAATCCATATCCGTGAATGTGAGAATGGAGGAGATGGTAGTAGTAGTAATAATAATAATAATAATAATAATAATAATAATAATAATAATAATAATAATGAAATAAAAATATGTGTGTACGAATGCATATTACTATTAGTGTGATTCTATTTCTGTTGGTATTGTAATTTTATTTCAGTACTAGTTTGTAATAGATGCATAATAGTATATGAATAGAGTAAGTAGCAATGATCTACATTTTTGGCTAGATTGTGTGTCATGGGAATAACTATATTAGATATTAATTGTGATATTAATATGGGGTAATTGTTTAAAATTCAGATGGCCGGCCAAGAAAATCAAGTCAATTTGGATAATAATCCGGAAATCCAGAATGATAAAATTCAGAATGGTGATAATCTGAATAATGAGAACCCGAACAACAATAACAATGGAAACCAAGTGGATAATAGTGCTATCCAACACATAGTAGCACAGGGAATTATAGATGCAATGCCATTTATACTTCAAACTGTTAAAGATGCTGAAAATAAAAGTAAGCATAGCAGTAAGCGACCATGTGAACCAGAACACAGCGTGAACAATGGACCTGTACTTCAAATGCCTATTCCTAAGAGAAGAAGAACCATGCCTTATGGTTGTTCTTATAAAGAATTATGGTCTTGTAAACCAATGGAATTCTCGGGCAATGAAGGAGCCATTGCAACCTTACGCTGGATAGAGAAGACTGAGGCAGTCTTAAGGATAAGTAAGTGTGCTGAAGAAGATAAGATACTGTTTGCTTCTAATCTGTTTAAGAATGCAGCACTAGAATGGTGGAACATTATCCTCCAGACAAGAGGAAGTGATCAAAGTTACAATATGGAATGGGAAGAATTTAAGAACAAGGTAGAAAGAAAATTCTGCCCACCCAATGAGAAAGAACAGATAGCAAACAAATTCCTAAACCTTAGGATGAGTGGTGTGGATAGTAAGGGATACACTAAGTTATTCTTCGAATATGCTAGAATAGTGCCAGCTCTTGCTTCACCAGAACCAGTATTAATTTCCCGTTATATTTGGGGATTAATTGGAGAGATAAGACACATAGTCAAGGCAGCTAGACCTCAAAATATAGAAGAAGATGTAGAACTAGCAAATACCTTGATTGATGAATTAGTCTGTACTAGAGAAGAAGATCAGAGGAAGAACTTAACCCAAAGGCTTACACAGGAATTCCGTTCTGGAAATTTCAATCGTAGGAATATGGGTTCTACCTCTGCACCCTACTGCAAGGTCTGCAAGAAAAAGCATTCGGGAAAATGCTCAACTCTCTGTAATTATTGCAAGATGCCAGGACACAAGGAAGAAAATTGCAGGAGGAAATCCAGTAATGGATTATGCTTCAACTGTGGAGAAAAAGGTCATATCAGGCGAAACTGTCCGAAATTAGCTCCAACTCCAGACAACAAGAACACTAAAAATGCTAGAGCATTTGTGCTAACTGCAGATGAAGCCAGGATGATTCCAGATGTTATAGCTGGTATGTTTTTAGTTAATGATGTCTTTGCTAAAGTATTATTTGACTCTGGTGCAAACCAAAGTTTTATTAATACATTATTTTGCAAATTTCTAAATAAGTCATTAACTAAACTACCACAAGAATGTCTAGTAGAGACAGCTAATGGAGAAACCATTAGAATTTCTGAAATCTTGCAGGGAGCAAGTATAGAAATTTCAAATCAGAAATTTATTGCAAATCTTTATCCCATGAATCTGGTAGGATTTGATGTTGTTTTAGGAATGGATTGGTTAATAGCCAATAAAGCCAATATTTTATGTGATCAAAAGATAATTCAAGTAAATTCACCAAAAGGAAAAATGATCACAATTAAAGGAGATAAACCCTCTAGGACCACAAAATTCATATCTGTGATGAAAACTGCAATTTGTATAAGAAAAGGTTCTATAGTGTATTTGATTTCTATAATCACTAACACTAAAGGAAAAGATTTAAAAGATATTCCAGTAGTATCTCAGTTTTCAGATGTCTTTCCAGAAGAATTGCCAGGGCAACCTCCAGACAGAGAAGTTGAATTCAGAATTCATTTAATACGAGGAACATCACCAATTGCCAAAGCACCTTACCGTTTGGCACCTGCAGAAATGCAAGAATTAAAGAAACAATTAGACGAATTGTTGGAAAAAGGATTTATACAGCCAAGTTCATCGCCATGGGGAGCGCCGATACTGTTCGTTAAAAAGAAGGACAGATCAATGCGTATGTGCATTGACTACCGTGAATTAAACAAAGTCACGATTAAGAATCGGTACCCATTACCGAGAATCGATGATTTGTTTGATCAGCTGCAAGGAGCTCGATTTTTCTCTAAAATCGATTTAAGGTCAGGATATCATCAATTAAAGGTACAGGAAGAGGATATTCCTAAAACCGCTTTTAGAACAAGGTATGGACATTATGAATTTACTGTCATGCCATTTGGTTTAACCAATGCCCTAGCTGCATTTATGGACATGATGAACCGAATATGTAAGCCATATTTGGATAAATTCATAATTGTATTCATAGATGATATTCTAATATATTCTAAGAATAAAGAGGATCATGCAAAACATTTGCACGCACTTTTAAGTTTAATAAGAAAGGAAAAACTTTATGCTAAATTCAATAAGTGCGAATTTTGGTTAGAATAGGTACAATTCCTTGGACACCTAGTCAATTATGAAGGAATTCATGTAGATCCAACAAAGATTGAAGCAATTACTAAATGGAAAACCCCTGAATCACCAACTGAGGTTAGAAGTTTCTTAGGATTGGCCGGTTATTATAGATGATTTATTCAAGATTTTTCTAGAATAGTCATTCCCTTAACTAAGCTAACCTGTAAATCTGTTAAGTTTGAATGGGGATTAAAACAAGAAGAAGCGTTTAGAATCCTTAAGCAAAAATTAACCCATACACCCATATTAGCATTACCAGAAGGATCTGAAGATTTTGTAGTCTATTGTGATGCCTCTAGATTAGGTTATGGATATGTGTTGATGCAACGCCAAAAGGTTATAGCCTATGCATCTAGACAACTTAAGAATCATGAAGAAAATTATTTCACTCATGATTTAGAATTAGGAGCTATAATTTTTGCTCTTAAGATTTGGAGACATTACCTTTACGGTAGTAAGTTTACCATATTCACAGATCATAAGAGTTTAAGGTATGTTTTCAGACAGAAAGAGTTGAACATGAGACAAAGACGTTGGATGGAATTGCTTAGTGATTATGATTGTGATATCCAGTATCATGAAGGAAAAGCAAACGTAGTGGCAGATGCTTTAAGCCGAAAATATCATGAAAAACCGAAAAGAGTACGTTCTCTTAAATTAAATCTGCAAGTAGATTTAAATGATCAGATAAGAGAAGCACAAGAATCAGTAATCAAGGATGATTCTGAAAAATTAAAAGGTATGTTAAAAGAATTAGAACATGGAACAGATGGAATTTGGAGATTTCATGAAAAGAGAATGTGGATACCTAAATTAGGAAACCTGCGTAACCGTATATTAGAAGAAGCCCATAAGTCTAAATATACGATGCATCCAGGAAGTGATAAAATGTACCAGGATTTAAGGAAAATTTCTGGTGGATAGGAATGAAAAAGGATATAGCAGCCTATGTTTCTAAATGTTTAACTTGTTCACAAGTTAAAGCTGAACATCAGAAACCCTCAGGTTTATTACAGCAATTAGAAATGCCGGTGTGGAAATGGGAATTGATAACAATGGATTTTGTTACTAAATTACCCAAAACTAGGAAAGGAAATGATACAATCTGGGTGATTGTAGATAGACTAACCAAATCAGCTCATTTTCTACCAATGAAGGAAACAATTAGTATGGAACAATTATCTAAATTGTATGTAAATGAAATTGTTTCTTTACATGGCATTCCTTTATCTATTGTTTCTGATAGAGATAGTCGATTTACATCTCATTTTTGGTCAAGTTTCCAAAAGGCAATGGGAACTAAGTTAAAGTTAAGCACAGCTTATCATCCACAAACAGATGGACAAAGCGAAAGGACAATTCAAACAATGGAGGATATGCTTAGAGCTTGTGTAATTGTCTTTGGAGGTAATTGGGATGATCACTTACCTTTAATAGAATTTTCTTATAATAATAGTTATCACACAAGTATAAATGCTGCACCATTTGAAGCACTTTATGGGAGAAAATGTCGAACCCCAGTCTGTTTGGCAGAAATTGGGGAAAAGCAACTATCTGGACCTGAGATAGTACAAGAAACAACCGACAAAATTATTCAAGTCAAGGAACGACTAAAAGCAGCACGTGATCAACAAAAGAGTTATGCCAATAACAGACGCAAGCCATTGGAATTTCAAGTAGGGGATAGAGTATTGTTGAAAGTCTCTCCTTGGAAAGGAGTAGTAAGATTCATCAAAAGAGGAAAGTTAAGTCCCAGGTATGTTGGACCTTTCAAAATTTTTAGAAGAATAGGACTTGTAGCCTATCAGCTACAACTGCCAGAGGAAATGGCAGGAATACATGATGTGTTTCATGTATCTAATCTTAAAAAGTGTTTAGCTGATGAATCACTGATAGTGCCTCTTAAGGATATAGAGGTAAATGAACAACTGAAGTTTGTAGAAAGGCCTCTACAGATTGAAGACAGGAAAGTCAAGAATCTCAAACACAAGAGATTAGTTCTAGTTAAAGTGAAATGGGACTCCAAAAGAGACCTGAGTATACATGGGAGCTCGAGTCAGAAATGCAAAGAAAATACCCATATTTGTTTCAGTAGATCTCGAGGACGAGCTCTAAAACAAGGTGGGGAGAATGTAACAACCCTCGGTAAAATCAACACCCTCATAATATTTCTGACACCTCAGTATATTGTAAAATGTCCAAATATGTTTTATATTACAACATGTATGTGAAAACCGAGCCCAAAATAGATTATAACATATAAAAGAAAATAAAAATCTGAAAATGTAAGTTGAGGCGGGCCGCGAAAGACCTCACCTCAACCTTACGCGGGCCGTGACAGAACCTCACACGCGATTACACCAGAGGCCGACACATGTCGACATCATGGCGGACCTACTAGCTGACCCAGCTAAGCTACTGAGTTGACCGATGTTGACGCGGGCCGCGTAAAGGACCCTTGTGTTTTACGCGGGCCGCGACAGGACCAGATTACACAACTATAAATAGATAGCATCAGATTACAATTTCCGTCGCTCACATTTCAATCTCAATCTCGAATTCTAAAGTATTAGGCATATGTTGCAAGTATTATACCCCTAAATTAGCGAAGTTCTGCTCCGTTGTAAGTATTATAACCCCAGTTTCGTAATAGTTACGCTGCCCGATTGATTTAGGGTTCCGTAACAACTGTCGTGGTTTTGCCCGACGTAGTTGTTGGAATGCCGTCTCGGGGAGGGTATCATTAATAATTTCAAAGGGTTATGATACTAACCAATGTACATTTGTATAAATTATAGATTATATCCAGGAAACCCTCAAGTGAAACTTAAGATAGCAATGTGAGTAATCTCCTTTTTGTTAACAGTTTTTACAAAACCTTAACTATTTTACAATGCAATTTAGCAGTGATTGAGTCTTTGTAGTTCTTCAATTACTGCCGGTATGTTGGGGTTTTGTATACAAAATTTGTACTACTTGCGAGTAGTAAGTCGGGATGACAATACGTTACCATTGGACAATGAGTTAGCCAATGTGTAATATGACCCACAAGTCAGGTCTGATAGTACCAAATGGAGTAATTGTGTAGACATAAACAATGTGATCACTCTCAATACTGTTCACTGTGACTTTAAACTTGATTAAACTGGGATTCACTCACCAGTATTTCCCGCTGACAAATATTTTTAAAACATGTTTCAGGTAACCCAATGTGAAAGCCAATTAATGATTTTTTAGCTGCATTTTTTAAAACATCGTACGGTCTGTGGTCTTCGTTGTCTCCCTCCACATTGTCTCCTGCATTTTTTTCAGCTGCCCTTTCTTCATTTTTTTAGCGTCGGTGGATAATGATTTTTTATCATCAAGTTTCTTCTTAACCTTTTCATTCCACGGCTCATTAACATCTCCATGAGGTTTAGGTATCATCGGGGTGTTATGATTTAGGTGTTTTTCAAAAAGTGGGTCGTCAAGCTTTCTGGGCAGTTCATCGAGCATCACGTCATCTATCAACTCAATCGGTTGTGATCCTTTCTTTTCGCATATCACATCCCTATGGTCGTATGCATATGTAGCCTGCACATATAAGCATTCATGTTATTGGTTATCATATTGATATAATGCATTAAAGAGTAGTGTGTGATATAGTCATGTAAAGGGTGATGCATGTTGTTTGTAGTGTTATACAAGTATTTACATGGTGTTATATACAGTATTGCAGATGTAGTGTTCTAAACAGACATGTAGTAGTGTTTTACATGGGTCTGTAGTGTTTTACATAGTGACATAGTGTTATAAAAGACTTTCTTGGTGTTGTATACAATGATGTTGATGTAGTGTTTTGAACAGACATGTAATAGTGTTGTATATGGTATTCCAGTGTTATACCCAGTGGCTTACTGTTATAACAGAATGTTATGGTGTTATATAAAGTGATGTAGTATTATATGCATGTAGTGTTTCAGTCTCATATGAGGAACAATATAGTAGAGTCACATACCGCCAGTAACACGATTGGGCCTCTAAAAGGGTCATCCCTCTTCCGGTTCCATGCATTTGTTGTGCATTCTAAACAGGTTATCATGTAGCTGCACCAATCAAAGCTCGCTATATCAACATTTCGGTCCACGCATCCCAAGAATCGTTGATTAACTGTGTTACATGCGCTTATCTCCCCCAACATAGTATTAAACAACACCAACCAGTTCAATTCAAAAACACGGTCACTTAAAGTGTCGGAAACAATCATGTCCTTCAGTCCAAGTGGCGACACTTTAGTATAATCCTTGAGCTGGTCCCTCCATTCCTTCACAACTGGATTGTTGTCCCTTGCTCTGCTTTTTTTCAACAATCTTTCTATCCCCGTTTGGTATTCCGAATATTTTATGCACCAACTCCGCTGTGACCCGTACACGGTGTTCGCCAACGTTCAACACACTAGCGATGTCGTCATAGTTGCTTGCAAACCAATATGCAAGCCGGGTCCGTACATGTCGTATGTTGAATTTCAGCAATGAACCGAACCCCATTTCTACGACCTTCTTTTTTTTGCACCTTATTCAGGTTGTTCACCAATATAACCAGGTTAACCAAAGACGTCTTCAGTTTAATTTTTAGGCCGGTGAACAGCTCATATCACCGGTGGTCTGGTCGACTTCCTCCTAGTTGTTGTTGACTTACGTCTTCTACCCTCTGGTTGTAGGTGTTCATTGTCAACATCGCCGCGGACGGGCTGTGATTGGGCAGCTGAAACTCAAATATACACGTCAGTTAGACTATATTCACAACTAAATGAAAACATTGATAGTTTTCGTTCCAATTTTTGCAGGCTTACCTGCTGGATTTGTAATTGGTGGTTGGGTCACGAAGTCGTCGTCGTCGGCACGGTGTGTTTTTTCAGCTGCTGTAGGTTGTTTTTTTTTTTAACCTAAAAGACCCATGTATACATGTTAGACTATAATCACAATTATATGGAAAACACTGGCAGTTCATTTGAATTATTCAATTTCTTAACTGCCGGGAATATAATTGGAAGCGGTGACTCGAAGTCGTCATCACTGTCCGCAGCGTGTGATGTTGCAACTGGAAATAGAACATATAGTGTTATTATAAAACAACAACACCATTTTTCAAACTAATCCTTTTAGTTAATTACTTTGTTTTTTACAACCATTTTTCATGATTGACTGACCTCTAATGTATATATTATAGATTTCTTCCTGCTAAAGCTCCATTTGAATACATCGTTTCTATTAACTTAACATTGGTTGCAAAACTATATGTGGACCAGATGAGATATTAATTTGTGTATAGTAAAGTAAGGAGAATCAAAGTACTTAATCAACTTACCTTCTCGAGCTCGGCTCATTTTCAAAAACGATGTAACTTGATAAGTATGAATGAAAAAAAAAACTATTCAATAATTAATAAAAATTGGTGTCACCTAGCACAATTCTATGACCTTAACATTTTTTTTTTCCCTTTTTTTATTAACCTATTCTATCCACGACTCGTGACTCGCTTCTCTTAAAATTCCCAATTGTTTATTTATTTTTCTGTGTAATCAAATCATCATTTCTGTGCTTAATTTTTTTATTTAACTCGTATATTACATGGATATCTTACCTAGTTTAAACTATAGTAGTTAATTACTTTGTTTGATTAAAATTACTTAAGTATGTGCCGGTCAAACTCCTTTATCAATGATCACGATAATAATTTTTTTCTTATCTAACCATATTCATATAGATATCAACGTGCATATACGCATTAGACATCAACTTCTTATTTTATATAATGTTTTAACATCAAATTCTTCTTGCACTGGAAGAAAGATATATAACAGACTTAATTACACAATATGCACATTTAGGAATTAATTATGACATGTGGTTCTTACACCTTACTGCCTTCCGAAGAGCCTCGAACATCCATAGACTTCACAGAATGAGTATTGGATCATGAGCAAGCTTGCAAAAATTGCGAAAACAACAGTTGCAACTTTCTTCGAGCAAAGCAGGTCTTTCTTGACAAATCTCCAAGTCTTGATCATTGGTCTATTGTTGTAATACTCGTTGAGGTGTTCAATTGTCTTGTTGCTACTCATGTTAAGGTTACTCTTATTCATCCCATTGAAGAGATTAGCGATGTCTTTGTCGTTCATGTTTCCTTTAATTATGCCTTTATCTCTGAGTAACTTGACATCTGCCTCCGTGTCAACAATGCCACTCATCAAGTCGACATATTGGGCAAGTTCCGCTGTTGAACTAGAAGTAGCCACTTCATAAGCCAGAAGATTTCTCAACATGACTTCAGAGTAACCATCAAGAGTGATTATTGGAAGATATAGTGTAGCTTTCTGTTCATCAAACTTAATGTCCCTAACCCCTCCGTTAGTGTAGCTGAAATTGATTTGAGCATGTTTTCTAAGAGATGAAACCGAGGGGATTTCAATTTCTGTGTCAACGGCTAGATCATCGTCTTCTTCTTTGTCTTGTTTTCTTAGTTTTAAACCAAGCAAATTCGACATTTTCTCCCATGGGATGTTCTTTATGACCTTAATCGGATGATCGGCTTTTTCTCTCATTCCAAGGCGTAATCCCATTTCCATGATCTCTTCTAAGTTTTCTGTTAGGTTGTCTTCTTTCGCAATCTTTTCTATGTCATCATCATTGTCTTTTCGTAAAATTGCTCCTCTAGGAGCTTGTGGGGTATCTTGATTGTTGACAATCGAATAGTACATAAGATCAAGCAAATGCAAACAACCCGCCTTAACGTCGTAATTGAAATCTTTAGCTAATTTGAGAGGAGAATGTACCTGTTAAATAATGAAAATTGTGTATGATACTATACGTTATTTATTAATCCTATATATAGGGATTCAACGAGGATAATTACAAAGGAAATACCTCACAAAATTTTCTCATCATGGAGATTAACTCGCGATCGCCATTTTGATCCTCAAAAGTTGTTGAGAGACTAAGGGCCTTCCATATTTCCTTCAATAAATACAAGGGGATCTGGTTCTCTAGCACCATTACATCTCTATAAAGAACACCATTGTTTATCAACTTTTTAGGCATCAAGTTTGAAATGTCAGCATAGTGTGTGAAAAGACCAATCAAGAACAAGCCATCAATTGCGAAAATCCAAGCTAATGTATCGTCGTAAAGGTTTATATACTTGTGGTAACAAGCACGAATCACAGATTCTTTCTCTATGAGCCTATTGATCACCACAGACTCGAATGATAATACTTGATCCGAGCTCAAGATTGCTTTAACAGCAGCAACTTTGAACCTCTCCATTTGGTAGAGATGAGTCTCAAAGTGGTGGTAAGGTCCCAGTGCTATAGCCAGAGGTACGTAAGCCTCAGGCTTGAATCGGCTAGTTGCCTTCGGGACACTGAACACACAAACTGGCACGTCGCTGATGCTGTCGCCACCCTCATCATCAAACTTCTTGCTAATTCGATCCACCCATTGTTGCTCGCTAAAATCGCCACTCAAAATCGAATTCGAATTCATCTTTCTTTTTGCTTGAATGAATATCATCATCACTTGATATTTATAATAATGATGGTAGGCCGTTTGCTATAGTCGACTAAACAGTAGTAAGGGAAATTTGTTAATTAATTAGATATCCTTGAGATCATTAAAAAATTCATGGCATAACGTACAAGAAAAAAACTTTCCCCAATTTCTCCTGGTGGCATATATAACGTGTATCATTAAAAAAACGTGTATACCAAGTCTGAAGCTATAATAATATAAGTTAATATTGGAACTTAATTAATGTTAGGAAACCATCAATTTAGTTGTACGAGTTTGAAGGGGACGTGATTGAAGAAATGGGTTATCCATTAGCTAACGGTTCAAATGAAGAAATGGTCATAGTTGTACGAGTTTGAAGGGGACGTGATTGACCGAATTTTATGCATGTGGACTTTGAACGTGGAGTTCTATTTTGCATGTGTCTATTATTTCTTTGTTTTTGTTTATTATAAATAGGGAGTAGCTATAGGTTTTTTTTTGTACCCCATAATTTTCATCAATATACAGTAGCAAGTTTCTTGCAGTTCATACATACATACGTGAGTGTAGTGTGTGGTGAGGGGCCTGTAACCAACAATTGGTATCAGAGCCTGCCTGGGGCTCGTCGAGAAGCGGGTTTGAAGATTGGAGGGAGCCTCCGCCGCCGGCGGGTGTGTCGGTCGGTGGAGGGCAGGCGTGAAAGAAGGGTGTAGCCGAGCCGGGAGAAAGAGAAAGAAGAAGATGACCGTTGCCGGAAATTGTTTTCTGGTGTGAGACCGAAAAGACAGGCGAGAAGAGACCGAAGCCGTAGTAGACCGAACGGCTTGAAAGAAAGACCGAAAGAAAGTAAGACCGAGAGAGTCCGTCGCTGGAAAGGAGATGCATGCGTAAGAAAGACCGTTACCGCGCGTGCAAGACCGTGCCGCGTGGCCGAAGACCGAATCTGTCCTCTCACCGGAAGTAAAGACCGAGACCGTAGGTGTGACAATGACCGGAGGTCGCACCAAAGCAGACCGAGACCGAGGTAACCGAGACCGGTGGTTGCCTAAGAAAGACCGAGATTGTGAACCAAGACCGAGACCGAAGAGGTTCACATCAGACCGAGAAGAAAGACCGAGTGAACATAGACCGAAAGTGTTCACATTAGACCGAGTCGTGAGCCGAAGACTGAAAAGGGTTCACGCTAGAAAGAGAAAGGGGAAGACGGGCCTGCGTGGTTCGTGTAGCAAGAACCGACATCAAGATTATGGGGTGAATGTTGGAAAATCTTGATGGGTCGGGTACGTATCAGCGGGTCGGAGCTGACCGGGTTCAGTAGTTAAATGGGTTATCCATTAGCTAACGGTTCAAATGAAGAAATGGTCATAGTTGTACGAGTTTGAAGGGGAAGTGATTGACCGAATTTTATGCATGTGGACTTTGAACGTGGAGTTCTATTTTGCATGTGTCTATTATTTCTTTGTTTTTGTTTATTATAAATAGGGAGCAGCTATAGCTTTTTTTTTTTACCCCATAATTTTCATCAATATACAGTAACAAGTTTCTTGCAGTTCATACATACATACGTGAGTGTAGTGTGTGGTGAGGGGCCTGTAACCAACAAGGCATTCATAAACCGTTGAAACCGTACGTTCACCCTCTAAACCGAGTTAAAGTGGCTGTGTCAACCGAGTTAAAAGTGAACCAGCTTGGTTTACAGCTTACAAAACCGTGTTTCATGATTCAATTTATGTTTGTTTACTGTATCGAACCGGCCAGGTAAACTGAACCACTCGAACAAAGTATATTTTTTAATGTATGTAGTTTGTATAAACATAAAAAAATCTCCACATATAGAGACCTAATATTGTAATATATATATATAAGTGCTTTTAGTTATATAATACGTGTATGGTGTATGTAACCGATTTCGTGCTTTAGTGTTTTTTTTTTATTTTTCCCGTAAACCCTTTTACACCTTTTCTAACACAACGGAAAAAATAACCTCTCTCAATTTTCAAGGAGCTGGATCGAAGAAGAAGAAGTAGCATTTTCAATTCTATGACTTAGGTGAACGTCTTCGAAGACCAGCCGACTCACGGTTTAAGGATATCATTACCAAGGATCTCATATTTAATCGACTCTTCAACAAAATGATGAATGGTGGTGGTGGTCAAAGGAGGCGGAAGCGATTGACGCAGCTCATCGCGAGTACTAAACGCGCTATGCAGACCGGTTTAGTCACATTTCGGTGTGGTAAATTCTAAGAAACTGTCCTGAATGGGCAACCAATGTTTAGATTTTTAATTTTGTTTATATAGTTTTTATTTTAGTTATGTACTTTTTTCTTTTAATATGTGGTTCTTTTATTTAATTATGTAGTTTTATTTTTAGTTTATTTTATTTATACTATATAATATAATAAAAGAAACCACTTTTAGGATACTTGTCATCATATTAGGGCATCTTTTATAGATAATTATTATTTTAATTTAATCTTTTCTAATTAATTATATATAACCCTCCTACTAAATATTATTTAGTTTAATATCTTATGTATAATTATTATTTAGTTTAATATTCTTCTCATTTATAATATTATTTAGAGTAAATTACGATTTTGGCCCCTGTGGTTATATCATTTTTACCCTTTTAACCCAAAAATTTTTTTTTAACATCTTAGCCTCCAACGTTTTCTTTTCTAACCCTTTTGGCCCCTAACACTAACTCCATCCATTAAATGTTAGGGGCAAAAAGGGTTAGAAAAAAAGACGTTAGGTGCAAAAAATGTTAGAAAAAACGACGATTGGGGCTTTGATATTAAAAAAATCTTTTTGGGGATAAAATGGTAAAAGTGATATAACCACGGGGGCCAAAATCATAATTTACTCTATTATTTATTTTAATTAATTATTACTTTTATATTTATCTATTTACTTCAAATTCAAACTTAATTATCTAATTTGATCTTAACTATATATTTGAACATTTTATTTAGTTTGGAATCAAACAGGTTTTACGAAACTTAAAATAAAATTAACTAATATTATTTATCATTTATACATTTACAGAGTTTTAAATAAAGAGTTAAATTTATTCAGACTTCGTTAACAAATTTTGCAACAACAGAATAATCTATTTTTATCACGAAAACCAAACTTTGTGTTAATATATTAAATATTTTTATTTTCACTATACAAAATTACATTTACTCGACCCATGTAATACATGAGGTTTTTTAAGATATAACTTTTAATTATTTGATGTATAAAATTAGATTTATTCAATTCGTACAATACACAGAGTTTTTTAAGGATATATATATTTTAATTATTTAGTACATCAAATTACATTTATTCAAACTGTATAATACGCATATTTTTAAAGATGTAATTTTTTATTGTTTGGTATATAAAATTACATTTATTCAACCCGTGTAATAAATGAGGTTTTTTAAAAATGTATTATTTTATTATTTGGTAAACAATGTTACATTTATTCAACTCGTGTAATGAAAGTGGTTTCAAAGATATAACTTTTTTATTTGGTATATAAAATTACGTTTATTCAACCCGTACAATATTGTTCTTATAGATATAACTTTTTATTATTTAATATATAAAATTATATTTATTCAACCCGTGCAAAAAAGAAGATTTTTAAAGATATATTGTTTTATTATTTAGTATATAAAATTTATTTATTCAACCCGTGTAATACACGGGGTTATAACCTAGTTATTAGGTATGTTAAAGCTTTTTAAATATATTAATGTTTAAGTTAAGTTACAGTAATTTAGATTCCGGGACTTCTTGAGAAATCTAGTACAATACCTAGCATTTGCGGAAAATTGGGGAAAAGCTAATGTGGCATACGTAGATATATCAAAAAAAATGGGATGACTCCCACCACTGTAAGCAGGGGTGCAGCTTAAGTGGGGCGGGAGGGGGCGGCCGACCCCCCGAACTTTTCGCTCAGTAGTGGAGAGTATGTAGTTTTCGTATAGAAATTTTTGGGTAAATACATTCTCGACCCCTGGTTCTATAGAAATTTTTGGGTATGTACGTTTTGGACCCCTTGTTGGAAATCTCAAGCTTCGCCACTGACTGTAAGACCATGCGTAGTGGTTATGGTGAATGATGCCCCACCCTTGGGCGTTGTCCGCCACGTGTCGTCCTAGTCATCAAATGGGCGTTTTTCTAAAATGAGTGTAGTGAGGATGTGGACATTATATGTTAAAAGGGGTGTAAAGAATTAAATAAATAAATAAACCATGAAAAAAAATTGATTGGCCAAAGAAGAGGAGGGTTACTTGTGATTCGGCCAACAACATCTTCAAAATGGGGCAAGAGCGTTGTTTTTAAAACGTCATTCAAAAAAATCCAAGAAAAACGCCCCAGGGGGCCGAGACTCGGGCGTTGTTTGGCGTTTTCGGGCAAAAAAGCGCCCCCTTTTGCTACGACTACGCTTGGTCTAATGTTACAATTTCACGCTAAAAAAAGGCCAAAACTGCTAAAAGAGGACCGTTTTGGCCAATTCGGTTTAATATTTCCAAAAATTATACTGATTGGCTCGGCACAAAAATTCCGTAAAAATGGCCGAACCAGACTGTGAACGCTCTTAGTCAAAATTATATTGAGAAACTTTATTATGAAAAATGAGAAAGTATATTGATATTTTTTATATAACCCTAATATAAAAAATTGTAATTTATTTTCTTGTTCATGGATCCACTTGGTATGTCATCCTCATATTGTCTATAATATACATCCTAATATGACTTATTCCCTTCTCATATGCAAGTTGCTTGCTGCATTTTAATATCAAAATGGTGTTGGCAAATAAAAAATATTAAAAAAAATAGATTTCCAAAAAGAATTGACAACCATTCGTTACACCATGTCTTATATAAGCCATAAAGAGGAAAGCCTGTCAAATATATCATGTACAGTCACTTTGGTAAATTGGTCTATTGAAGAAAGCCACTTGCTACATGTGGTTGCCCACTTTTTTAATGTAGCTTGCCGTGTTTCCGTACTAGAGTTTTGTATTCCCTTCCAAAGAAGTTAGCGGATGGGCTCTACAAATCTATAAAATGTAGGGCTGGATCGTTCCAAAGGGGTGCACTTGCTAAGCCATTTAAGAATTGACACACCATTATTTGTTGCATGGCCTGTTGTTACCAAGCTTGCGGTTTGATGCTTACATTTGATGCAATGGCTTTACGTGTTAAGGCCGCCCGAGCTCAGTTAATTGTTGCTCTATATTTGAAAATTCGATATTCGATTTTGTTGTACCGCTTCTTTGGTTAAGGGATGACACTTGACAAACTTTATAAATTAAAGAGTAAATTACAAGTTTTGTCATTTATGTTTACAATAAATTACAGGCGCTGTTGTCCTTTGGCGCAAAAGTTGATGAGTTTTGTACTTAATGTTTCAAAATGTTGTACATCATGTCCTTCAGCCCTAACTCAGTCAGATTTTTTGGTTAAGTATGGCCATGTGCCTTGCACATGAGGGCATACTTGTCATTTCACCTTCCCAAGGGTTATTTTGTAAACCCTTATTATTGAGGGACTGTATTTACAAAACTAAAAAAAATATAAACTCTTCTCTCTCTCTAATCTGAACCCACCACCACAACCTAGTCTATCTCAACCCACCACCACCACCACCCCCACAACCTTCACCTCCGCCACCTACCCCACCTTAGCCTTCACCGCCTCCACCCCCACCTACCGACCACCCCAACCCTACTGCACCAGAATCGGGTGACTGTAAACAGGGTTTAGACAATGATTTCAAACTCCAACTAACAAATACAAAAGCTAATAAGTTCTCATCACCCACTACCTTTGCTCCACCCAGGGGCGTACCCACATGTATTTTAAGGTGGGCTTGCACACCCCTTGAAAAAAATAAAATTTAGTGCTAAATTCCCGGTAAAATCACGACCGCACCCCTTGAAAATTTTTGTTCGCACCCTTTGGAAATTTTCGACCGCCCCCTTAGGAAAAAAAATCTTATGAATTTGTAAAAAATTTACGTAAACACTTATTTTTTTTTTTTAAATACAACCTAATTAACTTTCCACTTAACTAATTAACTTTCACTTAACCCAATTAACTTTCTCTTAACCTTTAGCCCATTAAACACACCATAACTCAAGCCCAACCCAATCTAATAATCTAATTTGAACTAAAATATAATAACCCAACCCACCACAATTTCGGCCACCAAACTCACGAAAACAGCATCTAATCACTATTTTCGGGTATGGTTTGATTATTTTTTTTGTTTTCTTGTTTTATTTGGATTTTTAGGAGAAATACAATTGTTAAAAATGTTTGAAATTTTAGTTGTTTTGTTGTTTTTTGAAACTTTAGCTGGTTGATTATGTTGTTTTAATTAAAGTTTAGTGTGTTTAAATGGTTAGTCAGATGGAACCAACAATAAAAACTAGGGCTTGATTTTAAAGTTGAAAATTATGAAGTTTGGTGATGGTTGTTTAAGTGTTTAGAGTTGAAATTGGTTGTATATGTTATATAGAGAAAGACTTGCTTAGAAAAAGTAGCTTTAGATGTTTTGATAGATTTCAAAAAATGAAAACACATAGAGCGACATTTTAAATATGTTCGTAACGACGTTTGACATGTTTTTTATAATTGTATAAATTTTAGCTTGATATTCTTTTGTGTTACATGACCCGACCCAATACGACCCGATATGAACTGGATTTTTTTATATACCTAGGGGACTAAAATTTTCAAAAATATTCCGCACCCCCCATGAAAGAATTCCTGGGTCCACCATTGGCTCCACCGCCTTTACCAACCCACCAGCCACCACCACTTTCCACCATCGGTGCTCATCATCCTCACCTACCACCTTTATCCAAACACCATCAATACACCATCTTCAACCAAGCAACAACCGGCCACCGCCATGTTTGCGGCCTATAATCACAACAATCTTCATCAGTCTTTGCTGCTATCAACACCATCACCGTGGTAAACCACCAACTCATCACCAACAGACCCCCACACTACCCCTTTACTTATGTAAATAGAAAATCAAACTCGTGATTCATAAATCTGACCAAGGATTACACATTCAACACATATTAGAGAGGAATCATACTTACCGGAAAGTGTAAACTACGGGATTTGTCTCTCTGCGCACCTGTCTGTCGTCGCACCAGGTCTTCTAGGGTTTTGTTTTAAAGAGGCAAAATTGGGGTAAAGAGGGTTTTGTTGACGAATTTGAAGCCATTTCATTAGGGTTTGAATAAGGAGGTTGACGAAAGAATGTCTTGTTGTACGATTTCATGGTGGTGGCTGGAATGTGGTGGTTATGGTGGGTGTAAGTGGGAGGAATTAGGTGAGGAAGATGACAGAGAATGAGATAGAGAGATTTCTTTTCTTTTTTCATATTTACTTTTGTTTAATAAATTGATGATGTCTTTTTGAGTTTTTACATAGTTAGTCCTTGGATTGATGAAATGACAAAAACTACCCTCATGTGCAAGGCACATGATCATACTTAACCAAAAAATCTAACTGAGTTAGGGCTAAATGATATAACGTGCCGGATTTTGAAACATTAAGTACAAAACTCGTCAACTTTTGTGCAAAAGGACAGCGGCTGCAATTTGGTGTAAACATAAAAGACAAAACTTGTAATTTACTCTAAATTAAATAAAAGCAAATTGGAATTTAATCATCTAAACTATGGCGTAGTGGTTGATAATATATAATTCATAATGACCATGTGACCGTTACACTCTAAACTTTCACTTTTGTTGTCAAGGGCAATCTCCAGGGCGGGCCCTGAGAATTCGTGTACCTTGTTCGAGCTCGAAAAACCGTGCCCCTAGGCCTTAATGAAATATATAATATAAACTAGTTTTTCATACAAGCTAATGCCAATGGGCTAATAACTAATGTAAACCATAAGAATAATTTTGTAAGTGGGCCTATGTTATGTTTGTATGGGTAAACCCTATAAATTTTTTTACATATACATATCGGTTTTTTTAAATAATGTGCCCTTTGAAATATTAGGCCTTAGCCGATGGTCCTCCCTACCCACCCCCAGGGCCGCCCCTGGCAATCTCACTCTAACGAAGAATTAGCTAGGTCTAGCCCCAGTTTTCATTTATTTCGTTTCAAAAAAATTATAACACTATGGTTGGGATAGAAGTCAACTAGTTGTTCATTAGGGGTAAGCGGAGATGTTGGTTGAGCCGATATTGCCACGCAATAGGGAAGGAGTTCAAGTTTCATCAACTCTTAGAGCTTCGAGCCAAGTAAGCAACAACTATGTCAAACAGAGCTTTGTATTTAGACTAAGTAGATGAATGACAGATTGTGCCTATTTTACAAGAGATCAATGAGAAAAGGTTAGAATCCAGATAGATAGCATAACCCCCGTGGACCTATGATCATCTGACACCGGGCTTTGTTAGGGTTTTTGAGAAGGCATGTAGAGAAGATGTAGAATGTTGTGAACTTCCCTATGAATGAACATTGGTGAAAGCAATTAGATGCATGTCTAATGAGAAAATCATAGTCAGAAGTACCATGAAGATAGCTTAGAAAGTTGATCGCATACCAATGATTTGCTATCAAGGAATGCATAAAGTAATACACACTTTATTGGCCGCAAATGTGAAATCCGACCGAGAGAGAGTAACATACTAAAGGGCACCGGTAAGTTGGCTACACTTAACTGGATCAGAAAAGGCCAAACTTCACTGAGAGATAGTGTGTTAGATGTAATAATGAGCAAAGGCACGGGTTTGGAGTTGGAGATACTTGCCCTTTTAGAAGCTTTGAAACGTATTTTCTTTAAGAGAGTATGGTGTTATTTAGGACCCTGAGTTAAAATCTTAACCCACAAAAAAAGTAATTAAGAGCCATGGGTTCTTTTAACGCAAAATATATATGAAGCCGTTCGACTACCTTGTTTATAACTTCGGGTTCTTTCAACATAGACTAACATCTCTAAGAATGCGCCTCCATATGAATAAATAAAAGGTGAGAAGTTATAACCCCTTACATCCTAAGTTAGAGGGTTGTTTAGTAAATAGTTATTAGTTAGTTTGTATTGTAATTAAGTTAGTATATAAGTGCGAGGACCAGATGTGACAAAGTAAAAGATAATAACCTACAACTAAAGGAAGAGATGCCTTCAGGAGACACACCTCTTCAGAATAGGCGCCAATATCATAGTGATGTGCTGAAAATGGGTCAACTAAAACAATAAAATTACCCTAAATCTAGACTCTCTAAGTTTTAAATTTATAAAACTAAGACTCTCTAAACCCTAAATCACACAACCGGCAAGTGTACCGATCGATGAAGTATAGCCTAAGGAAGTCCGAGTATCGAACCCAAGAGACTCTACTGATTACGCTAACGACTCTATCTAGACTTAGACTGACACGACTTAACTAAATGTTTATTAATTGGGGGGGGGGGGTTTCTAAAAATCCTAAGAATGCAAATAATGAATACTAGCTAGACTAAACGAACTAGACACGAACTCGCACGAAGACTGAACTCAAGGATGGTGAAAGAACTACCTAGACAGGAATCCTGGTTGCTTTTAGTTATAATTATAATTGGAAGTTGTCTGCTATGGAACCGGGATCTTGAAATTCTCACCTATCGGGAAATCTAAGGACCCCTAATCCTTCTCAAGAGCACGCTAAGATCCCCTAAAGGTTGTTATACTACCGGTTATTAGACTCCCTTACAAGACATCTAATGGGGTTTATAAAAGTATCCTACAAGGTTCACTCCCTTACGAGACCTAAACCTAGGATAGGTTTGTTTTCTCAGTTAGACTTGCTAGACAGCAGCAAATAGGTTAACTTTCTAAGAAGGACCCACCTTGCGGTTTAATCACTTTGACCTAGCAATAATCTCGCACCTTACAGCTATTGACGATTAGTAGAACACTTGATTTTATTAAATTACCAAATATTATTTCTAAGGTTAGTTACGTAATTTCACCCTAAAGGATCAAAGGTTTATTATGTGATATAGACACTCACCAAAACCTAAAACCCTAGCCTGACTCTATTCCGTGATAAAGACCGTCACCAAGATTCAAGCGAAGCAATAATCAATAATAAAATAACATCAAGCACGCAAACACATCTAACTGATAGAACAAACCGTTTACAATTTATAAACAATCCATAGCGTTTAAAAATCCAAGAATAATCAATACTTATACGCAATCATTCATCCATGTCTAGGTAGTATCAGAAATTTAGCCGCTAAACAAAATTAAAAACATGTTCATAATCCAAGTATAATCAGAATTCATCATTAAACAATCAAAACAAACGAAAAACGAAGAAACAAGATTGTATAACCCGTTAACTTCAATCCCGTGTGCTCCCGAATGTCCTCCGATGATTCCCAGCAATCCCGAGCCTTCAAACGCCTCTAAACAGCCTTCAAGACGTCCAAAAAGAACTCTAAATTCGTCTATGTTCGTAATTTATTCGGCTGTTGTTGATGATGATCATATATGACCACAAAACCCTAATAACCGACGCTGATTAAACTGATTTCGCGTAAACACCTTCCTCGCGGCCCGCTTGAGATATGATCATAAGTTGTCGCGGGCCGCCCGCCTTCAAATGACCGAAAACATTATTTAAGTTGATGCGGCCCGCTTCCAGATGTCTTATATGTTCACGCGGGCCGCCTGGAAACTCCAGAACTGCTTTTTCCGCTCCGTTTCCACTCCCGAGCCTCCGGTTTCCGTTCCAGTCTTTCGCCTTTCCAGTTTATGACTCGTTTCTGCTTCTTTCAGCTGCAAAGACCTGGAAAACATAAAACATCAAAAGTATATACATTCTACCTAAAACCGACACTAAAAACGAATAACCAACTACTAAAAACTGACGCAAATACCAATGTATTTTACAATACATCAAATATCCCCACACTTAACCTTTTTTCGTCCTCGAAAAAGAATTATGCAAACGGAATCATAGTCGGAATAATCAAACGGGTCAAAGTATAAGTTATTTTATTAAAATCGAAACTCGTGTTAGCCGCGATTGCAAGTATTTTGATCCTCTTAAACCCAACCCGGTTCCAAGCCCTTATCATGCAATTTAGTTCAAGTTCGGTCAATCTACCTAGGGTTTCACACCAAGAATTGCAAGTCCACCTAATCCCACCTCAAGCTTATAGGACAAAAGGAACAACCACTGGGTTATTTCCTAACCGTTTTATACCAAGATCAAAAGAGTTTAAAATAAAATCTATTTTTCCATTTTTTTTTTCGCTTTGCTTTTTGCTTGTTTTTTTTTTTTTTCATTCGTGAGACTAGACTATGCTTTCCCTAACCAAGAGGTATTCCGGCTGTAGAGTCGCGATCCCCAACCACAGATTACTTAGGTTTCGGTACTTTTATTCGGCAAGTCGATTTCACACATCCCAGAGGCATTCCGGCTGTAGAGTCGCTATCCCCAACTCGGATTACATAGACCTGTACTACTTTCATTTAGTTTCTAGCTCACTTTTTATTCTATTTTTTTTTCTTTTTTTTTTCCGACGAGATAATGACTAAAAACTCTAACGATCTTAGCTTATAACGGCATCCCTTATACTATTTTTGGCGGTTTCAGTTTCTCCACTCTCCCTAGATGAGAACCCACTAGTAGACCGACAATTAGGTAATTTTAAGATCAAAGGAACCTAGAACCGAATCGAGCCTACCCGCACATCCCAAACTAGACACAAGCACGATTATATTATCTCATATTATCATTATTTGAACCCGAACAAAAACCCGACTTTTCTATCATTTTCCGTTTTTATTTTGCAAACTTCTTATTTCAAAAGACATTTTCTGATTTTTTTTAATTTTTTTGGATTTTTGAAATTTTTTAATTTTTTTGTATTTTTTATTTTTATGACTCAAGACTCACTAACTAATGACACTAAACGATAGTTCCCATCCCCACACTTAAACTTTACATTGCCCTCAATGTAGGATGGAAACCGACTAAAAAAAAACTAAAAATAAATAAGAAATAAAAAACTAAGGGCAAATCGGAAAGGACTTAGCTGGTTTAATTCGTGCAGATGTTCCAAAACTCTCGTCCAATCCAGCTCGATCGTATAGCATTTCATTCGCGATCGGCTTTGACTCTTACTGGTACACTTGATAAATGCCCGAAATTTGAACAAACAGCTCCAAACTCACCCGAATGGAGATTGAGTACGGGTGGTATATATTCGAACCTGCATCAACAAAAACAAGCAAAATACCAAAGCAATACCGACTCGAAACACAAAATGACTCAATACTACTAACTTAGACTCAATATACAAAATAAAAGACTCAAAGTACACCACCGAATTACCATCTCACCCCCTCCCGGCACTTTGCTCGTCCTCGAACAACCCAAGTGCCAAACCTAACCAAGTGTGGATGCAACGGATAACGGGTTGAAAGTTTAGTGAAAAATCACATTTTATCGCCTTAAAAATATACAACCCGTTTCCCCACACTTAAGATGGAAATAAACCCGGTAACAAACGACTCAAATACAACAACAACAACATATGCAGGAAAACATACCTGAACGTCGACTCGAACCAGCCCGAACGATGATGATGAAATATGGATGAATGTGAATATGGAACATGGACCAAGAGCCAAACCGATTGGGCCTGAACAGTCTGTTGTCGTGTATATTGGGCTCGCGGCCCGCATTAGATGTGTAATAAGTTGAAGCGGGCCGCTTCAACTTAAACGTCCGCCAACAATATTAGAATCCGCGTGGCCCGCATTAGATGTGTGTTTAGTGTAGGCGGGCCGCCTGAACAGCAGGTAACAACGATTCACTTGCAGCAATCAGCAGGATATGCAGAATTCACTTTTACTTTATTCCTAAACTGCCCATGCATGCGTTTTCGGCGTTTTTATCTTTTACCAAACCTGTTAATCTGCTCGGGTGTCGTTCTCGGCCACGTAAAGGTGATGAAACCTGCAAAACATACTCGACGACACAGAAAAGACGCAAAAATACGCAAATAATGCAAAAGAACTAAAACACAAAAACACTAAGCTAAAGACTTAAAACTCTAACGCTCTCACGGCGACACCGACACGGACAACGACTCAATATACAAACTCTACAAGTGGGTCACAACTACTCACGCACTCACGACGGATCATACAAGCGCAGTTCACCTTCTAACATCGCCCGCACCTTACGAGCTGTAGCACTATTACTCCTATTATCGCCCGCATCTCTTCCATCTCTCTCATACTCTCTCAACTCGTCATCTGGCGGTTTGAATCTAGATGTTTCATATCTAAACCTATCCCCACACTGAGCCTTGCTCAATACCTCTATCTTAGACTCTAACCTCCTCAATCTCTCTTCCAACTCCTCTACTCTGCTATCAGGTGGATCCCCACACTTGGGTTTTAACACCTTTTCTAGACGCGGCTCACTTACTACCTTTTTCTCGTCTCTCTCAGTCTTTACACTCTTCTCTACCGACACTATCGCCTCAACGCTCTCACTCGGCCCTCTCGCATTATTCACCTTGAAAACTACCGACTCATCCTCCGCTCTAAGTGTGATTGTGCCTAAGAAGACATCTATAAGCGCTTTAGCAGTGTTCAAGAACGGGCGCCCTAAAATCAACGGCACTCTATCATCGGCCTCCATATCTAGCACTACAAAATCGGCCGGAAAAACAAACTTATCCACTTTCACCAACAGATTCTCTACTATCCCCCTAGGATACTTAACTGTCTTATCGGCTAACGAGAGGGTCATACGAGTTGGCTTCAAATCACCAAGGCCTAGTTTTTCGTAAAATGAATATGGCATCAAATTAATACTAGCACCAAGGTCTGCCAACGCGTGGTTTTTCACATCACCACCAAACAAGCAAGGAATCGTGAAAATGCCTGGATCAGTGAGTTTTTCAGGAAGTTTATTTAGGATCACAGCAGAACACTCTCCACTCAATAAATTACCCGAACACTCTCCTACCCTATCCTTACGCTTGAGAAAATCCTTAAGGAACTTGACGTATTTGGGCATGGATCTCAGGGCCTCTATGAACGGAAGATTCACCTTCAGCTGGGTGAACATCTCAAGAAATTTCTCGTATTCGCTAACATATAACTGCTGCCTCGCACAAGCGGGAAACGGGAGACGAGAAATATCAATCACTCGCGGTGGTGGCCGAACCTTCTTCGGCTGCTTCTCTACTTTCTTCTCAACTGGAGACTTCTCGGCGTGTGCGGTACTTGCTGGGTCTAGCCTAATGTGCACCTTGCCTGGAGCCTCCATCTCAATTACCTCATCTACCTCATCATCACTCCCTATCTCAACATTCTCTCTCACGACCTCTCCTAAACTCAATCCACTTCGAGTAGTAATTGCTTTAACAGAATGGTGGACTGGGTGAGTAGTACCTGAATACTGACCAGAAGGGGACTCTTTCAACTGCCTAGCTATATCCCCTACTGTTCTCTGAAGATCTAGAAGAGTAGACTCTTGATTTTTAAGCTGAAGTTCATGATTTTTGTTAATCTGCTCCTGATTCTTAGCTACAGTCTGATTATGCGTCATCATCTGAGCAAACATCTCCTCTAACCTACTCAAACTACCCTGTAAAGATTTATCACTACCTTGACCCTCTTGATTCGACCCTCCACTCGCAAACTGACCACTCGAACCTGAACCACTATACTGTCCACTCTGACCCGAACCACTACTCATGTAAAGACCCGGCCCCCTATTTTGATACTGACCAGATGAGAAACCAGGGGGATTTCCAGAAGAACGATAACTTCCACCACCCTGCCAACTGGGGTTAAAATTATTATTACTACTAAACTGACCCCTAGACTGGCCTGATATGTACTCTACCTGCTCTAACGTAAGTGTGGGACAATCAAGTGTGTCGTGACCTCCCCTACAAAGCTCACACCTATCAACTTTCTTCTTTATCTCATCTATCTCTCGCCTCATCTCCTCCCTCATGTCTTGCTTTGCTCTCTCGACTACAGCAGCTACCGATGGATCCAAGCTAACTTGATTTACCCCTCGACCGGCCGAAGTGGTACGAACAGGAATGGAAGTCCTGCTGGTAGAGCTGTAGTCCATATCAGAATGTGCAAAACTCTCAAACAAATCATTGCACTCAACCACCGTCTTCTTTCCCATAAGCTGCCCTCCTGCTGAAGTATCGAAACGCACTCTAATCTCAGGAGTCAGTCCATTGTAGAACTTTTCCACTAACCCCCAGTCGGACAACCCATGCTGTGAACAACGAGAGAGAAGCGTCTGGAAACGCTCCCAAGCTAAGTGATATGGTTCATCAGGCTCCATACGGAAGGAGTGAATCTGATCACGAAGGCGAGACGCCTTGGCTGGTGGGAAGTATTTGGCTAAGAAAGCGTCGCGAAGACCAGCCCAAGTAGTGAAAGTGCCTGCGGGCTGAGAATCGAACCAGACAGCTGCGCGTCCAGCGAGAGAAAATGGGAAGACCTGTAAGTACCTGGCATCTAGATTGACACCCTCTATGGAGTAGGTGCCACAAAGACGAGTGATGCGATTGATGTGGGCGGGTGCATCCTCGTCGTCTCGACCATGGAACTGGCAAGAATTGGTAATGGCGGTCATGATGTAGGAAGTAATCTGCCAAGACCTATCATTTGCGATGTTCGGAAGGGTGATGGGTGAAGTAGCACCGGTGAAACCGGTGGTAGCCTGCTGGTAAACGGTGCGGTTCGCCATGGCGGGTGGAGGACTAGGTGTACGAGAACGGGAGGGTGGTGGAGAAACGTGAGGTGAAACGTGAGGTGATGGCTTCGGTGTGAATTCGAAAGCGGGGGTGGACTGCGAAACTGAAGAAGACGTAGAAGACGAAACTGACGACTCGACTGTAAACAGAAGCGGTGGCGGTCCCTGCGAGCGCGTATGGGGCATCCACCAAAGACGAACAACGAAAAGACTCTAACAACGACTCGCTAACCTAGAAAAGACACTAAAGCAAATATTTTTTTGATTTTTAAAATTTTTAAACTCCTACGACTCAACGAACACAAATAGCACGTAATATGTCAAACAAGTCCAAATAAAGCAGTCAACGCAATCGCCAAGAGTCCCCGGCAACGGCGCCAAAAAACTTGATGTGCTGAAAATGGGTCAACTAAAACAACTAAAATTACCCGAAATCTAGACTCTCTAAGTTTTAAATTTATAAAACTAAGACTCTCTAAACCCTAAATCACACAACCGGCAAGTGTACCGATCGATGAAGTATAGCCTAAGGAAGTCCGAGTATCGAACCCAAGAGACTCTACTGATTACGCTAACGACTCTATCTAGACTTAGACTGACACGACTTAACTAAATGTTTATTAATTGGGGGGGGGGGGGTTCTAAAAATCCTAAGAATGCAAATAATGAATACTAGCTAGACTAAACGAACTAGACACGAACTCGCACGAAGACTGAACTCAAGGATGGTGAAAGAACTACCTAGACAGGAATCCTGATTGCTTTTAGTTATAATTATAATTGGAAGTTGTCTGCTATGGAACCGGGATCTTGAAATTCTCACCTATTGGGAAATCTAAGGACCCCTAATCCTTCTCAAGAGCACGCTAAGATCCCATAAAGGTTGTTATACTACCGGTTATTAGACTCCCTTACAAGACATCTAATGGGGTTTATAAAAGTATCCTACAAGGTTCACTCCCTTACGAGACCTAAACCTAGGATAGGTTTGTTTTCTCAGTTAGACTTGCTAGACAGCAGCAAATAGGTTAACTTTCTAAGAAGGACCCACCTTGCGGTTTAATCACTTAGACCTAGCAATAATCTCGCACCTTACAGCTATTGACGATTAGTAGAACACTTGATTTTATTAAATTACCAAATATTACTTCTAAGGTTAGTTACGTAATTTCACCCTAAAGGATCAAAGGTTTATTATGTGATATAGACACTCACCAAAACCTAAAACCCTAGCCTGACTCTATTCCGTGATAAAGACCGTCACCAAGATTCAAGCGAAGCAATAATCAATAATAAAATAACATCAAGCACACAAACACATCTAACTGATAGAACAAACCGTTTACAATTTATAAACAATCCATAGCGTTTAAAAATCCAAGAATAATCAATACTTATACGCAATCATTCATCCATGTCTAGGTAGTAACAGAAATTTAGCCGCTAAACATAATTAAAAACATGTTCATAATCCAAGTATAATCAGAATTCATCATTAAACAATCAAAACAAACGAAAAACGAAGAAACAAGATTGTATAACCCGTTAACTTCAATCCCGTGTGCTCCCGAATGTCCTCCGATGATTCCCAGCAATCCCGAGCCTTCAAACGCCTCTAAACAGCCTTCAAGACGTCCAAAAAGAACTCTAAATTCGTCTATGTTCGTAATGTATTCGGCTGTTGTTGATGATGATCATATATAACCACAAAACCCTAATAACCGACGCTGATTAAACTGATTTCGCGTAAACACCTTCCTCGCGGCCCGCTTGAGATATGATCATAAGTTGTTGCGGGCCGCCCGCCTTCAAATGACCGGAAACATTATTTAAGTTGATGCGGCCCGCTTCCAGATGTCTTATTTGTTCACGCGGGCCGCCTGGAAACTCCAGAACTGCTTTTTCCGCTCCGTTTCCACTCCCGAGCCTCCGGTTTCCGTTCCAGTCTTTCGCCTTTCCAGTTTATGACTCGTTTCTGCTTCTTTCAGCTGCAAAGACCTGGAAAACATAAAACATCAAAAGTATATACATTCTACCTAAAACCGACACTAAAAACGAATAACCAACTACTAAAAACTAACGCGAATACCAATGTATTTTACAATACATCACATAGAAGCCAAGGGACGCGATATTTCAAGCATCAGGCATGTTCACAGAGTGACACGTCTATTCGATCGCACCTATTGGATTAGTATAAATAGGGTTTAGATTTCTCAATTGTAATCATCACTAGTACAATCACAATTATGCAATACAACTGAAATTCTGTAAGTTCTATTGAATTCTTTCTTGTTTCATCTTGTATTTCAATAAAATCAATATCAATTGTGAAGATTGGGGCCAGCAAGGTGAAGTATTTGTCTTGGAATTTGTGAAACTGAGTGTGTGCAGGCAGTAGCGGATCTAGAATAAAGTTGAGGGGTTGTGCAGGCTAAACTTTATTTTCTTCATGAGTAGCGCTGATACATAAAACGAAGAAGAAAAAAATTGTACTAAAAATGTACTTTGCCAAGAAAGTTGAGTGATAGCACGGGCTACCCCTCTTACCATGCTAGATCCGCCCCTGTGTGCATGGCCTTTAAAAGGCAGTGAAACAAAGCCACATGTGCATGTTTTGGGCCGTAAAGGACTTATAAAGTAGATAGACAAGATTTGGTAGTTGTGGCTCTATGAAGCCATAAGGTTGCCATATATAATTGTTTCCTTACCAGAAAGATAGATACAATGTGTATGAAAAACACATCAAGATGTTTGTGGGTTTTAGGTTCACTTTTTTGGGTATTAATTTTCAGAGTTTGATTTGTGCCTGATTCTATAAATACTTATATATTGGCTTTAAATTAGTGTTTAATTTTGATATACATATTCTAGTTTGAGGTGCTATATAGAGTTGCTACCTTTTTAATACTAGTTTTAACTACTTGTAAAAATTTTATCTACATACGTTATATTTTAGAAATTAAAGTTTGAACTCTTGAAAAACATAACGTAGTAGGCAAATGATTAAAATATTAATGCAAAGTTATGCACGTATTTAAATTGTATATTAAAGTAATTAATAAGAATTGTATCACAAGCATGGACTAAAAGTTATTTAATAACAAAGAGGAGTTCGTGATTCTCTTCTTCACCTTTACCCTGTAAACAATATTTACTAGAGTTAACTGTCAAAATCGTCCCTGAGGTTTGGGCAGGTTTGCCATTTTCGTCAAAAATGACACTTTTGTATCAAATTGCCCTCAACGTTTGTAACTTTTTGCCATTTTCATCCAAACCACTAACTTAGTTTATTTTTTCTGGAGTTAATTGCCAAAATCATCCCTGAGCTTTGGGCAGGTTTGTCATTTTCGTCCAAAATGACACATTTGTACTAAATTGCCCCCAACGTTTTTAACTTTTTGTCATTTTCATTCAAACCACTAACTTAGTTTATTTTTTCTGTTAAGTTGAGGATATTTTGATGAAACTGGCAAATATAAACCACAGGGACGATTTTGGCAATTTACTCAAACTCTTTTAAATTTCTTTTATTTAAATAATTTTGTTACATATACAATAAAAAATAATATACATGCAATTTTTATATGAAAAAATAATAGTTTTGTCACATAATTTTTATAAATTTTCATTCAACCACTAAGTTACTTTTTCTATTAAGGCGAAGGATGTTTATAAACTAAGACAGAAATTAATTTCTAATTTTTTATATAGATTAGTTTTATAAAAATAAAATCTACTTAAACCTCTAAATTTTATAAAACTAAAATGCTGTTGACCTTATTGAAAAAAGCCAAATAAAAAAATCTTATCATATGTACCAAGTTTGTAATTCATCTTCTACTCTTTTAAATTCTGTTAAGTTAAGGATATTTGGATGAAACTGGCAAATATAAAACCACAGGAATAATTTTGGCAATTTACTCAAACTCTTTTTAATTTCTTTTATTTAATTAATTTTGTTACATATACAATAAAAAAGAATATACACGCAATTTTTATATGAAAAAATAATAGCTTTGTCACATAATTTTTATAAATTTTCATCCTACCACTAACTAAGTTAATTTTTCTATTAAGGCGAATGATGTTTATAAACTACGACAGAAATTAATTTCTAATTTTATATATAGATCAGTTTTATAAAAATAAAATCTACTTAAACCTCAAAATTTTATAAAACTAAAATGCTGTTGACCTTATTAAAAAAGGTCAAATAAAAAAATCTTATCATATGTAACAAGTTTGTAATTCATCTTCTACTCTTTTAAATTCGCTCCTAAGGAAAAACAGAAGCCAGTGTCCCCCTCCCCCCCTATCAAACAACGTATCGTTACCAAACCTTAAAATTACCCACCAAATTGTAATTATAATGCTATGAACCAAAAGTTTCTTTACTCAAGCCACTCAGAATAAGTATTAGTTAGTTACCCTCATAATCTTAATTAAATAAATATTTTATTTTTACCAACATATTTCCTAGGTGCTCAACATATTTAAAAAATATGTAACGTTTTATAATTTTTTTCTATCTCTACAACTGATAAATACTAAAAGTTGTAATGGATTGTTATGTGTTGCACACCAATGACGTTTTCTCTTTATAAAACTGATTTATATAAAGAAGCTGTAAATTAATTTCTGTCTTAATTTATAAAATTTAAAACATTCTTCATCTTAACAGAAAAAATAAACTGAGTTAGTGATTTGCATGAAAATTTATAAAAATTATGTGTCAAAACTATTAATTTTTTTCCTAAAAACTCAATGTATATTCTTTTTTATTATATATGTAACAAAAAAAATTAAATAAAAGAAATTAAAAAGGGTTTGAGTAAATTGCCAAAATCGTCCCTGTGGTTTTATATTTGTCAGTTTCATCTAAATATCCTCAACTTATCAGAAAAAATAAACTAAGTTTGTGGTTTGGATGAAAATGGCAAAAAGTTACAAACATTGGGGGCAATTTGGTATAAAAGTGTCATTTTGGACGAAAATGGCAAACGTGCCCAAACCTCAGGGACGATTTTGGCAATTAACTCTATTTACTAAAATATCTAATGAAAAAGTTCGGATGACACATGATTAAAATCCTTAAACTTGTAAAATCAATGGACATGTAGATTAATATAATAAGGATTATTGGAATCATTACCATGTCTTGTCCAAGAATAGCAAAAGATAATCCGAATAAGCATTTATAAGTGCATAAATATATGTGATCTAAATACCATTTTTACATTGCTTAAAAATGGTGTGCTTAAGGAATTTAACGATCGGCATTACCGAGTGGTCCGGTCCCTCTTCATCCGCTCCCATCCAGTGTGTCCAGACGAGCTCCAAACATAACTGATGTGGATGCTCTTAATGTTCTTTATGTTACTGTCATGGTTAAGATGGATCCAAAAAGAAAGCAGCCCATGTGGTTAAAAGGCCAGTTAATTAAGGAGTCAAGCAGCAAAGTGATGATCATTTGATTAATTAATTACTCTTTTAAGCCATTACAATCCTATTATGTTGCTCATATATTGTAGCATATTTGTAAATCTTTTCTTTCTACAAACCCTTTAACATGTAATTTGTAGAAACCTAAACCTTCAAAGAAACAGTTTGTTGGCCGGTAAACCTGTCACTTGTTCTCGTGAGTCTGAAATATTTAGATGATAGCTAGAGATTCCTGATGATGAACCAACAAAGAAAAATCTGGAACTGCAAAAATATGTGTTGGTGCACTTGTGTCTGTACTTTGTCTGTATTTTGTCATGATACAAAACGATGTCTTGTGTTAGTCAGAGTTACGTCTTAGGTTTGTTATTATGTGTGTTCGATGTAAGTTTGACCAAGTCAACCATCCTCCTGGTTTGACTTGGCCAAACAGTTAGCACATTGGTTGTAAGATGTCTGTGTCGAAGGATGAGTCATCGAAGGATTGTTTATATCCTTCGATGAGCTCGAAGGATAAACCTTCGATGGATATAGATGGACCTCGAAGGATATCATCCTTCGAGGTATATGTGATCCTTCGGTAGGTTTCAGATCGATAGATGATCTTTCGATCAGTCTATCTGATCCTTCGACCAGACGAGCTGTGATGGATATATATATCCATGTAATGTGTTCACTTTACAAGTGTGTGAGAAGTGAGTGAACTTGGTCTTGTAGAGAGCGTATTTTCAGTGTGGTCAAGGGCTGTAACCGTGTCCACTGAAATACAAGAGAAAACTTTGATATCTCGTGTGCTTACCTTTCTCTTTGTAGCTTGTGTTCTCATATAAACTACCGGTTTGCATTCTAGCTTGGATTCCGCACTTGCTAGTGTGTTAAGCATAACAAGGATAAGGTTTAACCTCATCCTCCGAGGGACCTACAAGTGGTATCAGAGCCGTGGCTCTTTTCCTTGTTAAAAACCGAGTTTATACAAGACTTTGGAGTGTTTGGACAAAACTCACATGGTTTAGCACCCGTTTTCAGTGTTTTTCTCGTTTTTCTTGACGTAAAAACGTGTTCTAAACTAACCGGGTGTGTTAAAGGACGGGTTTGGTAACTTAAAAACTTGTTTTTAAGAAGTTTGGTAATTTCCGGCTAAATTCCGGCTTACTCCGGTGACCGGTTTTCTGGATAAGAACTGTCTTTTTAAGTAATATTTTATTGTTCAAATCTTGGTTTTGGTGAAAGGTATGGCCTGAGCATACCTTCTGCCGAAAGCTTTCTACCAACCCATCACCTTTTCACCAACCTGTCACTCTTGTCAATTGTGTCAGTGCAGATCGAAGGATATCCTTCGAAGTCGAAAGATCATCTTTCGATCAAAGGAGGTTCGATAGATAATCATCCTTCGAACATCCTTCGAAGTCTGTGACTTATCCTTCGATCCAAGGAATCTTTTCGAAGGATATATCTTTCGATCTACAGCTCTTATTCGAAAGATAAGGATCCTACGATTGGAGAGTCTTTCGAAAACATTGTTCGAAACTCAACAGTGATCTTTCGAACACTGTTGATCCTTCGAACAAGTTCTGTTCCTTCGATTCTAGTCTGTTTAAGTTTAACAAGTTTGTGTTTTTCCAGTCTTTCGATCAAGGATCCTTCGGCTGGTTGGTTGTTAACAAGGAGAACCCGAGAGAACTAGTGTAACAATTTTTCGTGATCAAAAATGAATTCGATGTGGGGTGTTCCGATAAATACAGAAATGTATTATGGTACTCCGTCTCCGGATTCGGGAGAGTATAGAAATACCAGTTTATCTCCTGCATGGGCCGAATCTCCCGTACCAGTATCTTCGCAAGCTAATGCTATATCTACCGGTCAATGGGCATTCGTATCAAATCAAACTCCAAGTATTCAAAGCATTTTGTTAAGCGAGAGTGAAACGGGAAGTTTGAATAGGCCTCCAAAGTTGATGCACTTAAGTGAATATCCGGGATGGTTTGATAGATTTCATACATACGTCCTTGGTCAAAATACAGAATTGTGGTTGCGTTTCATCACAGATTTTGATCAAACAATAGAGGTTGCCACTTCATCTGCTGCTACGTTTGCCGATCTTACGGAAGATCAGAAGAAGGTCTATGACTTAGAGAAGAAAGCGTATGCCATTCTTACTCAGGCGTTAAGCAAAGATATTTATCATCAATTTGTCAGTTTCAAGACAACGAAGAAGTTGTGGGACGCATTGAAGATAAGGGGCGTAGGAAATGAAGCGACACGTCAATTGAGAAAAGACCTGCTAAAGAAAGAGTTTGATGGTTTTACTTGTATGGAGAATGAATCTTTAGGAGATTTGACAAGTCGATTTAATCATTTGCTGACTGAATTGGCAAATATTGGGGTTGTAACAACATCAGCAGAGGTAGTGAAAAAGTTTGCAGATGCACTGCCACCTCAATGGAATACTTTCTTGGAAATCATGAAGTACAATGGCACTTTAGCTACAAAAAACTTCAATGACTTTGCTCAACTCCTGGAAAACAAGAATCAGGAAGAAACTCTCAAGGCGAAAAGAGTTCCAGTGCCACAAAATCCTGAAATGTATTATGGAACTTCTAGCACTTCTACAAAACCTTCTTCACACGCTCCAATTCAAACAGCGTTTGTGTCTAGCACTGACATGTATGGCAATCCTCCTCCAACAACAGACATGTATGGAAATCCGCTTGAACCAGTCCCTCAACCAGTACCACAACAGCAAAGCCAACGACCTATCAGAGCAACTGATATGTTCGGAAATCCATTACCTGTTCGATCTACCGGACCAACAGATTTATACGGGAATCCACTTCCTCCTCAACAGCAAGCATGTTATGGAAGCACATCATCTGCTAGTCAGCAATGAAAGCCAAATACAGTACGGCTCGACACCTCAAGTTTCTCTAAAGTCAGTGTTGAAGTAGCAAAAGAACATATGGAGCTTCTAAACACTTTGGTGAGCGCATACTGTGGATTAGTGGAAGGTCAGATTGGCAACATTAATCTGACTCAAGAAGACTATCAGCAGATCGATAAAGAGGAGATGGAGATGATGGACATCAAGTGGGCCTTTGCCAGTGCTGTTAGGCGAGCAAAGGATTTCATGGAAAGAACTGGCAGAACCAGCTTGGAAAGCAAGAAAGACACCAAGTATGGATTTGATAAGCAGGCTGTTAAGTGCTTTAATTGTGGTGAACGTGGTCATTTCAAACGTGAATGTACGAGGCCATCTCAACATGGAAACCAAAATCCTTTCAGAGGTCAAGGCAACAGGGCAAATCAGAACCAAGTAAGGAACAATGAGCGCACATTGGTGCCTGTCAACAACCAGAGTCAAGCAGGACCATCTAATGCCAACCAGGCACTTGTGGTTCAAGTAGATGAAGGTTGTGATTGGTCAATTCAGTTGGGAAATGATGCTCCAGATGGAACAGCTTGTTTTGCTGAAGTTGTCAAGGATCTTAAACACGCCAGTGGTGGAGAATCTTCCACCAATGGTGATGAATCTTCTGAAGATGAAGACAGCTCCGGTTACAGTGGAAGTTCAGATGAAGAGTCCTCGAGTTCAGGGAATGATCAGGAAGATGACACATCAAGTGCGTCAGTTAATGCAGATATTGATGAGCTATTGGAAGAAGCTGTAGCAGGAATTCAAAGAAGATCTATTTTGGTGGATCAAGCTGCTTATTCTTCGTCTTCTCTCCATTCAGCCTTTATGGCTAATGTCGACAGTTCATCAAGTCAGGTATGTGTCGATGAACCCACTGATGATATTTGTGATAATTGTGATAGTTTGAGTATTAAATGTGCTGATTTAGAAGCAAACATGTCTGAGTTGCAAGGCAAACATGATGCTTTACAAGCTAGTTTGTTTGACTTGCAAGACAAACATGTTTCATTGAATGATAAGTGGTGTGAATTGCAAAGCAAACACTAGGCTTTGCAAGAGAAATATGATGTGACATTCATTCACAATCAGAAATTGACCGTTGATCTTTCGAAGTGCACTGAAGCCAACATGTTTTATGAAAATCATGAAAAGGATTTTAAATCGGTAATTGAGAAATTAAAGAAAGATAAAACCGAGTTAACAAAAATGGTTTCCAGAAAACAAACTGACATTAATTTGTATATAACTCGACTTGAGATAATGCAAAAAGAGATGGCTTGTGTGAAAACTGAAAGTGAGGCGATTCAACTTAAGCTAGACAGTTATTTGAGCTCTAGCTATGTATTGGATCACATCATTGATGTTCAGAAAGAGAAACGGGATGTCACATGCATTGGATACAAGAAATGTCCACCACCTGTTAGACAAAATTTTGATGCCATGCCTGATGAGGAGTATAGAACTCACTTTGAACCATCTGTTCCTTTGGACGTTGAGGAATTTGCAACAGGACTCGGATACAAGAAGGAAGTATCATCAGATTCAGATGTGTCAGCGGATACATTTGTAACTGCTGAACAAAATCAGGATCCTCCAATCATTGTTGAGGATACTGATTCTTCTGATGATGAATCTGATGATACTGATTCAGCAAAGTCTGATGTGGTGATCAAAGAAGAGGATATACCTCTTGAGAATCATATTCTATGTGATCCTCCTGCAAAACCCGCTAAGACTGCTGCAGTCGAGTCCTCATCTGCACAAGAGTCGGAGAGTGTGAATTTGCTGTACACTCTTGTTGGTGATGACAAAATTTATTCCGACAAAGATTTTCCAATTAAGAATGTTAATCAATCTTTAATCAATAACGTCTTTGAAAATTCGACAAGTAAGTTTTTGGGTAAGAAAGGATCACACGTTGTGGTAACACAGTGCCCTCCTATCCCAAAGGCTGAAGTTAGAAAACAATTTGGCAATCAGAAATTACCAACAGAGAAAAGGCAGCAAACTCATAACAAACAAAAAGGAAAATTGCCGGCTCAAAGTCAAAAGAAGCCGAATCAAAAGAAGAACAAGAATGTGAACTTTGTGAAATCAAAGGGAACGGACAAAATTGAAACATTTGAAAATCAATCTAACTTAGATTTTGTCAAGAAAGCAACAGTGTTGAAAAGAAATGAACCAAACTGTTCAAAACCTAGTACCTCGAGATCACAAAGTTCATCATTATCGGCAAGACGATCACATGATACTTCGGGGTTTGTTGAACGAAGATCATGTTTTGAATGTGGTGAAATTGGACACATAATTCAAAACTGTCCGTATCTTCATAAGTTGAAAGCTAAGGAGGATGATCCCCGTGACCAAATTGACCGCAAGCGATCTGTTTCATCAAAACCAGATCCCCGTCTTATAAAAGAAAGGGAAAAGAAACAGAAACGCCAACAGGTCAAGAAAATTGAAAAGGCAATTAAAACCGATGTGGTTAACAAAACATCTGTTTCTGTCAAACCAAACAATTTAAAAACTTCAGACAACCATGAAGTTAAGTTTTTAAATAATAACACTGGTATAACAAAACAGACCTGGAAACCAAAAACGGTTATTGAATCAGGGGGACCATCACAATTTTCAAATCATCAAAGAATAGAAGTTATTGTTGTTGATGAAAATGGAAGACCCAAGACCACAATGGCTTGGGTCCCCATCTCCAACTAATCATGAGAGTTCATGTGCAGGGTGTTCCAGGAGGAACTATCAGTAGTCATTGGATTGTTGATAGTGGGGCATCCAGGCACATGACAGGCGACATGAAGCTTCTCTACGACGTCAAATCTATTAGAGGAGGTTATGTTGCTTTTGCTGGAGATAAAGGCGGATATATTACGGGTGAAGGAATGATTTCCAACGGGGTTGTTAGCTTTGATAAGATCAACTTCGTACAACAACTTGATCACAATCTTCTTAGTGTTTCTCAAATTTGTGATAAGCAGTTCTCAGTACACTTTGATGCAAATGGATGTTATGTGCTGAAACCCGGTTTCAAAATTCCGAAAGAATGGATTCTCTTATCTGCTCCAAGGATAAATGACTTGTACGTCCTTGATATGAGCCAAGCTATCACAACGTCTGCACAAGCAACCTGTTTCGTTTCCAAAGCCACAGAAAAAGACTCAATCTCTTGGCACAGACGAATGGGTCACATTCACTTACGCAAAATGAATCATTTGGTGTAAAATGAGTTGGTGAATGGTGTTCCTCTTAAAAACTTTCATCTTCAAGACGTCTGTGTTTCGTGCCAAAAAGGAAAACAAACGAAGAAGCGACACCCGACAAAGAAGATCAACACGGTAGCTGTTCCTCTTGAACGTTTGCACATGGATTTGTTCGGTCCTGTCAAACATAAAAGCATCCGGAATGATCAATATCGCCTCGTGATAACTGATGATTATTCAAGATTTTCTTGGGTGGCGTTCATGGCACACAAGAGTGAAACCTTCGGTATTATCAAAAACTTGATCATTCAGATTGAGAATCTATATAAGTTGAAGGTTAGGCGGATACGTAGCGACAATGGTACTGAATTCAAAAATCATGCCATGGCGGAGTTTTGCACTTCAAAAGGTATTCTTCACGAATTTAGTGCGGCCTACACTCCTCAACAAAATGGTGTCGCTGAACGTAAGAACCGCACATTGATCTAGACTGCTAGGACTATGTTGGTAGAATCGCAGTTGCCCATTCCATTCTGGACTGAAGTTGTGGCCTCTGCATGTTACACGTTGAACCGAGTCCTTACAGTCAAAAGGCACAACAAGACCTGCTTTGAGCTTATTAACAAACGGAAACCAGATTTGTCATACCTTGAACCGTTTGGAGCTCCTTGCACAATGATCGATCCTAATGGAAAGTTTGGGGCAAAAGCAATTGAGGGATACTTTCTTGGGTATGCCACCCCGAATTTAAGAGTCTGGAATTTAGAGACTAAAAGGGTCGAGGAATGGTCTGAAGTCAGAGTACAAAGGCACACTTTACCAGTCAAATGTCCTGGTCAGCCTTGGATGTTTGAGTACGATGACTTTTTCAATTCGATCAATGTTAAAGCAGTTGAAGAAAATGCTGCAGCAAGGCTGTTTTTCGAGAGTGACAATGCAACAGATTCACCGTTGGTTCGTCCAATTATTGTCAATCAAGAACCATCTTCAGTGAACAATAATGCTCTCGACAATGAGGATTTTCACGATGCTACCGAATTGAACGAATCTTCAGAGGAAGATGAATTTCTAGATGCAGATCAAGAGGCTCCAACAACAGCAGTACATGGTACTTCAGAGAGTACACCTCCAGTGGATGTCCCTAGAACAGCTGAAGCTACTGCATCATCCTCTTCGTCAATTCCGGGCATTGAATTGGTTGTTGATCTCAATCTCAACAACCTGGGTATTAATGTTTCTGTACCAGATAATCCAGAAACAAGGATTCACAATACCCATCCTCAACAAAACATCATCGGAAATGTACAAAGTGGCGTTCAAACAAGAAACATGTTGCGGAACAACAACAATGCAGGCTTGTATGCGGCGATTAGAGAATCTGGTCAACAAAATGATTGATCTTTCGCGTGTTATGTCTCACAGGAAGAGCCAAGAACTTGGAAAGAAGCTTTGAAAGATAACTCATGGGTTGAAGCGATGCAGGAAGAGCTGCAACAATTCCAGAAGCTTGGTGTCTGGAAACTCGTGGAGAAACCTGCTGGTTACAAGAAGATTGGTACCCGTTGGGTGTTTAAATGCAAAAAGGATGACCGTGGAGTCGTTATTCGAAACAAAACAAAGCAAGGCTAGTCGTTCAAGGTTTTCGTCAGATAGAAGGGATCGACTACAACGAAGTGTATGCACCTGTTGCACGTCTAGAAGCAATTCGGATCTTTCTGGCTTATGCCTCATTCAAAGGTTTCAAGGTATACCAGATGGACGTGAAAAGTGCATTCTTACATGGTGTGGTGGAAGAAGAGGTGTACGTCGAACAGCCTCCAGGTTTTGAAGATCCTATCCATCCCGATCGGGTTTGGTTGCTCAACAAAGCTCTATATGGTCTACATCAAGCACCGCGAGCTTGGTACGCAACTTTATCTAATTATCTGCTGGAGAATGGATTTCGCAGAGGTCTTATCGATTGTACTCTTTTCATCAAAGAACAAGATGGAGATCTTCTACTGGTTCAGGTATACGTTGATGATATTATTTTTGGTTCTACTAATGATGTTTTGTGTAGGAATTTCGAGCGCATTATGCAGGATAAATTCGAGATGAGTGCTATGGGGGAAATGACTTTCTTTTTGGGCCTACAAGTACAACAAACCGAGTCTGGGATATTCATCCATCAGACTAAATATGTTGGTGACATCTTGAGCCGGTTCCAGATGTCTGATGCAACGCCCATCGGTACCCCATTGCCGCAAAATCACGGAATTAATCCAGACTTGAAGGGTGAAGCTGTTAACCCCGCATACTACCGCGCGATGATCGGATCTCTTATGTACCTCACAGCATCAAGACCAGATATAATGTACCCAATGTGCCTGCTTGCCAGATATCAAGTCAACCCGAAGGCCTCACATCTTGCAGCTGTAAAAAGGATTTTTCGTTATTTGAAGGGTTACCCTGACACCGGTCTATGGTACCCTAGGGATAATAACTTTGACTTGATCGCTTTCAGTGATTCTGATTTTGGCGGATGCAAAATCGATGACAAATCCACAACGGCTGGATGTCAGTTTTTGGGAAATCGCCTAGTCACATGGCAGTGCAAGAAGCAGACGTGCGTCGCTACATCAACATGCGAAGCTGAATACATTGCTGCCTCAAGTTGTTGTTCCCAAGTCCTGTGGATACAACAGCAAATGCGTGATTACGGTTTTGAATTCCTAACTACTCCTATTTACGTTGATAATTCTGCTGCCTTATAGATCACTAGAAATCCTGTGCAGCATTCAAAGACTAAGCACATCGAAATTAAGTATCACTTCATACGTGATTGCTTTGAGAAAAGGCTAATCGATGTTGCTTACGTCCACACCGATGACCAACGTGCCGACCTTTTTACCAAAGCATTTGACAAATCAAGATTTGACTTTTTATTATTGGTAAACGGCATTAAGGTCAAGCAAGAGTAAAACCAACATCGGAAAATCATTTTTGTAAATACCTTTGTGTTTTAAATTTGTCTTAAGTTTGTTGATTTTAGGGGGAGTAAATCCAAAATTTGAAAATCCAAAAACATCGAAAAATTTCAAAAACACAAAAACATTAGAAAAACAAAAATGAGTTTCCTGGCGAGCAAAAGAGAAAATGATAGTACATCAGTGGTCTGTCCAAACCTCTTTAAACCTAAACTGAAAAACGATAAGCAGCTCTATATAAGATGTATCGGTAGGCTCACAATCATTTTAAAGTGTGCAGGGTGATATAAACTTAAATCGACTGAAGACCAGGTGGGAACCATTCATTGGCATATGGTCTTAGTACTGAAATTTCGTTTGAGAGATTGCCGAGGTTCTGAAATATTCGGTCTTTATGATGCTTATCATTTGGGTATCATGGTTGTATCTTTTACCGAAAAATAACGGGGACGCAAGTCTAGATCTTCCATGATACCATACATACGTGTACATATTGCATTCGACCTCAATAAGTGATCAACAATCACATGTCCAAACAAAATAAGTGATAATATATCACATTCATCCGGGAGTCAAGTTCGTCTCTCTGCTGTACGAAAGTACTGACCTGTTCACGAACTTGCTCCTGTGCCCTCATGCATCGAAAATCAAGTTCCTCATCAATAAGTGATTATATCACATAGGGCTTGTTTTCAAATCAAAATAAGTGAGAATCTCACATCATATACGGTCAAACAGATGATAATCGGTATACTCACCGGTAAGATGAACCCTCGTGCATACCTTGATACGGGAATGTGTCGTGATGTGGATGAACACCGGTCGGTAAGTATAAATCATACCTTAACGTATCACCTCGCCATGATTACATATGATAAGTTGAGCTTATGTGGACAACAATACCGATAATTGTTATAGGATGCTTATCTAAATGTTAACTAAAAGAACAACAAGAGCGTTTTGGCATGACCGTACACTGATATGATTCTCTTACCCTCGAAACTCACAAAAAGAATGTCTGTAAATATTTATTTTCTGCTTTAAATTTCTGCATCTCTGTATATATTTATTTACTGCTTTCTTTCTTTAAATTTGAAATATTCAAAATTCCAAAAAGATTTTAGGTGTGTTTTAATATAAACTTTATAAAAGCCAAAAAGATTTTATTTCTATTTTATTTTCGATCGTACGATGTTGGATCTCGAGTCTTCGTTACCTGGAACCTGAACGAAAACCAAAATGACTAATTCTTCATAAACGGTCGAAATTTGCAAATTTTGAAAGTTAAAAACTGAAATTGATAAATTTTATTGAACTTTCAAACTGTCGGACGGTAGTTGATTGAATAATGGTCACATGTGTGTCGTTTGTTTAAGCTAACTATATTCCAAGCAGTTGTTCTCATTACGCGTTTAGATTTCGTGCATGTGCAGATTTTAAAGGCAAGGAGAACATGGTCGATGACAAGCTTCGGAATGAAGACACGACGTGAAGGCACTCAAGTGATGAAGATGATCGAGTTGCCGCTGACCATCATCAACACCACAAGGATCTCAATTCATAAAGAACAAGTATTTCACAAGTATAAATCAAGGGGGAGCTTGTGTTAAGGGGGAGTTTGTCAACACACTTCCTACATGAAACGAGGAGTTTGTTGATACACTTTCTGCTTTCAAGACGTGAAGACTTTAAAGATCCTCCGACATTGAAGACTTGAAAGGACGTCAAAGACTTGAAGACACGAAGATCGAGACAAAGCTACAGCCAAGGGGGAGTTTGTTGGTGCACTTGTGTCTGTACTTTGTCTGTATTTTGTCATGATACAAAACGATGTCTTGTGTTAGTCAGAGTTACGTCTTAGGTTTGTTATTATGTGTGTTCGATGTAAGTTTGACCAAGTCAACCATCCTCCTGGTTTGACTTGGCCAAACAGTTAGCACATTGGTTGTAAGATGTCTGTGTCGAAGGATGAGTCATCGAAGGATTGTTTATATCCTTCGATGAGCTCGAAGGATAAACCTTCGATGGATATAGATGGACCTCGAAGGATATCATCCTTCGAGGTATATGTGATCCTTCGGTAGGTTTCAGATCGATAGATGATCTTTCGATCAGTCTATCTGATCCTTCGACCAGACGAGCTGTGATGGATATATATATCCATGTAATGTGTTCACTTTACAAGTGTGTGAGAAGTGAGTGAACTTGGTCTTGTAGAGAGCGTATTTTCAGTGTGGTCAAGGGCTGTAACCGTGTCCACTGAAATACAAGAGTAAACTTTGATATCTCGTGTGCTTACCTTTCTCTTTGTAGCTTGTGTTCTCATATAAACTACCGGTTTGCATTCTAGCTTGGATTCCGCACTTGCTAGTGTGTTAAGCATAACAAGGATAAAGTTTAACCTCATCCTCCGAGGGACCTACAATATGTTTGACTGGTAAACTTGCTGTTAGCAAGTACATGAAACTGAATCTTCAACAATCTATTAAAAAAAAATTGATCTTATCACCATTTGTCACTTAAGACTAGTCCTACAGGGGCACTTATTTTCGTAATTCAGTTTTGGTACGCAAATAATTGTTTAAATGAGAAAGTGTCAACTTTAAATTTACCTTTAGCCCTGTCAATAACCATCAAACCCTACTAGCTTAGGGGATTGGGGGTGGTTATCACTCATCACTCACTTATCACTCACAACATCCAATCAAGTTCCGCTATGTCATCAACCATTATTTTATCACTCACAAACTTTTTTTTGCGACGGTAGTCATCACTAGTGATGGAATTCCATCACTCACAACTTTTTTTAATTTTTTTTTAAATTAGAAATTAACAATAAAACACTAAAATTATAAATTTCATTCAAATTAAAACATTCTAGTTCAATTAAACATACTAGAAATATTTTCGACTACAATTTAAAAAAAAATAATAATAAATATGTGCAAATACAATCTTAAAAATCTGCATTTCGTATGAATAAGTTAAAATTGTTATTTTAAATTATCATATATTTATATAACTGTAAACAAACAAATAAGTTTATTCAAAAATAAACATCAGGGAAACGAAAATTGATGCCCCACATATTTTTGGATTTAAAAAGATTTTCATTCGGGTTACAAAATGTATTTTTGTCTTTAATACACGTGTTATTCTTTTAAATATTTTAATCAGTTTCAACCGGAAGGGAGAAAGAAATCAAGGAACAGATGGGTTTAAACAACTTCAACGCGTGAAAAAGTTCACGGGAATAATTTTCCACGCGTGGAAAATGATGGTGGCGGCGGTGTTTGGCATGCCATCAATCGTGAAAAAGCCCCATCACGTACCCACCCCCACCCCCCTTATTGATTGTTATTGTCACTAACCTTTTTTTTTTAACGGCAAATGTTATTCATCTACTTAACACTCAACGAATTTATTCCCTTCCCCGTGGCCCAGTGGTATCCCCACTTGGGTTATGTTGGCCGGCTCCTCCTTTGGGAGGTCACCGGTTCGACTCCCACTGTGGTCTTGGGGGGGGGGGGGGGGACGTCCCAATGATGGACCGTATCCTACCGAGCCATGGTGCGGTCTTGAGGGCAACCCGGTTTTACCCAGCTGTTAGCGAGTCTCTCGTGTGGGGGCAGTATGGTTTCCGGGCGGAAGTCGGCTTGCGCGGCGGCCGGGGCCCGATCGAACATCGCGTCCGAGAGCGCGGGGCTGACGGGGGAATGTCTTCGACATGAACCCGGTAACCAATAGGTCCAGTACATAGAAAGTCACCTTCCAAAAAAAAAAAAAAAAAAACACTCAACGAATTTTACTACTTCAGCGACCAAGTCATCACAAAATCGTCACTATATTCAGAATGAAAAAACACTATCTTGTGTCCATAACAAAAGTTAGCGACCTATTTAATGACCACTCCATGAAGTTCTTGTCAATATGACCAAATTAATTAACAATCTTTTTCAGGTCACTAAGAGGATCTGCACCGACAAATTTTTGTCACTAAACATTTAAAAATATATATATATAAACTCTGTTAAAAGAGTTTTGCTCTTCACCTTTTGGCCTAAAGATGGTTTCTGACATGTGAGCCCGTTTTTACACCTCTCACAAGCATTGCTTACAAGAGGTGGTAAGCTATATGGTCAATAAACTCTATAATTATTGGACTTTGTGTCGTTCACCGTTTTCTACTATGCAGGGGCGCAGGATAAGTGGGATTGAACCGGGATTGAACATAAGTCCTTTTACCTGAGATGTTTGCACCTCTGCCCATTTGGGCCAATCCCACAATTTTTACACTTTAAATGGTTTAGTTAAACATTCATACATTTAGGGGCCCCGCCATCTTTAATAGATAGTCAATATTGTTGATACATATTTTGTGGACACGACTCGGCTCGGTTCAACTCAGCTCAGTTCGACTTGGTTTCGACTCGAAGACACGAAGATCGAGACAAAGATACAGCCAAGTGTTAGTCTGAGTTATGTCTTAGGTTTGATATGTGCGTTTGATGTAAGTTTGACCAAGTCAACCATCCTCCGGTTTGACTTGGCCAAACAGTTAGCACATTGTGTGTATGATGTGTGTGCCGAAGGATGTCATCGAAGGATGGTTTGTATCCTTCGATGACCTCGAAAGATATCATTCGATAGATACAGATGGACCTCGAAGGATATCATCCTTCGAGGTATGTATGGATCTTTCGGTAGAATTCTGGTCGATAGATGATCCTTCGACCAGATTTCCGTATCCTTCGAGCATGTTAGCTGTTACGGGTATAAATACCCATGTAGTGTGTTGTGTTCATCAGAGCTTGAAAGTTAGACACACATAGAGGAGGTTATTGAGAGAACACTTAGAGCATTCTGCAGAACACACACACACACACGAGAGATTGAGAGTTTATAGAGTACATCTGTAAACATTGAGCTTGTAACTGGAACCTTCATTCGTATTAATACAAGTGGTGTTAATCGGTGAACTTTGTGTGTCTTGTGTTTGTGCTTGTTCTTTCTCGGTTTGCATGCTAGCTTGGATTCCGCACTCGCTAGTGTGTTTGACATAACAAGGATTAGGTTAAAACCTCCGAGAGGGACCTACAAGTGGTATCAGAGCCTTGGCTCTTATCCTTGTTAAAACCGAGTGTTTTAGAGTGTGTTTCGGATTTTTGAAGTTTATATTTTCTAAAAAAAAAAATCTGTTTAAAACTTCGAAAATCTGCATGTTTTGCTAGAAGTTCTTATAAAAACCTTGTTGTTCTTCATTTTCATATGTTAAACATTGGTTTTTAGTGGAGTTTCGGCCAAAACTCGTGTTCGGCAGTTGTGGGTTTATCAGTATATTCAAATTTTCTGGGTTGTGTTCTTCATATCTTCAAGTGTTCTTCAAAGTTTTATATTGTTTGATCTTGTTTTATTATTTTCGAAAGTTGTTGTGCATTGGGAAGGGACATTTCAAATCTGTTTTGGCAGAAAGTAAGGTCTGGACATACCTTCTGCCGAAAGTTTCTACCAACTTGTCACCTTTTTCACCAACCCGTCACATTTGTCAACTGTGTCAGAGCTCATCGAAAGATATCCTTCGAAGTCGAAAGATCATCTTTCGATCAAGGAGGTTCGACAGATACCCATCCTTCGAGCATCTTTCGAAGTCAGTGAGTTATCTTTCGAGCCAAGGAATCTTTTCGAAGGATATATTGTTCGAGCTTCTGTTACATTTCGAAAGATAAGGATCCTTCGTCTTGGAGAATCTTTCGAAGTCATTGTTCGAAATTCAACAGTGATCTTTCGAACACTGTTGATCCTTCGAACAAGTGTCTGTCTTTCGAACTAGTGTGTATCTTTCGATCCTAATCTGTCTAAGTTTAACAGTTTGTGTTTTTCAGGTCTTTCGAACAGGGATCCTTCGGCTGGTTGTTATCATTCGAAAAATTAACATAGTTTGTGAAAATTAATTTTATTTTAAATCAATTTTCACTTAATATTTTAATTTTTATAAAATGGGAACAAACGGTGAGTGGTGGACTCAATTAACTTCGACTCCACAATCATCAGCTACACAACCTGAGCCAGAGTTCGACAAAAATGCATTCTTGCGAGCTATTGCCCCAACTCAAGCTGCAATGATAACTGCAAATCAATGGGCATTGGTCACAAATCAAAGCAGCAGCATTCAATCTATGATGCAGAACGACAGTGAAACTGGTACAAGCACAAAACCGCCAAAGCTAAATCACATCAATGATTGGGGATGGTGGAAAGAAAGGCTGAGAACTTATGTTCATGGGCAAGGTCAAGATCTATGGATGTGTTTCTTCACTCCATTTGACAATGAGTTGGAAGTTGCAGGATCTAATCCACAAACTTACAGCACTCTATCTGAAGAAGATAAGAAGAAAATTGAGTTAGAAAAGAAAGTATTCATGATTCTCACACAAGCTCTTCACAAAGACATTTACCACCAGTTTGTTTACTGCACGACTACTAAAAGCTTGTGGGATATGCTCACGTTACGATGTGAAGGAAATGCTCAATCTAGAAAGATCAAGCAAGATTTACTGAAGAAAGAGTTTGAAGGATTCACGTGTATGGAGAATGAGACTTTGGCAGAGTTATCTACAAGGTTCCATCACTTGATGAGCGAGATGTTTGCCTTTAAAGTCACTGCCACTCCACAAGAAATAGTGAAGAGATTTGCTGATAGCTTACCAGCAAAGTGGAGCAGTTATCTTGAAATTCTCAAAGAAACTGGTGTTTTAGACACAATCACCATTTATGATTTAATTCAAAAATTGGAGAACAAGGATGTGGAAGAAAAACTTAAGGCAAAAAGAACACTAACTCCTCAAAGTCCAGAGATGTACTTTGGGATTGCAGGAGGTATCAGTGGAGAAAAACCAGCTTCTCAACACGCAAAGCTTCAAACAGCTTTCATCTCAAACACTAGACCATCAACAGCAGATCAGTTTGATCCTTCAGCATACTTGATGTATCCAAGACCAGATGTGAAACCGACAGCTCCTCAGCAGCAACAACCGCAACAGCAAGGATTTTATGGAAACTCTTCAAACTTTCAAGCCACTTCCAATCCGAACACAGTCAGATTAGACACTTCCAACTTTTCCAAAGTCAGTGTCGAAATAGCCAAGGAGCATATGGAGATGTTGAACACCTTGGTTAGTGCTTATTGTGGATTGATCGCAGGTCAGATTGGGAATATCAATCTAACCAATGAAGATTATCAGCAAGTGGATAGAGATGAGTTTGAAATGATGGACATCAAATGGGCTCTTGCTAGTGCAATTCGAAGAGCGAAGGAGTTTATGGAAAGGACCGGGAGAAACAACTTGGAAAGCAAGAAAGACACCAAGTATGGGTTCGACAAGCAAGCTGTAACATGCTTTAACTGTGGTGAACGCGGTCATTTCAAAAGGGAATGCACAAGACCAGCTCAGCATGGAAACCAAAATCCCTTTAGAAATCAAGGCAACCAGCAGAACCAGAACAGGAACAATGTTCGTACGTTGATACCTGTCAACAACCAAAGCCAACCAGGGTCATCAAATGCCAACCGGGGACTCGTGGTTCAAATGGATGAAGGTTGTGATTGGTCGCTTCAGCTTGGAGAAGGAGGAAATGGTGGAACAGCATGTTATGCTAAGGTGACTGAGAAGGTTGTAGAACCCGCGTCTGCTGGTGAGTCTTCAGAAGATGAAGATAGTTCGGGTTATAGTGGGAGCATGGATGGGGAATCACTTGATGCTGGTGATTTATCAAGTGATGCTTTAGATTTGAAGGTTGATGAACTTTTGGCTGAAGCTGAAGTATTCTGCAAGAGGAGATCTATTCTGTGCCAGAAGTCTGCTGGAACTTCCGAGAAGCTTGCTAAGTTCTTCTCTGAAGATGGATCTTTTTCTTTCCATTCAGCCTTTACGGCTAATGTCGACTGTTCATCAAGTCAGGTATGTGTCGATGAACCCACTGTAGTTAGCTGTGAAAATTGTGATAGTTTAAAGGTTAAATATGCTGAACAGGAAAAGCAGTTTGAAATCACAAACAAACACAATCAAGAATTGATTGTTGATCTTTCTAAAGCAACTGAGGCTAACTTGTTTTTAACCAGAAATGAAAAGGAATTTAAAGCTACAATTGCGTCATTAAAACATGATGTTTCTGAATTACAAAAGGCTGTTTTGAGAAAACAACATGCTAACAATGATTTAATTGACACAATTGAAAAGCAAATGGTAGAGTTAGCAACAACTAGATGTGAATGTGAGACAATTAAGCAGAAATTGGAAAGCTATTCCAATTCCCGCTATGTTTTGGATCACATTATTGATGTTCAAAAGAAAAAGGGGGATAGGAAGTGTAATGGATTCAAATCATGTCCTCCCCCAATGAATCACAATTACTCCAAATTGCCTGATGACGAGGATATGCCCCGTTTTGAACCTACTGTGCCACTCGGTCTAGATGACTTTGCAGCAGGCCTCGGGTTCACAACTGGTACATCATCCTCGGGTCAATCAGAATCTGAATCTGAGAATGTGACAGATTCATCGTGTGTTAAGGAACAGAGTCCTATCATTGTTGAGGATACTGATTCTTCGGACGATGAATCTGAAGAAATTGTGAACGAACAGTCTAACTCGGTTACAACAGATATTCCAATTGAGAATCACATCTTGTGTGATCCACCAGTGAAACCGAGTAAGACTGAAATGTCAAAAGAAATGGAGTCCCTTGTTTCTAGTTGTGAAGGGAATAACTTGTTGTACACGCTCAAAGGAGATGACAAGATCTACTCTAACAAAGATTTTCCAATTAAAAATGTAAATCAAGATTTAATTGAGCAAATTTTTGAAGGATGTATTGATAAGTTTTTGGGGAACAAAAGTGGCAAAGTTACCGTCACTCAATGTGATCCAATTCCGTCCGAACAAATTAGAAAACAATACGGAAACCAAAAACAACCAATTGAGCGAAAACAACAAGTCATTTCTGGAAAAGGTAAAGTACAGGTAAAGAAGGCTCAGAACAAGAATGTTCAAGCACCTAAGGTTCAACAGCAAAAGGTGCAAAACAAAAGAGCTCCTGTTAAGAAAAGAGAACCGAAAGTGAACTTTGTTGGATCCAAGGGTACGGATAAACTTGAAACATTTCAGGATAAATCTAACATTGATTTTGTAAAACAAGTTAGAATTTTAAGACGAAATGATCAGAATAATTACACCCAACACACAAACGGATGTGATTTAGGTTCAAGTACATCTAGATCACAAAGTTCATCGTCTGGTTCTCCGTCTGGTCATCAACATGTTTCTCCGAGGTTTGTAGAGCGGAGAATGTGTTTTGAGTGTGGCACAATTGGGCATATTGTAAGATACTGCCCATACCTGCAAAAGTTGAAGGCTCCCCAAGAAACCAATTACCAAAAACGATCAGTTTCCCCGAAACAAGACCCGCGTGTCTTGAAAGAAAGGGAAAAGAAGTTAAAACAAAAGAATCAAAAGGTAATTGAAAAGGCCTTAATAACAGAGGTCAAAGTAGAAAAACCTGTACAAGCAAAGTCTACAACGGTAAAACCAGTAAATGCTAAAACAATAAATACAAATACTGGTAAAGGACAAACAGCTTGGAAACCCAAACAGGTAATTCAATCAGGGGGAGCACCGCAGGTTCTGTTTCCTAATCATCAGGTGATTGAAATCACTTTTATTGATGATCAAGGACGACCCAAGTCCACGAAGGCTTGGGTCCCCCTCTCCGTCTAATCTTTGAATGAGTGTGTAGGATATTCCAGGAGGAACTTTCAATAGTCGTAAGATTGTTGATAGTGGAGTGTCCATGCACAAAATAGGCGACAGAAGAAATTGTTGCCTTTGATGGAGAGAAGAAAAGAAAAGGAAAAGAGAAACAGAATTGTCTGTTGAAAGAGTTTGAAAAGTTTCGACAAAAATGCAAAGCCTTTTACAATCAAGCTTTGATCGGGTCCCCGGGATAGATTCCAATCAAAATGTACGCATCTGCAGAACGTCTGAAGTTCAAAATCAACAAAATGAACGTGCAGTGTACATTTCTTCGCGGTGTGATTGAAGAAAATGAGTTAGTTGATCAAACCAAACCGGGTGTGCGGATGCCTTGGCATGGGTTGAACAACCGCACACTACTTCTCGAGAGAAAGACAAAGACCTTCGCTGGTGAAATGTGGAAGACCAGCAGGACCCAAAGGTTTATGATCTTGTTGCTGTCAAGAGACTTCTCAGTAGGTACAAAGAATCGACTTTGAAATCCACATCGGGTGGATATCCAGTTTGGGAGAGCACTCAGATTCCTTGCAATGCACGAAGCAGTTGCAGGATACGGTTTTAAATTTCTAATCTCTCTTTTACTTGTCGATATTTAAGCTGCTTTATGAATTTTTATTGTCTCATACAGCACTCTTGGCCAGACAATGTTGTCATGGTCCACACCGCAAACCGACATGCCAACTGGTTTTTCCAAAATTCGATAAATCTTTTCTGATTAAAAATTAATTTTGGTAAACGGCATTGAGGTAAAACATGAGTTAACCAACATCGGAAAGTCATTTTTGTAAATACCTTTGTGTTTTTAAATTTTATCTTAGTTTGTTGATTTTAGGGGGAGTAAATCCAAAATTTGAAAAATCCAAAAACATCGAAAAATTTCAAAAGCACCAAAACATTAAAAAATCAAAAATGAGTTTCCCGGCGAGAAAAAGAGAAAATGATAGTACATCAGTGGTCTGTCTAAACCTCTTTAAACTGAAATGCAAAATGAAAAACGATAAGCAGCTCTATATAAGATGTATCGGTAGGCTCACAATCATTTTAAAGTGTGCAGGGTGATATAAATCTTAAATCGACTGAAGACTGGGTGGGAACCATTCATTGGCATATGGTCTTAGTACCGAAATTTCGTTTGAGAGATTGCCGAGGTTCTGAGATATTCGGTCTTTATGCTGCTTATCATCTGGGTATCATGGTTGTATCTTTTACCGAAAAATAACGGGGACGCAAGTCTAGATCTTCCATGATACTATACATACGTGTACATACTGCATACGACCTCAATAAGTGATCAACAATCACATGTCCAAACAAATAAGTGATAATATATCACATTTATCCGGGAGACAAGTTCGTCTCTCTGCTGTACGAAAGTACTGACCTGTTCACGGACTTGCTCCTGTGCCCTCATGCATCGAAAATCAAGTTCCTCATCAATAAGTGATTCTATCACATAGGGCTTGTTTTCAAATCAAAATAAGTGAGAATCTCACATCATATACGGTCAAACAGATGATAATCGGTATACTCACCGGTAAGATGAACCCTCGTGCATACCTTGATACGGGAATGTGTCGTGATGTGGATGAACACCGGTCGGTAAGTATAAATCATACCTTAACGTATCCCCTCGCCATGGTTACAAATGATAAGTTGAGCTTATGTGGACAACAATACCGATAATTGTTATAGGATGCTTATCTTAATGTTAACTAATAGAACAACAAGAGCGTTTTGACATGACCGTACACTGATATGATTCTCTTACCCTCGAAACTCGCAAAAAGAATGTCTGTAAATATTTATTTACTGCTTTCGTTGTTGCATCTTTGTATATATTTATTTATTGCTTTCCGTCTTTACTTTTGAAAAATGAAAAATTTCAAAAAGATTTTAGGTGTGTTTTAATATAAACTTTATAAAATCCAAAAAGATTTTGCTTCTAGTTTATTTCTGATTGACTGATGTTGGAACTCGAGTCTATCCTACCCAAAATCCTGATCATAAGCCGGAAAACAATTGCATTTTCATAAACTGTCGAAGTTAACAAGTTTTGAAAGTTAAAGGATTAAAATTGTACATTTTCTAAACTTTCAAATATTGTCGGTTGGTGTTTGATTGAGATTTGATCTCATATGTGTCATTTGTTTAAATGTTAACTATATTCCAAGCGGTTGTTCTCATTATGCGTTTAGCTTTCTTGCATGTGCAGATGCTAAAGGCGAGGAGAACATGTTCAATGACAAGCTTCGGAATGAAGACACGAAGTGGAGGCACTCAAAGGATAAAATGATCGAGTTGCCGCTGACCCTTCATCAACACCACAAGGATCTGAAGAATTGACAAGTCAAAAGATTCACGAGCATGACTCAATGGAGAGTTCAATCTAAGGGGGAGTTTATTGACACACTACCTAAACAAAAAGGGGAGTTTGTTGATACACTTTCTACTTACGACACGTGAAGACTTTGAAGATCCTCCGACGTGGAAGACATCGAAGTTGAACCTCACGAGTAGCGTCCAAGGGGGAGTTTGTTGATACATATTTTGTGGACACGACTCGGCTCGGTTCAACTCAGCTCAGTTCGACTTGGTTTCGACTCGAAGACACGAAGATCGAGACAAAGATACAGCCAAGTGTTAGTCTGAGTTATGTCTTAGGTTTGATATGTGCGTTTGATGTAAGTTTGACCAAGTCAACCATCCTCCGGTTTGACTTGGCCAAACAGTTAGCACATTGTGTGTATGATGTGTGTGCCGAAGGATGTCATCGAAGGATGGTTTGTATCCTTCGATGACCTCGAAAGATATCATTCGATAGATACAGATGGACCTCGAAGGATATCATCCTTCGAGGTATGTATGGATCTTTCGGTAGAATTCTGGTCGATAGATGATCCTTCGACCAGATTTCCGTATCCTTCGAGCATGTTAGCTGTTACGGGTATAAATACCCATGTAGTGTGTTGTGTTCATCAGAGCTTGAAAGTTAGACACACATAGAGGAGGTTATTGAGAGAACACTTAGAGCATTCTGCAGAACACACACACACGAGAGATTGAGAGTTTATAGAGTACATCTGTAAACATTGAGCTTGTAACTGGAACCTTCATTCGTATTAATACAAGTGGTGTTAATCGGTGAACTTTGTGTGTCTTGTGTTTGTGCTTGTTCTTTCTCGGTTTGCATGCTAGCTTGGATTCCGCACTCGCTAGTGTGTTTGACATAACAAGGATTAGGTTAAAACCTCCGAGAGGGACCTACAAATATAACACCCAAAGTTTAATTAAATAGTATTATTTAGTTTTGAAAAGAGAAATATTTCTCATATTATTTGCTATTATTTAGTTTGGGGTATAAACTTATGGAATTGTTTTGAGTTTTTGACTTCCGAAGTTGAGTTGAAATGACAATTTATGTCTCATATGGTGTTAGCAAATAGCAATGAAATCTTATGTGAAATTTCTAGAAAATCTCCTTACATTTTCAAGATAGGAAACCGACGTAGGACACAGGTTTTGAAGGAGAAAGGGAAAGTTTAGGAAGATTTTTGAAGGAGAAAGGGAAAGTTTAGGAAGATTCTAAGTACAGCTATGAAACTCGCATGGAAAACTATGAAAAGTTCCATGAAAGCTCTTAGACTAAGGGTTGTGGGTTCACGAACCACCTGTTAATGACACCACTACATCATGCCGGTCCGTTAACCGGGGTCGTTAATGGGTGTTTCATTAATGTGTTAACGATGGCTGGGGAAGAAAAAAGATTGTTTTGGCGCGCAAATAAAGGAGAATTTGAACTGTTGGACATTGGTTTGGTAAAATTTAAAATAAAAAAAGATTTTTCTATTTGTGTAGTGTAGTTAACCCACAACACCAAGTTAACGATCAATTTAGTTAATTGCATTATGATGAGTTGACACTGATGTAGTAGCACTTTTTCTTAGTTAATGGAATAGTTAGTTAACCGACAACATAGTCTAAAAATAACCACATATTTCGTGTATATAAAACAATGGGATTGTCTACGTGTTGAGGCGGTCATTTGATTTATTATCGAAAGGGAAACAATGATCGAAAACTAAAAAAACGAATACTAGTACCAATTCCAGTAATATCGATATAGGTTCGGATAATACTATACTGATAGTGGTACCGTTGTTAATCGGTTGCAAACGACTCGGTTCATCATGGAATGGTCCGGAACATCGAGATTAACATAGAAAATGGATATCGGTGCCAATACCGATGTTGTTTGAATTGTTCGTTATTGTAAAAGACAAAAATATCAATTATATTTTAGTTGTTTACTTTTCAATAATTTTTTTATTGAAATGTAAATAAAAGTATGGAGTTAATTGCCAAAAAGTTCATTAGTCCTATTAAATAGTTTTTTAGAACTTTCTTTTACAAGCGTCTCACAGAAAAGGTTTTAAAAAGCCATTTTTGTTGTAGTGTGCACAAGGTTGGTGGCAAAAAAGTGCTTACAAAAATAAAACAAAATGTATTTAATTTATTTCATTTGAGAAAAAGATCACCACACTTTTAAACTATGTACAAAGATATAACCAAGACTTGCGAGCATCTATAGACATCTAGAGAACCCTATTGCTCAATAATGTTTTCATATCTACTAGCATGGTTGAACAAGTATAGCAATTCAAAGAATTAAAGAACTAACTAAAACCTGCTATAATACAAAAATTTACATCAAGTTCATGTTGGCCTGACACCCTTTGGACTTGCAAGAGCATCGTGCACTGGGGTTTGAACTTCTTATCTAGCTGCTGCCACCAAAGAGTTTAGGACAGCCATAGAACTCGCAAAACGAGTACAATAGCAGCAACAGCAACAACAAAACAGTTAACAGATAAGTAATCACCTTCCATAAAGAAAACCATCTCTTATTCATGAACTTAAACATCCTGGCGACCAACTTCTTCTTGTAGTAGTTATTAATCTTCACAACGGTCTTGTTATCGGAACTCCTAGTTGTTTTGTTTATCCCATTGAATAGCTCAGCGATGACATTGTTAGTAAGTTCACCTTTAATGATTCCTTTCTCCTTTAACAGTCTGGCATCTTCGGTGCTATCGATAATACCGCTTAATAGATCCATGAATTGTGAAAATGGGGGACTCGAATTCGAATAGTTCATAGCAGTTTCATAAGCAACCAAGTTTCTTAATATTACTTCTGAATTAACATCTAGGGTTATTACCGGCAGATATAAAGCAGCTTCTTCTTCTACAAACTTGATGCCCATTATACCCTCGGTTGTTGACTTAAATGTTATCCCTGCATAGTGGTAAAGGGAGTACACAGATGGTATATTAATCTCCACCACCACAGGAACTTCATTTTTATCAAGAAGCTTTACAGCTTTTAGGCCTGAAAAGGTCAATATTTTATCCCATGGTATGTCTTGTATAACCTGGACAGGCTTCAAAATTTTTCTACCAATCCCAAATTTCATGGCTATTTTAGTAATTTCACCGATATTATCACAAGCTGAATTCATTCCCTCTTCCATGTCCTCTATTTCCTCAGAACTACTTCGGCTTTGTGAACTTTCTTCATCTTGATTCGATCTTTCGGTTTTAGGAAAACCATTTTTGACCATCAAATGGTACATGAGATCCAACAGATGCATGTGGCTTGTTTCATTGCAAGAGCATGATGAAATTGGTGACAATTGGAGGGGTGAGTTTGCTCGACAAAACCGCTCCATCATGAAAAACAGCTCGGATTCATCTTCATCTATTTCAGAAGAATTGGTTTTCAAAGTTCTATAAATTTCTTTTAATACAACAAAGGGGATTTGGTTTTCTAACAACATTAGGTCCCTAGAAAGAATGGTGTCTCCTACCATCTTTTTATTTCCATTATCAACAAAATAATCTTGCAAAAGGTAAATTAAGAACAAACCATCTATTGCCATAATCCAAGATAATGTATTGTCATCTAAGTCCAAGTAGCTATGGTAGCAGCCTCGGACAACAGGGTCGAGTTCTTTGAGTTTATCGATTAATATTTCACGAAACTTAATGTTTCCTTGACCGCGGTGGCTTTGATTGAAAAAAGACTTAGCACAAGAAATCTTGAACCGTTCCATATGGTATAAGTAGTGCGGAACCAAGTGATGATATGGACCCAAAGCAATCACCTGAGGGAGATAAGCCTCAGGTTTAAAGATGGTAATGGATTTTGGAATATTAAAAACACATATAGGGTTTTTAGTGGAAATGTCAATGGAGACTTCCCTTATGAATTTCTTGCTAATTTGATCAACCCATCTTTTTTCTTTGGAGGCTGAGGAGAAAAATGTGGTTATGATCATGTTCGCACTATGGAGGCCGAAAGAAAAAAATGTCAGTGGTTAAAATGATTAATCCGTAATTGCAAGATTATGGCTCTTTAATAGTTTTTGGAATTGTAAGGTCACGTCAACATATTGGTGTAAGGTGTAACCATTCGTATTACGTCTTTGACGTATTCGTACGTATCCTGCCTAATTTTCAAAAATGCATGCATATATTTAATGTATTCTTTTGGTGTATTAAAAGTTTAAAACATGTTGGATAAAGTTCATACGTGTGATTCCAATAAAAGTTTCTGTGTTGGTCCATAAAAAAGACAAGTGTCCCAAAAAAGCAAATTTTTCTCAAGTTTAACCGCTGCTCAAATTAAACAAAATTGGATGTGCAAGTTTAACTATTAAAAAAATTATTGGGTCAACGTACATGCATTATTAACTAAGCATGATGGTAAAATATAATAGACATGCTTATCTAACAAAACTAAAATAATATTCAATCAAACACCCAAAAAACTTAATATATATATATATATATATAGGTAGAGGATCCTGTAAAAAGTGCTCAAAGTGTGAGAAGTGTATTATAACACTATATATAATACTATATAACACCATATAAACACCGTATAACAATATGTAATACCATATAATACCATATAACACTATGTAACACTATATATCATTATATAACAAATATAACACTATAGGTTGTCTGATAGCATGTCTATGATAGATGTATATTGTTATATTTGTTATATAATGATATATAGTGTTACATAGTGTTATATGGTATTATATGGTGTTACATATTGTTATACGGTGTTTATATGGTGTTATATAGTATTATATATAGTGTTATAATACACTTCTCACAATTTAGGCCCTTTTTACACTATCCTTACCCTATATATATATATATATATATACAATGTTGTAGAAGGCGCTAGGCGCTAGTCGGGCGGTGAGGTACCGCCTAGGGATTAATCGGGATTAATAGGGATTAATCGGGATTAATCGGATTGGACTTTTATATATAATTTTACATTTTTTTTTATAAATATGTAGTTAATTTTATACTTTTTATATATAATTTTACAAGTTTAGGAACCATATATAAACTATTGCAAGATGGAGGGGCTAAATATCAAAATACCCAAACTTAATAACCCTAATACCCACCCACGTTCTCATAAGCCGCCTCTGCCTCTTCGGATCTTCCTCTTCTCCTTCGATTCATCAGACACAAGTCCACAACACATACCAATTTCACTTCTTCTAGGTTGATTAATTCTTCAATGTTGTTCGATTTTACAGATCAGATTCAAGTGCAGATCAAGTGCAGATCTTCCTCTTCTCCTTCGGATCTTCCTCTTCTCCTTCGGATCTTCCTCTTCAATGTTGGAGACAAGTGCAGATCAGATTCATCAGACAAGTCCACAACACATACCAATTTCGCTTCTTCAAGGTAAGAACTCGTTCTAATTTGACTGTACTGTTCCGATTTCATCTCATTTTGATCCAATTTTGACCTCATACTTAACCGACTAGGCCCGATTTTAAGCGATTTTTGACCGATTTTTACGAGTTTGACCGATTTTGACCATTACCGCCTAATTTGGCCGATTTGGCTTTTTCCGGGCGGTGGACCTCCGATCAGCGACTAGGCGCCGATTAATCGGCCGCCTAATCCGATTTCTACAACATTGTATATATATATATATATATATATATATATATATATATATATATATATATGAATCAGCAAGATGATATATGCATAGCATTTTTTATTTATTTTTGAGTTAATTGCCAAAATCGTCCCTAAGGTTTGGGCATGTTTGCCATTTTCGTCCAAAATGATAATTTTGTACAAAATTGGCCCCAACGTTTATAACTTTTTGCCATTTTCATTCAAACCACTAACTTAATTTATTTTTGATGTTAAATTGAGAATATTTGGATGAAACTGGCAAATATAAAACCACAGGGACGATTTTGGTAATTTACTCAAACTCTTTTAAATTTCTTTTATTTAATTAATTTTGTTACATATAAAATAAAAAAGAATATACATGCAATTTTTGTATGAAAAAAAATAATAGCTTTTCACATAATTTTTATAAAATTTCCTCCAACCATTAACTAAGTTAATTTTTCTATAAAGGCGAAGGATCTTTATAAACTAAGGCAGAAATTAAATTCTAATTTTTTATATAGATCAGTTTTTTAAAAATAAAATCTACTTAAACCTCTAAATTATATAAAACTAAAATGCTGGTGACCTTATTGAAAAAGATCAAATAAAAAAATTTTATCATATGTAACAAGTTTGTAATTCATTTTCTACTGTTTTAAATTCGCTCCTAAGGAAAAACAAAAGACAGTGCCCCCCCCCCCCCCCCCTCTATCAAACAACGTATCGTTACCAAACCTTAAAATTACCCTCCAAATTGTAATTATAATGCTACGAACCAAAAGTTTTTTACACTCAGAATAAGTATTAGTTAGTTACCCTCATAATCTTAATTAAATAAATATTTTATTTCTACCAACATATTTCCTAGGTGCTCACACATTTAAAAAATATGTAACGTTTTACATTTTTTTCTATCTCTACAACTGATAAATACTAAAAGTTGTAATGGATTGTTATGTGTTGTACACCAATGACGTTTTCTCTTTATAAAACTGATTTATATAAAGAAGCTGTAAATTAATTTCTGTCTTAATTTATAAAATTTAAAACATCCTTAACCTTAACAGAAAAAATAAAATGAGTTAGTGATTTTGATGAAAATTTATAAAAATTATGTGACAAACTATTAATTTTTTTCTAAAAACTCCACGTATATTCTTTTTTATTATATATGTAACAAAAATAATTAAATAGAAGGTTTAAGTAAATTGCCAAAATCATCCATAAGGTTTTATATTTGCCAGTTTCATCTAAATATCCTCAACTTAACAGAAAAAAAAAAACTAAGTTAGTGGTTTGGATGAAAATGGCAAAAAGTTACGAACGTTGGGGGCAATTTGGTACAAAAGTGTCATTTTGGACGAAAATGGCAAACATGCCAAAACCTTAGGGACGATTTTGGCAATGAAAATGATGTTTCAAACCAAAATAATTATTAGTATGCTATCCCCTACTTATTACCTAGTGGCAGGAAGTTTAGGTTTTTCAATGAAGACTCAGGTTCAATTCTCACTTTTGTTATATGGAGTGGTTATAGGCAATGTTGGATTTGAACTAGGCCTCATGTGAGGTTGTCAGTTCGATTCCCGAGCCCAATCAGGTTTTCGTCTCACCGTGTGTTACGCCAGATAGTTCTGCTTTTGTGGTGGCACAACGACTGTCAAGTGGCAGCCGACGGTATGGTTTCCCGCGGAAGGCCCAAAAACGCCAAACTTTGAAGCCAGCATGGGCCCGATTAAGAGAACATAGCATGGCCATAGTGAGGCAATAAGACGCTCTCCGATTTAGAGAGTTTGGTAACCTTATACATGAAGTTCAGTGTTAAAAAAAATTAGCATGCTAGCCACCTCCCATATATAGCTTAAGGAACTACAGATATTTAACCTCAAATTCCAATTTTGAAACTGAACGAGATCGATCGATGTAGAAGTTTTTTCGTCTTTTTTACGTTTGATATATATTGCACTCCAGGATTAACATGTAGCTCGGTTTTATATAACACTACTACAAAATACGGCAATTGCCACCACAAATTGCTACCAAAAGTAACAGTAGCAAAATAATTTACCCTAAATTAACATCACACGCGTGCCTCATATCTCCGATTCATATCCTCATCCCCTAAAAATTAAAATAGGGCCTGTGAAGGTCGATCAAATCGTAAACCCTAAATTCATCTCCTTAAACTTCAATCAAATCGTCAATCATATGTCAACCTAAACCTATATTTATTGTTTCATCTGTTAATCTAAACCTAGATTCATCGATTCATCTCTCAGTCTAACTCTAGATTCATCAATTCATCCGTCAACCTAAACCATAGATTCATCGATTAACCCGTCAATCAATCCAGGAGCAGAAATCAATCAATTCACGGTTGTGAATACGATTCCGGAGTAGAACTCCGACGACTATTTCTCAATCGATTCAAGTTTTACTATTTCTCAATCGATTCACATCCTCATATGAGCATTACATATTATTATGAATTCGTCTTCGAAGCATGTTTCAGAAGTTTCGGTTTTAAATTTGAGTTCTCTGTTGAGTGCGGAGAGATTAAAGGAGAATGTGACTGTTACTCTTCGGTTTCGACCTCTCAGGTGATGAATTTGTATGAATTTTAGGTTAAAGGTGATATTGTTTCATTAGTTTGTGGTTGATTTTGATTAGCGTTGGTTACTTGTTTGTTCGTGATAGTCCAAGGGCGATACAGCAGGGGGAGGAGATTGCGTGGTACATGGAGAAAGACGCTTCAGAATGAGAATAATCTATCTGTAGCTTATGCCTATGATATGATACAATGTTCAATACTACATTATGGTGAACTCAAGCCGAATGAGATTCTTGTTCGAGCTGGCTCTATTTTGGTTAATCTACTTGATACTAGGGTGAGTTGTGATGTATTGGTTGTTTTGGTTGCAGTCGGTTCTTCGGTTTGGATGGCCTCAATTCGGATTTTGAAGCCCTAGATGTCCCCTGGTGTAAGATCTCGTCACTATTTGATGTTATGTGGTTTGATTTTATCAAATCTGTATTGATGTGATAGTTTGATTACTGTTATGCTAGAATGTTTTTGTTGATATGCCCTGTTATGATTAGGATATAGTTAGAGTAGTTTTGGTGTAGTTATTGGTTGGTTTGGTATGATTATGAGATGACTGTGCTATTAGAAATGTGATTATGTCTGTAATTAGGAGTGGTTAATTAGTTGTGAAATTAGGGCAAACCTAGACTCTGAAGGTTGATATAGTTGTTGTGTGCAGGCATAAATGAAATTAAAACAGAAATGGCAAAGCATTCTAAGGTTAGTAGTGCACCTTTTTTCATAACATTTTATTGTTAGAAAAATGGTGCTAGTTGCTTTTATTTTATACGTTCTCCACACATTCGTGCACTCCACACCTTCTAACTAATATCAATGTGTATTTTGATTTTAGGTAAATTTAGTTACACTAAAATGACTTGATGATAATGACCGACCAAGATGTATCACAAACTTGCCATCAAATATTATGTGAGCCTCCATATCATGTACACAGGGCCAACCCTGAGAATTCAGGTGCCCTGTCCGAGCCCGTAAAAACGTGCCCCTTAGGCCTTAGTGAAATAGATAATGTGAACTAATTTTTTTTGCCGCTCGTTATTATTTTTATTTTTTGAAACTAAAATGGGTATTAAGCTAATAGGTACTAGGCTTAATTTATAAATTTTGAAATTTATAGTTTTAAATGGATTGGGTAAAACTAATTAATACTTATCCACTTAATGATAGTGTTAAATAACCAAACAAATTCATCTCCGGTAATTCAACTTCTCAACTTCTTTTATAATTACCTCCATTGCATAAAAACAAATTTGATTAATTACCTCCGTTGCATAAAAACAAATTTGATAAAGTCTGTACGTTTGATATTTTAGTATTTTACCAAAGTATGTTTTCAAAAAATCGTTTGCATATTATAATAATATTTTTTGACAAACTAAAATAACAAATCCTAAAAAAAATAATATATATTAACTAAGAAACAGTCGAACACTTCATATGTTAATAAAGTAATAATTTAGTTAAATCAAATAGCCATACAAAAAGAAATGAAACATATCTATCGAAAAAATTCACTTTGTTATTTTAGGGTAATAAAAAAAAACTACTTAATTGTTTTGTCAGACTTTTAGGTGTTGGGACTTGGTGGAAATAGGTTTAAAGCACCTATAAAGAATAAAATAATAAAATAAAAGAAATATATAATTTAGTTACTTCTTCTTCCTCTTCACAAAACCTACAATTCTTACCTCCGTATGCCTGTAAAAGTTCCGATATCTTTCTTTTTCATTTTTTTTCTCAGATTTACTACTTAGCCAAAGTTAATTTTGAAGGGTCAAACAACTAAAATATTTTCGAGCTCTAATACGTATAAATAATAAATCTGGCAGATCGTGCCCCTGGAAAAAATGGGCCCTGGCCAGTGGTCCTCCCCGCCCACCCCCAGGGTACATATGCTGCAAGAAAGGTGAAAACTTTTCAAGTATGAAAAACTACAGCATATATATTAAAGTATCCATGAATGATCCTGTCTAATATGTTTGTATAAAAGTATCCATGAATGATCCTGTCTAATATGTTTGAAGATGCAGTAATCTCTGATGTTACTTAATTTAAATGTAGAAATTGAATCATATTAAATATTTCTATATGGTCGTTATTACAATGTCAAATATTCTTTGTTTCCTTTGTCATTATTTTTTAAGACCGGTGGGTATGGGGCGTGGGTTGTGGCGTTGAAGGGGGTTTAACGCCGGCTACACCACCCCGGCTCGGTGTTGGGCTTGGCGTTGCCTGATTGGCATGGATATTCTGCCTGGCATGGGCGAGGGGGCTGGGTGACGTGGCAGACTGTGGTTGGCTGGTTCAAAGTAAAGAGTTTAAACAACAACAAAAATTCCACATGGCTGGCCACGCCCAGCAAAGTGACGCCCCACCACAACTCTAGTTTTTGAGTATTAGCTTGTGGATCCCATCCTTGGCACGTGTCGAGCAATACCCCCAACCCAAGCCCCTCCACACCCCATAGTCTAAGTTAAAGTTAACATGAAATTTCGTAATTGTAGCTATTGTAATCTTTTGTGTGTAGCTAGGTCCAGGTATACATACGGTGTCTATTTGACGTAGGTGCATTAAATTCTGTTCTTTCTCTTTTTGAGTAAGTTGACAGAGCTTTGGGTTTTTATCAGAAACCATATACAACAATTGATCGAGAGCATACACTACTAGAAAATTGCCAAGTTTGTGACAACCAAATTTTTAGCAAATTTGTCTGAAATTGGTCTTACCTACAAATTTCCTACAAAAAAATTCATAGGAAATAAACTTGTGGTTAACCGGATTAGCTACAAAAATACGACAAAATCTCCTACAAAATTCCTACAAAATCTCTCGTCGCAAAATTTGCTACAAAATACTTACAAATCGCTCTTTTTGCAAAATTCCGACAATTCTTCCACGTTTTTGTCTTTTTTTATATTATTTTATGATATTTTATTTTTAAAATTAATAACATTATTAAAAAAAAATATTCATAATTTTTTATTTTCCCGACAAAATTCCTACAAATTATAAAACGTTCTTGCGACAAAATTCCTACAAATTATAAAACTTTTCTGCGACAAAATTCCTACAAATTATAAAACTTTCTTGCGACAAAATTTCCTACAAATCATAAAACTTTCCACAAGTTTCCTGCAAATTTATAAATTTTCTCTAAACTATTTGCTGCGAATTATCTACAAAACTAACGGTTTCCAACAAATTTCCTACAAAGTTATCAACACAGTTTGCGACAAATTTCCTACAACTAAAAAATATATTTTTTAATGTAGCTACAAATTTCCTACAAACAGTTAAAAACGTTCTTGCGACAAAATTCCTACAAATTATAAAACTCTTCTGCGACAAAATTCCTACAAATTATAAAACTCTTCTGCGACAGATTTGTGACAAAGATCTGTGACAAAATTACAATTCTGAATTTTAAAAAACCATTTTTTATATAAAAATGCAGCAAAATATAAAATATTCCAAAAAAATAGCAGAAATCAAAATTATAAAACATTCCAAAACATTTGCAACAAGCAAGATTCTAAAACATTGTTCGAAAACACACAAAAAAAATCCTAATTAAGAGCAAGTTTTTTGATTCAAAACTAATCCAACATTCCAATACTTAACAAAATGAGAGCTTTGTTTACTTCTTTCTTATGTTTTTCACCATTTCTTCTATATTTTTTCGCCATGCGTCTTGGTCGGCCCGCTCTTTTTCACGCTCTTGTTGAAATATTTCGAAACGGGCTTCTATGTTTTGTCGAGCCTCACGCTCTCTTTCTAGGTCCGCCTGAACTTTTTGAAGCTGAAAATTATAAAACCGTAATCATCACATATCAACCCGAAAACAACCCTACAAAAATCTAACGAACAACGCAAAAATCCCTTATAACAAAATACAAACACACATACATATTAAAAAAATGAAATATCATATTAAAATGTTGTTATTTATTTGTACTTAATTATTTTAATAAATTATTAAAAAGTATTATAAGTACGCAATTCCTTATGTTTCTTGCAATTTTACTTTTATTAAACATATGTATACATGAGTGGTCTTTAATTAATTTTTGGTGTAAAATTAAACAAGGGAGGAAGGGATTTGCCGCTTGGTAAGGTTGTGTTTGGCTCCCTTACATCATCAAAGAACGGGTGGGGACATGCTTCCAACTAAAACACATGATAATCATCAAGATCCCAGTTTATTATCTGATTGTAGGATGCTTAAAAAATGTAGTAACATCCCCCAATTAATAAATGATTGTTATTTAGAGAAATGAGAAACACGTAACAAGATTCACTTACAGCGCTACATCGCAGTCTTGGTGAATACCGGAGTAAGCGTGAGACAAGATCAACTGCTTCAGGTGGCATTCGCTTCTGAAAAATCTGCAAATAAAGAAAGTACAAAAGTAATAATTGAATCAATTTAATCCAAAACGTAATCTATATGGTAATTCAAAAGTTATATAAATGTGCATAGTAAGTTTTTAAAAGGTATACTACTGTAAACCAGCAATAGCAATTAACTGGTTACTAGTACAACAAAGATGTTTTTCAAACACATTAATTTTTATTGTTAACGAACCTTATGCAAAGGATGAGCCTTGATCTGCGAAAACTTAAATTCTGTGTAATGAGGATTCATACATTTGATATCCTCTCTTGTTGGTGTTCCCAGAATCTATATTAGAACAAAGAAAAATTAACACTGTAAAAAAGAAAACTAAAATACGAATTTAAAGCAGCAAAAATTGTAAAAGAGCATACCTTGATAATCTCTACCAGCTGATCTACACCACTTTCACCAGGAAAAAGAGGCTGTAAATGTTTATAAATCATGCCAATCAGCAAGAGCTTATTATTATTATTTTTTTTTTTTTTGTCATAATCAAATAATACACAAAACAGATGTAAATTTAGGGGTGCAAACGAGCCGAGCAGCTCGCGATCTGCTCGAGAAAAAGCTCGAAACGAGCCGAGCTTTATCGAGTCTGAGCCTCAGCCCGAGCTTGAGCCTAAAATAAAGCTCGTTTATTTAATGAGCCCGAGCTCAAGCCTGTCATGTGAGGCTTGTCAAGACTTGGTGCAACATTAGATTTTATTAATACTTAACAACATTTACCCCTTCTTTTAAGTTGTCTAATAAGCGAGCCGAGCCAGCTTATTTAAACATGTTTACAAGCCGAGCCCGAACCTAAAAATAAACTTTTTTAGTAAACGATGCCAAGCCCGATCCTCACTTATCAAGCTCGTGATCCTAAATGAGTGTATTATTTATATTACTTTTATTTAATATATTAATTAATAGATAATAAACGAGCTAAGCCAAGCATGACCGGCCCTGGGGGTGGGCAGGGAGGACTACCGGCCAGGGCCCGATATTTCGAAGGGCACATTATTTTGTGTGAGCTTTTGTGTGATGTTGTGAGGGTCTTGCCAGCTGAAACCTTGCCCCCTTCATATTAGTTCACCAAAATAATAACCCAATAGGCCATAAAGAATTGATGGGCTTCCTCATTGGCCCAAAAAACCCAACAAAACTAACCACATTAGAAGCCAAACAATCCTGCTTTTAAAATACTTTCTGAAACAACATTTAACAGCTGACACACTAAGTTGTTAGACAAGGAACGAAAAACAGTAAACCAAATAAGCTTTAGACATATGCCTTACTAAAAAGACCAAATTATTCAACGCTCGCATTAAAAGAGCATTCTTTTTCTACAACACAATTTATTAAAGCCTTCAAAAAATCATCAAAAATTACTCAAGTCTCAAAACTGAACTTATGTTAGACTTGCTAAACAACCCTAAACAGTGAATTGGCCAATACTAAACAAATATGAGCTAATTTAGCCAAAATATGAACCAAACAAAAATAAGAAATAGACTCTACGGTATGAAAGAATGGACACCAATACAAAAAAATAATATACAAATCAAAGAATGAAACAAGTGAACAATAATGATATGATTCACTGACCTGCTCAGTTTCTCTAATGCTCGATGCCTAAACAAGTAGAATCACGACTGCTCTGCTCCAACGCTAGAATCGACTGACCCACCGTAAAAACCAATCTATAAGCCCAAGAAGATTTATGAATTTACGACATTAAAAATTATAAAACTAGTAACTTACACTCTTGCTTACAGGCTAATGAAAGCAACCAATTTTTCTAATATCCAAATACGTATCAAGATTGAAACCAAATACAGACAAAACTAACTTATTATTAGTGAACCAAATTTCTAAAAAAACAACATTATGATAACAGAACACTATTAATGTAAATGTACATAGACATAAGATCCATCAATTTCATAGAGGTGAACTTATCAAATATGAAATCCAACGCTATAACACTACGGCTCTTTGACGCCTTTCATCGAACAGTTGGCGTGCATCTTCAATCCTGTTCAAACTTCAAACACGTAAAAAAACAAATCTGCTAAAGCATATCATCAAGAGAACCAATAGAAATCAAAGCATCAATGTTATTCACACAATGCATACTAAAAAAAGTTCAATTTCGACTCATAAACAAGTTGTTAAAACCAGATACAGTGATGGTTCGTCGACAGTAGCAGTGGTGGATCGGGGTGGAACGGCTGTAGGGGTCAACATGTGGTGGGGTAGTGATTCATGGTGGTTAGTCGACAGTTTGTATTTCACAAAAGATAGATGCATCGATAGAGATAGAGGAAGAAGACGGTCTCACAAACTTATCGTCCAAGGTACGTGCCAAAGGAGAAAGCTTTTCAATGAAACCGATTGATGGTTATGGATGTAATCAATGGGGGTAAGGAAAATGATGAAATCGATTGGGGAGGGAAAATGATTTTGATGAATTTTGGAGTAGGGGGGAAATAGGTTACGGGGTTTAATTTGGGGGAAAATTTAGGAGGGAAGTAATTTTTGGTGGAAAAAAATTTAGAGGCATTTTTTAAATTATAAAACTACTCTTATAAATATTAGTTATATAACATGTTTTTAATATAAAAAATGTTATTAAGTATACTTACAAAACTATAATAAGTAACACTGAAACTTATTTCTTGTATTTTTACTAAAATATAGACTATAAATGTTAAATAAAGTTTGAAAAAATTTAGTATAAGTTGTGTATGCGTGTATTAGGTCTTAACGGTTATAGTGGGCTTTATTAAGTCATATTGAATACTAAATGGTTAGATCATGTTATAATAAGCCATACTCTTGTTATAGCAAGACATACTCTATCATAATGCTAGTAATAGATCATACATTTCTTGTCTTGATTGTTTGTATTATACTTTATTAGGTCGTATTGGGTCTTAGAGGATTAGGTTGGGTTGTAGCAAGCCATGTTAGATCATAGTTGGCAGTAATAGATCATAAATAGACGTATTGGGTTTTATTAGGTCGTAAGTGTTCTTAAAACGTCGAATTGGATTTAACTGTTTTAGCGGAACCGTATTATATTTGTGGGCAATAATAGATCATAAATGTGTTAATGGACCATGATGGACTTTATTATGTCGTATAGGTCTTAAAAGATTATAACCTTTTGTAGCGAGTCGTATGGTATCATAAAGGGAAGATTTAAGTAATTATACACTTCAAATAAACCGATGGAACAATCAGTCAATTTGATTTGAAGGTTCAAACATGGCTTAAATCATGAACCCCTCTGATAAAGACTAAAGTGATAATTATATATAAATCTTTTTCGTTAAGAATTTAACAAGAAACATCGATATTGAAGCTTGCAATCTTATAACTAATTAAAACCTTGAATTCTTGAAACCAATTGAACTAAATTGACAAAATGAAACATTTGAACTAAATTGACAAAATGGTCCAAACCACCGGGACAAAAATAGCATTTAACTCTTATATTTGTTAGGGGTGCAAACGAGTCAAGTTACTTGAGTTCGGATCCAAACAAAAACTCAAACGATTCAAGCTTAAACTAGTCTAAGTTTCGCTTATCGAACTCAAGCTGGCTCGCGAGCCCACCGTTTATATATTTTTTAATTAATATATTAAGTATATATTTAAATAATAATAATTACTATTTGTAAAATATGACTATATATTAAACGATTCGAGCCCGAGCCTAAACCGAGACCTAGCTTCAAAAACTACCTGCAAGCCGAATTCAAGCTTTATAACCAAAGGTACACACACACATGCACAAACACATATACATATACGCATAGACATAGACACATATACATATACGCACAAACACATATGCATATACACGTAGACATAGTGATAAAACAGTGGTTAACCGGGGAGGTTAATTCACTGGTCTCGTCAAGTAGAGTTAATCCCTTCTTTCCGAGGATCGGTGGCTGGATCGTCCGCTAACTCGTCTCCTGCATAAGGAAACACATTGTGACTCATAACAAGGAGGATGGGGCGGGGGTGCTCCTTGTTACCACTCTCCGGCGTCAGAATCAGTATTTGCTTGAGAGCAAAGTGTGTGATAGTAGTAAGTGTGAGAGAGAGCAGATAAGCCATACCTCAAACCTGGTCCGGGATGGGTATATATAGCCGAAGAGTGAAGGAGGGTAATTCAGTGGTTAGACCGACGATGCGCAGCCTGTTGCAGGTGTGTCAGAAGCGTAGATCACGGAAGTGTTGGACACTTCCTGAGGTGATGCCACGTCCTGCTGCGGCTGTCAGTCTGTGTGCCAGCGTTGCAGAGATGTGGGGCGGACTGGTGACGACTTTCAGTGTCAGTTGTTGTTTTGGACACTTAAGTCAAAGTGTGAATCCTACTTGCGTCGTCAATAGGATGCGGTGCTGGGCCGCATCGCTATATGCGGTAACCATGATTGTTACCGCATCCCTTGTCGTGACGAAGATATCCATAGGATGCGGTGTTGAGCCGCATCGCGATGTGCGGTGACTGTGGTTGTTACCGCATCCCTTGTCGTGATGAAAACAACCGTTTTCATACACAAGGTAAGTCTTCTCTTCAGGGACCAATTATGTACATTTTATGAAAGTATAGGGACTGTTTTTGCAACTTTTCGAAACTACAGGGACCATTCTTGTAAAAAAAATCCGTCTGCTCCCATCATCATTACCTACCTCCTTACATCCAACACCCTTCCATATCGCCTGCTGTGTATCCTAAACCACTAATTTCATATTTAATTGCTACTAAACCCTAATAAATCAACGAATTTCCTTTTTCAAGTATAACTGCAAAGGGAACCCTTCTAAAACCCACCACCGCCGAAATCCACAACTTCACAAAACTAGATCGGAACTCAAAGATATTGTCGGAGATGATGAGACACATGGATAGTGGTGGTTATCGAAGACAAAGAAATATAGATATGGTGGTGGTATCGTATCGTATCGTATCGCATCGTATCATATCGTATATTATCGTATCGTATAGTATAGTGTAGTATGGTATCGTATCGTGTAATATGGTATCGTATCGTGTCGTCTCGTATGGTATGGTATGGTATGGTATGGTATGGTATGGTATCGTATCGTATCGTATCTTATCGTATGGTATGGTATGGTATCGTATCATATCTTATCGTATGGTATTGTATGGTATGGTATGGTATGGTATGGTATCGTATCGTAAGTGAGTAAATGACCTTTTTATTTATTATTTGTCGTAAATGAGTAAAGCACTGCACATAGTTTGTCGGTCCTCATCAGCGTATTTTTTTGTTTTACGCCCCCGTAACTATTCCTCAGCCAGGGTCATTTGCTACAAATTATTGACAAATAAAATTAAATGATTTTTATAATTATTAATTAACAAATAAAATATTGTTTTTGTAGGAAATCTGTAGAAACTGGTGACAATTTGCTACAAATTTCCGACAAATTTAAAATTTTATTTTTTAAAAATATACGTTTTCTAAATTTGATAAATAGCAAATAAAATAACTTTCAGTTTGTAGGAAATCTGTAAGAACCGTTGTCAATTTCCTACAAATTATCGACAAATGTAAAATTTTATTTTCAAAACTATATGTTTTTTATAATCAATATGTTTTTGTAGGAAATCTGTAGCTACTGGTGTGTTAGTTTGCTACAAATTGCCGACAAATTTAACATTTTATTTCTAAAATTGATAAATTAACAAATAAAATAACTTTTTTTGTAGGAAATCCGTAGCAACTTGCTACAAATTTGCTACAACTTAAGTTTTAATTTTTTAATTTATTTATTTTGCAGAAATTCAGACATTACAAATATAATAACTTTTTTTTGTAAGAAAATTGTAGAAAACGAGGTCAATTTGCTACAAATTTTTGACAAATTTAGCATTTTATTTTTAATTTTTTTTACTTAACTAAGTTAAGAAATAACAAATAATTTGACCCTTTTTTGTCGAAAAACTGTAGCAAATAAGGTCAATTTCCTACAAATAATCGACAAATGTAAAATTTTATTTTCAAAACTATATGTTTTTTATAATCAATTTGTTTTTGTAGGAAATCAGTAGCTACTGGTGTGTTAGTTTGCTACAAATTGCCGACAAATTTAACATTTTATTTTCAAAATTGATAAATTAACAAATAAAATAACATTTTGGTAGGAAATCCGTAGCAACTTGCTACAAATTTGCTACAACTTAAGTTTTAATTTTTTAATTTATTTATTTTGCAGAAATTCAGACATTAAAAATATAATAACTTTTTTTTTTGTAAGAAAATTGTAGAAAACGAGGCCAATTTGCTACAAATTTTCGACAAATTTAGCATTTTATTTTTAATTTTTTTTATTTAACTAAGTTAAGAAATAACAAATAATTTGACCCTTTTTTGTCGAAAAACTGTAGCAAATAAGGTCAATTTCCTACAAATTATCGACAAATGTAAAATTTTATTTTCAAAACTATATGTTTTTTATAATCAATATGTTTTTGTAGGAAATCAGTAGCTACTGGTGTGTTAGTTTGCTACAAATTGCCGACAAATTTAACATTTTATTTCTAAAATTGATAAATTAACAAATAAAATAACAGTTTTGTAGGAAATCCGTAGCAACTTGCTACAAATTTGCTACAACTTAAGTTTTAATTTTTTTAATTTATTTATTTTGCAGAAATTCAGACATTAAAAATATAATAACTTTTTTTTTGTAAGAAAATTGTAGAAAACGAGGTCAATTTGCTACAAATTTTTGACAAATTTAGCATTTTATTTTTAATTTTTTTTGTATTTAACTAAGTTAAGAAATAACAAATAATTTGACCCTTTTTTGTCGAAAAACTGTAGCAAATAAGGTCAATTTCCTGCAAATTATCGACAAATGTAAAATTTTATTTTCAAAACTATATGTTTTTTATAATCAATATGTTTTTGTAGGAAATCAGTAGCTACTGGTGTGTTAGTTTGCTACAAATTGCCGACAAATTTAACATTTTATTTCTAAAATTGATAAATTAACAAATAAAATAACATTTTTGTAGGAAATCCGTAGCAACTTGCTACAAATTTGCTACAACTTAAGTTTTAATTTTTTAATTTATTTATTTTGCAGAAATTTAGACATTAAAAATATAATAACTTTTTTTTTTGTAAGAAAATTGTAGAAAACGAGGTCAATTTGCTACAAATTTTCGACAAATTTAGCATTTTATTTTTAATTTTTTTATTTAACTAAGTTAAGAAATAACAAATAATTTGACCCTTTTTTGTCGAAAAACTGTAGCAAATAAGGTCAATTTCCTACAAATTATCGACAAATGTAAAATTTTATTTTCAAAACTATATGTTTTTTATAATCAATATGTTTTTGTAGGAAATCTGTAGTTACTGGTGTGTTAGTTTGCTACAAATTGCCGACAAATTTAACATTTTATTTCTAAAATTGATAAATTAACAAATAAAATAACTTTTTTTGTAGGAAATCCGTAGCAACTTGCTACAAATTTGCTACAACTTAAGTTTTAATTTTTTAATTTATTTATTTTGCAAAAATTTAGACATTACAAATATAATAACTTTTTTTTTTGTAAGAAAATTGTAGAAAACCAGGTCAATTTGCTACAAATTTTCGACAAATTTTGCATTTTATTTTTAAATTTTTTTTATTTAACTAAGTTAAGAAATAACAAATAATTTGACCCTTTTTTGTCGAAAAACTGTAGCAAATAAGGTCAATTTGCTACAAATTTCCGACAGATTTAACACTTTATGTTATTTAATTATTTATTTTACTGAAATTCAGACTCAAAAAATAAAATAAATTACACTTGTCGCAAATTTGTAGCTGGTTGCTACAAATTTCCCACAAATTTAGAAAATTTATTTTTTAAATTATTTATTTTGCTATAGTAACAAATAATTTAAATTTCTTATTTATTTTGTAGGAATTTTGTCACAAAGATAATATATTTTGCTACAAAATTGCTACAAATGCTTGTTGTGTGGCAATTTTGTAGGAAAATTGTGGATAAGTTTTGGGTTTTTTTTTGTTTTTCTTTTTTGTCAAAAAATTGTAGGAAAATTGTAAAAAAAATTGAGTTGTGGGAAATTTGTAGGAAACTTTTGTAGGAAAAAATGTAGTTTTCTAGTAGTGATACTCCAAGATATGTAAGTTTACCCTATCCTTTTGCACTTTAATGTACGGTTTTTATTCCTTTCAAAGACTTCTTAATCTTCCCTGATCACTCATTTTCTGCCTCAAATATGTGTTTAATTGTCATTAATTTCCTGTATGTATATATGTGTGTATGTGTGTATGTGCGCCGATGCTAATTAAGTAATTATATGAGTTCATTGCAGGAACCGATGATGATCTCCCCTCGTCCCATCAAAACAGAATTCCAAGAGGTGGACACGTGGCAGGTAATGGAAGATCTGCAGTTATGGGTTCCACACAATATCCTAGGATGTACGGGGATACCAATATGGAAGCCCAAATTCACCACCTTGAGCAAGAAGCATACAGTTCAGTTTTATGAGCCTTCAAAGCCCAAGCAGATGCAATCACTTGGGTATACTTTGTCATTAATTCATTATATATGCATGAATTTTTTGTTGTTTTTAATCAGGCTTTTGTTAGATTTGCATTAAAACCTATTTTTTCAGGAAAAGGAAGGTTTAATAACTGAGCTCAGGAAAGAACTGAGATTGTCATATGAAGAACATAGAGAATTTTTGCTTAAAGTAAATTCAGATGACGTTAACCGGAGAATAAGGTAAATCCAATATTGGTGATAACACATTAACACGGTTTGTCATATTTATGATTACGGAGTTTTTTTTTTCTGATTTTTGTGAGTGTTGTCATGAAAATAACAGGGAGTGGTGGAAGTCCAGTGGGCTTCAACCCGGGATGGTCAACCCTGGTCAAGCAGTACATGACCCATTACCGAGCCCATCTGTCTCAAGAAACCATAAGAAGCAGAAGATGAACCCGTCAGGACATTCTCAATCGTTTGGTGGGCCACCACATGTAACCTTTACCAACTCCTTCATCTGCTAGACGAGCACTTGTGACGGGCCCAAAGGAAAAAAACAAAAAATCCGTAAGGTTTCTTATTTTTTAGCATTTATTTCTTATATAATTATATTATTACTTTACATCTCAAAAATGCTAAAAGTAAAGGTAATTTACCACCAACTTGTTTTTCTATAACTATATGAAAAATGGGGGTGTTTAAAAAGCTCGTAACTCGCTTGGAAAAAGCTCGGCTCGAAAAAAGCTTGGTTGTCACGAACATTTTACGAGCTGAGCTCGACTTTTCAGCCCAATAAAATAAACAAGCCAAGCCAAGCTGGCCCGTTTAAGTTCGAGCTCGAGCTCAACCTGGCTCGACTCGGCTCAATTACAGCCCTAATGAAAAATGTGTGTAGGTAATTTGAAGGGCATTTTTTCACTTCTGTTTATAATTTTGTGGTAGATTTGGGTATGGCCAGAGCGCTTACAAACCATGCATTTTTTCACTTGGATTTATGCTCGTGTTGCAGTCGAGTCAACATCCGTGCTTTATCATTGCAGGTATACGTAACATCTGTGACTATTTTAGACTCGTGACTTTCAACCTATTCTAATTTGTTATTACTGCACTACTGCAAAAGGTAAATTAAGAACAAACCATCTATTGCCATAATCCAAGATAATGTATTGTCATCTAAGTCCAACTAGCTATGGTAGCAGCCTCGGACAACAGGGTCTAGTTCTTTGAGTTTATCGATTATAATTTCACGAAACTTAATGTTTCCTTGACCGCGGTGGCTTTGGTTGAAAAAAGACTTAGCACAAGAAATCTTGAACCGTTCCATATGATTTAAGTGCGGAACCATATGATGATATGGACCCAAAGCGATCACCTGAGGGAGATAAGCCTCAGGTTTAAAGATGGTAATGGATTTTGGAATATTAAAAACACATATAGGGTTTTTAGTGGAAATGTCAATGGAGACTTCCCTTATGAATTTCTTGCTAATTTGATCAACCCATCTTTTTTCTTTGGAGGCTGAGGAGAAAAATGTGGTTATGATCATGTTCGCACTATGGAGGCCGAAAGAAAAAAATGTCAGTGGTTAAAATGATTAATCCGTAATTGCAAGATTATGGCTCTTTAATAGTTTTTGGAATTGTAAGGTCACGTCAACATATTGGTGTAAGGTGTAACCATTCGTATTACGTCTTTGACGTATTCGTACGTATCCTGCCTAATTTTCAAAAATGCATGCATATATTTAATGTATTCTTTTGGTGTATTAAAAGTTTAAAACATGTTGGATAAAGTTCATACGTGTGATTCCAATAAAAGTTTCTGTGTTGGTCCATAAAAAATACAAGTGTCCCAAAAAAGCAAATTTTTCTCAAGTTTAACCGCTGCTCAAATTAAACAAAATTGGATGTGCAAGTTTAACTATTAAAAAAATTATTGGGTCAACGTACATGCATTATTAACTAAGCATGATGGTAAAATATAATAGACATGCTTATCTAACAAAACTAAAATAATATTCAATCAAACACCCAAAAAACTTAATATATATATACATATATATATATATATATATATATATATATATATATATGAATCAGCAAGATGATATATGCATAGCATTTTTTTATTTATTTTTGAGTTAATTGCCAAAATCGTCCCTAAGGTTTGGGCATGTTTGCCATTTTCGTCCAAAATGACAATTTTGTACAAAATTGCCCCCAACGTTTATAACTTTTTGCCATTTTCATCCAAACCACTAACTTAATTTATTTTTGATGTTAAATTGAGAATATTTGGATGAAACTGGCAAATATAAAACCACAGGGACGATTTTGGTAATTTACTCAAACTCTTTTAAATTTATTTTATTTAATTAATTTTGTTACATATAAAATAAAAAAGAATATACATGCAATTTTTGTATGAAAAAAAATAATAGCTTTTCACATAATTTTTATAAAATTTCCTCCAACCATTAACTAAGTTAATTTTTCTATAAAGGCGAAGGATCTTTATAAACTAAGGCAGAAAAAACTTAATATATATATATATATATATATATATATATATATATATGAATCAGCAAGATGATATATGCATAGCATTTTTTTATTTATTTTTGAGTTAATTGCCAAAATCGTCCCTAAGGTTTGGGCATGTTTGCCATTTTCGTCTAAAATGACAATTTTGTACAAAATTGCCCCAAACGTTTATAACTTTTTGCCATTTTCATCCAAACCACTAACTTAATTTATTTTTTATGTTAAATTGAGAATATTTGGATGAAACTGGCAAATATAAAACCACAGGGACGATTTTGGTAATTTACTCAAACTCTTTTAAATTTCTTTTATTTAATTAATTTTGTTACATATAAAATAAAAAAGAATATACATGCAATTTTTGTATGAAAAAAAATAATAGCTTTTCACATAATTTTTATAAAATTTCCTCCAACCATTAACTAAGTTAATTTTTCTATAAAGGCGAAGGATCTTTATAAACTAAGGCAGAAATTAATTTCTAATTTTTTATATAGATCAGTTTTTTAAAAATAAAATCTACTTAAACCTCTAAATTATATAAAACTAAAATGCTGGTGACCTTATTGAAAAAGATCAAATAAAAAAATTTTATCATATGTAACAAGTTTGTAATTCATTTTCTACTGTTTTAAATTCGCTCCTAAGGAAAAACAAAAGACAGTGGCCCCCTCCCCACCCCCCACCCCTCTATCAAACAACGAATCGTTACCAAACCTTAAAATTACCCTCCAAATTGTAATTATAATGCTACGAACCGAAAGTTTTTTACACTCAGAATAAGTATTAGTTAGTTACCCTCATAATCTTAATTAAATAAATATTTTATTTCTACCAACATATTTCCTAGGTGCTCACACATTTAAAAAATATGTAACGTTTTACATTTTTTTCTATCACTACAACAGATAAATACTAAAAGTTGTAATGGATTGTTATGTGTTGTACACCAATGACGTTTTCTCTTTATAAAACTGATTTATATAAAGAAGCTGTAAATTAATTTTTGTCTTAATTTATAAAATTTAAAACATCCTTAACCTTAACAGAAAAAATAAAATGAGTTAGTGATTTGGATGAAAATTTATAAAATTACGTGACGAAACTATTAATTTTTTTTCTAAAAACTCCACGTATATTCTTTTTTATTATATATGTAACAAAAATAATTAAATAAAAGGTTTAAGTAAATTGCCAAAATCATCCATAAGGTTTTATATTTGCCAGTTTCATCTAAATATCCTCAACTTAACAGGAAAAAAAAAACTAAGTTAGTGGTTTGGATGAAAATGGCAAAAATTTACGAACGTTGGGGGCAATTTGGTACAAAAGTGTCATTTTGGACGAAAATGGCAAACATGCCAAAACCTTAGGGACGATTTTGGCAATGAAAATGATGCTTCAAACCAAAATAATTATTAGTATGCTATCCCCTACTTATTACCTAGTGGCAGGAAGTTTAGGTTTTTCAATGAAGACTCAGGTTCAATTCTCACTTGTGTTATATGGAGTGGTTATAGGCAATGATGGATTTGAACTAGGCCTCATGTGAGGTTGTCAGTTCGATTCCCGAGCCCAATCAGGTTTTCGTCTCACCGTGTGTTACGCCAGATAGTTCTGCTTTTGTGGTGGCACAACGACTGTCAAGTGGCAGCCGATGGTATGGTTTCCCGCAGAAGGCCCAAAAACGCCAAACTTTGAAGCCAACATGGGCCCGATTAAGAGAACATAGCATGGCCATAGTGAGGCAATAAGACGCTCTCCGATTTAGAGAGTTTGGTAACCTTATACATGAAGTTCAGTGTTAAAAAAAATTAGCATGCTAGCCACCTCCCATATATAGCTTAAGGAACTACAGATATTTAACCTCAAATTCCAATTTTGAAACTGAACGAGATCGATCGATGTAGAAGTTTTTTCGTCTTTTTTACGTTTGATATATATTGCACTCCAGGATTAACATGTAGCTCGGTTCTATATAACACTACTACAAAATACGGCAATTGCCACCACAAATTGCTACCAAAAGTAACAATAGCAAAATAATTTACCCTAAATTAACATCACACGCGTGCCTCATATCTCCGATTCATATCCTCATCCCCTAAAAATTAAAATAGGGCCTGTGAAGGTCGATCAAATCGTAAACCCTAAATTCATCTCCTTAAACTTCAATCAAATCGTCAATCATATGTCAACCTAAACCTAGATTCATTGTTTCATCTGTTAATCTAAACCTAGATTCATCGATTCATCTCTCAGTCTAACTCTAGATTAATCAATTCATCCGTCAACCTAAACCCTAGATTCATCGATTAACCCGTCAATCAATCCAGGAGCAGAAATCAATCAATTCACGGTTGTGAATACGATTTCGGAGCAGAACTCCGACGACTATTTCTCAATCGATTCAAGTTTTACTATTTCTCAATCGATTCACATCCTCATATGAGCATTACATATTATTATGAATTCGTCTTCGAAGCGTGTTTCAGAAGTTTCGGTTTTAAATTTGAGTTCTCTGTTGAGTGCGGAGAGATTAAAGGAGAATGTGACTGTTACTCTTCGGTTTCGGCCTCTCAGGTGATGAATTTGTATGAATTTTAGGTTAAAGGTGATATTGTTTCATTAGTTTGTGGTTGATTTTGATTAGCGTTGGTTACTTGTTTGTTCGTGATAGTCCAAGGGCGATACAGCAGGGGGAGGAGATTGCGTGGTACATGGAGAAAGACGCTTCAGAATGAGAATAATCTATCTGTAGCTTATGCCTATGATATGATACAATGTTCAATACTACATTATGGTGAACTCAAGCCGAATGAGGTTCTTGTTCGAGCTGGCTCTATTTTGGTTAATCTACTTGATACTAGGGTGAGTTGTGATGTATTGGTTGTTTTGGTTGCAGTCGGTACTTCAGTTTGGATGGCCTCAATTCGGATTTTGAAGCCCTAGATGTCCCCTGGTGTAAGATCTCGTCACTATTTGATGTTATGTGGTTTGATTTTATCAAATCTGTATTGATGTGATAGTTTGATTACTGTTATGCTAGAATGTTTTTGTTGATATGCCCTGTTATGATTAGGATATAGTTAGAGTAGTTTTGGTGTAGTTATTGGTTGGTTTGGTATGATTATGAGATGACTGTGCTATTAGGAATGTGATTATGTCTGTAATTAGGAGTGGTTAATTAGTTGTGAAATTAGGGCAAACCTAGACTCTGAAGGTTGATATAGTTGTTGTGTGCAGGCATAAATGAAATTAAAACAGAAATGGCAAAGCATTCTAAGGTTAGTAGTGCACCTTTTTTCATAACATTTTATTGTTAGAAAAATGGTGCTAGTTGCTTTTATTTTATACGTTCTCCACACATTCGTGCACTCCACACCTCCTAACTAATATCAATGTGTATTTTGATTTTAGGTAAATTTAGTTACACTAAAATGACTTGATGATAATGACCGACCAAGATGTATCACAAACTTGCCATCAAATATTATGTGAGCCTCCATATCATGTACACAGGGCCAACCCTGAGAATTCAGGTGCCCTGTCCGAGCCCGTAAAAACGTGCCTCTTAGGCCTTAGTGAAATAGATAATGTGAACTAATTTTTTTTGCCGCTCGTTATTATTTTTATTTTTTGAAACTAAAATGGGTATTAAGCTAATAGGTACTAGGCTTAAGTTATAGATTTTGAAATTTATAGTTTTAAATGGATTGGGTAAAACTAATTAATACTTATCCACTTAATGATAGTGTTAAATAACCAAACAAATTCATCTCCGGTAATTCAACTTCTCAACTTCTTTTATAATTACCTCCATTGCATAAAAACAAATTTGATTAATTACCTCCGTTGCATAAAAACAAATTTGATAAAGTCTGTACGTTTGATATTTTAGTATTTTACCAAAGTATCTTTTCAAAAAATCATTTGCATATTATAATAATATTTTTTGACAAACTAAAATAACAAATCCTAAAAAAAATAATATATATTAACTAAGAAACAGTCGAACACTTCATATGTTAATAAAGTAATAATTTAGTTAAATCAAATAGCCATACAAAAAGAAATGAAACATATCTATCGAAAAAATTCACTTTGTTATTTTATGGTAATAAAAAAACTACTTAATTGTTTTGTCAGACTTTTAGGTGTTGGGACTTGGTGGAAATAGGTTTAAAGCACCTATAAAGTGTTGGTGCACTTGTGTCTATACTTTGTCTGTATTTTGTAACGATGTAAAACGATGTCTTCGTTAGTCCTGTAAGTTTGACTAAGTCAACCATCCTCCGGTTTGACTTGGTCAAACAGTTAGAAAATGTTTGTAAGATGTCTAAGTCGAAGGATAGATCATCGAAGGATGGCTTATATCCTTCGATGAGCTCGAAAGATAGCCTTCGAATTGATGGACCTCGAAAGATGCCATCCTTCGAGGTACATGTTGATCATTCGAGCTGTTTCTGGTCGATAGATGATCCTTCGATCATCTATCTGATCCTTCGACCAGACCATGCTGTGTTCGGGTATATATACCCATGTGTTGTGTTCATTTCAGTTTAGACACTAGACATAAGAGACACTCACAAGTTAGACAGAAATATAGAAGGAGAGCATTCTGTTGAGAGCATTCTGTCAAAACACACACACACTTAGAGAGTTTGCAAAACACTTTTGTAAACATTGTGCTTGTAACCGGAACCCTTCATACGTTTAATACAAGTGGTGTTAATCGGTGAATATTGTGTGTCTTGTGTTTGTGCTTGTTCTACTCCCGGTTTGCATGCTAGCTTGGATTCCGCACTCGCTAGTGTGTTAGATATAGCAAGGAATAGGTTAAACCTCAACCTCCGAGAGGGACCTTCAAGTGGTATCAGAGCCGTGGCTCGGCTCTTTTCCTTGTTAAAAACCGGGTTTTATACAAGCTTTGGAGTGTTTTTGGACAAAAACTCACTTGTTTTAGCTCCCGTTTTTCCTGATTTACTAGCTGTTTCTTGACGTTTAAACGGTTCTAAACTGTCGGGTGTGTTAAGGGAAGGTTTGGGTAACTTGAAAACTTGTTTTTAAGGTGTTTGGTGATTTCCGACCAAGATTCCGGCTTACTCCGGTACTTCTGGGTTAAACCTTGGTTTTTCGTAATATTTTATTATTCAAAAACTGTTCTGCATGCAGAAGATATGGTCTGACCATACCTTCTGCCTTCTGCCGAAAGTTTCTTCACCAACCCATCAACTTTTCACCAACCCATCAACTTTTCACCAACCTGTCACTCATTTGTCAACTGTGTCAGAATCGTTCGAAAGACATCCTTCGAGGTCGAAAGATCATCTTTCGATCAAAGGAGGTTCGACAGATTATCATCTTTCGAGCATCCTTCGATTCAAGGAATCTTTTCGAAACATTCATCTTTCGGTCAACAGTTCTTTTTCGAAAGACAAGGATCCTTCGATTGGAGAGTCTTTCGAAATCATTGTTCGAAACTCAACAGTGATCTTTCGAACACTGTTGATCCTTCGAACAGGTGTTGATCCTTCGATCCTAGTTTGTTTAACCTTAACAAGTTTGTGTTTTTGCTTGTCTTTCGATCTCAGATCCTTCGAACAGATCCTTCAGCTGGTGTTATATTATTATTATTATTGATCAAAAATGAATCCAAGATGGAATAGACCGGCGGTAAATTCTGATATGTATTTTGGTACTCCGTCTCCCGCACCGGTGTCTTCTCAAGCTAATACTGGTCAATGGGCTTTCGTATCAAATCAAACTCCTAGTATTCAAAGCATTCTCTTAAGCGAGAGTGAAACGGGAAGTTTGAATCGGCCTCCGAAGTTGATGCACTTATATGAATATCCAGGATGGATTGACAGATTTCATACATACGTTCTTGGTCAAAATACAGAATTGTGGTTGCGGTTCATCACAGATTTCGATCAAACAATAGAGGTTGCCGCATCGTCTGCTGCTACGTTTGCGGATCTTACGGAAGATCAGAAGAAAGTCTATGATCTGGAAAAGAAGGCTTATGCTATTCTCACTCAGGCGTTAAGTAAAGACATTTATCATCAATTTGTCAGTTACAAGACGACAAAGAGGTTGTGGGATGCATTGAAGACAAGGGGCGTAGGAAATGAAGCGACACGTCAATTGAGAAAGGAGCTGCTGAAGAAAGAGTTCGATGGTTTTTCTTGTATGGAGAATGAATCTTTAGGAGATTTGACAAGTCGATTTAATCATTTGCTGTCTGAATTGTCAAATTTTGAGGTCGTTACACCTCAAGCAGAGATTGTGAAAAAGTTTGCAGATGCGCTGCCACCTCAATGGAATACTTTCTTGGAAATCATGAAGTATAATGGCACCTTAGCAACAACAACCTACAATGACTTTGTTCAAATCCTGGAAAACAAGAATCAGGAAGAAACTCTCAAGACGAAAAGAGTCCCAGCGCCACAAAATCCTGAAATGTATTATGGAACTTCTAGCACTTCTACAAAGTCTTCTTCACATGCTCCAATTCAAACAGCGTTTGTGTCTCACACTGACATTTTTGGCAATACTTTCCAAGTTCCGGTCCCTCCAAAAACAGACATGTTTGGAAATCCGCTTGAACCAGTTCCTCAACCAGCACCACAACAACAAAGCCAACAAACTATCAGAGCTACTGATATGTTCGGAAATCCTTTACCTGTTCGAGCTACCGAGACAACTGATATGTTCGGAAACCCATTACCTCCTCCTCAATCTACCGGACCAACAGACATGTATGGGAATCCACTTCCTCCTCAACAGCAAGCATGTTATGGAAGCACATCATCTGCTGGTCAGCAATCAAAGCCAAATACAGTACGGCTCGACACCTCAAGCTTTTCTAAAGTCAGTGTGGAAGTAGCAAAGGAACACATGGAGCTGCTAAACACTTTGGTGAGCGCATACTGTGGATTAGTTGAAGGTCAGATTGGTAACATTAATCTGACACAAGAAGACTATCAGCAGATAGATAAAGAGGAGATGGAGATGATGGACATCAAGTGGGCCCTTGCCAGTGCTGTTAGGCGAGCAAAGGATTTCATGGAAAGAACTGGCAGAACCAGCTTGGAAGGCAAGAAAGACACCAAGTATGGGTTTGATAAACAGGCTGTTAGATGCTTCAATTGTGGTGAACGTGGTCATTTCAAGCGTGAATGTACGAGGCCATCTCAACATGGAAACCAGAATCCTTTCAGAGGTCAAGGCAACCAGCAGAACCAGAACAGGAACAATGTTCGCACATTGGTGCCTGTCAACAACCAGACTCAAGCAGGACCATCAAATGCCAACCAGGCACTTGTGGTTCAAGTAGATGAAGGATGTGATTGGTCAATCCAATTGGGAAATGATGCTCCAGATGGAACAGCTTGTTTTGCTGAAATTGTCAAGGATTTTAAACACGCCAGTGGTGGAGAATCTTCCACCAATGGTGATGAATCTTCTGAAGATGAAGACTCTTCTGGTTATAGTTCCTCGAGTTCAGGCAATGATCATGTGGATGACACATCAAGTGCGTCAGTCGATGCAAATATTGATGAGCTATTGGATGAAGCTGCAGCAGGAATTCAAAGAAGATCTATTTTGGTGGATCAAGCTGCTTATTCTTCGTCTTCTCTCCATTCAGCCTTTATGGCTAATGTCGACAGTTCATTCAGTCGGGTATGTGTCGATGAACCCACTTCTGTTAGCTGTGATAACTGTGATAGTTTGCGTGTTAAATGTGCTGACTTAGAGGAAAACATGTCTGAGTTGCAAGGCAAACATGATGCTGTACAAGCTAGTTTGTTTGACTTGCAAGACAAACATGTGTCATTGAATGATAAGTGGTGTGAATTGCAAAGCAAACACGAGGCTTTGCAAGAGAAATATGATGTGACATTCATTCATAATCAGAAATTAACTGTTGATCTTTCAAAGTGCACTGAAGCCAACATGTTTTATGAAAACCATGAAAAGGAGTTTAAATCGATGATTGAAAAATTAAAGAAAGATAAAATCGAGTTAACAAAAATGGTTTCCAGAAAACAAACTGACATTAATTTGTATATAACTCGCCTTGAGGTAATGCAAAAGGAAATGGCTTGTGTTAAAACCGAAAGTGAGGCGATCCGACTCAAGTTAGATAGTTATTTGAGCTCTAGCTATGTGTTGGATCACATCATTGATGTTCAGAAAGAGAAAAAGGATGTCACATGCATAGGTTATAAGCAATGTCCACCACCTGTCAGACACAATTATGATGCACTGCCCGATGAGGAGTATAGAACTCATTTTGAACCATCTGTTCCTCTAGATGTTAAGGAATTTGCTACAGAATGTGCAACAGGGCTTGGATACAAGAAAGAAGTATCATCAGATTCAGATGTATCAGCAAATACAAGTGTGTCTCCTGCTGAACAGAATCAGGATCCTACAGTTGTGATTGAGGATACTGATTCTTCTGATGATGAATCTGATGATACTAATTCAGCAAAGTCTGATGCGGAGATAAAAGAAGAGGACATACCTCTTGAGAATCATATTCTGTGTGATCCTCCTGCAAAACCCGCTAAGACTGTTGCAATTGAGCCCTCTTCTGAAAAAGAGTCTGAGAGTGTGGATTTGCTGTACACTCTTGTTGGTGATGATAAAGTTTATTCAGACAAAGATTTTCCTCTTAAGAATGTTAATCAATCATTAATCAGTAAAGTCTTTGAAAATTCAACAAGTAAGTTTTTGGGAAAGACAGGACCACATGTTACTGTAACACAGTGCCCTCCTATCCCAAAGGCCGAAGTTCGAAAACAATTTGGCAATCAGAAATTACCAACAGTGCAAAAACAGCAAAATCATGCCAAATCAAAAGGTAGAACACCGACTCAAAATCCAAGGAAGCCGAATCAGAAGAAGAAAAAGAATGTGAACTTTGTGAAGTCTAAGGGAACGGACAAAATTGCAAATTTTGAAAACCAATCTAACTTAGATTTTGTCAAGAAAGCAACTGTGATGAAAAGAAATGAACCAAGTTGTTCGAAACCTAGTACTTCGAGATCACAAAGTTCATCTTCATCATCGGCAAGACGACCACATGATACTTCGGGGTTTGTTGAACGAAGATCATGTTTTGAATGTGGTACAGTTGGGCATATCATTCGAAATTGCCCGTATCTTCATAAATTAAAAGCCAAAGAAGATGATCCCCGTGACAAAACTGACCGCAAACGATCTGTTTCTGCAAAACAAGATCCCCGCCTTGTAAAAGAAAGGGAAAAGAAACAGAAACGCCAACAGGTCAAGAAAATTGAAAAGGCGATTAAAACCGATGTGGTTAACAAACCATCTGTTTCTGTCAAACCAAACAATTTAAAAACTTCAGACAACCATGAAGTTAAGGTTTTAAAGAATAACACTGGTATAACAAAACAGACCTGGAAACCAAAAACGGTTAAAGAATCAGGGGGACCATCACAATTTTCAAATCATCAAAGAATAGAAGTTATTGTTATTGATGAAAATGGAAGACCCAAGACCACAATGGCTTGGGTCCCCATCTCCAACTAATTGTGTGAGTTCATGTGCAGGGTGTTCCAGGAGGAACTATCAATAGTCATTGGATTGTTGATAGTGGGGCATCCAGGCACATGACAGGCGACATGAAGCTTCTCTACGACGTCAAATCTATTAGAGGAGGTTATGTTGCTTTTGCTGGAGATAAAGGCGGATATATTACGGGTGAAGGAATGATTTCCAACGGGGTTGTTAGTTTTGACAAGATCAACTTCGTACAACAACTTGATCACAATCTTCTTAGTGTTTCTCAAATTTGTGATAAGCAGTTCTCAGTACACTTTGATGCAAATGGATGTTATGTGCTGAAACCCGGCTTCAAAATTCCAAAAGAATGGATTCTCTTGTCGGCTCCGAGGATAAATGATCTGTATGTCCTTGATATGAGCCAAGCTATTACTACGTCTGCACAAGCAACTTGTTTCGTTTCCAAAGCCACAGAAAAAGACTCAATCTCTTGGCACAGACGAATGGGTCACATTCACTTACGCAAAATGAATCATTTGGTGTCAAATGAATTGGTGAATGGTGTTCCTCTTAAAAACTTGCATCTTCAAGACATCTGTGTCTCGTGCCAGAAAGGAAAACAAACGAAGAAACGACATCCTTCAAAGAAAGTCAACACGGTGGCTGTTCCTCTTGAACGTTTGCACATGGATTTGTTCGGTCCTGTCAAGCACAAAAGGATCAGGAATCATCAATATTGCCTCGTGATAACAGATGATTATTCAAGATTTTCTTGGGTGGCGTTCATGGCACATAAGAGTGAAACCTTCGGTATTATCAAAAACTTGATCATTCAGATTGAGAATCTATATAAGTTGAAGGTTAGGCGGATACGTAGCGACAATGGTACTGAATTCAAAAATCATGCCATGGCGGAGTTTTGCACTTCAAAAGGTATTCTTCACGAATTTAGTGCAGCTTATACTCCTCAACAGAATGGCGTCGCTGAACGTAAGAACCGCACATTGATCGAGACTGCTAGGACTATGTTGGTAGAGTCACAGTTGCCGATTCCCTTCTGGACTGAAGCTGTGGCCTCTGCATGTTATACGTTGAACCGAGTCCTTACAGTCAAAAGGCACAACAAGACCTGCTTTGAGCTTATTAACAAACGGAAACCAGATTTGTCATATCTTGAACCGTTTGGAGCTCCGTGCACACTAATCGATCCTAACGGAAAGTTTGGGGCAAGAGCAATTGAAGGATACTTTCTTGGGTATTCCACCCCGAACCTAAGAGTCTGGAATCTAGAGACTAAAAGGGTCGAGGAATGGTCTGAAGTCAGAGTACAAAGGCACACTTTACCAGTCAAAAATCCTGGCCAGCCTTGGATGTTTGAGTACGATGACTTTTTCAATTCGATCAATGTTGAAGCAGTTGAAGAAAATGCTGCTGCAAGGATGTTTTTCGAGAGTGACAACGCAACAGATTCACCGTTGGTTCGTCCAATTATTGTCAATCAAGAACCATCTTCAGTGAACAATAATGCTCTCGACAATGAGGATTTTCACGATGCTACCGAATTGAACGAATCTTCAGAGGATGATGAATTTCTCGATGCAGATCAAGAAGCTCCAATAACAGCAGTTCATGGTACTTCAGAGGGTACTCCTCCAGTAGGCGTCCCTGGAACAGCTGAAGCTACTGCATCATCCTCTTCGTCAATTCCGGGCATTGAATTAATTGTTGATCTCAATCTCAACAATCTGGGTACAAACATTCCTGTTCAAGATAATCCAGAGACAAGGATTCATAATACCTATCCTCAACAAAACATCATCGGAAATGTGCAAAGTGGCGTTCAAACAAGAAACATGTTGCGAAACAACAACAATGCAGGCTTGTATGCAGCTATCCGAGAATCTGGTCAACAAAATGATTGGTCTTTCGCGTGTTATGTCTCACAGGAAGAGCCAAGAACTTGGAAAGAAGCTTTGAAAGATAACTCTTGGGTTGAAGCAATGCAGGAAGAACTGCAACAATTCCAGAAGCTTGGTGTCTGGAAACTCGTAGAGAAACCTGCTGGTTACAAGAAGATTGGTACCCGTTGGGTGTTTAAATGCAAAAAGGATGACCGTGGAATCGTTATTCGAAACAAAGCAAGGCTAGTCGTTCAAGGTTTTCGTCAGATAGAAGGGATCGACTACAACGAAGTTTATGCACCTGTTGCACGTCTAGAAGCAATTCGGATATTTCTGGCTTATGCCTCATTCAAAGGTTTCAAGGTATACCAGATGGACGTGAAAAGTGCATTCTTACATGGTGTGGTAGAAGAAGAGGTGTACGTCGAACAGCCTCCAGGTTTTGAAGATCCTATCCATCCCGATCGGGTTTGGTTGCTCAACAAAGCTCTCTATGGTCTTCATCAAGCACCGCGAGCTTGGTATGCAACCTTATCTAATTATCTGCTGGAGAATGGTTTTCGAAGAGGTCTTATCGATTGTACTCTTTTCGTCAAAGAACAAGATGGAGATCTTCTACTGGTACAGGTATACGTTGATGATATTATATTTGGTTCTACTAATGATGCTTTGTGTAGGAATTTCGAGCGCATTATGCAGGATAAATTCGAGATGAGTGCTATGGGGGAAATGACTTTCTTTTTGGGCCTACAAGTACAACAAACTGAGTCTGGGATATTCATCCATCAGACTAAATATGTTGGTGACATCTTGAGCCGGTTCCAGATGTCTGATGCAACGCCCATCGGTACCCCATTGCCGCAAAATCACGGAATTACTCCAGATTTGAAGGGTCAAGATGTTAGCCCCTCACACTATCGCGCGATGATCGGATCTCTTATGTACCTCACAGCATCAAGACCAGATATAATGTACCCAACGTGCCTGCTTGCCAGATACCAAGTCAACCCGAAGGCCTCACATCTTGCAGCTGTAAAAAGGATTTTTCGTTATTTGAAGGGTTGCCCTGACACCGGTCTGTGGTACCCTAGGGATAATAACTTTGACTTGATCGCATTCAGTGATTCTGATTTTGGCGGATGCAAAATCGACGGTAAATCCACAACGGCTAGATGTCAGTTTTTGGGAAATCGCCTAGTCACATGGCAGTGCAAGAAGCAGACGTGCGTCGCTACATCAACATGCGAAGCTGAATATATTGCTGCCTCAAGTTGTTGCTCCCAAGTCCTGTGGATCCAACAACAAATGCGCGACTACGGTTTTGAATTCCTAACTACTCCTATTTACGTTGATAATTCTGCTGCTTTACAGATCACTAAAAATCCTGTGCAGCATTCAAAGACTAAGCACATCGACATTAAGTATCACTTCATACGTGATTGCTTTGAGAAAAGGCTAATCGATGTTGCTTACGTCCACACCGATGACCAACGTGCCGACCTTTTTACCAAAGCATTTGACAAATCAAGATTTGACTATTTATTATTGGTAAACGGCATTAAGGTCAAGCAAGAGTAAAACCAACATCGGAAAATCTTTTTTTTGTAAATACCTTTGTGTTTTAAATTTGTCTTAGTTTATTGTTTTTAGGGGGAGTAAATCCAAAAATTTGAAAATCCAAAAACATCGAAAAAATTTCAAAAACACAAAAACAATAGAAAAACAAAAATGAGTTTCCTGGCGAGCAAAAGAGAAAATGATAGTACATCAGTGGTCTGTCTAAACCTCTTTAAACCTAAAATGAAAAACGATAAGCAGCTCTATATAAGATGTATCGGTAGGCTCACAATCATTTTAAAGTGTGCAGGGTGATATAAACTTAAATCCGACTGAAGACTGGGTGGGAACCATTCATTGGCATATGGTCTTGGTACCGAAATTTCGTTTGAGAGATTGCCGAGGTTCTGAGATATTCGGTCTTTATGCTGCTTATCATCTGGGTATCATGGTTGTATCTTTTACCGAAAAATAACGGGGACGCAAGTCTAGATCTTCCATGATACCATACATACGTGTACATACTGCATACGACCTCAATAAGTGATAAACAATCACATGTCCCTCAAAATAAGTGATAATATATCACAAATTCTTTCCGGGAGTCAAGTTCGTCTCTCTGCTGTACGAAAGTACTGACCTGTTCACGGACTTGCTCCTGTGCCCTCATGCATCGAAAATCAAGTTCCTCATCAATAAGTGATTCTATCACATAGGGCTTGTTTTCAAAACAAAATAAGTGAGAATCTCACATCATATACGGTCAAACAGATGATAATCGGTATACTCACCGGTAAGATGAACTCTCGTGCATACCTTGATACGGGAATGTGTCGTGATGTGGATGAACACCGGTCGGTAAGTATAAATCATACCTTAACGTATCCTCTCGCCATGATTACAAATGATAAGTTGAGCTTATGTGGACAACAATACCGATAATTGTTATAGGATGCTTATCTTAATGTTAACTAATTGAACAACAAGAGCGTTTTGACATGACCGTACACTGATATGATTCTCTTACCCTCGAAACTCGCAAAAGGAATGTCTGTAAATATTTAGTTACTGCTTTAATTTTCTGCATCTTTGTATATATTTATTTACTGCTTTCAGTCTTTACATTTGAAATATTCAAAAATTCCAAAAAGATTTTAGGTGAGTTTTAATATAAACTTTATAAAAGCCAAAAAGATTTTATTTCTATTTTATTTTCGATCGTACGATGTTGGAGCTCGAGTCTTCGTTACCTGAAACCTGAACGAAAACCGAAACGACTAAATCTTCATAAACGGTCGAAATTTGCATGTTTTGAAAGTTAAATTCTGAATTTGATAAATTTTATTAAACTTTCAAACTGTCGGACGGTGTTTGATTGAACAATGGTCACATGTGTGTCGTTTGCTTATGATATTCCAAACAGATGTTCTCATTACGCGTTTAGATTTCTTGCATGTGCAGATTCTAAAGGCAAGGAGAACATGGTCGATGACAAAGCCTCGGAATGAAGACACGACGTGAAGGCGCTCAAGTGATGAAAATGATCGAGTTGCTGCTGACCATCATCAAACCCACAAGGATCTCACTTCATAAATGACAAGCATTTCACGAGCATAACTCAAGGGGGAGCTTATGTTAAGGGGGAGTTTGTCAACACACTTCCTACATGAAACGGGGAGTTTGTTGGTACACTTTCTGCTTTCGAGACGTGAAGACTTTAAAGATCCTCCGACATTGAAGACTTGAAAGGACGTCAAAGTTGAAGACACAAAGATCGAGACAAAGCTCAAGTTATAAAGATCGAGACAAAGCTAGAGACAAAGCTACAGCCAAGGGGGAGTTTGTTGGTGCACTTGTGTCTGTACTTTGTCTGTATTTTGTAACGATGTAAAACGATGTCTTCGTTAGTCCTGTAAGTTTGACTAAGTCAACCATCCTTCGGTTTGACTTGGTCAAACAGTTAGAAAATGTTTGTAAGATGTCTAAGTCGAAGGATAGATCATCGAAGGATGGCTTATATCCTTCGATGAGCTCGAAAGATAGCCTTCGAATTGATGGACCTCGAAAGATGCCATCCTTCGAGGTACATGTTGATCATTCGAGCTGTTTCTGGTCGATAGATGATCCTTCGATCATCTATCTGATCCTTCGACCAGACCATGCTGTGTTCGGGTATATATACCCATGTGTTGTGTTCATTTCAGTTTAGACACTAGACATAAGAGACACTCACAAGTTAGACAGAAATATAGAAGGAGAGCATTCTGTTGAGAGCATTCTGTCAAAACACACACACACTTAGAGAGTTTGCAAAACACTTTTGTAAACATTGTGCTTGTAACCGGAACCCTTCATACGTTTAATACAAGTGGTGTTAATCGGTGAATATTGTGTGTCTTGTGTTTGTGCTTGTTCTACTCCCGGTTTGCATGCTAGCTTGGATTCCGCACTCGCTAGTGTGTTAGATATAACAAGGAATAGGTTAAACCTCAACCTCCGAGAGGGACCTTCATAAAGAATAAAATAATAAAATAAAAGAAATATATAATTTAGTTACTTCTTCTTCCTCTTCACAAAACCTACAATTCTTACCTCCGTATGCCTGTAAAAGTTCCGATATCTTTCTTTTTCATTTTTCTTTTCTCAGATTTACTACTTAGCCAAAGTTAATTTTGAAGGGTCAAACAACTAAAATATTTTCGAGCTCTAATACGTATAAATAATAAATCTGGCAGATCGTGCCCTTGGAAAAAATGGGCCCTGGCCGGTGGTCCTCCCCGCCCACCCCCAGGGTACATATGCTGCAAGAAAGGTGAAAACTTTTCAAGTATGAAAAACTACAGCATATATATTAAAGTATCCATGAATGATCCTGTCTAATATGTTTGTATAAAAGTATCCATGAATGATCCTGTCTAATATGTTTGAAGATGCAGTAATCTCTGATGTTACTTAATTTAAATGTAGAAATTGAATCATATTAAATATTTCTATATGGTCGTTATTACAATGTCAAATATTCTTTGTTTCCTTTGTCATTATTTTTTAAGACCGGTGGGTATGGGGCGTGGGTTGTGGCGTTGAAGGGGGTTTAACGCCGGCTACACCACCCCGGCTCGGTGTTGGGCTTGGCGTTGCCTGCTTGGCATGGATATTCTGCCTGGCATGGGCGAGGGGGCTGGGTGACGTGGCAGACTGTGGTTGGCTGGTTCAAAGTAAATAGTTTAAACAACAACAAAAATTCCACATGGCTGGCCACGCCCAGCTAAGTGACGCCCCACCACAACTCTAGTTTTTGAGTATTAGCTTGTGGATCCCATCCTTGGCACGTGTCGAGCAATACCCCCAACCCAAGCCCCTCCACACCCCATAGTCTAAGTTAAAGTTAACATGAAATTTCGTAATTGTAGCTATTGTAATCTTTTGTGTGTAGCTAGGTCCAGGTATACATACGGTGTCTATTTGACGTAGGTGCATTAAATTCTGTTCTTTCTCTTTTTGAGTAAGTTGACAGAGCTTTGGGTTTTTATCAGAAACCATATACAACAATTGATCGAGAGCATACTCCAAGATATGTAAGTTTACCCTATCCTTTTACACTTTAATGTATGGTTTTTATTCTTTTCAAAGACTTCTTAATCTTCCCTGATCACTCATTTTCTGCCTCAAATATGTGTTTAATTGTCATTAATTTCCTGTATGTATGTATGTATGTGTGTATGTGTGTATGTGTGTATGTGCGCCGATGCTAATTAAGTAATTATATGAGTTCATTGCAGGAACCGATGATGATCTCCCCTCGTCCCATCAAAACAGAATTCCAAGAGGTGGACACGTGGCAGGTAATGGAAGATCTGCAGTTATGGGTTCCACACAATATCCTAGGATGTACGGGGATACCGATATGGAAGCCCAAATTCACCACCTTGAACAAGAAGCATACAGTTCAGTTTTATGAGCCTTCAAAGCCCAAGCAGATGCAATCACTTGGGTATACTTTGTCATTAATTCATTATATACGCATTAATTTTTTGTTGTTTTTAATCAGGCTTTTGTTAGATTTGCATTAAAACCTATTTTTTCAGGAAAAGGAAGGTTTAATATCTGAGCTCAGGAAAGAACTGAGATTGTCAAATGAAGAACATAGAGAATTTTTGCTTAAAGTAAATTCAGATGACGTTAACCGGAGAATAAGGTAAATCCAATATTGGTGATAAAACATTAACACGGTTTGTCATATTTATGATTACGGAGTTTTTTTTTCTGATTTTTGTGAGTGTTGTCATGAAAATAACAGGGAGTGGAGGAAGTCCAGTGGGCTTCAACCCGGGATGGTCAACCCTGGTCAAGCAGTACATGACCCATTACCGAGCCCATCTGTCTCAAGAAACCATAAGAAGCAGAAGATGAACCCGTCAGGACATTCTCAATCGTTTGGTGGGCCACCACATGTAACCTTTACCAACTCCTTCATCTGCTAGACGAGCACTTGTGACGGGCCCAAAGGAAAAAACAAAAAATCCGTAAGGTTTCTTATTTTTTAGCATTTATTTCTTATATAATAATATTATTACTTTACATCTCAAAAATGCTAAAAGTAAAGGTAATTTACCACCAACTTGTTTTTCTATAACTATATGAAAAATAGGGGTGTTCAAAAAGCTCGTAACTCGCTTGGAAAAAGCTCGGCTCGAAAAAAGCTTGGTTGTCACGAACATTTTACGAGCCGAGCTCGACTTTTCAGCCCAATAAAATAAACAAGCCAAGCCGAGCTGGCCCGTTTAAGTTCGAGCTCGAGCTCAACCTGGCTCGACTCGGCTCAATTACAGCCCTAATGAAAAATGTGTGTAGGTAATTTGAAGGGCATTTTTTCACTTCTGTTTATAATTTTGTGGTAGATTTGGGTATGGCCAGAGCGCTTACAAACCATGCATTTTTTCACTTGGATTTATGCTCGTGTTGCAGTCGAGTCAACATCCGTGCTTTATCATTGCAGGTATACGTAACATCTGTGACTATTTTAGACTCGTGACTTTCAACCTATTCTAATTTGTTATTACTGCACTACTGCAAAAGGTAAATTAAGAACAAACCATCTATTGCCATAATCCAAGATAATGTATTGTCATCTAAGTCCAAGTAGCTATGGTAGCAGCCTCGGACAACAGGGTCAAGTTCTTTGAGTTTATCGATTATAATTTCACGAAACTTAATGTTTCCTTGACCGCGGTGGCTTTGGTTGAAAAAAGACTTAGCACAAGAAATCTTGAACCGTTCCATATGATTTAAGTGCGGAACCATATGATGATATGGACCCAAAGCGATCACCTGAGGGAGATAAGCCTCAGGTTTAAAGATGGTAATGGATTTTGGAATATTAAAAACACATATAGGGTTTTTAGTGGAAATGTCAATGGAGACTTCCCTTATGAATTTCTTGCTAATTTGATCAACCCATCTTTTTTCTTTGGAGGCTGAGGAGAAAAATGTGGTTATGATCATGTTCGCACTATGGAGGCCGAAAGAAAAAAATGTCAGTGGTTAAAATGATTAATCCGTAATTGCAAGATTATGGCTCTTTAATAGTTTTTGGAATTGTAAGGTCACGTCAACATATTGGTGTAAGGTGTAACCATTCGTATTACGTCTTTGACGTATTCGTACGTATCCTGCCTAATTTTCAAAAATGCATGCATATATTTAATGTATTCTTTTGGTGTATTAAAAGTTTAAAACATGTTGGATAAAGTTCATACGTGTGATTCCAATAAAAGTTTCTGTGTTGGTCCATAAAAAAGACAAGTGTCCCAAAAAAGCAAATTTTTCTCAAGTTTAACCGCTGCTCAAATTAAACAAAATTGGATGTGCAAGTTTAACTATTAAAAAAATTATTGGGTCAACGTACATGCATTATTAACTAAGCATCATGGTAAAATATAATAGACATGCTTATCTAACAAAACTAAAATAATATTCAATCAAACACCCAAAAAGCTTAATATATATATATATATATATATATATATATATATATATATATATATATATATATATATGAATCAGCAAGATGATATATGCATAGCATTTTTTTATTTATTTTTGAGTTAATTGCCAAAATCGTCCCTAAGGTTTGGGCATGTTTGCCATTTTCGTCCAAAATGACAATTTTGTACAAAATTGCCCCAACGTTTATAACTTTTTGCCATTTTCATCCAAACCACTAACTTAATTTATTTTTGATGTTAAATTGAGAATATTTGGATGAAACTGGCAAATATAAAACCACAGGGACGATTTTGGTAATTTACTCAAACTCTTTTAAATTTCTTTTATTTAATTAATTTTGTTACATATAAAATAAAAAAGAATATACATGCAATTTTTATATGAAAAAAAATAATAGCTTTTCACATAATTTTTATAAAATTTCCTCCAACAATTAACTAAGTTAATTTTTCTATAAAGGCGAAGGATCTTTATAAACTAAGGCAGAAATTAATTTCTAATTTTTTATATAGATCAGTTTTTTAAAAATAAAATCTACTTAAACCTCTAAATTATATAAAACTAAAATGCTGGTGACCTTATTGAAAAAGATCAAATAAAAAAAATTTATCATATGTAACAAGTTTGTAATTCATTTTCTACTGTTTTAAATTCGCTCCTAAGGAAAAACAAAAGACAGTGGCCCCCTCCCCCCCCCCCCTTCTATCAAACAACGTATCGTTACCAAACCTTAAAATTACCCTCCAAATTGTAATTATAATGCTACGAACCAAAAGTTTTTTACACTCAGAATAAGTATTAGTTAGTTACCCTCATAATCTTAATTAAATAAATATTTTATTTCTACCAACATATTTCCTAGGTGCTCACACATTTAAAAAATATGTAACGTTTTACATTTTTTTATATCTCTACAACTGATAAATACTAAAAGTTGTAATGGATTGTTATGTGTTGTACACCAATGACGTTTTCTCTTTATAAAACTGATTTATATAAAGAAGCTGTAAATTAATTTCTGTCTTAATTTATAAAATTTAAAACATCCTTAATCTTAACAGAAAAAATAAAATGAGTTAGTGATTTGGATGAAAATTTATAAAAATTATGTGACGAAACTATTAATTTTTTTTTTCTAAAAACTCCACGTATATTCTTTTTTATTATATATGTAACAAAAATAATTAAATAATAGGTTTAAGTCAATTGCCAAAATCATCCATAAGGTTTTATATTTGCCAGTTTCATCTAAATATCCTCAACTTAACAGAAAAAAAAAAACTAAGTTAGTGGTTTGGATGAAAATGGCAAAAAGTTACGAACGTTGGGGGCAATTTGGTACAAAAGTGTCATTTTGGATGAAAATGGCAAACATGCCAAAACCTTAGGGACGATTTTGGCAATGAAAATGATGCTTCAAACCAAAATAATTATTAGTATGCTATCCCCTACTTATTACCTAGTGGCAGGAAGTTTAGTTTTTCAATGAAGACTCAGGTTCAATTCTCACTTGTGTTATATGGAGTGGTTATAGGCAATGATGGATTTGAACTAGGCCTCATGTGAGGTTGTCAGTTCGATTCCCGAGCCCAATCAGGTTTTCGTCTCACCGTGTGTTACGCCAGATAGTTCTGCTTTTGTGGTGGCACAACGACTGTCAAGTGGCAGCCGACGGTATGGTTTCCCGCGGAAGGCCCAAAAAACGCCAAACTTTGAAGCCAGCATGGGCCCGATTAAGAGAACATAGCATGGCCATAGTGAGGCAATAAGACGCTCTCCGATTTAGAGAGTTTGGTAACCTTATACATGAAGTTCAGTGTTAAAAAAAATTAGCATGCTAGCCACCTCCCTTATATAGCTTAAGGAACTACAGATATTTAACCTCAAATTCCAATTTTGAAACTGAACGAAACAAAATGTGGTAGCAAAACGGTGATAAAAAGCGGTAGCAAAAAGTGGCAAAATAGCGGTAGCAAAACGGTGATAAACAAAATGTGGTAGCAAAACGGTGACAAAAAGCGATAGCAAAACGGTGGGAAATCAATGGTAGCAAAATCGGTAGCAAAAAAATAAAACGGTAGCAAATAGGTAGCAATAGGGCATTTGCTACGTGTGCTTTTGCCACCGAGTTTTTGGTGGCAAAATGATGGCAAAAAAGCAATTGCTACCGTTTTGCGACCAAAAATATGGTAGCAAATACCTTATTCTCTAGTAGTGTAATCACCAACAATAAAGTAACCAGTTCAACAATCATGTGCTCCATATATAGACGTTAATTTTTATTTTAGATTTAATTAGTTAACAAACTGAAATTATTTAGTAATATTATCTGAGGTACTCGAAATGGAGATTCGCATTTTCTTCTTTTAATGATATATACATTGTATTTGCATGACGTTAATTTTTGCGTGATGTATATATACATTGTATTTGCCATTCAAAAATATATATATATATATATATATACATTGTATTTAATAATGTAAGCAGTGTATCATAGGCGTAGAGTACACGTACTAGAAAAATGAGAAGAAAGAGAGTCCCATAATTCTCTTCTCACAGTTGACTTTCAAATTATATTATTAACTAAAACCATGTGCGAAATTAATATTGAAACCAATGTGTCTATTTGTCTGAATAAGTAAACGGGACGATGAATAACAGATAACTGAAATCCTAAAACTTTGAAAAAATCTATGGAGATAAACAACAAAAAAAGGAAACTAACTCAATGGGTTTTCATAGAACCTATCTGTATATCTCTAATACGGATTCATACACAACTTTATATTCTTAAGTGAATCGTCATATTACTACTACTTCAAAAACGAGCATTAATTACCAACAACATATTACCCACGGACGAGATATGTCGGTCATTAAGTCGTGACCGATGGATCCAAAAAACAAAAAAAAGTGAAACATAAAAACACCCATCAAACGGGCCGGCCCTGAGAATTCGTATACCTTGTTCGAGCTTGAAAAAACATGCCCTTAGGCCTTAACGAAATGAGGTATTAGGCTCACTAAAAGTCTAAACCATAAGAATAGTTTTGTAAGTGGGGCCTATGTTGGTGTTTGTATAGGTATACCCTATTAATTTTTTTTACATAGTCCTTTTTTTTTAAATAACGTGCATTTCAAAATATCTGGCCCTGGCTGGTGATCCTCTCCACCCACACCAGGGCCGCCCCTACCCATCAATTAACGCATGTTGTTGAGACCGTCACCAATGGATTACCAAGGTACAACCATGTGTAAATCTATATTTGGTGGTTGTCTATGGGAACTATTTTCAACAGACTATCCCTTGGTACTATGTCGGAGATCCCAAAGATAAAATTTTGAATATGATTTTATCTAAGGCTTATCAGTTGTTTCTCAATGAAACCAAGTTGCGACCGAAATTTCATCACTAATCCATTGGCAAGGCCCTTTTTGTTTGGTAACTCATATCAAGTCATTTTAATGTTAAAGACATGTATATGATGGTTATGAAACTAATAGGCCTTGTCATGTGTTAGTGAGTCGGTTTAGTATACACAAAGTCAAATTAGGTAATAACGAGTCATTTTGATGTTGAATACATGTTTATCGTGATTGATACAATGATGGGCCTTGTTATATATGTGTTAGTATGTAGGTTAAGATTCAACAAAGTCACAATAAATTATAGCATGTCATTTTGTTGTTAAAACACATGTATCATGATTGTAAACTAACGGGCCTTATTAGGTGTTGTCATGTGTTAGTGCGTTGGTTTATGTTACACAAAGTCTTGTTGGGACATAACAAGACATATTTGTGTTAAAGATATATGTATGATGATTAATAGATGAATATGATTTTTTATGTGTTAATGGGTTGGTTTAGGTCACATAAAGTTACATTAGGTCACGATAAGTCATTTCGATGCTAAATACATGTGTATGGTAATTTGTACATATATGAGTCTTGTCATGTATTAGTGAGTTGGGTATACAAACTCACATTAGGTCATAATAATTCATTTTGGTTTTAAAGAAATGTAAATGATTACTAGGTCACTAATACGTCATTTCATGTATTAGTAAATTCGTTTAGATTGCACAAATTCCTATTAGGCGACAACAGGTCATTTCGGTGTTAAAGTACATTTCTAGGTCTTACAAAACAAGTATTTAACTAGTACTTTTACTCGCCACGCGTTGCGGCGGCGTACCCGGCTTGTTCTGAACAAAATTTACTTAGAAATCGAAACATAGAGTAACTGGAATTTAAACATAGATATGTGGTTGCCGAGCAAAATTTACATCTGGACCAAATAAAAGATAAGAATGCAGGAATGTCATCAACAAATTAAAAACAGATTCTTATCAATCTTGTTTATGAACAATAGATGCACATAACCCTACAATATATACATAGTAAATTAGCAAAGAAATTGGTATAAGCTGGCTTTGAAGTGAATGAAACCTTTTTGTCACCTTTATCTAGTTTTGCATTAATGGCAAGACTGATTGTCATCCTTGCGCTCATACTCATAGCACAACCTGCGAACTGGGAATATACATCACAGGCATAAACACTTTTTCTTTCTCTGTAGCATTTTCCCCACATATGTGGCAAACTTGATTCCCACTGTTCTTCAAAGGCTTTCCCTGCACAATCAAAACATAACAAACGTAAACTGAAGCTAATCCTAATGCAATATTCCAGTAGATATATATAACTTCAAGACATCTTAGCTCCCAATCAACCAATTGTGAACTCAACCATCAAGACTGAAATGATACCCACCAACCATAACTACAATCTGTAAGTGCAAGCACCAGTTGAAAATGACAAAAATCAATTTCCCTAGTTGTAACAAATATATGTAGCTTAGGCTTACCACCAGTATTTAAAACCCTTACAAAATTAACAAATGCAATTCTAATTGAACAGAACACAACAATTATATTGTAAGCACATAAGGCCCGCTAGTTTCACAACAATTATATTCTAGGATTACAATCATGATACATGTGTTAATTATATAATCTACTCGCCGGTGTCCTAATCCCCGCTTTCCGACAAAAACCCAAAACCCAAGACGCTATGATGCCTAGGAACTGATTCATGTCAAAATCAATAACCAATACCTGTCGGCGAGGTGAATCGTCTCACCACCCCCTTCTCGACCATAGCTGATTAACGCCGTACTCGGCTTGCTGGAAGTCCAATGAAACCTTAGCTAATTGCGCAGTAATTCGTCAATCACTCTAGTATTTAAACACCACAAGAAACCCTGTAAATTGTTAGTGAGGCACATAATCGGACCATCGCAGGAGACATCACTACCATGATCATACCGTCACCGCCATCGCTCTCTTCTCCTGGCCAAGATACTAAATGTTAGCAGAGTGATACGGGTGGAGCGTTGACTTGGTAGTTAGATCCTAGGCCTAGCCCTCCATGGTGGTGGTTGTCTTGGTTGTATGATCGGAGATCTAACCCTAGATAGAGAAAGAAGACAGTGGTGTTAGTTTGTGAAGACAGGATAGTATTGTAATTTGCAAGCGTGGCATTTTTGTAATTATGCTAATGAACTGTTGCACCGACATTGTTCTTTAAGAGTATTATATGTGTTTTCCATGTGTTATAAATTACATTTCCAAATAAATAAACTCACCTTTTGTACTAAATTACATTTCCAGATCCTAGTATTATGTCTTATCAGTGCACCATGGTTCTCATATTTCCTACACTGTGATTATATTCAAAGCTTTATTTCACAACATGGCTTTGTTGACAAATCAACGTTTCAAAGCTAGGAAAGTTGTGCCAATGATGTACTCATCTTCCAAATACATGAGGAATAGGGAAAGACCCATTCGAGCGCTAATTGCCCACTCTTCACATATGTAGTCCATAAGTATAACCGACCATGTGCTATGAGTCGAGGGTCCGTTACCGTTAAACGGATTAAAACCGTCAGCTGCAAGCCCCAGGCGAACATTTCGTGGCTCCATCGCGAAGTTTTGGTACTTCCTATCAAAGTCTTGCCATGAAGATCCGTCAACTGGATGCCGCATGGTCCCATCTTCTGAACATTCGTGTCACAGCCCCCGATCCGGATTTACCCGGTTCAGAAGCCGGTGGACAGAAACCCGTTGTATTTAAGTTTAATTAGGCAGCGGAAATTTTAACAGGATCGTTTCAACTGAAAATATCCATTTATTTGATTTCAAATTTTGGGACAGACCCCGTAATTTACAATAAAGGAATTTCACTGGGAAATCCCCGGGTTACAAAAACATATTTATTTATTTACTGAGCCACTTTCTTCAAGCTGTATTGCTACGCGACACTTTTCTTGGTTCACAGTAAATCACCTGAAACATGTTTAAAAAGATTTTATCAACGAGGAAATACTGGCAAGTCATTCAATTTGTACAAAATGACCCATTGTTATAATCTACAGTATTAAGAGCGATTACAATGTTTATATATCAACCAATTACCCAACGGTATTTGTCACTCGACCGTATCTGTGACTATGGTCATATCACCCATTGGCTAACTCGTTGTCCAATGGTGACGGTTATCAAGTAATGTATACATAACCCCACATACCGGCTGTAATTGAAGATTACAAAGACTTAATCCCTGTAATTATAACTTTGAAAACATGTAGAGTTTTGGGAAAGCAATTTGATAAAAAGAGAATGACTCACATTGCAAGTTTAGACGGGCAGAGTATGCCTACTGATTAAGCCTGGTAACCTAGTTTAAATATAACAATGCAAACGAAACTAGGTTAGTAACTTAATTCAACATTTACCATAACTGCACGAAATCAAAACCCTCACGACGAATGACAAAGTATAGCCCGAATTCAGGCAGCACTTAAACATCCATCGGATCGGTTTCAATCGATTGGACATTGTATCATAGCAGTGATCGAGTTATTACCCTGTAATCGTAGCAGGGTTTCGACCGTTAAACACTCAATTTTTAGCAGAATATTACGTTTTTGAAAGAAATTTTCAAACAGACAGTGAAGGCCATGCAACGTCCTATTTATAGCAAAATTTTAGGTCTCTCGCGGCCCACGTAAGCCGAAGGAACATCCTTCGCGGCCCACGAGATCCACCCTAGCTACGGCTAGGGCTGCCGTGTCAACCCCTAGACCTGCCACGTGTCTGACACGTGGCCCTAAAGCTTATCCGGAGAATTGAATGGATATCGCGCCCCGCGTAGACTCTCCATAAGTCTTGCGCGGCCCGTGACAGATCAACAAATTTGGATTTTCTTGATTTTTCATGAAGTTTAGGGTTTTAGGGGCCTGGGTTTACATTTACGGAGTGTTTTGGGACATTTTTGCCGGTCCTTACATCCTCCCCACCTTATTTAAAATCTCGTCCTTGAGATTTACTAGAATAACTAAGGATATTTTCGCTTCATTTCCAATTCCAATTCCCATGTATACTCAGGTCCTCTTTTCGAATCCCACTTTACTTTGACTAGTATCAGTCTTTTGTGCTTGTGGAACTTGACTTTTCTGTCTTCTATTTGGAGCGGTCTCTCAACAAATTTCAACTTTTCATTTACTTCTATATCTTGGAGAGGTATTACCAGTGATTCATCAGATAAACATTTCTTAAGATTGGATACATGAAACACATCATGTACCCCGGCTAATTCTTCTGGTAGTTGTAAGCGACAGGCAACTGGTCCTATTCGTTGGGTAACTGCGAATGGTCCTATGTACCTTGGACTTAATTTTCCTTTCTTACCGAACCGAACTATCCCTTTCCAAGGAGAAACTTTCAGGAGTACCTTGTCTCCAACTTGAAATTCTAACGGCTTGCGTCGATTGTCTGCATAACTTTTCTTGCGATCTTGAGCCGTTTTCAGTCTTTCCTTGATTTGAGTTATCTTATCGGTGGTTTCTTGTACAATCTCGGGACCTGATAATTGACTTTCTCCTATCTCTGCCTAGCAAACTGGAGTTCTACACTTTCTTCCATACAGTGCCTCGAACGGGGCAGCACTGATGCTTGTGTGATAACTATTGTTGTAGGAGAATTCTATTAGTGGTAAATGGTCATCCCAATTTCCACCGAAGTCTATTACACATGCCCTCAGCATGTCTTCTAGGGTTTGGATCGTCCTTTCACTTTGTCCATCTGTTTGGGGATGGTATGCAGTACTTAGATTTAATCGTGTCCCCACAGCCTCTTGGAAACTTGTCCAGAAATGAGAAGTGAAACGACTATCCCTATCTGACACAATGGAGAGTGGAAATCCATGTAAGGAAACTAGTTCGTCTACGTATAGCTTAGCCAATCTCTCCATGCTAAAGGTTTCCTTCATTGGTAGGAAATGAGCTGATTTAGTTAATCGGTCTACAATGACCCAAATTGCATCGTTACCCTTCCTGGTTTTAGGCAACTTAGTAACAAAGTCCATTGTTATTAGTTCCCATTTCCATACAGGTATTTCTAACTGTTGAAATAAACCTGAAGGTTTCTGATGTTCTGCCTTAACTTGCGAACAAGTTAGGCACTTAGAAACATATCTAGCTATGTCCTTTTTCATTCCTATCCACAAGAAGTTATTCCTTAAATCTTGATACATCTTGTTATTACCAGGATGCATCGTATACCTAGATTTATGGGCTTCCTCTAGAATTTTATCTCTTAAATCTCCTTGCCTAGGTACCCAAATTCTTGTCTTAAAGAATCTCTAAATTCCATCAGCCCATTGCCCTAATTCTTTTATTCTTCCTTTCATTCCTTCCGCATCATCCTTGATTGCTGTTTCCTGAACATTTTTCAGTTGTTCCATTAATTCTAATTGTAGATTCAATCTAAGAGCACGAACTTGCCTTTGCTTTTCATAGTATTTACGACTTAGGGCATCTGCTATTATATTAGCTTTTCCTTCGTGATCTTGAATATCACAGTCGTAATCACTTAGAGTTTCCATCCATCTTCTTTGCCTCATGTTTAATTCTTTTTGCCCAAATATGTACCTTAAACTTTTATGATCTGTATAGACTGTAAACTTACTTCCATACAGATAATGTCTCCAAATCTTAAGGGCAAAAATTATGGCTCTTAATTCTAAGTCGTGAGTCGTATAATTTTCCTCGTGCTTTTTCAACTGCCTTGGTGCATACGCAATTACCTTTTTTGTGTTGCATTAGCACACATCCTAATCCTAGCTTAGAAGCATCACAGTAGACCTCAAAATCTTCTGTTCCTTTAGGTAAGGCCAAAATTGGGGCATTTGTTAATCTTTGCTTTAGAATCCTAAAGGCCTCTTCTTGCTTGGGTCCCCAATCAAACTTAACAGTTTTACAGGTTAGCTTAGTTAATGGAACAGCTATCTTAGAAAAGTCTCTTATGAAGCGCCTATAATATCCAGCTAATCCTTGAAAACTTCTAATTTCGGTAGCTGATTGTGGGACTTTCCAATTTATGATTGCTTCTATCTTGGAGGGATCTACGTGAATACCTTTGTGATTCACCATGTGACCTAAAAATTGCACCTCTTGTAGCCAAAATTCACATTTTGAGAATTTGGCATAAAGCTTTTCCTTTCTTAACAAAGTTAAGAGTGCATGCAAGTGTTCACAATGCTCATCCTGGCTTTTGGAATAAATAAGTATATCATCGATGAAAACAAATTTATCCAAATACGGTTTACAGATCCTATTCATCATATCCATAAATGCTGCAGGAGCATTTGTTAGTCCAAATGGCATAACTGTAAACTCGTAGTGACCATACCTTGTTCTGAAAGCAGTTTTAGGTATGTCTTCTTCCTGTACCTTCAGCTGATGGTATCCGGAGCGCAAATCTATCTTGAAGAAATATCTCGCTCCCTGAAGTTGATCAAAAAGATCATCAACCTTAGGTAATGGGTATCGATTCTTAATAGTAACCTTGTTCAATTCCCTGTAATCGATACACATTCGCATCGAACCATCCTTCTTTTTCACGAACAACACAGGTGCTCCCCAAGGGGATGAACTAGGTTGTATGAATCCTTTACTTAATAATTCATCTAACTGTTTCTTCAGTTCTAACATTTCTATGGGTGCTAATCGATAAGGTGCCTTAGCTATTGGTGTTGTTCCAGGGATTAGATGAATTCTAAACTCTACTTCCCTATCGGGTGGCAATCCAGGTAACTCTTCTGGAAATACGTCAGGGTATTCGAACACTACTGGGATTTCCTTAAGTTCCTTACCTTTAGTGTTAATGATTATCAAAATCATATACACTATTCCTTGTTTTCGTTCATAACTAGCAACTTTCATTACTGAAATGAACTTCATTGGTTTATGCGGCTTATCTCCTCTAACCACAATTACTTCTCCTGTGGTTGTATAAATTTCTATGGAATTCTGATCACAGAGGATTCGAGCATGGTTGGCTGCTAACCAATCCATTCCTAATACGATATCGAATCCGGCTAAATTCATAGGTAGAAGGTTTGCAGAAAATTTATGGCCTGAGAGTTCTATCTTTCATTCTTGCAAAACCTTATCTATGTTAACAGAATTTCCATCTGCCGTTTCTTCCGTATAAGTTTGCCTAAGTTTAGTTAAAGGTTGCTTAAGAGCTTGGCAAAATGAAGTATTTATAAAATTTTGGTTTGCACCATAGTCAAATAATACTTTTGCGTAAACGTCGTGTACAAGAAACGTACCAGCTATCACATCCGCAATCTGATCTGCTTCTTGAGTCGTCAGTTGAAAAGCTCTTGCGTTCTTCTTATTAGTTCCCTCAGCAGGTTTGGCCTTCTTGTCAACTGGCTTGACCAGTTTAGGGCATTCTGGTCTAAAATGTCCAGCTTCTCCGCAGTTGAAGCAAATCGTTGATTTCTTCCTGCACTCCTCCTCTTGGTGCCCTAGTGCCTTGCAGAAATTACACTTCTCTTGACATTCACCAAAATGTTTCTTTCGACAGTTTCTGCAGAATGGAGGTGTGGAAGATTGCCAAGTTCCCTTTTTCTTGAAAATATTACCCCCACGGAACCCTTGGGTAATCTTTTGGGCTAATTCCTTTTTTCCTGTTTTCTTCTCTCATGCGTACCAGTTCGTCAGTCAAGGTGTTAGCTAATTCAACTACGTCGTCAATTGTTCGGGGTCTCACAGCCTTGACTATATCCTGAATCTCGCTAATTAGTCCCCAGATATAGCGAGAAATAAGCGCCGGTTCTGGCGAAGCCAGATTTGGTACGATTCTAGCATACTCGAAAAATGTCGAAGTATACCCCCGACAATCCACGTCCACCATCCGGTGATTTAGGAACTTATTCGTCATTTGTTCCTTTTCATAGTCGGGACAAAATTTCCTTTCCACCAATTCCTTGAATTCCTCCCAACTCATGGCATAAGCCACGTCACTTCCCTTAGCTTGTAGCACCGTGTTCTACCATTCTAACGCCTCTTCCTTGAAAAGGTGGGATGTATACATCACCTTGTCCTCCTCTGCACACTTGCTTATTTTAATTACTGCTTCGGTCTTTTCTAACCAACGTAGTGTGGCAGTCGCCCCTTCATTGCCTGCAAATTCGACTGGCTTACAGGCAAAAAATTCTTTGTAAGTGCAACCCAGTGTTGCAACTTTCATTTTCTTAATTATTGGGGCTTGAACCACATTATTGTCATTATTACCGCCTACGTTTACACTGTTACTGAAATTATCGTCGCGAGTGCGTTTGCTATGGTTGGCTTGTGAAGGTTCAACGGGGTTCTTAACAGCAGCGACGATTGCAGGGATAGCATTGGCTATTCCCTGAGTAACGATATTTTCTATATCTTGCCTATTAAGAAAATGGTCCTCATTGTGTTGTTCAGATTGATTAACTTCGGGTCCGGGTTGATTTATTGCGTTTTCCATCTGAATAATTAACAAGATATATATATAAATTATTGTCACACCTTGGATAACAATTAAACATAACAAAGCAATCACACGCAATGAAATCAACACGTATAGCCAAAATCGTCGACCTTGCGACATTTATATATATTTTTATAATAGTATGCATCAATACACACCATCTATTTTACAAAAGTTTTATTTCAGTTATTATTGTACAATATTATATTATTATTATTATTATTGTTATATTATATATATATTTTATTTTTATATTATATATTATTTTTTTTTTCACATAATAATATTATACAAAACAAGCAACTTCAAATAACTGGCCCTTCAGAAACGACGCTCCCTCTCGTCATACTTCCACGTGATGTTTTCCCCCACTTCGCGAATCTTATTCCCCGCATCCACCAACTCTTCGCCATAGCGGCGTAATTCAGCCACGTTCTCCGCGCTCATATGTGGGAATGGTGTAGGTTCTGGATCAAACTGGGGAAAGTAAACATTTGGGTTATTCATGAAATTCTGAAAATGCCAGTCACTCATCCACCATTCTTCCAACTGCCCTGTGAAAGGTTGAGGGTTAACAAGAGGGTCCGGAATAGCGGGTTCCAAGTTGGCAGGAAGTGCTGATTGGGCAGGGAAATTGAAAAGAGTTTCATCAGCAGGTCCGATGAGGTCACAATTTGCCAGTTTTCGATCGAGTTCTTCCCAGGGTGGCAACTTTTGGGCTTGACCTGAGCTCTCTGCTATTTCCTTTCCTTTGTCCTTTGAATCCACCGTCTTTTTCACCCTCTGGGCAGCGGTTTTCTTCCTTCGTCCTCATTTCCAGTCCAACAACCTTCTTCTCTTTTTAGGTTTAGGTTTCTCCTGAGGCTGGGCCTAAAACACTGGTGGCTCCTCGGTATCCGCCTGATATCCTGACTGGGTTCCTGTTGTATCCATATCAGTCGTATGGATTGTAAAGTTTTGGAGTGCTTCTGACAGTTCATTCATGCTGTTAGCACACATGAAGAAACACCCAAAAATTCAAGTTAAAATTTTATTTGTTAGATTAAATTTTCACAGAATCACAGAATGGCAATCTGGAAAATTAAGTATTTCTAAATACTTAATTGGCTTAAATCAGTGGCTCTGATACCACTTTTTTCTGTCACGGCCCCCGATCCGGATTTACCCGGTTCAGAAGCCGGTGGACAGAAACCCGTGGTATTTAAGTTTAATTAGGCAGCGGAAATTTTAACAGGATCGTTTCAACTGAAAATATCCATTTATTTGATTTCAAATTTTGGGACAGACCCCGTAATTTACAATAAAGGAATTTCACTGGGAAATCCCCGGGTTACAAAAACATGTTTATTTATTTACTGAGCCACTTCCTTCAAGCTGTAGCGCTACGCGGCACTTTTCTTGGTTCACAGTAAATCACCTGAAACATGTTTAAAAATATTTTATCAGCAGTGAAATACTGGCGAGTCATTCAATTTGTACAAAACGACCCATTGTTATAATCTACAGTATTAAGAGCGATTACAATGTTTATATATCAACCAATTACCCAACGGTATTTGTCACTCGACCGTATCTGTGACTATGGTCATATCACCCATTGGCTAACTCATTGTCCAATGGTGACGGTTATCAAGTAATGTATACAAAACCCCACATACCGGCTGTAATTGAAGATTACAAAGACTTAATCCCTGTAATTATAACTTTGAAAACAAGTAGAGTTTTGGGAAAGCAATTTGATAAAAGAGAATGACTCACATTGCAAGTTTAGACGGGCAGAGTATGCCTACTGATTAAGCCTGGTAACCTAGTTTAAATATAACAATGCAAACGAAACTAGGTTAGTAACTTAATTCAACATTTACGGTAACTTCACGAAATCAAAACCCTCACGACGAATGACAAAGTATAGCCCGAATTCAGGCAGCACTTAAACATCCATCGGATCATTTTCAATCAATCGGACATTGTATCGTAGAAGTGATCGAGTTATTACCCTGTAATCGTAGCAGCGTTTCGACCCTTAAACACTCGATTTTTAGCAGAATAATACGTTTTTGAAAGAAATTTTCGAACAGACAGTGAAGGCCATGCAACGTCCTATTTACAGCAAAATTTTGGGTCTCTCGCAGCCCGCGTAAGCCGAAGGAACATCCTTCGCGGCCCACGAGAGCCATCCTAGCTACGGCTAGGGCTGCCATGTCAACCCTTAGACCTGCCACATATCTGACACGTGGGCCTAAAGCTTATCCGGAGAATTGCATGGCTGTTGCGCCCCGCGTAGACTCTCCTTAAGTATTACGCGGCCCGCGACAGATCAACAAATTTGGATTTTCTTGATTTTTCATGAAATTTAGGGTTTTAAGGGTCCGGGTTTACACTTACGGAGTGTTTTGGGACATTTTTGCCGGTTCTTACAGTTCGGTACTATGCCATATCATATCTTTTGCCGTGTGCCTTGAACAATACAAACGCCAAAGTCTAGGCGTCAAAGGAAAGCATCGTAACACCTTGCGAGCTACCTTCGCACCTTTTGTGTCTTTATCGACCCATCGACTCTCATTACAAACGGGACAATTTTGCAACGACTGGTGTTCTTTCCAGAAGAGAGCACAATCATTTACGCACACGCCTATCATCTCATAATCCAAACCAATCTTCTTAAATTTCTTCTTAACTACATAATACGTAGGGGGAATCTTGTTGCCTTTTGGCATTGAATCTTGCAACAACTTTAGTAGATAATCAAATGAAGTATTAGTCCAATGGTGCATCTCCTTTAGATTCATAAGCTTTGCTAAAAAGCCAAGGGAAGAAAACTTCGTACAACCAGGATATAATTCTGTTTCAACTTCCTTTTGCATGGCTTCAAAATCGTCATCAACATCGTTAGATTCTCCACCCGAAAACTCTTGGTTACGGTCTATATCTTCTTCCATACGCTCCCTCCTAATGTCTTTAATAACGTTTTCCATACCCTCTGATGGCACAACATTATCTACTTCTACAACTGCAGGCCCAGATTTTTCTCCAGGGTGATAGTCCCACTTCATGTAATCTTTCCAAAAAACCATACGCCCCAAATGGAGTTTCATTTTTGTGATGGTTGTTAAGCCAGAACATTTAGATTTGGAACACGGACATCTAACTTCATTATGGTTGGGGATCACTCTTTCACACATCGCGATAAAAGACTTAAGTCCTTGCTGGCAGTGAGTTGATTGAAGTGGAGAATCAATCCAGCTTTTACAGATAGGCATTATGCAACTGAAAGATAATTTAATTTAGGGTTTGCAAGACAAGGGTAGGCTGCTAAACCCACTTTTTGAACACTTTATCTCATATATGAATATGTATTACATGATTGTTTGTTTAAGAAAAATTCAGCAGCATTTCCTCTTAGCTCCCAAGTATATATGCAAGAATATATATACCCGAGGAGCAAAGAGAAAATGATAACTGAATCCTTCTTAAACAAACAATTATGTAATACATATTAATATCCTAAATGAGATAAAGTATTCAAAAAGCAGTTCCAAATTAAACGGGGACAACCCGAAATTAATTTCTAAATCAATTTCGGCGGGTATTTCTAAGCAAATTATGTTTAAAATGAAGAATTCAATATCGGGCGTGTATTTCTATGCTCGTAATATTCTATATGATGGTTTAAATTTGATTATGTTTTAAATGATGATTTCAATTTCGATCGGATATTTTCTAAACTCGTTATGTTTTACATAATGATTTCAATTTCGAGCGGGTATTTTCTATGTTCGTTATGTTGTAATGATAATATCAATTTCGACCTGGTATATTTTCTATGTTCGTTATGTTGTAAATGATGATTTCAATTTCGAGCGGATATTTTTTTAAACTAATATAATAACTTTTAACCAATGGCATATCAAATACACAATATATCAATATATATAATTTTGAAACCTAAACATACACATAGACTTACATATACACATGCATACTAATATACACACAATACCACAAAATACACATGTTTTATACATACTTACAAGCTAACATACATAAACTTACATACACACATTTTCACCAAGTTTACATACATTATACATTTTCAGATATATTTACTAACATATACACATTTACATACAAACATAGATCCTTACATACACATATACAAACTAATATACACACATTTTTTACCAAATACACCTGATTTATACATACTTACATGCTAACATACACATGTACAATCTTACATTCTTACATACACCTACATACACACATACATATACCAAATACACATACTTACAAGCTAACGTACACATATACATACTAATATACACACATTTTCACCAAATACACATACTTTATACATACTTACAAGCTAACATACACATGTACATAGACTTACACACACACATTTTCACCAAGTTTACATAAATTATACATTTTCATATATACACATTTATATACAAACATACATCCTTACATACACATAAACTAACCTAAATTTGAAGGAGGAGAAGAGGTGGTGACGGTGGAGATGAGGTGGTGGCCGGTGGAGACGAGGTGGTAACGGTGGAGACGAGTGGTCCGATATCTAGCATACATATAACATATATAACATGAATTATAGAACAAATTGAAAAAAATCTAACAAAAACATACCTTTTTAGCAATCTTGAGAGTTCACTAGCGAAGGAGGAGAAAGATTTGGGGGAAAAGTGAGAAAGAAGGGAAGAAACCCGCCTTTAAGGGGTTCAGCGTTTTAGGGTTAATAGCGGCGACGGGTGTCGCCACTATTGGTCAATCATGTCGCCGCTATTGAGTTAGATAAACCCTAGTCGTCCGATCAAGATAAGGAATGAGTGGCTGGTGTTTATTGTGGAACACTGGGTTCTGGATCGATCAATAGCGGCGACATATGGCATGTCGCCGCTAGTGGTGTCGCCGCTATTGATCAATATTCTTGTAGTGCTCTCATACATATATATATATATATATATATATATATGTATAATTGAAGGGGTATAACCCCACTACACACTCAAGTTATACAACCCCCCATCCCCCCCCCCCCCCCCCCTTCTTACACATTTACCATGTGTCGTATAACCCAACATCTATGAGGTTATGGGGCTTGACAACTACACATGGTCTTATAGCATACTTTGTGTGATTAAAATTGTTTCAAGTATGTGCCGGTCAAGCTCCTGATTATCAATTATCACGATAATAATTTTTTTCATACCTAACCATATTCATATAGATATCAACGTGAATATACACATTAGACATCAACTTCTTATTTTATATAATGTTTTAACATCAAATTCTTATTGCATTGGAAGAAAGATATATAACAAACTTAATTACACATTATGCACATCTAGGAATTAATGACATGTGGTTCTTACACCTTACTGCCTTCCGAAGAGCCTTGAACATCCATAGACTTCACAGAATGAGTATAGAATCATGAGCAAGCTCGCAAAAATTGCCAAAACAACAGTTGCAACTTTCTTCGAGCAAAGCAGATCTCTTTCTTGACAAATCTCCAAGTCTTGATCATTGGTCTATTGTTGTAATACTCGTTGAGGTGTTCAATTGTCTTGTTGCTACTCATGTTAAGGTTACTCTTATTCATCCCATTGAAGAGATTAGCGATGTCTTTGTCGTTCATGTTTCCTTTAATTATGCCTTTATCTCTGAGTAACTTGACATCTGCCTCCGTGTCAACAATGCCACTCATCAAGTCGACATATTGGGCAAGTTCCGCTTTTGAACTAGAAGTAGCCACTTCATAAGCCAGCAGATTTCTCAACATGACTTCAGAGTAATCATCAAGAGTGATTATTGGAAGATATAGTGTAGCTTTGTTTTCATCAAACTTAATGTCGCTTACCCCTCCGTTAGTGTAGCTGAAATTGATTTGAGCATGTTTGCTAAGAGATGAAACCGAGGGGATTTCAATTTCTGTCACAACGGGTAGATCATCGTCTTCTTCTTTGTCTTGTTTGTTTATTTTTAGACCAAGCAAATTCGATAATTTCTCCCAGGGGATGTTCTTTATGACCTCGATTGGACGATCAGCTTTTTCTTTCATTCCAAGGCGTAATCCCATTTCCATGATATCTTCTAAGTTTTCTGTTAGGTTATCTTCTTTTACAATCTTTTCTATGTCATAATCATTGTCTTTTCGTAAAATTGCTCCTCTAGGAGCTTGTGGGGTATCTTGATTGTTGACAATCGAATAGTACATAAGATCAAGCAAATGCAAACAACCCGCCTTAACGTCGTAATTGAAATCTTTAGCTAATTTGAGAGGAGAATGTACCTGTTAAATAATGAAAATTGTGTATGATACTATACGTTATTTATTAATCCTATATATAGGGATACAACGAGGATAATTACAAAGGAAATACCTCACAAAATTTTCTCATCATGGAGATTAACTCGCGATCGCCATTTTGATCCTCAAAAGTTGTTGAGAGACTAAGGGCCTTCCATATTTCCTTCAATAAATACAATGGGATCTGGTTCTCTAGCACCATTACATCTCTATAAAGAACACCATTGTTTATCAACTTTTTAGGCATCAAGTTTGAAATGTCAGCATAGTGTGTGAAAAGACCAATCAAGAACAAGCCATCAATTGCGAAAATCCAAGCTAATGTATCGTCGTAAAGGTTTATATACTTGTGGTAACAAGCACGAATCACAGATTCTTTCTCTATGAGCCTATTGATCACCACAGACTCGAATGATAATACTTGATCCGAGCTCAAGATTGCTTTAACAGCAGCAACTTTGAACCTCTCCATTTGGTAGAGATGAGTCTCAAAGTGGTGGTAAGGTCCCAGTGCTATAGCCAGAGGTACGTAAGCCTCAGGCTTGAATCGGCTAGTTGCCTTCGGGACACTGAACACACAAACTGGCACGTCGCTGATGCTGTCGCCACCCTCATCATAAAACTTCTTGCTAATTCGATCCACCCATTGTTGCTCGCTAAAATCGCCACTCAAAATCGAATTCGAATTCATCTTTCTTTTTGCTTGAATGAATATCATCATCACTTGATATTTATAATAATGATGGTAGGCCGTTTGCTATAGTCGACTAAACAGTAGTAAGGGAAATTTGTTAATTAATTAGATATCCTTGAGATCATTAAAAAATTCATGGCATAACGTACAAGAAAAAAACTTTCCCCAATTTCTCCTGGTGGCATATATAACGTGTATCATTAAAAAAACGTGTATACCAAGTCTGAAGCTATAATAATATAAGTTAATATTGGAACTTAATTAATGTTAGGAAACCATCAATTTAGTGGTAATGAGCAAGTACTTTTAGCATTTTTTTTTTTTTTCACAAGTACATACACTACAAACAGGTGCACGACTTTAATAAAGGTTGATAAACTTTTCTTTTGCTGTTACAAGGTTATACATTTTAATATGGCAAAATTAGAGGCGTTCATAAACCGTTGAAACCGTACGTTCACCCTCTAAACCGAGTTAAAGTGGCTGTGTCAACCGAGTTAAAAGTGAACCAGCTTGGTTTACAGCTTACAAAACCGTGTTTCACGATTCAATTTATGTTTGTTTACTGTATCGAACTGGCCAGGTAAACTGAACCACTCGAACAAAATATATTTTTTAATGTATGTAGTTTGTATAAACATAAAAAAATCTCCACATATAGAGACCTAATATTGTAATATATATATATATATATAAGTGCTTTTAGTTATATAATACGTGTATGGTGTATGTAACCGATTTCGTGCTTTAGTGTTTTTTTTTTAATTTTTCCCATAAACCCTTTTACACCTTTTCTAACACAACGGAAAAAATAACCTCTCTCAATTTTCAAGGAGCTGGATCGAAGAAGAAGAAGTAGCATTTTCAATTCTATGACTTAGGTGAACGTCTTCAAAGACCAGCCGACTCACGGTTTAAGGATATCATTACCAAGGATCTCATATTTAATCGACTCTTCAACAAAATGATGAATGGTGGTGGTGGTCAAAGGAGGCGGAAGCGATTGACGCAGCTCATCGCGAGTACTAAACGCCCTATGCAGACCGGTTTAGTCACATTTCGGTGTGGTAAATTCTAAGAAACTGTCCTGAATGGGCAACCAATGTTTAGATTTTTAATTTTGTTTATATAGTTTTTATTTTAGTTATGTACTTTTTTCTTTTAATATGTGGTTCTTTTATTTAATTATGTAGTTTTATTTTTAGTTTATTTTATCTATACTATATAATAAAAGAAACCACTTTTAGGACACTTGTCATCATATTAGGGCATCTTTTATAGATAATTATTATTTTAATTTAATATTTTCTAATTAATTATATATAACCCTCCTACTAAATATTATTTAGTTTAATATCTTATGGATAATTATTATTTAGTTTAATATTCTTCTCATTTATAATATTATTTAGAGTAAATTACGATTTTGGCCCCTATGGTTATATCACTTTTACCCTTTTAACCTAAAAAATTTTTTTTAACATCTTAGCCCCCAACGTCTTCTTTTCTAACCCTTTTGGCCCCTAACACTAACTCCATCCATTAAATGCTAGGGGCAAAAAGGGTTAGAAAAAAAGACGTTAGGTGCCAAAAATGTTAGAAAAAAAGACGATTGGGGCTTTGATGTTAAAAAAATCTTTTTTGGGATAAAAGGGTAAAAGTGATATAACCACGGGGGCCAAAATCATAATTTACTCTATTATTTATTTTAATTAATTATTACCTTTATATTTATCTATTTACTTCAAATTCAAACTTAATTATCTAATTTGATCTTAACTATATATTTGAACATTTTATTTAGTTTGGAATCAAACAGGTTTTACGAAACTTAAAATAAAATTAACTAATATTATTTATCATTTATACATTTACAGAGTTTTAAATAAAGAGTTAAATTTATTCAGACTTCGTTAACAAATTTTGAAACAACAGAATAATCTATTTTTATCACGAAAACCAAACTTTGTGTTAATATATTAAATATTTTTATTTTCACTATACAAAATTACATTTACTCGACCCATGTAATACATGAGGTTTTTTAAGATATAACTTTTTATTATTTGATGTATAAAATTAGATTTATTCAATTCGTACAATACACAGAGTTTTTTAAGGATATATATATTTTTATTATTTAGTACAGCAAATTACATTTATTCAAACTGTATAATACGCATATTTTTAAAAATGTAATTTTTTATTGTTTGGTATATAAAATTACATTTATTCAACCCGTGTAATAAATGAGGTTTTTAAAAATGTATTATGTTATTATTTGGTAAACAATGTTACATTTATTCAACTCGTGTAATGAACGTGGTTTTAAAGATATAACTTTTTTATTTGGTATATAAAATTACGTTTATTCAACCCGTACAATATTGTTCTTATAGATATAACTTTTTATTATTTAATATATAAAATTATATTTATTCAACCCGTGCAATAAAGAAGATTTTTAAAGATATATTGTTTTATTATTTAGTATATAAAATTTATTTATTCAACTCGTGTAATACACGGGGTTATAGTATGTTAAAGCTTTTTAAATATATTAATGTTTAAGTTAAGTTACAGTAATTTAGATTCGGGGACTTCTTGAGAAATCTAGTACAATACCTAGCATTTGCGGAAAATTGGGGAAAAGCTAATGTGGCATACGTAGATATATCAAAAAAAATGGGATGACTCCCACCACTGTAAGAAGGGGTGCAGCTTAAGTGGGGCGGGAGGGGGTGGCCGACCCCCCGAACTTTTCGCTCAGTAGTTGAGAGTATGTAGTTTTCGTATAGAAATTTTTTGGTAAATACGTTCTCGACCCCTGGTTCTATAGAAATTTTTGGGTATGTACGTTTTGGACCCCTTGTTGGAAATCTCAAGCTTCGCCACTGACTGTAAGACCATGCGTAGTGGTTATGGTGAATGATGCCCCACTCTTGGGCGTTGTCCGCCACGTGTCGTCCTAGTCATCAAATGGGCGTTTTTCTAAAATGGGTGTAGTGAGGATGTGGACATTATATGTTAAAAGGGGTGTAAAGAATTAAATAAATAAATAAACCATGAAAAAAAATTGATTGGCCAAAGAAGAGGAGGGTTACATGTGATTCGGCCAACAACATCTTCAAAATGGGGCAAGAGCGTTGTTTTTAAAACGTCATTCAAAAAAATCCAAGAAAAACGCCCCAGGGGGCCGAGACTCGGGCGTTGTTTGGCGTTTTCGGGCAAAAAACGCCCCCTTTTGCTACGACTACGCTTGGTCTAATGTTACAATTTCACGCTAAAAAAGGCCCAAACTGCTAAAGGAGGACCGTTTTGGCCAATTCGGTTTAATATTTCCAAAAACTATACTGATTGGCTCGGCACAAAAATTCCGTAAAAATGGCCGAACCAGACTGTGAACGCTCTTAGTCAAAATTATATTGAGAAACTTTATTATGAAAAATGAGAAAGTATATTGATATTTTTTATATAACCCTAATATAAAAAAATTGTAATTTATTTTCTTGTTCATGGATCCACTTGGTATGTCATCCTCATATTGTCTGTAATATACATCCTAATATGACTTATTCCTTTCTCATATGCAAGTTGCTTGCTGCATTTTAATATCAAAATGGTGTTGGCAAATGAAAAATATTAAAAAAAAAAGATTTCCAAAAAGAATTGACAACCATTCGTTACACCGTGTCTTATATAAGCCATAAAGAGGAAAGCCTGTCGAATATATCATGTACAGTCACTTTGCTGAATTGGTCTATTGAAGAAAGCCACTTGCTACATGTGGTTGCCCACTTTTTTAATGTAGCTTGCCGTGTTTCCGTACTAGAGTTTTGTATTCCCTTCCAAAGAAGTTAGCGGATGGGCTCTACAAATCTATAAAATGTAGGGCTGGATCGTTCCAAAGGGGTGCACTTGCTAAACCATTTAAGAATTGACACACCATTATTTGTTGCATGGCCTGTTGTTACCAAGCTTGCGGTTTGATGCTTACATTTGATGCAATGGCTTTACGTGTTAAGGCCTCCCGAGCTCAGTTAATTGTTGCTCTATATTTGAAAATTCGATATTCGATTTTGTTGTACAGCTTCTTTGGTTAAGGGATGACACTTGACAAACTTTATAAATTAAAGAGTAAATTACAAGTTTTGTCATTTATGTTTACACTAAATTACAGGGGTTGTTGTCCTTTGGCGCAAAAGTTGATGAGTTTTGTACTTAATGTTTCAAAATGTTGTACGTCATGTCCTTCAGCCCTAACTCAGTCAGATTTTTTGGTTAAGTATGGTCATGTGCCTTGCACATGAGGGCATACTTGTCATTTCACCTTCCCAAGGGTTATTTTGTAAACACTTATTATTGAGGGACTGTATTTACAAAACTAAAAAAATATAAACTCTTGTCTCTCTCTAATCTGAACCCACCACCACAACCTAGTCTATCTCAACCCACCACCACCAGCACCCCCACAACCTTCACCTCCGCCACCTACCCCACCTCAGCCTTCACCGCCTCCACCCCCACCTACCGACCACCCCAACCCTACTGCACCAGAATCGGGTGACTGTAAACAGGGTTTAGACAATGATTTCAAACTCCAACTAACAAATACAAAAGCTAATAAGTTCTCATCACCCACTACCTTTGCTCCGCCCAGGGGCGTACCCACATGTATTTTAAGGTGGGCGGGCACACCCCTTGAAAAAATAATATTTAGTGCTAAATTCCCGGTAAAATCACGACCGCACCCCTTGAAAATTTTTGTTCGCACCCTTTGGAAATTTTCGACCGCCCCCTTAGGAAAAAAAATCTTATGAATTTGTAAAAAATTTACGTAAACACTGATTTTTTTTAAAATACAACCTAATTAACTTTCCACTTAACTAATTAACTTTCACTTAACGCAATTAACTTTCTCTTAACCTTTAGCCCAATAAACACACCATAACTCAAGCCCAACCCAATCTAATAATCTAATTTAAACTAAAATATAATAACCCAACCCACCACAATTTCGGCCACCAAACTCACGAAAACAGCATCTCATCACTATTTTCGGGTATGGTTTGATTATTTTTTTTGTTTTCTTGTTTTATTTGGATTTTGAGGAGAAATACAATTGTTAAAAAAGTTTGAAATTTTAGTTGTTTTGTTGTTTTTTGAAACTTTTGAAACTTTAGCTGGTTGATTATCTTGTTTTAATTAAAGTTTAGTGTGTTTAAATGGTTAGTCAGAATGAATCAACAATAAAAACTAGGGCTTGATTTTAAAGTTGAAAATTATGAAGTTTAGTGATGGTTGTTTAAGTGTTTAGAGTTGAAATTGGTTGTATATGTTATATAGAGAAAGACTTGCTTAGAAAAAGTAGCTTTAGATGTTTTGATAGATTTCAAAAAATGAAAACACATAGAGCGACATTTTAAATATGTTCGTAACGACGTTTGACATGTTTTTGATAATTGTATAAATTTTAGCTTTATATTCTTTTGTGTTACATGACCCGACCCAATACGACCCGATATGAACTGAATTTTTTTATATACCTAGGGGATTAAAATTTTCAAAAATATTCCGCACCCCCCATGAAAGAATTCCTCGGTCCACCACTGGCTCCACCGCCTTTACCAACCCACCAGCCACCACCACTTTCCACCGTCGGTGCTCATCATCCTCACCTACCACCACTATCCAAGCACCATCAATACACCATCTTCAACCAAGCAACAACCGGCCACCGCCATGTTTGCGGCCTATAATCACAACAATCTTCATCCGTCTTTGCTGCTATCAACACCATCACCGTGGTAAACCACCAACCCATCACCAACAGACCCCCACACTACCCCTTTACTTATGTAAATAGAAAATCAAACTCGTGATTCATAAATCTGACCAAGGATTACACATTCAACACATATTAGAGAGGAATCATACTTACCGGAAAGTGTAAACTACGGGATTTGTCTCTCTGCGCACCTGTCTGCCGTCGCACCAGGTCTTCTAGGGTTTTGTTTTAAAGAGGCAAAATTGGGGTAAAGAGGGTTTTGTTGACGAATTTGAAGCCATTTCATTAGGGTTTGAATAAGGAGGTTGACGAAAGAATGTCTTGCTGTACGATTTCATGGTGGTGGCTGGAATGTGGTGGTTATGGTGGGTGGAAGTGGGAGGAATTAGGTGAGGAAGATGACAGAGAATGAGATAGAGAGATTTCTTTTCTTTTTTTATATTTACTTTTGTTTAATAAAGTGATGGTGTCTTTTTGAGTTTTTACATAGTTAGTCCTTGGATAGATGAAATGACAAAAACTACCCTCATGTGCAAGGCACATGATCATACTTAACCAAAAAATCTGACTGAGTTAGGGCTAAATGATATAACGTGCCGGATTTTGAAAAATTAAGTACAAAACTCGTCAACTTTTGTGCAAAAGGACAACGGCTGCAATTTGGTGTAAACATAAAAGACAAAACTTGTAATTTACTCTAAATTAAATAAAAGCAAATTGGAATTTAATCATCTAAACTATGGCGTAGTGGTTGATAATATATAATTCATAATGACCATGTGACCGTTACACTCTAAACTTTCACTTTTGTTGTCAAGGGCAATCTCCAGGGCCGGCCCTGAGAATTCGTGTACCTTGTTCGAGCTCGAAAAACCGTGCCCCTAGGCCTTAATGAAATGTATAATATAAACTAGTTTTTCATACAAGCTAATGCCAATGGGCTAATAACTAATGTAAACCATAAGAATAATTTTGTAAGTGGGCCTATGTTATGTTTGTATGGGTAAACCCTATAAATTTTTTTACATATACATATCGGTTTTTTTAAATAATGTGCCCTTCGAAATATTAGGCCTTAGCCGATGGTCCTCCCTGCCCACCCCCAGGGCCGCCCCTGGCAATCTCACTCTAACGAAGAATTAGCTAGGTCTAGCCCCAGTTTTCATTTATTTCGTTTCAAAACAATTATAACACTATGGTTGGGATAGAAGTCAACTAGTTGTTCATTAGGGGTAAGCGGAGATGTTGGTTGAGCCGATATTGCCACGCAATAGGGAAGGAGTTCAAGTTTCATCAACGCCGAGAGCTTCGAGCCAAGTAAGCAACAACTATGTCAACCAGAGCTTTGTATTTAGACTAAGTATATGAATGACAGATTGTGCCTATTTTACAAGAGATCAATGAGAAAAGGTTAGAATCCAGATAGATAGCATAACCCCCGTGGACCTATGATCATCTGACACCGGGCTTTGTTAGGGTTTTTGAGAAGGCATGTAGAGAAGATGTAGAATGTTGTGAACTTCTCTATGAATGAACATTGGTGAAAGCAATTAGATGCATGTCTAATGAGAAAATCATAGTCAGAAGTACCATGAAGATAGCTTAGAAAGTTGATTGCATACCAATGATTTGCTATCAAGGAATGCATAAAGTAATACACACTTTATTGGCCGCAAATGTGAAATCCGACCGAGAGAGAGTAACATACTAAAAGGCACCGGTAAGTTGGCTACACTTAACTGGATCAGAAAAGGCCGAACTTCACTGAGAGATAGTGTGTTAGATGTAATAATGAGCAAAGGCACGGGTTTGGAGTTGGAGATACTTGCCCTTTTAGAAGCTTTGAAACGTATTTTCTTTAAGAGAGTATGGTGTTATTTAGGACCCTGAGTTAAAATCTTAACCCACAAAAAAAGTAATTAAGAGCCATGGGTTCTTTTAACGCAAAATATATATGAAGCCGTTCGACTACCTTGTTTATAGCTTCGGGTTCTTTCAACGTAGACTAACATCTCTAAGAATGCGCCTCCATATGAATAAATAAAAGGTGGGAAGTTATAACCCCTTACATCCTAAGTTAGAGGGTTGTTTAGTAAATAGTTATTAGTTAGTTTGTATTGTAATTAAGTTAGTATATAAGTGCGAGGACCAGATGTGACAAAGTAAAAGATAATAACCTACAACTAAAGGAAGAGACGCCTTCAGGAGACACACCTCTTCAGAATAGGCGCCAATATCATAGAAGCCAAGGGACGCGATATTTCAAGCATCAGGCATGTTCACAGAGTGACACGTCTATTCGATCGCACCTATTGGATTAGTATAAATAGGGTTTAGATTTCTCAATTGTAATCATCACTAGTACAATCACAATTATGCAATACAACTGAAATACTGTAAGTTCTATTGAATTCTTTCTTGTTTCATCTTGTATTTCATTAAAATCAATATCAATTGTGAAGATTGGGGCCAACAAGGTGAAGTATTTGTCTTGGAATTTGTGAAACTGAGTGTGTGCAGGCAGTAGCGGATTTAGAATAAAGTTGAGGGGTTGTGCAGGCTAAACTTCATGAGTAGCGCTGATACATAAAACGAAGAAGAAAAAAATTGTACTAAAAATGTACTTTGCCAAGAAAGTTGAGTGATAGCACGGGCTACCCCTCTTACCATGCTAGATCCGCCCCTGTGTGCATGGCCTTTAAAAGGCAAAGCCACATGTGCATGTTTTGGGCCGTAAAGGACTTATAAAGTAGATAGACAAGATTTGGTAGTTGTGGCTCTATGAAGCCATAAGGTTGCCATATATAATTCTTTCCTTACCAGAAAGATAGATATAATGTGTATGAATTTTAGGTTTTAGGTTTACTTTTTTGGGTATTAATTTTCAGAGTTTGATTTGTGCCTGATTCTATAAATACTTATATATTGGTCGAAACGGTTCGCGTCGAAACGGTTCGCGTCGAAACGGTTCGCGTCGAAACGGTTCGCGTCGAAACGGTTCGCGTCGAAACGGTTCGGCTCGAAACGGTACGGGTCGAAACGGTTCGCGTCGAAACGGTTTAGCTCGAAACGGTACGGGTCGAAACGGTTCGCGTCGAAACGGTTCAGCTCGAAACGGTTCGGGTTCGAAACATTTAATGAAACATTTTGGATTTTTTAGAATTTTTTTGGATTTTTTAGAATTTCTATGATTTTTTAAAATTTTTTTGATTTTTAGATTTTTTTGAATTTTTTGGAATTTTTTTGATATTTTTGAATTTTTTGGAATTTTTTTGATTTTTAGAGTTTTTAGAATTTTTTTATTACAATTTGTTAAGTTAGCAGGGGTAATTTGGTAATTTCACCCCAAAGTTAACAAAATAAATGGATGGAGTTAAGTTAGTGGACTGAAATGGTTACGAAAATGAAACTAATGGACTGAAATCGCAATTTTTAAACTAATGGACTGAAACCGTTATTTTTGACAAACCTCAGGGACGAAAACAGTAATTAACTCAAGTATTTATCAAAATGGTTTCTTTTATAAAAAAAAAATAAAGAAATACTAAAAAATCCCCTAACCATCCTATCTTCTTTCGTTGTTAAATATGGGGACTCCATGGTTATTGCCACCAAATCACTACACCCTTTTGAAAAAAAAAAACTCTACATATGTTTTTGTTAACAACGAATATCTTGTTTGCCATAAGACTTGAACCCAATATCTCACACTTAAGTGATCAAGATTGTAATGAACTAATGATTTTTCAACTAAGAGCGTTACTACAATACTTGCATGCATCATAATACCTTGAGATACGCATTTAAAGATATGCATAATTGAATTTAGGTAATTACAACTGATTTATAATTTCGTTGCAGTAAATGCATAATGTTGACCACGTTTACAAAATACCTAAATTTTTTGAAGAAAAAACATTTGTTACTAAAATTTTAAAATCAATTAAATCAATCAATTAACCATCAATTATTAATTATTAGTTATTATTATTATTATTAATTATTAATCAAGAATAAATAAAATAGTTAATAAAATGTAGGAATACTCACAACATGACACATGGCAAAAATAGTCCTAATAAATGACAAGTGTCAATAATTAAAGAAGGAAGCCTAAAAATCATCCATGTGTACTTTATTTTTATTTATTAGTATAGAGATTAGTGTTTAATTTTGATATACATATTCTAGTTTGAGGTGCTATATAGAGTTGCTACCTTTTTAATACTAGTTTTCACTACTCGTAAAAAAATTATCTACATACGTTATATTTTAGAAATTAAAGTTTGAACTCTTGAAAAATATAACGTAGTAGGCAAATGATTAAAATATTAATGCAAAGTTATGCACGTATTTAAATTGTATATTAAAGTAATTAATAAGAATTGTATCACAAGCGTGGACTAAAAGTTATTTAATAACAAAGAGGAGTTCGTGATTCTCTTCTTCACCTTTACCTTGTAAACAATATTTACTAGAGTTAATTGTCAAAATCGTCCCTGAGTTTTGGGCAGGTTTGTCATTTTCGTCTAAAATGACACTTTTGTATCAAATTGCCCCCAACGTTTGTAACTTTTTGCCATTTTCATCCAAACCACTAACTTAGTTTAATTTTTCTGGAGTTAATTGCCAAAATCGTTCCTGAGGTTTGGGCAGGTTTGTCATTTTCGTCCAAAATGACACATTTGTACTAAATTACCCCCAACGTTTGTAACTTTTTGTCATTTTCATCCAAACCACTAACTTAGTTTATTTTTTCTGTTAATTTGAGGATATTTTGATGAAACTGGCAAATATAAACCACAGGGACGATTTTGGCAATTTACTCAAACTCTTTTAAATTTCTTTTATTTAAATAATTTTGTTACATATACAATAAAAAATAATATACATGCAATTTTTATATGAAAAAATAATAGTTTTGTCACATAATTTTTATAAATTTTCATCCAACCACTAAGTTACTTTTTCTATTAAGGCGAAGGATGTTTATAAACTAAGACAGAAATTAATTTCTAATTTTTTATAAAGATTAGTTTTATAAAAATAAAATCTACTTAAACCTCTAAATTTTATAAAACTAAAATGCTGTTGACCTTATTGAAAAAGGTCAAATAAAAAAATCTTATCATATGTACCAAGTTTGTAATTTATCTTCTACTCTTTTAAATTCGTTCCTAAGGAAAAACAGAAGCCGGTGCCCCCCCCCCCCCCCCCCGGTATCAAACAACGTATCGTTAACAAACCTAAAAATTACCCACCAAATTGTAATTATAATGCTATGAACCAAAAGTTTCTTTACTCGACCCACTCAGAATAAGTATTAGTTAGTTACCCTCATAATCTTAATTAAATAAATATTTTATTTCTACCAACATATTTCCTAGGTGTTCAACACATTTAAAATATACGTAACGTTTTACAGTTTTTTTCTATTTCTACAACTGCTAAACACTAAAAGTTGTAATCGATTGTTATGTGTTGCATACCAATGACGTTTTCTCTTTATAAAACTGATTTATATAAAGAAGCTGTAAATTAATTTCTGTCTTAATTTATAAAATTTAAAACATACTTCACCTTAACAGAAAAAATAAACTGAGTTGGTAATTTGGATGAAAATTTATAAAAATTATGTGACAAAACTATTAATTTTTTTTTTCTAAAAACTCCATATATATTATTTTTTATTATATATGTAACAAAAATAATTAAATAAAAGAAATTAAAAAGGGTTTGAGTAACTTGCCAAAATCATCCATGTGGTTTTATATTTGCGAGTTTCATCCAAATATCCTCAACTTAACAGAAAAAAAAAACTAAGTTAGTAGTTTGGATGAAAATGGCAAAAATTTACAAACGTTGAGGGCAATTTGGTACAAAAGTGTCATTTTGGACCAAAATTGCAAACATGCCCAAACCTTAGGGACGATTTTGGCAATTAACTCTTTTTTTTGTTAAGTTAAGGATATTTGGATGAAACTGGCAAATATAAAACCACATGAATGATTTTGGCAATTTACTCAAACTCTTTTTAATTTCTTTTATTTAATTAATTTTGTTAAATATACAATAAAAAAGAATATACATGCAATTTTTATATGAAAAAATAATAGTTTTGTCACATAATTTTTATAAATTTTCATCCAACCACTAACTAAGTTAATTTTTCTATTAAGGCGAATGATGTTTATAAACTACGACATAAATTAATTTCTAATTTTTTATATAGATCAGTTTTATAAAAATAAAATCTACTTAAACCTCTAAATTTTATAAAACTAAACTGCTGTTGACCTTATTAAAAAAGGTCAAATAAAAAAATCTTATCATATGTACCAGTTTTGTAATTCATCTTCTACTATTTTAAATTCGCTCCTAAGGAAAAACAGAAGCCAGTGTCATCCTCCCCACCCCCCCCCCCCCCCATCAAACAACGTATCGTTACCAAACCTTAAAATTACCCACCAAATTGTAATTATAATGTTATGAACCAAAAGTTTCTTTACTCAAGCCACTCAGAATAAGTATTAGTTAGTTACCCTCATAATCTTAATTAAATAAATATTTTATTTTTTCCAACATATTTAAAAAATATGTAACGTTTTATAATTTTTTTTATCTCTACAACTGATAAATACTAAAAGTTGTAATGGATTGTTATGTGTTGCACACCAATGACGTTTTCTCTTTATAAAACTGATTTATATAAAGAAGCTGTAAATTAATTTCTGTCTTAATTTATAAAATTTAAAACATTCTTCATCTTAACAGAAAAAATAAACTGAGTTAGTGATTTGGATGAAAATTTATAAAAATTATGTGTCAAAACTATTAATTTTTTTTCCTAAAAACTCAATGTATATTCTTTTTATTATATATGTAACAAAAATAATTAAATAAAAGAAATTAAAAAGGGTTTGAGTAAATTACCAAAATCGTCCCTGTGGTTTTATATTTGTCAGTTTCATCCAAATATCCTCAACTTAACAGAAAAAATAAACTAAGTTCGTGGTTTGGATGAAAATGGCAAAAAGTTACAAACGTTGGGGGCAATTTGGTATAAAAGTGTCATTTTGGACGAAAATGGCAAACGTGCCCAAACCTCAGGGATGATTTTGGCAATTAACTCTATTTACTAAAATATCTAATGAAAAAGTTCGGATGACACATGATTAAAATCCTTAAACTTGTAAAATCAATGGACATGTAGATTAATATAATAAGGATTATTGGAATCATTACCATGTCTTGTCCAAGAATAGCAAAAGATAATCCGAATAAGCATTTATAAGTGCATAAATATATGTGATCCAAATACCATTTTTACATTGCTTAAAAATGGTGTGCTTAAGGAATTTAACAATCGGCATTACCGAGTGGTCCGGTCCCTCTTCATCCGCTCCCATCCAGTGTGTCCAGACGAGCTCCAAACATAACTGATGTGGATGCTCTTAATGTTCTTTATGTTACTGTCATGGTTAAGATGGATCCAAAAAGAAAGCAGCCCATGTGGTTAAAAGGCTAGTTAATTAAGGAGTCAAGCAGCAAAGTGATGATCATTTGATTAATTAATTACTCTTTTAAGCCATTACAATCCTATTATGTTGCTCATATATTGTAGCATATTTGTAAATCTTTTCTTTCTACAAACCCTTTAACATGTAATTTGTAGTAACCTAAACCTTCAAAGAAACAGTTTGTTGGCCGGTAAACCTGTTACTTGTTCTCGTGAGTCTGAAATATTTAGATGATAGCTAGAGATTCCTGATGATGAACCAACAAAGAAAAATCTGGAACTGCAAAAATATGTTTGACTGGTAAACTTGCGCAAGTACATGAAACTGAATCTTCAACAATCTATTAAAAAAAAATTGATCTTATCACCATTTGTCACTTAAGACTAGTCCTACAGGGGCACTTATTTTCGTAATTCAGTTTTGGTACGCAAATAATTGTTTAAATGAGAAAGTGTCAACTTTAAATTTACCTTTAGCCCTGTCAATAACCATCAAACCCTACTAGCTTAGGGGAGTGGGGGTGGTCATCACTCATCACTCACTTATCACTCACAACATCCAATTAAGTTCCGCTATGTCATCAACCATTATTTTATCACTCACAAACTTTTTTTAGCGGCGGTGGTCATCACTAGTGATGGAATTCCATCACTCACAACTTTTTTTAATTTTTTTTTAAATTAGAAATTAACAATAAAACACTAAAATTATAAATTTCATTCAAATTAAAACATACTAGTTCAATTAAACATACTAGAAATATTTTCGACTACAATTTAAAAAAAATAATAATAAAGAAACTATACTCCTTATATGTGCAAATACAATCTTAAAAATCTGCATTTCGTATGAATAAGTTAAAATTGTTAGTTTAAATGATCATATATTTATATAACTGTAAACAAACAAATAAGTTTATTCAAAAATAAACATCAGGGAAACGAAAATTGATGCCCCACATATTTTTGGATTTAAAAAGATTTTCATTCGGGTTACAAAATGTATTTTTGTATTTAATACACGTGTTATTCTTTTAAATATTTTAATCAGTTTCAACAGGAAGGGAGAAAGAAATCAAGGAACAGATGGGTTTAAACAACTTCAACGCGTGAAAAAGTTCACGGGAATAATTTTCCACGCGTGGAAAATGATGGTGGCGGCGGTGTTTGGCATGCCATCACTCGTGAAAAAGCCCCATCACGTACCCACCCCCCCTTATTGATTGTTATTGTCACTAACCGTTTTTTTTTTAACGGCAAATGTTATTCATCTACTTAACACTCAACGAACTTATTCCCTTCCCCGTGGCCCAGTGGTATCCCCACTTGGGTTATGTTGGCCGGCTCCTCCTTTGGGAGGTCACCGGTTCGACTCCCACTGTGGTCTTAGGGGGGGGGGGGGGACGTGCCAATGATGGACCGTATCCTACCGAGGCATGGTGCGGTCTTGAGGGCAACCCGGTTTTACCCAGCTGTTACCCCAGCGAGTCTCTCGTGTGGGGGCAGTATGGTTTCCGGGCGGAAGTCGGCTTGCGCGGCGGCCGGGGCCCGATCGAACATCGCGTCCGAGAGTGCGGGGCTGACGGGGGAATGTCTTCGACATGAACCCGGTAACCAATAGGTCCAGTACATAGAAAGTCACCTTCCAAAAAAAAAAAAAAACACTCAACGAATTATACTACTTCAGCGACCAAGTCATCACAAAATCGTCACTATATTCAGAATGAAAAAACACTATCATGTGTCCATAACAAAAGTTAGCGACCTATTTAATGACCACTCCATGAAGTTCTTGTCAATATGACCAAATTAATTAACAATCTTTTTCAGGTCACTAAGAGGATCTGCACCGACAAATTTTTGTCACTAAACATTTAAAAATATATATATATATATATATATATATATATATATATATATATAAAAGGCCTTATCCAACTTCACGTACGCGACGCGCTCAACCATCAGATCTGGGCAATAATCACGCATGGGAGCCCTAATAACGCATGGGAGCAGTTTTTTGGTGATAATCACGCATGGGAGGTGATAATCACGCATGGGAAGTATAATAACGCACGTTATGATGGAAAAAATAATAATTACGCACGTTATAAATCTGGTCGCGTAGGTTAATGTAGGTTAAGCCTTTTTGTACATTATACTTTCTCTCTCTCTCTCTCTCTCTCTCTCTCTATATATATATATATATATATATATATATAGGATCACGCTAAAATGAGAATCACCTCGAGTTGTAAGAACCGCGAGAACTACACCATACGGGACGAGGTGGACCAAATTTTTTTTTCATAAACGTAGATACATGTATAAAAACAACATTTGTAAAAAAAAAAATTCGAAAAAAAAAGTTTTTGAGCACCTCAAGTGTGCATTTACGGGACCCGTAAACACAAACTTGTGGCGCTCAAAACTACACACACGACATTTTTTTTTTGAATTTTTTTTTTACAAATGGTGTTTTTATACATGCATCTACGTCTATGAGGGCAACCCGGTTTTACCCAGCTGTTACCCCAGCGAGTCTCTCGTGTGGGGGCAGTATGGTTTCCGGGCGGAAGTCGGCTTGCGCGGCGGCCGGGGCCCGATCGAACATCGCGTCCGAGAGTGCGGGGCTGACGGGGGAATGTCTTCGACATGAACCCGGTAACCAATAGGTCCAGTACATAGAAAGTCACCTTCCAAAAAAAAAAAAAACACTCAACGAATTATACTACTTCAGCGACCAAGTCATCACAAAATCGTCACTATATTCAGAATGAAAAAACACTATCTTGTGTCCATAACAAAAGTTAGCGACCTATTTAATGACCACTCCATGAAGTTCTTGTCAATATGACCAAATTAATTAACAATCTTTTTCAGGTCACTAAGAGGATCTGCACCGACAAATTTTTGTCACTAAACATTTAAATATATATATATATATATATATATATATATATATATATATATATATATATATATATAAGGCCTTATCCAACTTCACGTACGCGACGCGCTCAACCATCAGATCTGGGCAATAATCACGCATGGGAGCCCTAATAACGCATGGGAGCAGTTTTTTGGTGATAATTACGCATGGGAGGTGATAATCACGCATGGGAAGTATAATAACGCACGTTATGATGGAAAAAATAATAATTACGCACGTTATAAATCTGGTCGCGTAGGTTAATGTAGGTTAAGCCTTTTTGTACATTATACTTTCTTTCTCTCCCTCTCTCTCTCTCTCTATATATATATATATAGGATCACGCTAAAATGAGAATCACCTCGAGTTGTAAGAACCGCGAGAACTACACCATACGGGACGAGGTGGACCAAATTTTTTTTCATAAACGTAGATACATGTATAAAAACAACATTTGTAAAAAAAAAATTCGAAAAAAAAAGTTTTTGAGCACCTCAAGTGTGCATTTACGGGACCCGTAAACACAAACTTGTGGCGCTCAAAACTACACACACGACATTTTTTTTTTGAATTTCTTTTTTACAAATGGTGTTTTTATACATGCATCTACGTCTATGAAAAAAAAATTTGGTCCACCGCGCCCCCTACGTTGTAGTTCTCACGGTTCTTACAACTCGAGGTGGTTCTCATTTTAGCATTCCCCTATATATATATATATATATATATATAAAAACTTTGTTAAAAGAGTTTTGCTCTTCACCTTTTGGCCTAAAGATGGTTTCTGACATGTGAGCCCGTTTTTACACCTCTCACAAGCATTGCTTACAAGAGGTGGAAAGCTATATGGTCAATAAACTCTATAATTATTGGACTTTGTGTCGTTCACCGTTTTCTACTATACGGGGGCGCAGGATAAGTGGGATTGAACCGGGATTGAACATAAGTCCTTTTACCTGAGATGTTTGCAGCTCTGCCCATTTGGGCCAATCCCACAATTTTTACACTTTAAATGGTTTAGTTAAACATTCATACATTTAGGGGCCCCACCATCTTTAATAGATAGTCACTATAACACCCAAAGTTTAATTAAATAGTATTATTTAGTTTTGAAAAGAGAAATATTTCTCATATTATTTGCTATTATTTAGTTTGGGGTATAAACTTATGGAATTGTTTTGAGTTTTTGACTTCCAAAGTTGAGTTGAAATGACAATTTATGTCTCATATGGTGTTAGCAAATAGCAATGAAATATTATGTGAAATTTCTAGAAAATCTCTTACATTTTCAAGATAGGAAACCGACGTAGGACACGGGTTTTGAAGGAGAAAGGGAAAGTTTAGGAAGATTTTTGAAGGAGAAAGGGAAAGTTTAGGAAGATTCTAAGTACAGCTATGAAACTCGCATGGAAAACTATGAAAAGTTCCATGAAAGCTCTTAGACTAAGGGTTGTGGGTTCACGAACCACTTGTTAATGACACCACTACATCATGCCGGTCCGTTAACCGGGGTCGTTAATGGGTGTTTCATTAATGTGTTAACAATGGCTGGGGAAGAAAAAAGATTGTTTTGGCGCGCAAATAAAGGAGAATTTGAACTGTTGGACATTGGTTTGGTAAAATTTAAAAAAAAAAAAAGAATTTTCTATTTGTGTAGTGTAGTTAACCCACAACACCAAGTTAACGATCAATTTAGTTAATTGCATTATGATGAGTTGACACTGATGTAGTAGCACTTTTTCTTAGTTAATGAAATAGTTAAGTTAACCGACAACATAGTCTAAAAATAACCACATATTTCGTGTATATAAAACAATGGGATTGTCTACGTGTTGAGGCGGTCATTTGATTTATTATCGAAAGGGAAACAATGATCGAAAACTAAAAAAACGAATACTAGTACCAATTCCAGTAATATTGATATAGGTTCGGATAATACTGATAGTGGTACCGTTGTTAATCGGTTGCAAACGACTCGGTTCATCATGGAATGGTCCGGAACATCGAGATTAACATAGAAAATGGATATCGGTACCAATACCGATGTTGTTTGAATTGTTCGTTATTGTAAAAGACAAAAATATCAATTATATTTTAGTTGTTTACTTTTCAATAATTTTTTTATTGAAATGTAAATAAAAGTATGGAGTTAATTGCCAAAAAGTTCATTAGTCCTATTAAATAGTTTTTTAGAACTCTCTTTTACAAGCGTCTCATAGAAAAGGTTTCAAAAAGCCATTTTTGTTGTAGTGTGCACAAGGTTGGTGGCAAAAAAGTGCTTACAAAAATAAAACAAAATGTATTTAATTTATTTCATTTGAGAAAAAGATCACCACACTTTTAAACTATGTACAAAGATATAACCAAGACTTGCGAGCATCTATAGACATCTAGAGAACCCTATTGCTCAATAATGTTTTCATATCTACTAGCATGGTTGAACAAGTATAGCAATTCAAAGAATTAAAGAACTAACTAAAACCTGCTATAATACAAAAATTTACATCAAGTTCATGTTGGCCTGACACCCTTTGGACTTGCAAGAGCATCGTGCACCGGGGTTTGAACATCTTATCTAGCTGCTGCCACCAAAGAGTTTAGGACAGCCATAGAACTCGCAAAACGAGTACAATAGCAGCAACAGCAACAACAAAACAGTTAACAGATGAGGAATCACCTTCCATAAAGAAAACCATCTCTTATTCATGAACTTAAACATCCTGGCGACCAACTTCTTCTTGTAGTAGTTATTAATCTTCACAACGGTCTTGTTATCGGAACTCCTGGTTGTTTTGTTTATCCCATTGAATAGCTCAGCGATCACATTGTTAGTTAGTTCACCTTTAATGATTCCTTTCTCCTTTAACAGTCTGGCATCTTCGGTGCTATCGATAATACCGCTTAATAGATCCATGAATTGTGAAAATGGGGGACTCGAATTCGACTAGTTCATAGCAGTTTCATAAGCAACCAAGTTTCTTAATATTACTTCTGAATTAACATCTAGGGTTATTACCGGCAGATATAAAGCAGCTTCTTCTTCTACAAACTTGATGCCCATTATACCCTCGGTTGTTGACTTAAATGTTATCCCTGCATAGTGGTAAAGGGAGTACACAGATGGTATATTAATCTCCACCACCACAGGAACTTCATTTTTATCAGGAAGCTTTACAGCTTTTAGGCCTGAAATGGTCAATATTTTATCACATGGTATGTCTTGTATAACCTGGACAGGCTTCAAAATTTTTCTACCAATACCAAATTTCATGGCTATTTTAGTAATTTCACCGATATTATCACAAGCTGAATTCATTCCCTCTTCCATGTCCTCTATTTCCTCAGAACTACTTCGGCTTTGTGAACTTTCTTCATCTTGATTCGATCTTTCGGTTTTAGGAAAACCATTTTTGACCATCAAATGGTACATGAGATCCAACAGATGCATGTGGCTTGTTTCATTGCAAGAGCATGATGAAATTGGTGACAATTGGAGGGGTGAGTTTGCTCGACAAAACCGCTCCATCATGAAAAACAGCTCGGATTCATCTTCATCTATTTCAGAAGAATTGGTTTTCAAAGTTCTATAAATTTCTTTTAATACAACAAAGGGGATTTGGTTTTCTAACAACATTAGGTCCCTAGAAAGAATGGTGTCTCCTACCATCTTTTTATTTCCATTATGTTGGTGCACTTGTGTCTGTACTTTGTCTGTATTTTGTAACGATGTAAAACGATGTCTTCGTTAGTCCTGTAAGTTTGACTAAGTCAACCATCCTCCGGTTTGACTTGGTCAAACAGTTAGAAAATGTTTGTAAGATGTCTAAGTCGAAGGATAGATCATCGAAGGATGGCTTATATCCTTCGATGAGCTCGAAAGATAGCCTTCGAATTGATGGACCTCGAAAGATGCCATCCTTCGAGGTACATGTTGATCATTCGAGCTGTTTCTGGTCGATAGATGATCCTTCGATCATCTATCTGATCCTTCGACCAGACCATGCTGTGTTCGGGTATATATACCCATGTGTTGTGTTCATTTCAGTTTAGACACTAGACATAAGAGACACTCACAAGTTAGACAGAAATATAGAAGGAGAGCATTCTGTTGAGAGCATTCTGTCAAAACACACACACACTTAGAGAGTTTGCAAAACACTTTTGTAAACATTGTGCTTGTAACCGGAACCCTTCATACGTTTAATACAAGTGGTGTTAATCGGTGAATATTGTGTGTCTTGTGTTTGTGCTTGTTCTACTCCCGGTTTGCATGCTAGCTTGGATTCCGCACTCGCTAGTGTGTTAGATATAGCAAGGAATAAGTTAAACCTCAACCTCCGAGAGGGACCTACAAGTGGTATCAGAGCCGTGGCTCTTTTCCTTGTTAAAAACCGGGTTTTATACAAGCTTTGGAGTGTTTTTGGACAAAAACTCACTTGTTTTAGCTCCCGTTTTTACTGATTTACTAGCTGTTTCTTGACGTTTAAACGGTTCTAAACTGTCGGGTGTGTTAAGGGAAGGTTTGGGTAACTTGAAAACTTGTTTTTAAGGTGTTTGGTGATTTCCGACCAAGATTCCGGCTTACTCCGGTACCGGTTTCTGGGTTGAACCTTGGTTTTTCGTAATATTTTATTATTCAAAAACTGTTCTGCATGCAGAAGATATGGTCTGACCATACCTTCTGCCTTCTGCCGAAAGTTTCTTCACCAACCCATCAACTTTTCACCAACCCATCAACTTTTCACCAACCTGTCACTCATTTGTCAACTGTGTCAGAATCGTTCGAAAGACATCCTTCGAGGTCGAAAGATCATCTTTCGATCAAAGGAGGTTCGACAGATTATCATCTTTCGAGCATCCTTCGATTCAAGGAATCTTTTCGAAACATTCATCTTTCGGTCAACAGTTCTTTTTCGAAAGACAAGGATTCTTCGATTGGAGAGTCTTTCGAAATCATTGTTCGAAACTCAACAGTGATCTTTCGAACACTGTTGATCCTTCGAACAGGTGTTGATCCTTCGATCCTAGTTTGTTTAACCTTAACAAGTTTGTGTTTTTGCTTGTCTTTCGATCTCAGATCCTTCGAACAGATCCTTCAGCTGGTGTTATATTATTATTATTATTGATAAAAAAATGAATCCAAGATGGAATAGACCGGCGGTAAATTCTGATATGTATTTTGGTACTCCGTCTCCCGCACCGGTGTCTTCTCAAGCTAATACTGGTCAATGGGCTTTCGTATCAAATCAAACTCCTAGTATTCAAAGCATTCTCTTAAGCGAGAGTGAAACGGGAAGTTTGAATCGGCCTCCGAAGTTGATGCACTTATATGAATATCCAGGATGGATTGACAGATTTCATACATACGTTCTTGGTCAAAATACAGAATTGTGGTTGCGGTTCATCACAGATTTCGATCAAACAATAGAGGTTGTCGCATCGTCTGCTGCTACGTTTGCGGATCTTACGGAAGATCAGAAGAAAGTCTATGATCTGGAAAAGAAGGCTTATGCTATTCTCACTCAGGCGTTAAGTAAAGACATTTATCATCAATTTGTCAGTTACAAGACGACAAAGAGGTTGTGGGATGCATTGAAGACAAGGGGCGTAGGAAATGAAGCGACACGTCAATTTAGAAAGGAGCTGCTGAAGAAAGAGTTCGATGGTTTTTCTTGTATGGAGAATGAATCTTTAGGAGATTTGACAAGTCGATTTAATCATTTGCTGTCTGAATTGTCAAATTTTGAGGTCGTTACACCTCAAGCAGAGATTGTGAAAAAGTTTGCAGATGCGCTGCCACCTCAATGGAATACTTTCTTGGAAATCATGAAGTATAATGGCACCTTAGCAACAACAACCTACAATGACTTTGTTCAAATCCTGGAAAACAAGAATCAGGAAGAAACTCTCAAGACGAAAAGAGTCCCAGCGCCACAAAATCCTGAAATGTATTATGGAACTTCTAGCACTTCTACAAAGTCTTCTTCACATGCTCCAATTCAAACAGCGTTTGTGTCTCACACTGACATTTTTGGCAATACTTTCCAAGTTCCGGTCCCTCCAAAAACAGACATGTTTGGAAATCCGCTTAAACCAGTTCCTCAACCAGCACCACAACAGCAAAGCCAACAAACTATCAGAGCTACTGATATGTTCGGAAATCCTTTACCTGTTCGAGCTACCGAGACAACTGATATGTTCGGAAACCCATTACCTCCTCCTCAATCTACCGGACCAACAGACATGTATGGGAATCCACTTCCTCCTCAACAGCAAGCATGTTATGGAAGCACATCATCTGCTGGTCAGCAATCAAAGCCAAATACAGTACGGCTCGACACCTCAAGCTTTTCTAAAGTCAGTGTGGAAGTAGCAAAGGAACACATGGAGCTGCTAAACACTTTGCAGATAGATAAAGAGGAGATGGAGATGATGGACATCAAGTGGGCCCTTGCCAGTGCTGTTAGGCGAGCAAAGGATTTCATGGAAAGAACTGGCAGAACCAGCTTGGAAGGCAAGAAAGACACCAAGTATGGGTTTGATAAACAGGCTGTTAGATGCTTCAATTGTGGTGAACGTGGTCATTTCAAGCGTGAATGTACGAGGCCATCTCAACATGGAAACCAGAATCCTTTCAGAGGTCAAGGCAACCAGCAGAACCAGAACAGGAACAATGTTCGCACATTGGTGCCTGTCAACAACCAGACTCAAGCAGGACCATCAAATGCCAACCAGGCACTTGTGGTTCAAGTAGATGAAGGATGTGATTGGTCAATCCAATTGGGAAATGATGCTCCAGATGGAACAGCTTGTTTTGCTGAAATTGTCAAGGATTTTAAACACGCCAGTGGTGGAGAATCTTCCACCAATGGTGATGAATCTTCTGAAGATGAAGACTCTTCTGGTTATAGTTCCTCGAGTTCAGGCAATGATCATGTGGATGACACATCAAGTGCGTCAGTCGATGCAAATATTGATGAGCTATTGGATGAAGCTGCAGCAGGAATTCAAAGAAGATCTATTTTGGTGGATCAAGCTGCTTATTCTTCGTCTTCTCTCCATTCAGCCTTTATGGCTAATGTCGACAGTTCATTCAGTCAGGTATGTGTCGATGAACCCACTTCTGTTAGCTGTGATAACTGTGATAGTTTGCGTGTTAAATGTGCTGACTTAGAGGAAAACATGTCTGAGTTGCAAGGCAAACATGATGCTGTACAAGCTAGTTTGTTTGACTTGCAAGACAAACATGTGTCATTGAATGATAAGTGGTGTGAATTGCAAAGCAAACACGAGGCTTTGCAAGAGAAATATGATGTGACATTCATTCATAATCAGAAATTAACTGTTGATCTTTCAAAGTGCACTGAAGCCAACATGTTTTATGAAAACCATGAAAAGGAGTTTAAATCGATGATTGAAAAATTAAAGAAAGATAAAATCGAGTTAACAAAAATGGTTTCCAGAAAACAAACTGACACTAATTTGTATATAACTCGCCTTGAGGTAATGCAAAAGGAAATGGCTTGTGTTAAAACCGAAAGTGAGGCGATCCGACTCAAGTTAGATAGTTATTTGAGCTCTAGCTATGTGTTGGATCACATCATTGATGTTCAGAAAGAGAAAAAGGATGTCACATGCAAAGGTTATAAGCAATGTCCACCACCTGTCAGACACAATTATGATGCACTGCCCGATGAGGAGTATAGAACTCATTTTGAACCATCTGTTCCTCTAGATGTTAAGGAATTTGCTACAGAATGTGCAACAGGGCTTGGATACAAGAAAGAAGTATCATCAGATTCAGATGTATCAGCAAATACAAGTGTGTCTCCTGCTGAACAGAATCAGGATCCTACAGTTGTGATTGAGGATACTGATTCTTCTGATGATGAATCTGATGATACTAATTCAGCAAAGTCTGATGCGGAGATAAAAGAAGAGGACATACCTCTTGAGAATCATATTCTGTGTGATCCTCCTGCAAAACCCGCTAAGACTGTTGCAATTGAGCCCTCTTCTGAAAAAGAGTCTGAGAGTGTGGATTTGCTGTACACTCTTGTTGGTGATGATAAAGTTTATTCAGACAAAGATTTTCCTCTTAAGAATGTTAATCAATCATTAATCAGTAAAGTCTTTGAAAATTCAACAAGTAAGTTTTTGGGAAAGACAGGACCACATGTTACTGTAACACAGTGCCCTCCTATCCCAAAGGCCGAAGTTCGAAAACAATTTGGCAATCAGAAATTACCAACAGTGCAAAAACAGCAAAATCATGCCAAATCAAAAGGTAGAACACCGACTCAAAATCCAAGGAAGCCGAATCAGAAGAAGAAAAAGAATGTGAACTTTGTGAAGTCTAAGGGAACGGACAAAATTGCAAATTTTGAAAACCAATCTAACTTAGATTTTGTCAAGAAAGCAACTGTGATGAAAAGAAATGAACCAAGTTGTTCGAAACCTAGTACTTCGAGATCACAAAGTTCATCTTCATCATCGGCAAGACGACCACATGATACTTCGGGGTTTGTTGAACGAAGATCATGTTTTGAATGTGGTACAGTTGGGCATATCATTCGAAATTGCCCGTATCTTCATAAATTAAAAGCCAAAGAAGATGATCCCCGTGACAAAACTGACCGCAAACGATCTGTTTCTGCAAAACAAGATCCCCGCCTTGTAAAAGAAAGGGAAAAGAAACAGAAACGCCAACAGGTCAAGAAAATTGAAAAGGCGATTAAAACCGATGTGGTTAAAAAACTTGTGTCTGTACTTTGTCTGTATTTTGTAACGATGTAAAACGATGTCTTCGTTAGTCCTGTAAGTTTGACTAAGTCAACCATCCTCCGGTTTGACTTGGTCAAACAGTTAGAAAATGTTTGTAAGATGTCTAAGTCGAAGGATAGATCATCGAAGGATGGCTTATATCCTTCGATGAGCTCGAAAGATAGCCTTCGAATTGATGGACCTCGAAAGATGCCATCCTTCGAGGTACATGTTGATCATTCGAGCTGTTTCTGGTCGATAGATCATCTATCTGATCCTTCGACCAGACCATGCTGTGTTCGGGTATATATACCCATGTGTTGTCTTCATTTCAGTTTAGACACTAGACATAAGAGACACTCTCAAGTTAGACAGAAATATAGAAGGAGAGCATTCTGTTGAGAGCATTCTGTCAAAACACACACACACTTAGAGAGTTTGCAAAACACTTTTGTAAACATTGTGCTTGTAACCGGAACCCTTCATACGTTTAATACAAGTGGTGTTAATCGGTGAATATTGTGTGTCTTGTGTTTGTGCTTGTTCTACTCCCGGTTTGCATGCTAGCTTGGATTCCGCACTCGCTAGTGTGTTAGATATAGCAAGGAATAGGTTAAACCTCAACCTCCGAGAGGGACCTACACATTATCAACAAAATAATCTTGCAAAAGGTAAATTATGAACAAACCATCTATTGCCATAATCCAAGATAATGTATTGTCATCTAAGTCCAAGTAGCTATGGTAGCAGCCTCGGACAACAGGGTCGAGTTCTTTGAGTTTATCGATTAATATTTCGCGAAACTTGATGTTTCCTTCACCGCGGTGGCTTTGATTGAAACAAGACTTAGCACAAGAAATCTTGAACCGTTCCATATGGTATAAGTGCGGAACCAAGTGATGATATGGACCCAAAGCAATCACCTGAGGGAGATAAGCCTCAGGTTTAAAGATGGTAATGGATTTTGGAATATTAAAAACACATATAGGGTTTTTAGTGGAAATATCAATGGAGACTTCCCTTATGAATTTCTTGCTAATTTGATCAACCCATCTTTTTTCTTTGGAGGCTGAGGAGAAAAATGTGGTTATGATCATGTTCGCACTATGGAGGCCGAAAGAAAAAAATGTCAGTGGTTAAAATGATTAATCCGTAATTGCAAGATTATGGCTCTTTAATAGTTTTTGGAATTGTAAGGTCACGTCAACATATTGGTGTAAGGTGTAACCATTCGTATTACGTCTTTGACGTATTCGTACGTATCCTGCCTAATTTTCAAAAATGCATGCATATATTTAATGTATTCTTTTGGTGTATTAAAAGTTTAAAACATGTTGGATAAAGTTCATACGTGTGATACCAATAAAAGTTTCTGTGTTGGTCCATAAAAAAGACAAGTGTCCCAAAAAAGCAAATTTTGCTCAAGTTTAACCGCTGCTCAAATTAAACAAAATTGGATGTGCAAATTTAACGATTAAAAAAATTATTGGGTCAACGGACATGCATTATTAACTAAGCATGATGGTAAAATATGATAGACATGCTTATCTAACAAAACTAAAATAATATTCAATCAAACACCCAAAAAACTTAATATATATATATATATATATATATATATATATATATCAGCAAGATGATATATGCATAGCATTTTTTTATTTATTTTTGAGTTAATTGCCAAAATCGTCCCTGAGGTTTGAGCAGGTTTGCCATTTTCGTCCAAAATTACACTTTTGTACAAAATTGCCCACAACGTTTATAACTTTTTGCCATTTTCATCCAAACCACTAACTTAGTTTATTTTTTCTGTTAAATTAAGAATATTTGGATGAAACTGGCAAATATAAAACCACAGGGACGATTTTGGTAATTTACTCAAGCTCTTTTAAATTTCTTTTATTTAATTAATTTTGTTACATATAAAATAAAAAAGAATATACATGCAATTTTTATATGAAAAAAAAATAATAGCTTTTCACATAATTTTTATAAATTTTCCTCCAACCATTAACTAAGTTAATTTTTCTATAAAGGCGAAGGATCTTTATAAACTAAGGCAGAAATTAATTTCTATTTTTTTATATAGATCAGTTTTATAAAAATAAAATCTACTTAAACCTCTAAATTTTATAAAACTAAAATGCTGGTGCCTTATTGAAAAAGGTCAAATAAAATTTTTTTTATCATATGTAACAAGTTTGTAATTCATTTTCTACTGTTTTAAATTCGCTCCTAAGGAAAAACAAAAGATAGTGGCTCCCTCCCTTCTATCAAACAACGTATCGTTACCAAACCTTAAAATTACCCACCAAATTGTAATTATAATGCTACGAACCAAAAGTTTTTTACACTCAGAGTAAGTATTAGTTAGTTACCCTCATAATCTTAATAAAATAAATATTTTATTTCTACCAACATATTTCCTAGGTGCTCACACATTTAAAAAATATGTAACGTTTTACATTTTTTTCTATCTCTACAACTGATAAATACTAAAAGTTGTAATGAATTGTTATGTGTTGTACACCAATGACGTTTTCTCTTTATAAAACTGATTTATATAAAGAAGCTGTAAATTAATTTCTGTCTTAATTTATAAAATTTAAAGAGTAAACTGCCATTTTGGTCCCTGTGGTTTGGCCAGTTTTGTCACTTTAGTCCAAATCTCAAACTTATTACATCCAGAGCCCTGTGGTTTGGTTTTTGTTGCCATTTTGGTCCAAATTTCAAATTTGACTAGAATTCCCAATTTCAACCCCCTGTTTTGTTCTTATCTCCAGGGGTATTTTGGTATTTTAAAAATTATTATATTTAATTGTATATATTTAATACCTAAAACAATTATATATAATATATATACACCCACACATACAGAAGTAACAGAACTCTCTCTCTCTCTTCAAAGACTTCATCTCTTCTTATCTCCAGGTGGTGCACCGGCGACGGCGGGAGGCGGCGCCGCCACTCACAGCGGCGGTGGGGGCAGAATTTTGCGGAGGTTTTGCGACGGACCCCCCCCCCCTTTTTGACTCCCTGATTTCCGGTGTCTCTCAACGACAACGACAACCACACCTTCCTCTTCGGCAGTTGAAACGGCGACCACCACCATCAGGTTGTGGTGAGTGACGGGCGACATCGGCGTAACAGAGAGAAGGGACGGAGAGAAAGAGAGAGTGAGAAGAGAGACCGAGGAGGTAGACGACGGTGGCAGCACCGCCGTACGCGGCGGCGACATCCTTTTCCAACAGGTTTCCGATAAACCTCTCTTTTGTTTTGATTTTTTTTCAGCTCCAAGTGATAATGACAGAGATGTGTTTTTCTTTTTGTTTGTTTGTTTCCGATGATGATGGAGGTGGTGATATTAACAAACAAGATTTCTTTATGTGACGAATCGGTACAGATGACTGGTTCGATTCCTCTGATAATCAATCGATTGAATCTGGAGACGGTGGTGGTGGTTTGTTGCGGCAGGAGGAGAGAGAGAGAGAAAAAGAGAGAGGGTGGTGATGGTGTGGTGCTGGTAGTTGAGAACGGTGGAGGAGGTGGTGGTCGTAGGTACGGTGGTGGTGGTGATGATACGGTGGTGGAGGTGGTGGTGGTGGTGTGGTGGTAGTTCTGAGAGAGAGAGAGAGAGAGAGCAGAGTTGGTGGTGGTGATGATACGGTGGTGGGGGTGGTGATTGTGGTGGTGGTAGTTCAGAGAGAGAGAGAGAGAGCGCAGAGTGAGAAAGATGAGAGAGAGAGAGAAATGGGGTGTTGAGAGAGAGAGAGAGTGCAGAGAAAGGGGTGTTTGGGATTTATAATCAGAGTTTAGGGGGTGTTTGGATTAATAATCATTTACAATAAAACCAAAATGACAAAAATACCCCTGGATATAAGGACAAAACAGAGGGTTGAAATTGGGAATTCTAGTCAAATTTGAAATTTGGACCAAAATGGCAACAAAAACCAAACCACAGGGCCCTGGATGTAATAAGTTTGAGATTTGGACTAAAGTGGCAAAACTAGCCAAACCACAGGGACCAAAATGGCAGTTTACTCAAATTTAAAACATCCTTAACCTTAACAGAAAAAATAAACTGAGTTAGTGATTTGGATGAAAATTTATAAAAATTATGTGACGAAACTATTAATTTTTTTTTCTAAAAACTCCACGTATATTCTTTTTTATTATATATGTAACAAAAATAATTAAATAAAAGAAATTAAAAAGGGTTTAAGTAAATTGCCAAAATCGTCCATAAGGTTTTATATTTGCCAGTTTCATCTAAATATCCTGAACTTAACGGAAAAAAAAAACTAAGTTAGTGGTTTGGATGAAAATAGCAAAAAGTTACAAACGTTGGGGGCAATTTGGTACAAAAGTGTCATTTTGGACGAAAATGGCAAACATGCCCAAACCTTAGGGACGATTTTGGCAATGAAAATGATGTTTCAAACCAAAATAATTATTAGTATGCTATCCCCTACTTATTACCTAGTGGCAGGAAGTTTAGGTTTTTCAATGAAGACTCAGGTTTAATTCTCGCTTGTGTCATATGGAGTGGTTATAGGCAATGATGGATTTGAACTAGGCCTCATGTGAGGTTGTCAGTTCGATTCCCGAGCCCAATCGGGTTTTCGTCTCACCGTGTGTTACGCCAGATAGTTCTGCTTTTGTAGTGGCACAACGACTGTCAAGTGGCAGCCGACGGTATGGTTTCCCGCGGAAGGCACAAAAAAGCCAAACTTTGAAGTCAGCGTGGGCCCGGTTAAGAGAACATAGCATGGTCAGAGTGAGGCAATAAGACGCTCTCCGATTTAGAGAGTTTGGTAACCTTATACATGAAGTTCAGTGTTAAAAAAAATTAGCATGCTAGCCACCTCCCATGTATAGCTTAAGGAACTACAGATATTTAACCTCAAATTCCAATTTTGAAACTGAACGAGATCGATCGATGTAGAAGTTTTTTCGTCTTTTTTACGTTTGATATATATTGCACTCCAGGATTAACATGTAGCTCGGTTCTATATAATTAATCACCAACAATAAAGTAACCAGTTCAACAATCATGTGCTCCATATATAGACATTAATTTTTATTTTAGATTTAATTAGTTAACAAACTGAAATTATTTAGTAATATTATCTGAGGAACTCGAAATGGAGATTCGCATTTTCTTCTTTTAATGATATATACATTGTATTTGCATGACGTTAATTTTTGCGTGATGTATATATACATTGTATTTGCCATTCAAAAAAAAAAATATATATATATATATATATATATATATATATGGCCCCCACTATCTGCACACTCACTTTGCCTATCTGCACACTTAGGGTTTATATACGCTGCGTATTGACCAATACGCAGCGTATAGGGTTAACCGTATACGCTGCGTATACGCTGCGTATTGGTCAATACGCATCGTATATAGACCATAGATCTCAGTGCCTGATTACCAATCATTGCACAGAAAACAAAGTTCCTATACGCAGCGTATATAAAACTGATGCAAATTTGGGGTCATTTTGGTAGGTTTGAAGTGTAAATTTTTTTCCAGGTTTATATAAGCTGCGTATTGATCAATACGTAGCTTATAAACAGGGACCATTTTTGTAAATTTATGAAACTTCAGGGACCATTTTTGTAAATTTATGTAACTTCAGTGACCATATTTGTCAGTTTTCGAAACTTTAGGGACCTTTTTGTAAATTTTTGAAAAACCAGGGACCATTTGTATAAATTTACGAAATACCAGGGACCATTTTTGTAAAAATGTCAAAAAAGGGGTAAAAGGGGGTCTTCATTTAAGAACTGACCCTTGCAAGACTCGAACTCATGACCTCTCGTTTAGAACCGCAACGCCTTAACCAGTTTATCCTCTGTCCAGAGCTGTTAGAATATGAAACTTAATTCCTTATATACACTTGTTAGGTAATACGCTGCGTATTGCTCAATACGCAGCGTATGTTAGTGGTTGGTACACTACCAGACAGTCAAACCGAGTACCATGGTCAAATCAGTCTGACATAGGGTGCGTAGTGATCAATACGCAGCGTATAGATGTAAACCTATACGCTGCGTAGTGGTCCATACGCAGCGTATGTCAGACTGATTTGACATCGATACGATGTTGTCCAGGCACGTGATTAAAGTAATACGGGGAGTAGAGAGCAATACGCTGCCTATTGAAGTGTCACATGAAAGTCTATTTATCCATCTGTTCACAATTCGAATTCTCAATCATCATCCTCTGCTTTCTTTCTTTTTCATCTTCCCCTTTCAGTAAACAATTTACACCCTTGATCCAACATTATTTGTTCTGTTTTTTCTTCAATCTTGTTAAAATGTCATCATTTTGGAACGATAATTATTTCGGTAATCGCTATTCTAACGACATATGGGGAGCAAATGCTGCCAACGAGGAGGAGGAGGTTGTGTCTGGAGTCCCTGTTGATCAAAAAACACAGTTGCCAGACTTGAACAAGACTCCCACTCCACCTGTTGATGAACCAAATTACCCGGCGCATCAAGTGTATCCAGATTACGGATACGGGTATGAATCTCCATACGTGCAACAAAGTGGATACGGTGCTGAGAATGCACCTGTTGATGAACCATATTACCCGATCCAGCAATCGTATCCGGGTTACGGGGTATACGGGGATGAAGGTGGATACGGAAGTTACAGTGGATACGGTGGTGAAGGTGGATACGGGGGTGATGGTGGTTACAGTGGATACGGGGGTGAAAGTGGACACAGTGGATACGATAGATATGGGGGTGAAGGTGGTTACAGTGGATACGTGGGTGAAGGTGGACACAATGGATACGATAGATATTTACAGTGGATACGTGGGTGAAGGTGGATACAGTGGATATGATACATCACTTTATGAACCATCTACCCCGGGCAATCCGTTTCAAATAAAGGAGGTATCACATTATTATTATTGTTATTATTGTTATTGTTATTATTGTTATTATTGTTATTGTTATTATTGTTATTATTGTTATTATTGTTATTATTATTATTATTGTTACTATTATTGTTATTATTATTGTTACTATTATTGTTATTATTGTTAGTATTATTGTTATTGTTATTATTATTATTGTTATTATTGTTATTATTATTATTGTTATTATTGTTATTGTTATTATTGTTATTGTTATTATTGTTATTATTGTTGTTATTATTATTATTATTATTGTTAATATTGTTATTATTATTATTGTTATTATTGTTATTATTGTTATTATTATTATTATTATTGTTATTATTATTGTTATCATTGTTATTATTATTATTATTATTATTGTTATTATTATTATTATTATTATTGTTATTATTGTTATTATTATTATTGTTATTATTATTGTTATTGTTATTATTATTATTGTTATTATTGTTATTATTATTATTGTTATTATTGTTATTGTTATTATTGTTATTGTTATTATTGTTATTATTGTTGTTATTATTATTATTATTATTGTTAATATTGTTATTATTATTATTGTTATTATTGTTATTATTGTTATTATTGTTATTATTATTGTTATTATTATTGTTATCATTGTTATTATTATTATTATTATTATTGTTATTATTGTTATTATTGTTATTATTGTTATTATTATTATTATTAACGTAACTTTTTTTTAGCGTTTCATGTCTCTAACTGATTTGAAGAATTGGGTACAAGAAACGGGAAAGGAGTGTGGTTACGTAATTGTTACCCGCCGATCAAAAAATATTGGCGGTACTACTGGGATGGTATGGCTTGTGTGCGACCGTAGTGGTGAGCACCGTAGTAAAGCAACAGTTAGGAAAGCTGGTAGCAAAAAAATCGGTTGCCCATTTTCATTACTCGCCATCCGGGACGTGACGAATGACACGTGGGAGTTAAAAGTGGACTGTGCGAACCATAACCACGAACCTACGACGAGTCTGTTGGGCCACGCTTTTGTGCGAAGATTTACTAAAGCCGAATACAAGCTAGTGGAGCAGCTAACTGCTCAAAACATGGAGCCACGTATCATATTTCAAACCCTAAGAAAGCAGTTCCCCGACAGCCTGCACGTTCAGAAAGACGTGCAAAATGCGGTACAAAAAATTAGAGCGACAATAACGGACGGAAAGAATCCTATTCAGGCACTGGAAAGCCTCCTGCATGACCACCGATTCATTTACGACACCCGACAGGAACCCAAAACAGATGTCGTAACAGAGATTTTCTTTGTTCATCCTTATTCAATCACTATGTGGCGTGCATTCCCGCACGTGATGTTGATCGACGCGACCTACAAAACAAACCTCTACAACATGCCATTTGTCCAGGTTGTGGGTATGACGTCGACCGGGAAGTCTTTTTGTATAGCACATGCCGTTATTTGTAAAGAACGAAGGGGTAACTACGTGTGGGTGCTTGAGCGGATCAAGTCAATATTGCATGAATGTATGATGCCGCGTGTGATAGTCACGGATAGGGAGCTTACCCTAATTAAAGCGTGTTCTAAAGTATTCCCGAACGCAACCAGGCTTCTATGCCACTTTCACATCCAACAAAATATAGCTAGAAATTGCAAGAAAGGGTTCGATAAAGAAGATTGGGGGAAATTTATGTCGTACTGGAATAGATTGTGCGAATCTTCATCAGAGCCCATGTACAAGTACAACTTGGAGAAAATGTATAACCGACTCGTGGTTGCCAACCGAGAAAGTAAGTGTTCCTTCAACAAACGACTCACCCAATCTATGTTATTTTACACACGCTTTTACATTTCATTATTTTATTTTTGCAGGTGTCTATGATTACCTCTACGAAAACTGGCTCAAAGACTATAAAGAAATGTTCGTTTATGCGTGGACCGATAAGTGTCGCAACTTTGGTCAGCGCACCACCAACAGAGTTGAGAGCCAGCACGCAAATTTAAAAAGATACATTACGCGCGGGAGTTCATTGGAGCGAATAGCAAGATGCGTCATTGATATAGTTGAAACTCAGTACGATGAAATACAAAAAAGTTTCACTGAGAGCATTGAAAAAACGATGAACCACCACAGACACCGACTGTTGGACAACCTACGTGGAAAGGTTTCCCATGAAGCACTTGATTTGCTGGCAAAAGAGCTACTGAAGAAGATGGAGGTGTTGCGTAAACTTAACGCATCATGTGGTTGCCATATGTGGCTTAGCAATGGATTGCCGTGTGCTTGTAGGCTGGAAAACTACAAATGTACAGGTAAAAAATATTAAAACTACAAACCTTTTGTTATTTTGTACGATTTAGCTATTTCTCACACCGTATTAACTTAACTGTGCAGGGCGTTTTATACAACTCTAACGAGCGTCGAAACTAAGTTCGTCGTTTTATATTTTAACGACGAACTTATTACGACGCTCGTTAGGGACCATTTGTGTCAATTTTTGAAACATCAGGGACCATTTTTGTAAAAAATTGAAACTTCAGGGACCAAAGTGTAAATATATCAAAAAAGGGACCATTTGTGTTAATTTTTGAAACTCCAAGGACCATTTAAACCCAATTTCTTTTTAAACAGAATTTTTTTTTAAACATATTTTTTTAATTATTTAGTCGAAGTCGAACCGTAACCGGCGTTTGAACGACGTTTAAACCGGCAGCCGTTTGGGGCTGCGTTTGCAGTCGTAAACCGGCGTTTAAACGGCTGCAAACACAGCCCCAAAGGGCAGCGATTTCGCAGCCATTTGCGGCTGCGTTTGCAGCCGTTTAAACGCCCGTCTACGGCTGCAAACGCCGCCGCAGACGGCAGCGAAAACGCAGCCGTTTGCGGCTGCGTTTGCAGCCGTTTAAACGCCCGTTTACGACTGCAAACGCATCCGCACACGGCAGAGAAATCGCAGCCGTTTGCGGCTGCGTTTGCAGCCTTTTAAACGCCCGTTAGGAGCCTACGCGACTTACGGTTCGACTACGACTAAATAAAAAAAAATATAATTTAACGACGATCTTAGTTTCGACGCTCGTTAGGACTGTACGGTCCTAACGAGCGTCGAAACTAAGTTCGTCGTTAAAATATATTTTTTTTTTATTATTTAGTCGAAGTCGAACCGTAAGGCGCGTAGGTCCCTAACGAGCGTCGAAACTAAGTTCGTCGTTTTATATTTTAACGACGAACTTATTACGACGCTCGTTAGGGACCATTTGTGTCAATTTTTGAAACATCAGGGACCATTTTTGTAAAAAATTGAAACTTCAGGGACCAAAGTGTAAATATATCAAAAAAGGGACCATTTGTGTTAATTTTTGAAACTCCAAAGACCATTTAAACCCAATTTCTTTTTAAACAGAATTTTTTTTTAAACATATTTTTTTTAATTATTTAGTCGAAGTCGAACCGTAACCGGCGTTTGAACGACGTTTAAACAGGCAGCCGTTTGGGGCTGCGTTTGCAGCCGTAAACCGGCGTTTAAACGGCTGCAAACACAGCCCCAAAGGGCAGCGATTTCGCAGCCGTTTGGGGCTGCGTTTGCAGCCGTTTAAACGCCCGTTTACGACTGCAAACGCAGCCGCAAACGGCAGCGAAATCGCAGCCGTTTGCGGCTGCGTTTGCAGCCGTTTAAACGCCCGTTTACGGCTGATTATTATTTACTGACTGGTTTCTATTTATGCAGGTATTTGCACAAGATGATTTCCACTTCGATCACTGCTCGAAACAAAAGCCGGGAGTGGTGTACGAGTGGTGACTTGTTCTTTTTATATTGCCTCTTATACAAGAGGCCGTGCGCTCTCGCCCACGGGTTGGCGCAGTATTTCGCCTCCGCGCATCATCGACAGGAGCGCGGAATGCTATTCGGCGGCGCCTACGTGACCAAGATAGCCCATTCGTTTGGCTATCATCCGGAGAACGACCGCGGCCGTGTAGGCCCGGCGACACAGCCAAAGCGGATGGGGATGAACACAGTAAACGGGATGCATATTACCAAAGACTTTCCATGCGGGAAGCGGTTAAAGAAACTGGACGGCTCGCCATACGAGCTTACACAACTGCCAGAAGAGTTCCCTCTGTTTTATCCCCCGCACGATCCGGAGCCGCCGGAGCCGCATGAGCCGGCCGCCGTTCTTCCGCAGCCACCACAGCCGCGTGGACCACCCGGGGCGCCCCAGTTCCCACGCCATGTTTGGCCCGGTCCTGACCCGTCACATCAGCGGCTGCTTCGAAACGTTGAAAGAAACAACTATTTGTTAGAGTGGGTGGCTGCGGCGCTGCAGCAGCAGCGACAGCATGACAGGTTACCTCCACTACCCTTCATTGCGGATGCGGACTGGGATCAGCACCAGCAGCAGCACCAGCAGCAGCAGGAGCAGGAGCAGGAGCAGCAGCAGTAGTATTTTATCATTTTGTTATGTATGGACAAACTTTGTTATGTATTTTGCTATGTATATATCAAACTTCGGTGTAAATAGTTTCACATATTTTGAAATGTTATATTTTGAAATTCAGGCAGGTTATATAAAATTCTGGCAGGTTATTTAAAGTGTTTTGTTGTATAGATAAACTTCTGGAAGTCGTACCGTAAGGCGCGTAGGTCCCTAACGAGCGTCGAAACTAAGTTCGTCGTTAAAATATAAAACGACGAACTTAGTTTCGACGCTCGTTAGGGACCTACGCGCCTTACGGTTCGACTTCGACTAAATAATAAAAAAAATATATATTTTAACGACGAACTTAGTTTCGACGCACGTTAGGACCGTACGCGCCTTACGAGAGTCGAAACTAAGTTCGTCGTTAAAATATATATATTTTTTTATTATTTAGTCGAAGTCGAACCGTAAGGCGCGTAGGTCCCTAACGAGCGTCGAAACTAAGTTCGTCGTTTTATATTTTAACGACGAACTTAGTTTCGACGCTCGTTAGGGACCTACGCGCCTTACGGTTCGACTTCGACTAAATAATAAAAAAATATATATTTTAACGACGATCTTAGTTTTGACCCTCGTAAGGCGCGTAGGTCCGTTACGTGCGTCGAAACTAAGTTCGTCGTTAAAATATATATTTTTTTGATTATTTAGTCGAAGTCGAACCGTAAGGCGCGTAGGTCCCTTACGAACGTCGAAACTAAGTTCGTCGTTAAAATATATATTTTTTTTATTATTTAGTCGAAGTCGAACCGTAAGGCGCGTAGGTCCCTAACGAGCGTCGAAACTAAGTTCGTCGTAAGTTCGTCGTTAACGACGAACTTAGTTTCGACGCTCGTTAGGGACCTACGCGCCTTACGGTTCGACTTCGACTAAATAATAAAAAAAATATATATTTTAACGACGAACTTAGTTTCGACGCACGTAAGGCGCGTACGGTCCTAACGAGCGTCGAAAATATATATAGGTCCCTGATGATTCATAGATTGGCACAAATGGTCCCTGTCAGGGACTATTTTTGTAAAAACTGAAACCGAGGGACTAATTTTGTACACCAGTTAACAAATACGCTGCGTATTGACCAATACGCAGCGTATATAAAACTGGTAAACTTTTGATACTTCAAACCCACCCAAATGACCCCATTTTTTCAGATGTTTTTATATACGCTGCGTATTGACCAATACGCAGCGTATTGGTTAGCTAGGGTATATAAGGTATTAAGTTTCATACTCTAACAGCTCTGGACAGAGGATAAACTGGTTAAGGCGTTGCGGTTCTAAACGAGAGGTCATGAGTTCGAGTCTTGCAAGGGCCGGTTCTTTAAAGAAGACCCCCTTTTTACTCATTTTTGATATGTTTACATTTTGGTCTCTGAAGTATCAGTTTTTACAAAAATAGTCCCTGATAGGGACCATTTATGTCAATATATGAAAAACCAGGGACCAAATTGTAAATATATCAAAATTAAGGGACCATTTGTGTAAAATTCAATACGTTGCGTATTGGTCAATACGCAGCATAGACACACATTGTTTTCTGTGCAATGATTGGTTATCAGGCACTGAGATATATGGGCTATCTACGCTGCGTATTGGTCAATACGCAGCGTATTAGTTTAACCCTATACGCTGCGTATTGACCAATACGCAGCGTAGATAAACCCTAATTTTGCTAGGGTTTGGTGTGCCAATAGGCACTTTAGTGTGCCAATAGGCACACTCATATATATATACATTGTATTTAATAATGTAAGCAGTGTATCATAGGCGTAGAGTACACGTACTAGAAAAATGAGAAGAAAGAGAGTCCCATAATTCTCTTCTCACATTTGACTTTCAAATTATATTATTAACTAAAACCATGTGCGAAATTAATATTGAAACCAACAAGTTGATTTTCCGCCCGCGCGTTGCGGCGGGGACCTAATGTCTGCAAAACGCGTGTCGGCAACGGCAAGCAGATACCGAAAATCAAAATATAAATAACAATGACGTGGTAACGATAGTCACTCTGTCCCCAAAAAAGCGATTTTAAATAAACTAATATATAATAATAGGACCCCACACGTCCTACACGATGGAAATTCAGTTGTTTTCACGGTGCTAACATGTTAAAATATGGATGAACTTGGTACCGGTAACGGCATTGAGAGTACTGATCCGGAAAATCATCGAAATTAGGTACATGCACCGAAAATGTTCAGTACGATACGATATGGTATGGTATGGTATTTGAAGTTAAAAATATGTAAATACAGGTATGGTGCTAGACCGGTGTCGAACCGAAAGTAACGATTCTGAAAACGCCAAAAGGTGGGTACCAAATTGGTACCGAAAATGATTGGTATAGTAAATTTGGTACCTATACGATACCGGTTTGATTACAGGATTTGATACGATTTGCTCATCAATAATCTAAATATCCAAGTTAATTTTACATGCTACAATTCATTCATTATAGGAAAAAAGACAAAAAAGAAAACAAAATAAGTTGTTGTGTATATAAAACCTCAATCAAACGAAATACAGTTTACTTACAGTGTGTATGAAAAGTAATCTACACGGTGCAATTACTTGCGTTACTACAGGATTTGATGAGCTCGGTACCAACCGGTACCGAAAATACCGTTACCGAAAATTCCCAAAAGTGGGTACCGGTACCGATTATACCTAGTACGGTATGGTTTGGTCCCGGTCGGTACCGGTACGATACCGGTATTTGAGGGTAAAAACCGATGAATACCGGTGCCGAACCGATACCGAAAATGTCAAAAGTCGATACTGATTCAGTACCGAAAATATACCCGATTTGGTAAATTTGATACCAGTTTCGGTACCCGATACCATTTGCTCATCCCCTTGATGATGTTACTATTCATTGGATTGTGTATGACAAATAATCTATACCGGTGCAATTACTTACGTTGCTACGTTGCTACAGGATTTGATGAGCTCGTTACCAACCGGTACCGAAAATACCGTTACCGAAAATCCCCAAAAGTGTGTACCAGTACCGAATATACCTGGTACGGTACAGTTCGGTACCGGTATGGTACGGTTCGGTGCCGGTCGCTACCGGTTCGGTACCGGTACGGTGCCGGTATTTGAGGGTAAAAACCGCTGAATACTGGTGCCGAAGCGATACCGTAAATGTCAAAAGTTGATACCGATTCGGTACCGAAAATATACCCGGTTTTGATAAATTTGATACCTTATTGCCCTGGTTTTTTGTTTGATTTTCATTTTTAATTCAATATAAAGTTTACTGTTCAATACGTTTCATTTTTAATATAAGGGTAATGTGTCTATTTGTCTGAATAAGTAAACGGGACGATGAATAACAGATAACTGAAATCCTAAAACTTTGAAAAATCTATGGAGATAAACAACAAAAAAAGGAAACCAACTCAATGGGTTTTCATAGAACCTATCTGTACATCTCTAATACGGATTCATACACAACTTTATATTCTTAAGTGAATCGTCATATTACTACTACTTCAAAAACGAGCATTAATTACCAACAACATATTACCCACGGACGAGATATGTCGGTCATTAAGTCGTGACCGATGGATCCAAAAAAACAAAAAAAAGTGAAACATAAAAACACCCATCAAAAGGGTCGGCCCTGAGAATTCGTATACCTTGTTCGAGCTTGAAAAACATGCCCTTAGGCCTTAATGAAATGAGGTATTAGGCTCACTAAAGGTCTAAACCTAATGTCAACGGACTAATAACTAATCTAAACCATAAGAATAGTTTTGTAAGTGGGCCTATATTGGTGTTTGTATAGGTATACCCTATTAATTTTTTTACATAATCCTTTTTTTTAACTAACGTGCATTTCAAAATATCTGGCCCTTGCTGGTGGTCCTCTCCACCCACACTAGGGCCGCCCCTACCCATCAATTATGCCTAGGTAATAAATGATTGATAGCATAACGTATGTTGTTGAGACCGTCACCAATGGATTACCAAGGTACAACCATGTGTAAATCTATATTTGGTTGTGTAAATCTATATTTGGTTGTTGTCTATGGGAACTATTTTCAACAGACTATCCCTTGGTACTATGTCAGAGATCCCAAAGATAAAATTTTGAATATGATTTTATCTAAGGCTTATCAGTTGTTTCTCAATGAAATCAAGTTGCTACCGAAATTTCATCACTAATCCATTGGCAAGGCCCTTTTTGTTTGGTAACTCATATCAAGTCATTTTAATGTTAAAGACATGTATATGATGGTTATGAAACTAATAGGCCTTGTCATGTGTTAGTGAGTCGGTTTAGGATACACAAAGTCAAATTAGGTAATAATGAGTCATTTTGATGTTGAATACATGTTTATCGTGATTGATACAATGATAGGCCTTGTTATATATGCGTTAGTATGTAGGTTAAGATTCAACAAAGTCACAATAAATTATAGCATGTCATTTTGTTGTTAAAACACGTGTATGATGATTGTAAACTAGCGGGCCTTATTAGCTGTTGTCATGTGTTAATGAGTTGGTTTATGTTACACAAAGTCTTGTTGGGACATAACAAGACATATTTGTGTTAAAGATATATGTATGATGATTAATAGATGAATATGATTTTTTATGTGTTAATGGGTTGGTTTAGGTCACATAAAGTTACATTAGGTCACGATAAGTCATTTCGATGCTAAATACATGTGTATGGTAATTTGTACATATATGAGTCTTGTCATGTATTAGTGAGTTGGGTATACAAACTCACATTAGGTCATAATAATTCATTTTGGTATTAAAGAAATGTAAATGATTACTAGGTCACTAATACGTCATGTCATGTATTAGTAAGTTCGTTTAGATTGCACAAATTCCTATTTGGCGACAACAGGTCATTTCCATGTTAATGTACATTTCTAGGTCTTACAAAACAAGTACTTAATGTGTTTTCCATGTGTTATAAATTACATTTCCAAATAAATAAACTCACCTTGTGTACTAAATTACATTTCCCAGATCCTACTATTGTGTCTTATCAGTGCACCATGGTTCTCATATTTCCTACACTGTGATTATATTCAAAGCTTTGTTTCACAACATAGCTTTGTTGACAAATCAACGTTTCAAAGCTAGGAAAGTTGTGCCAATGATGTACCCATCTTCCAAATACATGAGGAACAGGGAAACGCCCATTCGAGCACCAATTGCCCACTCTTCACATATATAGTCCATAAGTATAATCGGCCATGTGCTATGAGTCGAGGGTCCGTTACCGTTAAACGGATTAAAACCGTTAGCTGCAAGCCCCATGCGAACATTTCGTGGCTCCATCGCGAAGTTTGGGTACTTCCTATCAAAGTCTTGCCGTGAAGATCCATCAACTGGATGCCGCATGGTCCCATCTTCTGAACGTTCGGTACTATGCCATATCATATCTTTTGGCGTGTGCCTTGAACAATACAAACGCCGAAGTCTAGGCGTCAAAGGAAAGTATCGTAACACCTTGCGAGCTACCTTCGCCCCTTTTGTCACTTTATCGACCCATCGACTCTCATTACAAACGGGACAATTTTGCAACGACTGGTGTTCTTTCCCTAAGAGAGCACAATCATTTACGCACGCGCCTATCATCTCATAATCCAAACCAATCTTCTTAAATTTCTTCTTAACTACATAATGCGTAGGGGGAATCTTGTTGCCTTTTGGCATTGAATCTTGTTGCCAATTGTGCATCTCCTTTAGATTCATAAACTTTACTAAAAAATCAAGGGAAGAAAACTTCGTACAACCAGGATATAATTCTGTTTCAACTTCCTTTAGCATGGCTTCAAAATCGTCATCAACACCGTTAGATTCTCCACCCGACAACTCTTGGTTACGGTCTATATCTTCTTCCATACGCTCCCCCCTAATGTCTTCAATAACGTTTTCCATACCCTCTGGTGGCACAACATTATCTACTTCTACAACTGCAGGCCCAAATTTTTCGCCGTGATAGTCCCACTTTATGTAATCTTTCCAAAAAACCATACGCCCCAAATGGAGTTTCATTTTTGTGATGGTTGTTAAGCCAGAACATTTACATTTGGAACACGAACATCTAACTTCATTATAGTCGGGGATCACTCTTTCACACATCACGATAAAAGACTTGAGTCCTTGCTGGTAGTGAGTTGATTGAAGTGGAGAATCAATCCAGCTTTTACCGATAGGCATTATGCAACTGAAAGATAATTTAATTTAGGGTTTGCAAGACAATGGTAGGCTGCTAAACCCACTTTTTGAACACTTTATCTCATATATGGATATGTATTACATGATTGTTTGTTTAAGAAAATATCAACAGTATTTCCTCTTAGTTCCCAAGTATATATGTAAGAATATATATACCCGAGGAGCAAAGAGAAAATGATAAATGAATCCTTCTTAAACAAACAATTATGTAATACACATTAATATCCTAAATGAGATAAATTATTCAAAAAGCAGTTCCAAATTAAACGGGGACAACCCGAAATTAATTTCTAAATCAATTTCGGGCGGGTTTTTCTAAGCTCATTATGTTTAAAATGAAGAATTCAATATCGGGCGTGTATTTCTATGCTCGTTATGTTCTAAATGATGGTTTAAATTTGGTTATGTTTTATATGATGATTTCAATTTTGATCGGATATTTTCTAAACTCGTTATGTTTTACATAATGATTTCAATTCCGAGCTGGTATTTTCTATATTTGTTATGTTGTACATGATAATATCAATTTCGACCAGGTATATTTTCTATGTTCGTTATGTTGTAACTGATGATTTCAATTTCGAGCGGGTATTTTTTTAAACTAGTATAATAACTTTTAACCAATGGGATATCAAATACACAATATATCAATATATATAATTTTGAAACTTAAACATACACATAGACTTACATATACACATACATACTAATATACACACAATATCACAAAATACACATGTTTTATTGTCACACCCCGATATTTTCACGTATTACCGGTGGGCCCGGTGGGGAGTATCGTGACGTAGTTGATATCATCATGGTCAAACATACACAGAATAGCACAGCGGAAGTCTTGGAATATAAAATATTATTACAAACCCAAATGTCTGAAAATAACAAAGTATTTCTTATTGACGGGTCTGTAATATCAAATCCACAGGTGGATCTTCACAGAATGTATAAAATGAAGTTTAGCAGACTTTAAGGCATCTTTAAGGATTTGTAAGATCCTCTATTTCGACACCGAGCAACTCCCAGCCTATTACGAGTAGTACCTGCCACTTAGTCTTTTGAAAATACGTCAGTTTTCACTGGTAAATACAATTAACTGACTCATTTGAAAAGAGTTTATGGAAATTGATTTAAGTGCACAAGGCACAAACCATTTATAACTTGGGACAATCTTTAATAAAATCTTGTATACAGATTTACATGTTTGTCATACATATGGGGCCGGTTTGGAAGCCGGTCATGATTAACTGACTCATCACTTATAAAAACCCACATAGGATTATCCCCAACGTGTGGGTTATATTAGCATTTGCATCTGTCAGGTGTATGCCTACACCCCGTGCATAGGTCGTGGTCATTTCCAAATGAAATGAGCCGAGGATATCCAGGACACGGTCGTATTAACCCCCAATGTTTATGTTATCAAACAAAACAGATTAAACGGGTTATGCAAATTTATTAATCACAATCCGATTAAATGATTTCATACATGAGCAAGCGGTATTATTATAATACCGTATCCCAAGCCCGTATAACGGAAAATAAGTTAAAAGTATTTACCTGAGCTAATACTTGATTCACAGCAAAATAACTCAGTCGTATCCAATCTATCTAAATGCAGGTAGCTTTTACCGGGTGGCTCTAGTCTGGAGTGATGGTAATATATAACCAAATTTAGAATGCTATAGTCTTATTTAAGTCGTAGACTTAGACCGGCTTGCTCAAAGTATCTAAAGCGGTACGATACGCTAGATTAAGCGTTGACCGGAATAGAATGTGATTTAGACCCGACAAGGTTGGATACTTGTATAATATAGGTAAACTAAACACATTCTGGATTTTGAAGTAAAAATGATAAGGTTAAACCCGTTTCGGCAAACTTACATAAACTAGTTACGTAAGTCTAATCGTACGCGCATAAGCGATAACGAGTAACCAGATGAGTCATGAGCAAGTTTCATATGCCAATATACTTTAAACAAGTTATAATATCTGTGGGATATCAACTTGTATGCCCGTTTAGGTTTTAAAATCAAACTACGCCCCGTAAGGGCGTTTTGGTCATTTTATGACGTATAAAAGGAATTTGGGTACAATCTGATGTTATGACCATATACCTTCTGTGAAAATACTTTATTTATAATATAATATCAGTGTGATATCAAACATATGTGTGTTTTTGATGTGTTCTGAAAGGTTAAATAAAAACAACTAAAAAAAATAAACTTTTAGACATGCTTTGGCCTAATAGGTATCGGTACTCTCATTGGGATTGTCCCCAGGTAGGCAACGGGTCCTTAATTGGATTTATGCGAATGCCAGGCCTAGACAGGAGTTCCCAACTTAACGGCACTTAACCCTTCCAGTTACTACATGTCCGACACTAAAAACACATTTTTATAAATAATGTACAAAAAGACAAACTTTAAAGATAACCTTTAAACTAGACACTCTAAGTTTTAAATTTATAAACTTAGACTCGATCTAAACCTAAACCACACAACCGGCAGTGTACCGATCAGTGTAGTATAGATGATGCAAGTCCGAGTATCATCGAACCCAAAGGACTCTGTTGAATTACGTTAATTAATTTATATATACTAAAATTTGACACCACAATAAACATTTATATATTTTTGTATTTTTGATTTAAAGGGGGGTTTTACTTGAAAAGTAAATTAACTAAAAACTAATTAATAAAAATGAACTAAAAACAATTTAAGACAAATGTTTAATTCTATGATAATAAAGGACTATCTAGGTTGGAATCCCACTTGTTAATAACATGCTTTCTACAGGGTAATTGTGTGATATGAAACCGGGATCTTTAGATATTAAACCTTTAAAGACGACTTCTTTACAGTTATCTATAACTTGAAAGGTTTATTTTTATTACCGATTTACTAGACTTCTTTACAGTTATCTAGTGTTCTAGAAAAGTTGCTTGGAAAGACTGACTTCCTCTCGGTTATAAGTCTAAAGCAATTTAAGAAAAGTTGATTTGGTTTAATAGACAAATTAGTGACAATTTAGTTAAAACTGGTTTCTTACAAAACACAAACTAAACTCGATCTATTAATATTTTTTTTATACCTTACAGTGTTAAAAATAGTAGAACATTAAAACCGGATTAATTCTTGATCACTAGTTCTATGGTTTATTTTACAATCCACCATAAGATTACCCAAACCGCAAAGTCTTGAATATCAACATAATTCTTTTTATGAAAACAAATTCACCGGAATTTATGTGAAACAAATGATCAAAGTATAAACCAAGTTAAAACATGCATAAACACCAAAACATATAACTTAAATTATTTACTTAACAAGAACAAACCATAATCACACAACACCCGGTAAAAATTACATATTAACAAGCATTCATCACAACCTAGACAGTTTCAAAGTTTAACTAGACATAATATTAAACAATACAACTTAACAAATACTGAAAACATAATACAAGACAAGATAAAAACTGAAAACTAAGAATAACAAACCCGGATCGCCTAGGACTCGAACCGAAAGCTTCCGCGACTCCCGAGAAGCTCCACGGCGCTCCAAGATCTTCTTAGACTACATTTGACCCGAATTTCTCGGTCTTGGGAAGTGTTTTCCGAAGTATTTCAGGTGTATCAAGGTATATTCTCGAGCAAGGATTGAAGGGCCTTTTATAGTTGAGTTTTTAGCATCTGATCATCCCTTGCGCATCGTAGCAATATGTTGGCTACGATGCGCAAGCCCACCTTTGATTAAAATAATCCGCCGACAACTTCTCCTGCGCATCGTAGCAAATGGGTGTCTACGCATCGTAAGCCCACCTCGTAACGACTCCTCACAACTGCTCCATTGGGCGGCTGCCGACACATACCTGCGCATCGTAGAAATGGGAGTGCTACGATGCGTAGGGCCACTTCTTCTAGAATTCTTTTATAATGCCTACGCATCGTAGCCCTATCATTGCTGCGATGCGTAGGGCTTGCTCTAGGTCACATTTTTTATTTTCTTTGACACGTTTCCCTATGCATTGTTTCCTTTGTCGATCTTTTACTGTTTTCTCGCATAATCTGCAGATATTTCACCGATTCCTGCAAATTCACAAAATAATCGATTCAGTACCAAATACAACGGATAAACGCATACAATTTATCTGAAATATGGGGTAATTTGATACAGAATATGTGTATAATTCTGAACACATCAGTTTTATAGTTTAAAACCCAACTATGCTCCGTAGGGGTATTTTGGTAATTTCACACATAGTATTGAAGGCTAATTTGGGAATCTGAGTTTATAACATACACCTACTGTAAAAATATTTAAAATGATTCATAAAATTAGTAGGTAACAAGTCTTGGTTGGTAGTTATGGTTTAAAATCATACTATGCGCCGAAACGGCGTCTAAGTCGTTATATGACGATGTATGCGATCTTTTATGAAAACTGTTATTATGGTCAGGTTTACATGACCAAAATATGTTATTTAATAGGTCATATCAGTAGTAAAAAGGTTTCGTAAGAAAATCATGCTTTAAACCCATTTTGTGTGTTATAAGGGTATTATCGTCATTTAAGAACATAATACAAGCACTTGTGCATAAACTCAGTTTCTAATCTGAATTGATATACCAAATTATCCTAATTATGATATTAAATCAGTAGGTAATGAGTTTGGTATAAGGAACTATGCCTAAAATCGACTTATGCGCCTAAAGGGCATTTTTGTCACTTTAAAGCATAATTTACGCCATTATAAGTAAACTCAGTTTATGATCAGATTTGTAACATTTAAATAAGTTAAACATGTTAACATACCAGTACCTAAGTTGTTTGAAAGCTTATTGGTGCCTAAAACCTTGTTTTTCCTAAAAAGGGCATAATGGTCAAAGTATAGCATATTTACGGATACTTGCATAAGACTCGAGTTACTAGTATGATCGTGTAATATAACCCCAGAGGGTTATGCGACATTATATTACGATCATAACGGAACCTAAAATCAAAAGCATACTAGTCTAATTAGGTTTATAACCAAAAGTCAATGTAGAAGTCAAACTACGCGACTTTCGGTTGCGAACCGACCCTAAACTCAGAATTGTCGGGTTGAACGTGCCTAAACATGTTCTAATAGTAATTACCAAGTTATTAGAGTGTCAAAATTTAATTTATAACCCCTGCATCATTAGTTTTAATTATTATTCATAATTCTGCCAAGTTTGACTTTTTAACTAAATGGTTTGACCCGATAATTAACTAAGCAAACGAAGGAATTAGGAGGTGCCCTTTTAAGGGTTAATCACCTACCTAAATGTGGTCACATAACCACATTCATTTCGAACAGTGGCTGGACCATTTGAGTTTAAACCGAAAGTCAAAGTCAAGTTACGATAACTTGACTTTTCGGTTTTTAAACCAAAAACTGAACTAAGGAAGGGGGCTAGGACACTTACAAAAGGTCCTAGCTATCTTTTCTACAAACTTGAGTCTCCTTTTAGATCAGGAAGCTCCAGAATGAGAGGAGAAGGAATTGAATTGAGCAAATGAAAGTGTTGATGAACACTTCTATTTATAGTGTTTGAGAATGAATTAGATCAAGACAAGTGTTTGAAGGGTTTACAAGATCATTACAGGTGTTGGGACAGCTGTTACAAATTTCTTGAAGCCCAAGGATTTGGTTTTAATTGGTTAAGAATGGATTAGAGTGGAGATCAAGCAAAAATTCGTATCTGGAACCTGCATACGGACCGTAAGGGGTCCTGTATACGGTCCGTTAGCTACGGGTCAGCAAGACACAACTTTCAACCGTTGACATGTTTGGCCCCTGAACCCTCAAACTTTCACGTAACGATGTTTTTAGCACACAAGGCCATGTAATTTCATCATTAGGCACATCCAAGAGTATAACCAAGTATCATAAACTTCTCGGTTCATTAAAAGGGTCAGTCAAAGGTATAGTTTGACATATTGACGCTTTTAACCCTCTAATTCACAAACTTGTGCGTTTATCGCGAAATGGTATAAAAGCCTTTCAAGGTCAATAAAAAGTATTCCCAAGAGTATAATGGGGAATTACGAAAACCCAGTTCACACCAGTTTGCTTAAATGGTCGCTTAAGGTGTAGTTTTAAATATTGACGCTTTTGGTCCCCTCAACGCGCAACATGCGCGTATCATCATTTAATAGCATCAAAGCCCTATGTAGTCCATATTAAGGATTCTCAAGAGTATGATTGCACATCATAATGCTTCGGGTTTGTTAAAAGGTCATTCAGAGGTATAATTAAACATGTTGACGCTTTTAACCCCTCTAACATACAAACTTGCGCGCAACTTCACTTATTGGCATAAAAGCCTTGAATGGCTAATATTAGTCATTCCTGAGAATATAATCAAACATTATAAAGCTCCCGGTTTGTTAAAAGGTCACCCAGAGGTAAGAATTAACATGTTGACACTTTTAACCCTTCGTTGCGCAACTTTCAAATAATTACGCAAACGGCTCCTCTTGTCAAACAGTTGGCTCACTTGAGGATACGGACACCGTATAAGATCAGTATGTTGACACTTTCAGTCCTTCTATATTCATAGTTTTCGTTTTTGGTGAAATTAGTCCCTCACAGTTAACGTTTGACTTTATTAGGGTTCATTACACGTGTCAACACATCATTGGACACGATTTTACGAGGTGTTACATCCTCACCCCCTTAAAAGAAATCTCGGCCCCGAGATTTGCTCAAAAAAGATGGGAGTACTTTCAGTCGTATAATGGACTTAACTTCCATAGTATATTAGGGACCCTTTTACGGGCATCCCAATTGACCTATTTAATAGGTACATGCTTCTTTTTGGAGTATCTTAACCTGTTGATCCTTGATCAATATAGGTCTTTTAATAAACCTCAGGCTTTCATCAATCTATTCGTCTTTACGAGACATTGGTAGCGATTTACCAGCTAGGCATTTCTTTAAGTTACAGATGTGAAACACATTGTGAATTCCACTAAGCTCCTTAGGCAATTTAGCTTATAAGCTATACTGCCGACACATTCGATGATCTCGAATGGTCCTAAATATCCGGGCTTAACTTGCCCTTTATACTGAAACGTATCGTACTTTTCCATGTTGGTATTTCCAATCGAGTCCTGTTCCCTACTTGGAACTTTAAGAGATCTGCGTCTCTCTGTCACATTGCTCTTCTGCCGATTACCGGTAGCTTTCATACGGTTACGGATTCACATTATCTTATCTGTCATCCTTAAAAATTTTGGATTCTGATAATTGAGTTTTCCAAAATCCTGCCGAACAAACGGGCATTGACACTTTTTCCCATACAAGGTCTCTAATGGAGCAGCCTTGATGCTTATATAATGCTATTGGTTATAGGAGAATTTAATTAGGGTGTGATAGTCATTCCAACAACTACCTGAATCAATCTTAAGGAAATAACTACCCTCATGGTTAGTCGAACAAATCGACGATCCTGGGCAGCTAATAACAATTTTTAATCGTTTCCTAGTTAGGTTGCAATAACCAATGCACAAGCGTATTGCATCATGCTTTCCTTTATCAACAATAATAGTCGGAGTTCCTAAGACAATGAGCTAGGCTGTACAAGCCTTTCTTCATAAACTCATCTGGTTAGCCCTCAGTTCTTCCATTTCCGTTGATGCTAACCGATATGGAGCTTCTGTAACAAATACAACTCCTAATAGGATGTCAATCCTACTTCACTTTGCCCCTCAGGGGTAAAACATGGTAGTTCTACTGAGAAGAAATCAAGCTATCCAAATATGATGGAGGTAGCTCAATCTTTGAGCTTGGTCCACTTACCGTCGCTTGTGCCATGCAAATGACACATCGGTTTTACGAGTGGACGGATGCCTTAAGTAGAGACGCCTACTTAGGTATTTCTATTATGGATATCTTCTTTGAATACCACTAGCTGACTTTAGTACAATATGACCATTGGTACATCTTAGTGGTTCCATGCATTAAACCTCTATACTGATCAGGCATGGAAGAAATCTATGGGACACCCTAGGATACGCCAATCCTCATATGGCGATTTTACCAATCATAGTTGGCACTCGCAGTTGATAAAATCAATGAGAAAATAATTAAAATAACATATATTGTCGTACTCTTTTCAAAGAAAGAGTATTCTTAGATTTTACAGAAGGATCATTGCTGAGAAAGAGAAGAAACGGTCTCTAAGGTTTCATTGGTAGGTTCTACCTTACTTAGTATCTGAAGTTCTTATGAATATTATCAAAAGTTTGCTAAGCTTATGGTCTATGAAAGACTTATTATTGCCTGTATTAGAAAACAAGACACTTAGCAGAAATTATCATTGATAAATGATAAGGAATGTACTTGATGACATCATGTACTGCCTCTTGGCATTCATCAGGTAAGTTCAGGCATTTCCTTTCTTAGTTTCTCCAGGCTTAGCTGTACCTTCCTTGCCAGCTTGAAGCGTTATCATGCTTCTTTATCTCTGGTGCTAATTACCACTACATTGTGCATTATGCTTAGATCCTGGGTTAATCGAATAGGGTACTATACCAAATAATGAATTAAAGTCAGTGACATACTGTCGACTGTCTAGATTTTTCATGGTGAGAGTTAGAAAATCTGACTCCACCATTTCCATTTCATGTCATGGACAGTAGGTTTTTCTGATATGGTCCATAAACTTGGACCATTCCATATTGTATAGGGGTACCTTCCCCATGGACGTGATTAATGTCTTCCACCAAGTAAGGGCATCGCCCTTGAACGACTGTGATACATACTTCATAGTGTCTTTCTTATCACAACCGCTGATCTCCACAACGGTTTCCATTTCGTCCAAGAATTTTATGCAATCAATGGCTCCTTTCTCGCCATTGAAGTCTCTTGGATTGCAAAAGGCAAAGTACTCGTAAGTACATCCCTTAGGGGAATGAAGCTCTTCATTATGCATTATTTCTTTTGGTTCATCCTTCACATTTGAAGTGTGAACAAAGCTCTCTTCATGAGCAATTGAATATGGTTTTGAATGGAATTTGGAGCGAGTAGCACTCGGCTCCTTGAACTTTTTCATGACCTTTTCCATGGTCTTTCCAACTGCTGCGTCAGCCACAGCTTGGAGATTAACCCCATTAATATTGAGGTTTATGCTTGTAGCATCATTAGCTTTTGTCGCATCATTAGCATGGCGACTGTTGTCTACCTCATCCGAGTTTGCCATACTCGAAGCTTGGTGCTAACCACCCAATTAAACAATTGTTAGTCATCATTCTGATGACCTGACATAGATTAGCCACGGCATCCATAAACCGTATAGGCTATTATGTTCCGAACATTCCTAATGAATGTTATTTGGAAAAATATCAATATTACTTTAGCCTAGGTTACAGAGAACCATCAATGGCATTTAAGGTTTGGACCGAGTCAATTACCTGTTTGATAGGGGATCATAATGTCACAACTGTCTTCGTCACATGGACGGTTTTGAATAGCTCGAAGGGTAGCCTTAAAGGACTTTTAATATATATATATATATATATGGCCCTGAGGCCCGTCACTAGGGACATAAAAGGATATGGCATAAAGCCTAGTCATGGAGGACATAAATAATCATATGGCGCGAAGGCCTTGTCGTAATGACATTGAGATATGGCACAAATGGCCTTGTCTCGAGGACGTTATAGGATATGGCACTAAGGCCTGTCACGAAGGACATTTATCAAATCTGGCACAAAAGGCCTGTCACAAGGGATGTTAACATTTAGTATGTTAACTTGTCACGAACGACAAAATATAGCACGGAGGCTTGTCATGGATGACTTAAAATATGACTTGTTGGTCTGCCACAAGGATGTTAATTTATAAGCCGAAATCTTATTAGATCAGGAGCTTTAAGGCTTGAACATAGTTCTTCACCTTTGGACATGGAGTCATAGACTACAACTGTCATCGTCTTGAAAGACGATTTATTTGGCACAGAGGTAAACTAATTAACATCACTAATGGATGTTTATATATAACCATCGTATCTGATGATATTAGTCATGATTACATCGATCATATTGACTATTAGGTTTGGGTATAACCCACCATTTTGAATAGGGGGTCATAAAGATCACCACTATCTTTGTCTTATCAACAATAGCGTAGAGTATAGCCCGTAGGCATTTCATCACTAGGGACGTTAATATTATGATTATCTTACTGATGATATTAGTCAGGATCGCAATGATCACATAGACTATGGAATTTGAGCATAGCTCACCCCCTTGGGCAAAGAATCACAAAAGATTACAATTGCCTTGTCTCAATTGAACAATATAATATAGCCTGTAGGCGAAACATCATTAAAGATGTTAAATTTATTCATTGTACTGATGATTTTAGTCATGATCGCATTGATCATATAGACTATTAGGCTTGAGCACAGCTCACTACCTTGAACAGGGGATCGTAAAGATCACAGTGTCTTTGTCACAAATGGGCAATATAATATGGCCCGTAGGCGAAACATCGCTAATGGATGTTTATAATAGGTTCATCATATTAGATGATATAAGTCATGATTGCATTAATCATATTGACTATTTGGCTTGAGCATAGCTCACCACCTTAGACAAGGAATCATAAAAGATTACAATGTCAGTGTCTCAAATGGACAATATATTATAGCCCTTAGGCAAAACATCACTAAAGGATGTTAAATAACATGATCATCGTATTATATGATATTATTCATGATCGTATTGATCATATAGACTATTATGTTTGGACATAGTCCAACATTTTTTTTTTTAGACAGGGAGTCGTAGACCACAACTGTCGTTGTCTTTATTAGACAACAAGTATAGCCCGTAGGCACTTCACCACTAATGTATGTTTATGGTATGATCATCACATTGATGATACTTGCCATGATCTATTTTGATCATATAGGCTTTAAGGCTTGGACGTAATCCAATACCCTGACGGCTGGTGTGGTTTCTCAAGCCACACTACCAGGAGTGTTAACATGTTCTCAGATGTTAACAAAGGTTAGTTATCTTAAGAGGGTTTTACCATCATAGCCATGTTCATAGATATATAGGCTAGGTTATACCATTAAGAAGATCTTTTGAAATTTTCAGCTGATCGATAAAGTTCGAGTAAAATTCAGAACTATCGTTGGATAAAGGACGAAATGAATACCTACATAAAATTTTCAAAACTTTCCTAAATTATTTGGAATTTACAATAGTGCCTTAATCAGGACTTTTAGTAATATACTTGTCCACAGAGGACTAAGAGGTAAAATATAAGTCCGTATAAGGACTATAAATATTATAAGTCCATATAGGGGTTATAATGAAATATCATGTCCTCAAAGGGACTATTTCGAAATAACGTATCCTCAAAGGGATTTTAATGAAATAGCATGTCCAATAAAGGACTATATTGGTACAGCGTGCACACAAAAGGGCTTTGCTGTACAGATGTCCTCACAGGGACTTAAAGTAGCTTTAGTCCGCGCAGGGACTAAAAGGAAATATAAGTCTGTAAAGGGACTATAAGATATGTCCGCATTGGGATTATTATGATATAACATGTGCATGAAGGGACTATGATGAAATAACATGTCCTTGAAAGGACGATAATGAATTATTATGTCCGCCAGGGGACTTTGATAAAATAATATGTCTACGAAAGACTTTTAATGAAATACTATGCCCATGTAAGGACTATGATGAAATATAATGTCCATGAGAGGACTATATTGAAATATCAAGTCCACGAGAGGACTATTTTAAAATAGTGTATCCACAAAAAGGGATTTTTAATAAAATCACACTTCCATGAAATGACTATATTGAAATAGTATGTCCACCGAAGGACTTTATTGGAATATAATGTCCACAAGGGACTATAGTGAAATATAATGTCCATGAAAGGACTAAATAGCAAATGCCCGTATAGGGTCTTAAGTCAAAAGGTATATCCACACAGGGACTAAATAGAAGAGATAGGTCCTTATAAGGACTTGAAGGACAAAGAATATTATGAAAGAAGGATTCTCTAACGCCTTCCTTGCTCCATTTTGACTGTTTCTCTTCTTTGTTTACCATATACGGTAGGGATACTGAAAACCTTAATAAAATAAGTATTCCAATCAGGATCCGTTATAGAAGTAGAATCCAAGGATTCTATTGTTAAAGAATGTCATAGATCACGGATTGGGTTTTAACTGATATAATCCAAGTATGGGATTCCAAACTTGGAAGTAAAAAGTAGGGATCATTAGCATCCACTGGTATTATCTTCAATACGGGAGTCTCAGGGACCTCTTTGTATGGACTCCACATTCTGATAAAAATTCAATGGGTTTGGTCTTAGGAATGAGTCCCTGAAGGTTTTCCTCCAAACTGGTCGCATGCTTATCCTAGGCGTGATACGATGCTTGGCATTCCTTGGATTCGGATGAGGAGAATCTCCATCAACGGCTTCCTTGCTTGGCGACATATTTATAATACATAAAATCGAAAACAATGTTTACTTAATAGGGATAAGAGCATTCCTATGTTAAGTCTAGACTCAAAAGGTCTAAGGAATGTGCTATTGTGTCATTTGAGATTAAACACAAAAGGCTAGTGTTTAATTCACTCAAACTTTGGCTCCGATACCAACCTGTCACACCCCGATATTTCCACGTATTACCGGTGGGCCCGGTGGGGAGTATCGTGACGTAGTTGATATCATCATGGTCAAACATACAGAGAATAGCACAGCGGAAGTCTTGGAATATAAAATATTATTACAAACCCAAATGTCTGAAAATAACAAAGTATTTATTATTGACGAGTCTGTAATATCAAATCCATAGGTGGATCTTCACAGAATGTATAAAATGAAGTTTAACAGACTTTAAGGCATCTTTAAGGATTTGCAAGATCCTCTATTTTGACACCGAGCAACTCCCAGCCTATTACGAGTAGTACCTGCCACTTAGTCTTTTGAAAATACGTCAGTTTTCACTGGTAAATACAATTAACTGACTCATTTGAAAAGGGTTTATGGAAATTGATTTAAGTGCACAAGGCACAAACCATTTATAACTTGGGACAATCTTTAATAAAAACTTGTATATAGATTTACATGTTTGTCATACATATAGGGCCGGTTTGGAAGCCGGTCATGATTAACCGACTCACCACTTATAAAAATCCACATAGGAGTTATCCCCAGCGTGTGGGTTATATTAGCATTTGTATCTGTCAGGTGTATGCCTACACCCCGTGCATAGGTCGTGGCCATTTTCAAATGAAATGAGCCGAGGATATCTAGGACACGGTCGTATTAACCCCCAATGTTTATGTTATCAAACAAAACAGATTAAAACGGGTTATGCAAATTTATTAATCACAATCCGAGTAAATGATTTCATACCCGAGCAAGCGGTATTATTATAATACCGTATCCCAAGCCCGTATAACGGAAAATAAGTTAAAAGTATTTAACTGAGCTAATACTTGATTCACAGCAAAATAACTCAGTCGTATCCAATCTATCTAAATGAAGGTAGCTTTTACCGGGTGGCTCTAGTCTGGAGTGATGGTAATATATAACCAAATTCAGAATGCTAACACTCTTATTTAAGTCGTAGACTTAGACCAGCTAGCTTAAAGTATCTAAAGCGGTACGATACGCTAGATTAAACGTTGACCAGAATAGAATGTGATTTAGACTCGAAAAGTTTGGATACTTGTATAATATGGGTAAACTAAACACATTCTGGATTTTGAAGTAAAAATGATAAGGTTAAACCCGTTTCGGCAAACTTACATAAACTAGTTACGTAAGTCTATCCGTACGCGCATAAGCGATAACGAGTAACCAGATGAGTCATGAGCAAGTTCCATATGCCAATATACTTTAAACAAGTTATAATATCAGTGGGATATCAACTTGTATGCTCGTTTAGGTTTTAAAATCAAACTACGCCCCGTAAGGGCCTTTTGGTCATTTTATGACGTATAAAAGGAATTTGGGTACAATCTGATGTTACGACCATATACCTTCTGTGAAAATACTTTATTTATGATATAATATCAGTATGATATCAAACATATGTGTGTTTTATAGTTTAAAACCCAACTATGCTCCGTAGGGGCATTTTGGTAATTTCACAGATAGTATTGAAGGCTAATTTGGGAATCTGAGTTTATAACATACACCTACTGTAAAAATATTTAAAATGATTCATAAAATCAGTATGTAACAAGTCTTGGTTGGTAGTTATTGTTTAAAATCATACTATGCGCCGAAACGGCGTCTAAGTCGTTAAATGACGATGTATGCGATCTTTTATGAAAACTGTTATTATGGTCAGGTTTACATGACCAAAATATGTTATTTAATAGGACATATCAGTAGTAAAAAGGTTTCGTAAGAAAATCATGATTTAAAACCATTTTGTGTGCTATAAGGGTATTATCGTCATTTAAGAACATAATACAAGCACTTGTGCATAAACTCAGTTTCTAATCTGAATTGATATCCCAAATTATCCTAATTATGATTTTAAATCAGTAGGTAATGAGTTTGGTATAAGGAACTATGCTTAAAACCGACTTATGCGCCTAAAGGGCATTTTGGTCACTTTAAAGCATAATTTACGCCATTATAAGCAAACTCAGTTTATGATCAGATTTTTAACATCTAAATATGTTAAACATGTTAACATATCAGTACCTAAGTTGTTTGAAAGCTTATTGGTGCCTAAAACCTTGTTTTTACTAAAAATGGCATAATGGTCAAAGTATAGTATATTTACGGATACTTGCATAAGACTCGAGTTACTAGTATGATCGTGTAATATAACCCCAGAGGGTTATGCTACATTATATTACGATCATAACGGAACCTAAAATCAGAAGCATACTAGTCTAATTCGGTTTATAACCAAAAGTCAATGTAGAAGTCAAACTACGCGACTTTCGGTTGCAAACCGACCCTAAACTCAAAAATGTCGGGTTGAACATGCCTAAACATGTTATAATAGTAATTACCAAGTTATTAGAGTGTTAAAATATAATTTATAACCCCTCCATCATTAGTTTTAATTATTATTCATAATTCTGCCAAGTTTGACTTTTTAACTAAATGGTTTGACCCGACAATTAACTAAGCAAGCGAAAGAATTAGGAGGTGCCCTTTTAAGGGTTAATCACCTACCTAAATATGGTCACATAACCACATTCATTTCGAACAGTGGCTGGACCATTTGAGTTTAAACCGAAAGTCAAAGTCAAGTTACGATAACTTGACTTTTCGGTTTTTAAACCAAAAACTGAACTAAGGAAGGGGGCTAGGACACTTACAAAAGGTCCTAGCTATCTTTTCTACAAACTTGAGTCCCCTTTCAGATCAGGAAGCTCCAGAATGAGAGGAGAAGGAATTGAAATGAACAAATGAAAGTGTTGATGAACACTTCTATTTATGGTGTTTGGGAATGAATTAGATCAAGACAAGTGTTAGAAGGGTTTACAAGATCATTACAGGTGTTGGGATAGCTCTTACAATTTTCTTGAAGCCCAAGAATTCGGTTTTAATTGGTTAAGAATGGATTAGAGTGGAGATCAAGCAAAAATTCGTATCTGGCACCTGCATACGGACCATAAGGGGTCCTGCGTACGGTCCGTAAGCTACTGGTCAGCTAGACACATCTTTCAACTGTTGACATGTTTGGCCACTGAACCCTCAAACTTTCACGTAACGATGTTTTTAGCACACAAGTCCATGTAATTTCATCATTAGGCACATCCAAGAGTATAACCAAGTATCATAAACTTCTCGGTTCGTTAAAAGGGTCAGTCAAAGGTATAGTTTGACATATTGACGCTTTTAACCCTTTAATTCGCAAACTTGTGTGTTTTATCGCGAAATGGCATAAAAGCCTTTCAAGGTCAATAAAAAGTATTCCCAAGAGTATAATGGGGCATTACGACACCCCAGTTCACACCAATTCGCTTAAATGGTCGCTTAAGGTCTAGTTTTAAATATTGACGCTTTTGGTCCCCTTAATGCGCAACTTGCGCGTATCATCATTTAATAGCATCAAAGCCCTATGTAGTCCATATTAAGGATTCTCAAGAGTTTGATTGCACATAATAATGCTTCGGGTTTGTTAAAAGGTCATTCAAAGGTATAATTATACATGTTGACGCTTTTAACCCCTCTAACATACAAACTTGCGCGCAACTTCACTTACTGGCATAAAAGCCTTGAATGGACAATATTAGGCATTCCCGAGAATATAATCAAACATTATGAAGCTCTCGGTTTGTTAAAAGGTCACTCAGAGGGACAATCTTTAATAAAAACTTATATACAGATTTACATGTTTGTTATACATATAGGGCCGGTTTGGAAGCCGGTCATGATTAACCGACTCACCACTTATAAAAACCCACATAGGAGTTATCCCCAGCGTGTGGGTTATATTAGCATTTGTATCTGTCAGGTGTATGCCTACACCCCGTGCATAGGTCGTGGCCATTTTCAAATGAAATAAGCCGAGGATATCTAGGACGCGGTCGTATTAACCCCCAATGTTTATGTTATCAAACAAAACAGATTAAAACGGGTTATGCAAATTTATTAATCACAATCCGAGTAAATGATTTCATACCCGAGCAAGCGGTATTATTATAATACCGTATCCCAAGCCCGTATAACGGAAAATAAGTTAAAAGTATTTAACTGAGCTAATACTTGATTCACAGCAAAATAACTCAGTCGTATCCAATCTATCTAAATGAAGGTAATACTTTTATTCGGCAAGTCGATTTCACACATCCCAGAGGCATTCCGGCTGTAGAGTCGCTATCCCCAACTCGGATTACATAGACCTGTGCTACTTTCATTTAGTTTCTAGCTCACTTTTTATTCTATTTTTTTTTCTTTTTTTTCCGACGAGATAATAACTAAAAACTCTAATGATCTTAGCTTATAACGGCATCCCTTATACTATTTTTGGCGGTTTCAGTTTCTCCACTCTCCCTAGATGAGAACCCACTAGTAGACCGACAATTAGGTAATTTTAAGATCAAAGGAACCTAGAACCGAATCGAGCCTACCCGCACATCCCAAACTAGACACAAGCACGATTATATTATCTCATATTATCATTATTTGAACCCGAACAAAAACCCGACTTTTCTATCATTTTCCGTTTTTATTTTGCAAACTTCTTATTTCAAAAGACATTTTCTGATTTTTTTTAATTTTTTTGGATTTTAGAAATTTTTTAATTTTTTTGTATTTTTGATTTTTATGACTCAAGACTCACTAACTAATGACACTAAACGATAGTTCCCATCCCCACACTTAAACTTTACATTGCCCTCAATGTAGGATGGAAACCGACTAAAAAAAAAACTAAAAATAAATAAGAAATAAAAAACTAAGGGCAAATCGGAAAGGACTTAGCTGGTTTAATTCGTGCAGATGTTCCAAAACTCTCGTCCAATCCAGCTCGATCGTATAGCATTTCATTCGCGATCGGCTTTGACTCTTACTGGTACACTTGATAAATGCCCGAAATTTGAACAAACAGCTCCAAACTCACCCGAATGGAGATTGAGTACGGGTGGTATATATTCGAACCTGCATCAACAAAAACAAGCAAAATACCAAAGCAATACCGACTCGAAACACAAAATGACTCAATACTACTAACTTAGACTCAATATACAAAATAAAAGACTCAAAGTACACCACCGAATTACCATCTCACCCCCTCCCGGCACTTTGCTCGCCCTCGAACAACCCAAGTGCCAAACCTAACCAAGTGTGGATGCAACGGATAACGGGTTGAAAGTTTAGTGAAAAATCACATTTTATCGCCTTAAAAATATACAACCCGTTTCCCCACACTTAAGATGGAAATAAACCCGGTAACAAACGACTCAAATACAACAACAACAACAAATGCAGGAAAACATACCTGAACGTCAACTCGAACCAGCCCGAACGGTGATGATGAAATATGGATGAATGTGAATATGGAACATGGACCAAGAGCCAAACCGATTGGGCCTGAACAGTCTGTTGTCGTGTATATTGGGCTCGCGGCCCGCATTAGATGTGTAATAAGTTGAAGCGGGCCGCTTCAACTTAAACGTCCGCCAACAATATTAGAATCCGCGCGGCCCGCATTAGATGTGTGTTTAGTGTAGGCGGGCCGCCTGAACAGCAGGTAACAACGATTCACTTGCAGCAATCAGCAGGATATGCAGAATTCACTTTTGTTTTATTCCTAAACTGCCCCTGCATGCGTTTTCGGCGTTTTTATCTTTTACCAAACCTGTTAATCTGCTCGGGTGTCGTTCTCGGCCACGTAAAGGTGATGAAACCTGCAAAACATACTCGACGACACATAAAAGACGCAAAAATACGCAAATAATGCAAAAGAACTAAAACACAAAAACACTAAGCTAAAGACTTAAAACTCTAACGCTCTCACGGCGACACCGACACGGACAACGACTCAATATACAAACTCTACAAGTGGGTCACAACTACTCACGCACTCACGGCGGATCATACAAGCGCAGTTCACCTTCTAACATCGCCCGCACCTTACGGGCTGTAGCACTATTACTCCTATTATCGCCCGCATCTCTTCCATCTCTTTCATACTCTCTCAACTCGTCATCTGGCGGTTTGAATCTAGATGTTTCATATCTAAACCTATCCCCACACTGAGCCTTGCTCAATACCTCTATCTTAGACTCTAACCTCCTCAATCTCTCTTCCAACTCCTCTACTCTGCTATCAGGTGGATCCCCACACTTGGGTTTTAACACCTTTTCTAGACGCGGCTCACTTACTACCTTTTTCTCGTCTCTCTCAGTCTTTACACTCTTCTCTACCGACACTATCGCCTCAACGCTCTCACTCGGCCCTCTCGCATTATTCACCTTGAAAACTACCGACTCATCCTCCGCTCTAAGTGTGATTGTGCCTAAGAAGACATCTATAAGCGCTTTAGCAGTGTTCAAGAACGGGCGCCCTAAAATCAACGGCACTCTATCATCGGCCTCCATATCTAGCACTACAAAATCGGCCGGAAAAACAAACTTATCCACTTTCACCAACAGATTCTCTACTATCCCCCTAGGATACTTAACTGTCTTATCGGCTAACGAGAGGGTCATACGAGTTGGCTTCAAATCACCAAGGCCTAGTTTTTCGTAAAATGAATATGGCATCAAATTAATACTAGCACCAAGGTCTGCCAACGCATGGTTTTTCACATCACCACCAAACAAGCAAGGAATCGTGAAAATGCCTGGATCAGTGAGTTTTTCAGGAAGTTTATTTAGGATCACAGCAGAACACTCTCCACTCAATAAATTACCCGAACACTCTCCTACCCTATCCTTACGCTTGAGAAAATCCTTAAGGAACTTGACGTATTTGGGCATGGATCTCAGGGCCTCTATGAACGGAAGATTCACCTTCAGCTGGGTGAACATCTCAAGAAATTTCTCGTATTCGCTAACATATAACTGCTGCCTCGCACTCGCGGTGGTGGCCGAACCTTCTTCGGCTGCTTCTCTACTTTCTTCTCAACTGGAGACTTCTCGGCGTGTGCGGTACTTGCTGGGTCTAGCCTAATGTGCACCTTGCCTGGAGCCTCCATCTCAATTACCTCATCTACCTCATCATCACTCCCTATCTCAACATTCTCTCTCACGACCTCTCCTAAACTCAATCCACTGCGAGTAGTAAATGCTTTAACAGAATGGTGGACTGGGTGAGTAGTACCTGAATACTGACCAGAAGGGGACTCTTTCAACTGCCTAGCTATATCCCCTACTGTTCTCTGAAGATCTAGAAGAGTAGACTCTTGATTTTTAAGCTGAAGTTCATGATTTTTGTTAATCTGCTCCTGATTCTTAGCTACAGTCTGATTATGCGTCATCATCTGAGCAAACATCTCCTCTAACCTACTCAAACTACCCTGTAAAGATTTATCACTACCTTGACCCTCTTGATTCGACCCTCCACTCGCAAACTGACCACTCGAACCTGAACCACTATACTGTCCACTCTGACCCGAACCACTACTCATGTAAAGACCCGGCCCCCTATTTTGATACTGACCAGATGAGAAACCAGGGGGATTTCCAGAAGAACGATAACTACCACCACCCTGCCAACCGGGGTTAAAATTATTATTACTACTAAACTGACCCCTAGACTGGCCTGATATGTACTCTACCTGCTCTAACGTAAGTGTGGGACAATCAAGTGTGTCGTGACCTCCCCTACAAAGCTCACACCTATCAACTTTCTTCTTTATCTCATCTATCTCTCGCCTCATCTCCTCCCTCATGTCTTGCTTTGCTCTCTCGACTACAGCAGCTACCGATGGATCCAAGCTAACTTGATTTACCCCTCGACCGGCCGAAGTGGTACGAACAGGAATGGAAGTCCTGCTGGTAGAGCTGTAGTCCATATCAGAATGTGCAAAACTCTCAAACAAATCATTGCACTCAACCACCGTCTTCTTTCCCATAAGCTGCCCTCCTGCTGAAGTATCGAAACGCACTCTAATCTCAGGAGTCAGTCCATTGTAGAACTTTTCCACTAACGCCCAGTCGGACAACCCATGCTGTGAACAACGAGAGAGAAGCGTCTGGAAACGCTCCCAAGCTAAGTGATATGGTTCATCAGGCTCCATACGGAAGGAGTGAATCTGATCACGAAGGCGAGACGCCTCGGCTGGTGGGAAGTATTTGGCTAAGAAAGCGTCGCGAAGACCAGCCCAAGTAGTGAAAGTGCCTGCGGGCTGAGAATCGAACCAGACAGCTGCGCGTCCAGCGAGAGAAAATGGGAAGACCTGTAAGTACCTGGCATCTAGATTGACACCCTCTATGGAGTAGGTGCCACAAAGACGAGTGATGCGATTGATGTGGGCGGGTGCATCCTCGTCGTCTCGACCATGGAACTGGCAAGAATTGGTAATGGCGGTCATGATGTAGGAAGGAATCTGCCAAGACCTATCATTTGCGATGTTCGGAAGGGTGATGGGTGAAGTAGCACCGGTGAAACCGGTGGTAGCCTGCTGGTAAACGGTGCAGTTCGCCATGGCGGGTGGAGGACTAGGTGTACGAGAACGGGAGGGTGGTGGAGAAACGTGAGGTGAAACGTGAGGTGATGGCTTCGGTGTGAATTCGAAAGCGGGGGTGGACTGCGAAACTGAAGAAGACGTAGAAGACGAAACTGACGACTCGACTGTAAACAGAAGCGGTGGCGGTCCCTGCGAGCGCGTATGGGGCATCCACCAAAGACGAACAACGAAAAGACTCTAACAACGACTCGCTAACCTAGAAAAGACACTAAAGCAAATATTTTTTTGATTTTTAAAATTTTTAGACTCCTACGACTCAACGAACACAAATAGCACGTAATATGTCAAACAAGTCCAAACAAAGCAGTCAACGCAATCGCCAAGAGTCCCCGGCAACGGCGCCAAAAAACTTGATGTGCTGAAAATGGGTCAACTAAAACAACTAAAATTACCCTAAATCTGGACTCTCTAAGTTTTAAATTTATAAAACTAAGACTCTCTAAACCCTAAATCACACAACCGGCAAGTGTACCGATCGATGAAGTATAGCCTAAGGAAGTCCGAGTATCGAACCCAAGAGACTCTACTGATTACGCTAACGACTCTATCTAGACTTAGACTGACACGACTTAACTAAATGTTTATTAATTAGGGGGGGGGGGGGTTCTAAAAATCCTAAGAATGCAAATAATGAATACTAGCTAGACTAAACGAACTAGACACGAACTCGCACGAAGACTGAACTCAAGGATGGTGAAAGAACTACCTAGACAGGAATCCTGATTGCTTTTAGTTATAATTATAATTGGAAGTTGTCTGCTATGGAACCGGGATCTTGAAATTCTCACCTATCGGGAAATCTAAGGACCCCTAATCCTTCTCAAGAGCACGCTAAGATCCCCTAAAGGTTGTTATACTACCGGTTATTAGACTCCCTTACAAGACATCTAATGGGGTTTATAAAAGTATCCTACAAGGTTCACTCCCTTACGAGACCTAAACCTAGGATAGGTTTGTTTTCTCAGTTAGACTTGCTAGACAGCAGCAAATAGGTTAACTTTCTAAGAAGGACCCACCTTGCGGTTTAATCACTTAGACCTAGCAATAATCTCGCACCTTACAGCTATTGACGATTAGTAGAACACTTGATTTTATTAAATTACCAAATATTACTTCTAAAGTTAGTTACGTAATTTCACCCTAAAGGATCAAAGGTTTATTATGTGATATAGACACTCACCAAAACCTAAAACCCTAGCCTGACTCTATTCCGTGATAAAGACCGTCACCAAGATTCAAGCGAAGCAATAATCAATAATAAAATAACATCAAGCACACAAACACATCTAACTGATAGAACAAACCGTTTACAATTTATAAACAATCCATAGCGTTTAAAAATCCAAGAATAATCAATACTTATACGCAATCATTCATCCATGTCTAGGTAGTAACAGAAATTTAGCCGCTAAACATAATTAAAAACATGTTCATAATCCAAGTATAATCAGAATTCATCATTAAACAATCAAAACAAACGAAAAACGAAGAAACAAGATTGTATAACCCGTTAACTTCAATCCCGTGTGCTCCCGAATGTCCTCCGATGATTCCCAGCAATCCCGAGCCTTCAAACGCCTCTAAACAGCCTTCAAGACGTCCAAAAAGAACTCTAAATTCGTCTATGTTCGTAATGTATTCGGCTGTTGTTGATGATGATCATATATAACCACAAAACCCTAATAACCGACGCTGATTAAACTGATTTCGCGTAAACACCTTCCTCGCGGCCCGCTTGAGATATGATCATAAGTTGTCGCGGGCCGCCCGCCTTCAAATGACCAGAAACATTATTTAAGTTGATGCGGCCCGCTTCCAGATGTCTTATTTGTTCACGCGGGCCGCCTGGAAACTCCAGAACTGCTTTTTCCGCTCCGTTTCCACTCCCGAGCCTCCGGTTTCCGTTCCAGTCTTTCGCCTTTCCAGTTTATGACTCGTTTCTGCTTCTTTCAGCTGCAAAGACCTGGAAAACATAAAACATCAAAAGTATATACATTCTACCTAAAACCGACACTAAAAACGAATAACCAACTACTAAAAACTGACGCGAATACCAATGTATTTTACAATACATCACATAGAAGCCAAGGGACGCGATATTTCAAGCATCAGGCATGTTCACAGAGTGACACGTCTATTCGATCGCACCAATTGGATTAGTATAAATAGGGTTTAGATTTCTCAATTGTAATCATCACTAGTACAATCACAATTATGCAATACAACTGAAATTCTGTAAGTTCTATTGAATTCTTTCTTGTTTCATCTTGTATTTCAATAAAATCAATATCAATTGTGAAGATTGGGGCCAACAAGGTGAAGTATTTGTCTTGGAATTTGTGAAACTGAGTGTGTGCAGGCAGTAGCGGTTCTAGAATAAAGTTGAGGGGTTGTGCAGGCTAAACTTTATTTTCTTCATGAGTAGCGCTGATACATAAAACGAAGAAGAAAAAAATTGTACTAAAAATGTACTTTGCCAAGAAAGTTGAGTGATAGCACGGGCTACCCCTCTTACCATGCTAGATCCGCCCCTGTGTGCATGGCCTTTAAAAGGCAGTGAAACAAAGCCACATGTGCATGTTTTGGGCCGTAAAGGACTTATAAAGTAGATAGACAAGATTTGGTAGTTGTGGCTCTATGAAGCCATAAGGTTGCCATATATAATTGTTTCCTTACCAGAAAGATAGATATAATGTGTATGAAAAACACATCAAGATGTTTGTGGGTTTTAGGTTCACTTTTTTGGGTATTAATTTTCAGAGTTTGATTTGTGCCTGATTCTATAAATACTTATATATTGGCTTTAAATTAGTGTTTAATTTTGATATACATATTCTAGTTTGAGGTGCTATATAGAGTTGCTACCTTTTTAATACTAGTTTTAACTACTCGTAAAAAATTTATCTACATACGTTATATTTTAGAAATTAAAGTTTGAACTCTTGAAAAACATAACGTAGTAGGCAAATGATTAAAATATTAATGCAAAGTTATGCACGTATTTAAATTGTATATTAAAGTAATTAATAAGAATTGTATCACAAGCATGGACTAAAAGTTATTTAATAACAAAGAGGAGTTCGTGATTCTCTTCTTCACCTTTACCCTGTAAACAATACTTACTAGAGTTAACTGTCAAAATCGTCCCTGAGTTTTGGGCAGGTTTGCCATTTTCGTCTAAAATGACACTTTTGTATCAAATTGCCCCCAACGTTTGTAACTTTTTGCCATTTTCATTCAAACCACTAACTTAGTTTATTTTTTCTGGAGTTAATTGCCAAAATCATCCCTGAGCTTTGGGCAGGTTTGTCATTTTCGTCCAAAATGACACATTTGTACTAAATTGCCCCCAACGTTTTTAACTTTTTGTCATTTTCATTCAAACCACTAACTTAGTTTATTTTTTCTGTTAAGTTGAGGATATTTTGATGAAACTGGCAAATATAAACCACAGGGACGATTTTGGCAATTTACTCAAACTCTTTTAAATTTATTTTATTTAAATAATTTTGTTACATATACAATAAAAAATAATATACATGCAATTTTTATATGAAAAAATAATAGTTTTGTCACATAATTTTTATAAATTTTCATTCAACCACTAAGTTACTTTTTCTATTAAGGCGAATGATGTTTATAAACTAAGACAGAAATTAATTTCTAATTTTTTATATAGATTAGTTTTATAAAAATAAAATCTACTTAAACCTCTAAATTTTATAAAACTAAAATGCTGTTGACCTTATTGAAAAAGGCCAAATAAAAAAATCTTATCATATGTACCAAGTTTGTAATTCATCTTCTACTCTTTTAAATTCGTTCCTAAGGAAAAACAGAAGCCGGTGCCCCCCCCCCCCCCCGGTATCAAACAACGTATCGTTAACAAACCTAAAAATTACCCACCAAATTGTAATTATAATGCTATGAACCAAAAGTTTCTTTACTCGAGCCACTCAGAATAAGTATTAGTTAGTTACCCTCATAATCTTAATTAAATAAATATTTTATTTCTACCAACATATTTCCTAGGTGTTCAACACATTTAAAATATATGTAATGTTTTACAATTTTTTTCTATTTCTACAACTGCTAAATACTAAAAGTTGTAATCGATTGTTATGTGTTGCATATCAATGACGTTTTCTCTTTATAAAACTGATTTATATAAAGAAGCTATAAATTAATTTCTGTCTTAATTTATAAAATTTAAAACATTCTTCACCTTAACAGAAAAAATAAACTGAGTTGGTAATTTGGATGAAAATTTATAAAAATTATGTGACAAAACTATTAATTTTTTTTCTAAAAACTCCATATGTATTCTTTTTTATTATATATGTAACAAAAATAATTAAATAAAAGAAATTAAAAAGGGTTTGAGTAAATTGCCAAAATCATCCATGTGGTTTTATATTTGCGAGTTTCATCCAAATATCCTCAACTTAACAGAAAAAAAAAACTAAGTTAGTAGTTTGGATGAAAATGGCAAAAAGTTACAAACGTTGAGGGCAATTTGGTAAAAAAGTGTCATTTTGGACCAAAATTGCAAACATGCCCAAACCTTAGGGACGATTTTGGCAATTAACTCTTTTTTCTGTTAAGTTAAGGATATTTGGATGAAACTGGCAAATATAAAACCACAGGAATAATTTTGGCAATTTACTCAAACTCTTTTTAATTTCTTTTATTTAATTAATTTTGTTACATATACAATAAAAAAGAATATACACGCAATTTTTATATGAAAAAATAATAGCTTTGTCACATAATTTTTACAAATTTTCATCCTACCACTAACTAAGTTAATTTTTCTATTAAGGCGAATGATGTTTATAAACTACGACAGAAATTAATTTCTAATTTTATATATAGATCAGTTTTATAAAAATAAAATCTACTTAAACCTCTAAATTTTATAAAACTAAAATGCTGTTGACCTTATAAAAAAAGGTCAAATAAAAAAATCTTATCATATGTAACAGGTTTGTAATTCATCTTCTACTCTTTTAAATTCGCTCCTAAGGAAAAACAGAAGCCAGTGTCCCCCTCCCCCCCCCCCCCCCCTATCAAACAACGTATCGTTACCAAACCTTAAAATTACCCACCAAATTGTAATTATAATGCTATGAACCAAAAGTTTCTTTACTCAAGCCACTCAGAATAAGTATTAGTTAGTTACTCTCATAATCTTAATTAAATAAATATTTTAGTTTTACCAACATATTTCCTAGGTGCTCAACATATTTAAAAAATATGTAACGTTTTATAATTTTTTTCTATCTCTACAACTGATAAATACTAAAAGTTGTAATGGATTGTTATGTGTTGCACACCAATGACGTTTTCTCTTTATAAAACTGATTTATATAAAGAAGCTGTAAATTAATTTTTGTCTTAATTTATAAAATTTAAAACATTCTTCATCTTAACAGAAAAAATAAACTGAGTTAGTGATTTGCATGAAAATTTATAAAAATTATGTGTCAAAACTATTAATTTTTTTCCTAAAAACTCAATGTATATTCTTTTTTATTATATATGTAACAAAAAAAATTAAATAAAAGAAATTAAAAAGGGTTTGAGTAAATTGCCAAAATCGTCCCTGTGGTTTTATATTTGTCAGTTTCATCTAAATATTCTCAACTTAACAGAAAAAATAAACTAAGTTAGTGGTTTGGATGAAAATGGCAAAAAGTTACAAACGTTGGGGGCAATTTGGTATAAAAGTGTCATTTTGGACGAAAATGGCAAACGTGCCCAAACCTCAGGGATGATTTTGGCAATTAACTCTATTTACTAAAATATCTAATGAAAAAGTTCGGATGACACATGATTAAAATCCTTAAACTTGTAAAATCAATGGACATGTAGATTAATATAATAAGGATTATTGGAATCATTACCATGTCTTGTCCAAGAATAGCAAAAGATAATCCGAATAAGCATTTATAAGTGCATAAATATATGTGATCTAAATACCATTTTTACATTGCTTAAAAATGGTGTGCTTAAGGAATTTAACGATCGGCATTACCGAGTGGTCCGGTCCCTCTTCATCCGCTCCCATCCAGTGTGTCCAGACGAGCTCCAAACATAACTGATGTGGATGCTCTTAATGTTCTTTATGTTACTGTCATGGTTAAGATGGATCCAAAAAGAAAGCAGCCCATGTGGTTAAAAGGCCAGTTAATTAAGGAGTCAAGCAGCAAAGTGATGATCATTTGATTAATTAATTACTCTTTTAAGCCATTACAATCCTATTATGTTGCTCATATATTGTAGCATATTTGTAAATCTTTTCTTTCTACAAACCCTTTAACATGTAATTTGTAGTAACCTAAACCTTCAAAGAAACAGTTTGTTGGCCGGTAAACCTGTTACTTGTTCTCGTGAGTCTGAAATATTTAGATGATAGCTAGAGATTCCTGATGATGAACCAACAAAGAAAAATCTGGAACTGCAAAAATATGTTTGACTGGTAAACTTGCTGTTAGCAAGTACATGAAACTGAATCTTCAACAATCTATTAAAAAAAAATTGATCTTATCACCATTTGTCACTTAAGACTAGTCCTACAGGGGCACTTATTTTCGTAATTCAGTTTTGGTACGCAAATAATTGTTTAAATGAGAAAGTGTCAACTTTAAATTTACCTTTAGCCCTGTCAATAACCATCAAACCCTACTAGCTTAGGGGATTAGGGGTGGTTATCACTCATCACTCACTTATCACTCACAACATCCAATCAAGTTCCGCTATGTCATCAACCATTATTTTATCACTCACAAACTTTTTTTTGCGACGGTGGTCATCACTAGTGATGGAATTCCATCACTCACAACTTTTTTTAATTTTTTTTAAATTAGAAATTAACAATAAAACACTAAAATTATAAATTTCATTCAAATTAAAACATTCTAGTTCAATTAAACATACTAGAAATATTTTCGACTACAATTTAAAAAAAATAATAATAAATATGTGCAAATACAATCTTAAAAATCTGCATTTCGTATGAATAAGTTAAAATTGTTATTTTAAATTATCATATATTTATATAACTGTAAACAAACAAATAAGTTTATTCAAAAATAAACATCAGGGAAACGAAAATTGATGCCCCACATATTTTTGGATTTAAAAAGATTTAAAAAGATTTTCATTCGAGTTACAAAATGTATTTTTGTCTTTAATACACGTGTTATTCTTTTAAATATTTTAATCAGTTTCAACCGGAAGGGAGAAATGTAGGTCCCTCGGAGGTTGAGGTCAAACCTATTCCTTGTTATGCTTAACACACTAGCAAGTGCGGAATCCAAGCTAGAATGCAAACCTATTCCTTGTAGGTCCCTCGGAGGTTGAGGTCAAACCTATTCCTTGTTATGCTTAACACACTAGCAAGTGCGGAATCCAAGCTAGAATGCAAACCGAGATCGAGAGAAGGAGATGAACAAGAACACGTAAATACACGACACACGACACACAATATTCACCGATTAACACCTCTGTATTAATACGTATGAAAGGTCCAGTTACAAGCTCAATGTTTACAGATGTACTCTATAAACTCTCTCAAACTCTCGTGAGTGTGTGTGTGCTATCAACAGAATGCTCTAAGTGTTCTCTCAGTGTTCTCTACTTGAACACAACACACTACATGAGTATTTATACTCATCACAGCTCGTCTGGTCGAAGGATCAGATAGACTGATCGAAAGATCATCTATCGACCTGAAACCTATCGAAGGATCCACATATACCTCGAAGGATGATATCCTTCGAGGTCCATCTATATCCATCAAAGGTTTATCCTTCGAGCTCATCGAAGGATATAACCAATCCTTCGATTACGCATCCTTCGACCCAAACATCTTACAAACAATGTGCTAACTGTTTGGTCAAGTCAAACCAGGAGGATGGTTGACTTGGTCAAACTTACATCGAACGCACATATTAATAGACCTAAGACGTAACTCAGACTAACACAAGACATCGTTTTGTATCATGACAAAATACAGACAAAGTACAGACACAAGTGCACCAACAAACTCCCCCTTGGCTGTAACTTTGTCTCGATCTTCGTTCTTGTAGGTCCCTCGAGTCTTCAAGTCTTGACGTCTTTTCAAGTCTTCAATGTCGGAGGATCTTTAAGGTCTTCACGTCTTGAAAGCAGAAAGTGTACCAACAAACTTCCCGTTTCATGTAGGAAGTGTGTTGACAAACTCCCCCTTAACATAAGCTCCCCCTTGAGTTATGCTCGTGAAAGTCTTGATCTTTACAGCTTAAGATCCTTGTGGTGTTGATGATGGTCATCGGCAACTCGATCACCTTTGTCTTTTGAGTGCCTTCACGTCGTGTCTTCATTCCGAAGCTTGTCATCGACCATGTTCTCCTTGCCTTTAGAATCTGCACATGCAAGAAATCTAAACGCGTAATGAGAACAACTGCCTGGAATATCATAAGCAAACGACACACATGTGACCATTGTTCAATCAAACACCGTCCGACAGTTTGAAAGTTTAACAAATTTAATCCATTTTAAATTTTAACTTTCAGAAACTTTGCAAATTTCGACCGTTTATGAAGATTCAGTCGTTTCGGTTTTCAACCAGGTTTCAGGTAACGAAGACTCGAGATCCAACATCGTACGATCGAAAATAAGATAGAAATAAAATCTTTTTGGATTTTATAAAGTTTATATTAAAACACACCTAAAATCTTTTTGATATTTTGAATATTTCAAATTTAAAGACAGAAAGCAGTAAATAAATATATACAAAGATGCAGAAACTGAAAGCATTAAATAAATATTTACAGACATTCTTTTTGCGAGTTTCGAGGGTAAGAGAATCATATCAGTGTACGGTCATACCAAAACGCTCTCTTTGTTCAATTAGTTAACATTAAGATAAGCATCCTATAACAATTATCGGTATTGTTGTCCACTTAAGCTCAACTTATCAGATGTAATCATGGCGAGGGGATACGTTAATGTATAATTTATACTTACCGACCGGTGTTCATCCACATCACGACACATTCCCGTATCAAGGTATGCACGAGGGTTCATCTTACCGGTGAGTATACCGATTATCATCTGTTTGACCGTATATGATGTGAGATTCTCACTTATTTTGATTTGAAAACAAGCCCTATGTGATATAATCACTTATTGATGAGGAACTTGATTTTCGATGCATGAGGGCACAAGAGCAAGTCCGTGAACAGGTCAGTACTTTCGTACAGCAGAGAGACGAACTTGACTCCCGGAAAAATGTGATATTTATCACTTATTTTGAGGGACATGTGATTGTTGATCACTTATTGAGGTCGAATGCAGTATGTACACGTATGTATGGTATCATGGAAGATCTAGACTTGCGTCCCCGTTATTTTTCGGTAAAAGATACAACCATGATACTCAGATGATAAGCAGCATAAAGACCGAATATCTCAGAACCTCGGCAATCTCTCAAACGAAATTTCGGTACCAAGACCATATGCCAATGAATGGTTCCCACCCAGTCTTCAGTCGATTTAAGGTTTATATCACCCTGCACACTTTAAAATGATTGTGAGCCTACCGATACATCTTATATAGAGCTGCTTATCGTTTTTCATTTAAGGTTTAAAGAGGTTTAGACAGACCACTGATGTACTATCATATTCTCTTTTGCTCGCCAGGAAACTCATTTTTGTTTTTCTATTGTTTTTGTGTTTTTTTAAAATTTTTCGATGTTTTTGGATTTTTCAAATTTGGATTTACTCCCCCTAAAATCAATAAACTAAGACAAATTTAAAACACAAAGGTATTTACAAAAATGATTTTCCGATGTTGGTTAACTCATGTTTTACCTCAATGCCGTTTACCAAAATTAATTTTGAATCAGAAATGATGTATTGAATTTTGGAAAAATCAGTTGGCATGTCGGTAAGCGGTGCGGACCATGACAACATTGTCTGGCCAAAGAGTGCTGTACGAGATAATAATAATCCATAAAGCAGCTTAAATATCGACAAGTAAAAGAGAGATTAGAATTTTAAAACCGTATCCTGCAACTGCTTCGTGCATTGCCAGGAATCTGAGCGCTCTCCCAAACTGGATATCCACCCGGTGTGGATTTCAAAGTCGATTTTGTAGCTACTGAGAAATCTCTTTACAGCAACAAGATCATAAACCTTTGGGTCCGGCTGGTCTTCCGCATTGCACCAGCGAAGGTCCTTGTCTTTCTCTTTCAGAAGTAGTGTGCGGTTGTTCAATCCATGCCAAGGCATCCGCACACCCAGTTGGTTTGTTCAACAAACACATTTTCTTCAATCACACCGCGGAGAAAAATACACTGCACGTTCATCTTGTTGATTTTGAACTTCAACCGTGCTGCAGGTGCGTACTTTTCATTGGAATCTTTCCTGAGGACCCGATCAAAAACCATAACAACCAATTTTGGAACATATCTCATCTGGTCGAATTTTTTTTTTTTTTAACTTCATTCAACAGACAATTCTGTCTTCTTTCCTTTTTCTTTTCTTCTCTCCATCAAAAGCAACAACTTCTTCTGTCGCCTATCTTGTGCAAGGACGCTCCACTATCAACAATCTTACGACTATCGAAAGTTCCTCCTGGAATATCCTACACACTCACTCAGAGATTAGTTGGAGAGGGGGACCCAAGCCTTTGTGGACTTGGGTCGTCCTTGATCATCAATGAAAGTAATTTCAATCACTTGATGATTAGGAAAAAGAACCTGTGGTGCTCCCCCTGATTGAATTACCTGCTTTTGCTTCCAAACTGTTTGTCCTTTACCAGTATTTGAATTCATTGTTTTAGCATTTACTGGTTTTACAGTTTTAGGTTTTGCTTGTACAGGTTTTTCTTCTTTGACCTCTGATTTTAAGGCCTTTTCAATTACCCTTTGATTCTTTTGCTTTAACTTCTTTTCCCTTTCTTTCAAGACACGCGGGTCTTGTTTCGGGGAAACTGATCGTTTTTGGTAATCGATTTCTTGGGGAGCACTCGTTTTTTACTTCAGCTTTTGCACGTGTGGGCAATATCTTACAATATGCCCAACTGTCCCACATTCAAAACATGTTCTCCGCTCTACAAACTTCGGAGAAACCTGTTGATGACCAGACGGAGAACCAGACAATGAACTTTGTGATCTAGATGAGCTTGGACCTAAATCACATCCGTTGGTGTGTTGGGTGTAATTGTTCTGATCATTTCGTTTTAAAATTCTAACTTGTTTTACAAAATCAACGTTAGATTTATCCTGAAATGTTTCAAGTTTGTCTGAACCCGTGGATCCAACAAAGTTCATTTTCGGTTCTTGTTTCTTAACGGGAGCTCTTTTGTTTTTCACCTTTTGTTGCTAAACTTTAGGTGCTTGAACATTCTTGTTCTGAGCCTTCTTTCCCTGTACTTTACCTTTTCCGGAGTTGACTTGTTGTTTTCGCTCAATTGGTAGTTTTTGGTTTCCGTATTGTTTTCTAATTTGTTCACACGGAATTGGATCACATTGAGTGACGGTAACTTTGCCACTTTTGTTCCCCAAAAACTTATCAGTGCATCCTTCAAAAATTTGCTCAATTAAATCTTGATTTACATTTTTAATTGGAAAATCTTTGTTAGAGTAGATTTTGCTATCTCCTTTGAGCGTGTACAACAAGTTATTCTCTTCACTGCTAGATACAAGGGACTCCATTGGTTTTGACATTTCAGTCTTACTCGGTTTCACTGGTGGATCACACAGGATGTGATTCTCGATTGGAATATCTGTTGTAACCGAGTTAGACTGTTGTTTCACAATTTCTTCAGATTCATCATCCGTAGAATCAGCATCCTCAACAATGGGAGGACTCTGTTCCTTAACACACGATGAATCTGTCACATTTTCAGATTCAGATTCTGATTGACCCGAGGATGATGTACCAGTTGTGAACCCGAGGCCTGCTGCAAAGTCATCTAGACCGAGTGGCACAGTAGGTTCAAAACGGGGCATATCCTCGTCATCAGGCAATTTGGAGTAATTGTGATTCATTGGGGGAGGACATGATTTGAATCCAATACATTGTTTATCCCCCTTTTTCTTTTGAACATCAATGATGTGATCCAATACATAGCGGGAATTGGAATAGCTTTCCAGTTTCTGCTTAATTGTCTCACATTCACATCGAGCTGTTGCCAATTCTACCATTTGCTTTTCAATTGTGTCAATAAGATTATTGTTAGCATGTTGTTTTCGCAAAACAGCCTTTTGTAATTCTGAAACATCATGTCTTAATGACGCAATTGTTGCTTTAAATTCCTTTTCATTTCTGGTTAAAAACAAGTTAGCTTCGGTTGCTTTAGAAAGATCTACAATCAATTCTTGATTGTGTTTGTGTGTGATTTCAAACTGACTTTCCTTTTCAGCATATTTAACATTTAAACTATCACAATTTTCACAACTAACTACAGTGGGTTCATCGACACATACCTGGCTTGATGAACTGTCGACATTAGCCATAAAGGCTGAATGGAGAGAAGACGAAGAGTAAGCAGCTTGATCCACCAAATTAGATCTTCTTTCAGTTCCTGCTGCAGCTTCTTCCAAAGGCTCATCAATAACTGCATCGACTGACGCACTTGATGTCTCATCCACATGATCATTGCCTGAAGTGGAGGTTTCTTCATCTGAGCTTCCACTATAACCAGAACTGTCTTCATCTTCAGAAGATTCATCACCATTGGTGGAAGATTCTCCACCGCTGGCGTGCTTTAAATCCTTTACGACTTCAGCAAAACATGCTGTTCCATTTGGAGCATCATTTCCCAATTGAAGCGACCAATCACAACCTTCATCTACTTGAACCACAAGTGCCTGGTTGGCATTTGATGGCCCTGCTTGGCTTTGGTTGTTGACAGGTATCATCGTACGAACATTGTTCCTGTTCTGGTTCTGCTGGTTGCCTTGATTTCTGAAAGGATTTTGGTTTCCATGCTGAGCTGGTCTTGTGCATTCCCTTTTGAAATGACCCCGTTCACCACAGTTAAAGCACGTTACAGCTTGCTTGTCGAACCCATACTTGGTGTCTTTCTTGCTTTCCAAGTTGGTTCTCCCCGTCCTTTCCATAAACTCCTTTGCTCTTCGAATTGCACTAGCAAGAGCCCATTTGATATCCATCATTTCAAACTCTTCTCTATCCACTTGCTGATAATCTTCATTGGTTAGATTGATATTCCCAATCTGACCTGCTATCAATCCACAATAAGCACTAACCAAGGTGTTCAACATCTCCATATGCTCCTTGGCTATTTCGACACTGACTTTGGAAAAGTTGGAAGTGTCTAATCTGACTGTGTTCGGATTTGAAGTGGCTTGAAAGTTTGAAGAGCTTCCATAAAACCCTTTCTGTTGCGGTTGTTGCTGCTGAGCTCTGCTTGGGTCTAAGAAAGGCGGTGGTGTGAATTGCTGAGCTGTCGGTTGCACATACTGTTTTTGAGAAGAAGAATCTGGTCTTGAATACATCATGTATGCTGAAGGATCAAACTGATCTGTTGTGGAAGGTCCGGTGTTTGAGATGAAAGCTGTTTGAAGCTTCGCGTGTTGAGAAGCTGGTTTTTCTCCACTGATACCTCCTGCAATCCCAAAGTACATCTCTGGATTTTGAGGAGTTAGTGTTCTTTTTGCCTTAAGCTTTTCTTCTACATCCTTGTTCTCCAATTTTTGAATTAACTCATAAACGTTGATTGTGTCTAGAACACCATTTTCTTTGAGAATTTCAAGATAACTGCTCCACTTTGCTGGTAAGCTATCAGCGAATCTCTTCACCATTTCTTGTGGAGTGGCAGTGACTCTAAAAGCAAACATCTCGCTCAATAAGTGATGGAACCTTGTAGATAACTCTGCCAAAGTCTCATTCTCCATACACGTGAATCCTTCAAACTCTTTCTTCAGTAATTCTTGCTTGATCTTTCTAGATTGAGCATTTCCTTCACATCGTAACGTGAGCATATCCCACAAGCTTTTAGTAGTCGTGCAGTAAACAAACTGGTGGTAAATGTCTTTGTGAAGAGCTTGTGTGAGAATCATGAATGCCTTCTTTTCTAACTCAAACTTCTTCTTATCATCATCAGACATAGTGCTGTAAGTTTCTGGATTAGATCCTGCAACTTCCAAATCATTGTCAAATGCGGTGAAAAAGCACATCCATAGATCTTGACCTTGCCCTTGAACATAAGTTCTCAGCCTTTCTTTCCACCATCCCCAATCATTGATGTGATTCAGCTTTGGCGGTTTTGTGCTTGTACCAGTTTCACTGTCGTTCTGCATCATTGATTGAATGCTGCTGCTTTGATTTGTGACCAATGCCCATTGATTTGCAGTTATCATTGCAGCTTGAGGTGTGGCAATACCTCGCATCCATGCAGTTTTGTCGAAATCTGACGTAGATTGCGTAGCTGATGATTGCGTAGCTGATGATCGTGGGGTCAAAGTCCACGCGGTTGGATCCCACTGACCGTTTGTTCCCATTTAAAAATTAATATAATAAGTGAAAAAAGATTTTTTTTTTTTAAAATTAATTTTCACAAACTATGTCAAAATCTCGAATGATAACAACCAGCCGAAGGATCCCTGATCGAAAGACCTGAAACACACAAACTTGTTAAACTTAAACAGACAAGCATCGAAAGATCAATACATGTTCGAAGGATCAACAGTGTTCGAAAGATCACTGTTGAATTTGGAACAATGATTTCGAAAGATTCTCCAATCGAAGGATCCTTATCTTTCGAAAAAGAACTGTAGACCGAAAGATGTATGCTTCGAAAAGATTCCTTGGAACGAAGGATAAGTCACAGGCTTCGAAAGATGTTCGAAGGATGATTATCTATCGAACCTCCTTTAATCGAAAGATGATCTTTCGACTTCGAAGGATATCTTTCGATCTGCACTGACACAGTTGACAAATGTGACAGGTTAGTGAAAAAGGTGATGGGTTGGTAAATCTTTCGGCAGAAAGTATGGTTCAGACCATCATTTTTACCAAAACCAAGATTTGAAACATAAAATATAATAAACTTATCCAGAAAACCGGTCACCGGAGAAGCCGGAATTTTGGCCGGAAATTACCAAACACCTCAAAAACAAGTTTTTAAGTTACCCAACCCGTCATGCAACACACCTGGTAGTTTAGAACACGTTTTTATGACAAGAAAAGCGAGAAAAACAGTAAAAACGGCTGCTAAACCAGTGAGATTTTGTCCAAAACACTCCAAAGTCTTGTAAAAACCCGGTTTTTAACAAGGAAAAGAGCCACGGCTCTGATACCACTTGTAGGTCCCTCGGAGGTTGAGGTCAAACCTATTCCTTGTTATGCTTAACACACTAGCAAGTGCGGAATCCAAGCTAGAATGCAAACCGAGATCGAGAGAAGGAGATGAACAAGAACACGTAAATACACGACACACGACACACAATATTCACCGATTAACACCTCTGTATTAATACGTATGAAAGGTCCAGTTACAAGCTCAATGTTTACAGATGTACTCTATAAACTCTCTCAAACTCTCGTGAGTGTGTGTGTGCTATCAACAGAATGCTCTAAGTGTTCTCTCAGTGTTCTCTACTTGAACACAACACACTACATGAGTATTTATACTCATCACAGCTCGTCTGGTCGAAGGATCAGATAGACTGATCGAAAGATCATCTATCGACCTGAAACCTATCGAAGGATCCACATATACCTCGAAGGATGATATCCTTCGAGGTCCATCTATATCCATCGAAGGTTTATCCTTCGAGCTCATCGAAGGATATAACCAATCCTTCGATTACGCATCCTTCGACCCAAACATCTTACAAACAATGTGCTAACTGTTTGGTCAAGTCAAACCAGGAGGATGGTTGACTTGGTCAAACTTACATCGAACGCACATATTAACAGACCTAAGACGTAACTCAGACTAACACAAGACATCGTTTTGTATCATGACAAAATACAGACAAAGTACAGACACAAGTGCACCAACAAGAAAGAAATCAAGGAACAGATGGGTTTAAACAACTTCAACGCGTGAAAAAGTTCACGGGAATAATTTTCCACGCGTGGAAAATGATGGTGGCGGCGGTGTTTGGCATGCCATCACTCGTGAAAAAGCCCCATCACGTACCCACCCCCACCCCCCTTATTGATTGTTATTGTCACTAACCTTTTTTTTTAACGGCAAATGTTATTCATCTACTTAACACTCAACGAATTTATTCCCTTCCCCGTGGCCCAGTGGTATCCCCACTTGGGTTATGTTGGCCGGCTCCTTCTTTGGGAGGTCACCGGTTCGACTCCCACTGCGGTCTTGGGGGGGGGGGGGGGGGGGGGGGACGTCCCAATGATGGACCGTATCCTACCGAGCCATGGTGCGGTCTTGAGGGCAACCCGGTTTTACCCAGCTGTTAGCGAGTCTCTCGTGTGGGGGCAGTATGGTTTCCGGGCGGAAGTCGGCTTGCGCGGCGGCCGGGGCCCGATCGAACATCGCGTCCGAGAGCGCGGGGCTGACGGGGGAATGTCTTCGACATGAACCCGGTAACCAATAGGTCCAGTACATAGAAAGTCACCTTCCAAAAAAAAAAAAAACACTCAACGAATTTTACTACTTCAGCGACCAAGTCATCACAAAATCGTCACTATATTCAGAATGAAAAAACACTATCTTGTGTCCATAACAAAAGTTAGCGACCTATTTAATGACCACTCCATGAAGTTCTTGTCAATATGACCAAATTAATTAACAATCTTTTTCAGGTCACTAAGAGGATCTGCACCGACAAATTTTTGTCACTAAACATTTAAATATATATATATATATATATATATATATATATATATAAACTCTGTTAAAAGAGTTTTGCTCTTCACCTTTTGGCCTAAAGATGGTTTCTGATATGTGAGCCCGTTTTTACACCTCTCACAAGCATTGCTTACAAGAGGTGGAAAGCTATATGGTCAATAAACTCTATAATTATTGGACTTTGTGTCGTTCACCGTTTTCTACTATGCAGGGGCGCAGGATAAGTGGGATTGAACCGGGATTGAACATAAGTCCTTTTACCTGAGATGTTTGCACCTCTGCCCATTTGGGCCAATCCCACAATTTTTACACTTTAAATGGTTTAGTTAAACATTCATACATTTAGGGGCCCCGCCATCTTTAATAGATAGTCAATATAACACCCAAAGTTTAATTAAATAGTATTATTTAGTTTTGAAAAGAGAAATATTTCTCATATTATTTGCTATTATTTAGTTTGGGGTATAAACTTATGGAATTGTTTTGAGTTTTTGACTTCCGAAGTTGAGTTGAAATGACAATTTATGTCTCATATGGTGTTAGCAAATAGCAATGAAATCTTATGTGAAATTTCTAGAAAATCTCCTTACATTTTCAAGATAGGAAACCGACGTAGGACACGGGTTTTGAAGGAGAAAGGGAAAGTTTAGGAAGATTTTTGAAGGAGAAAGGGAAAGTTTAGGAAGATTCTAAGTACAGCTATGAAACTCGCATGGAAAACTATGAAAAGTTCCATGAAAGCTCTTAGACTAAGGGTTGTGGGTTCACGAACCACCTGTTAATGACACCACTACATCATGCCGGTCCGTTAACCGGGGTCGTTAATGGGTGTTTCATTAATGTGTTAATGATGGCTGGGGAAGAAAAAAGATTGTTTTGGCGCGCAAATAAAGGAGAATTTGAACTGTTGGACATTGGTTTGGTAAAATTTAAAATAAAAAAAAGATTTTTCTATTTGTGTAGTGTAGTTAACCCACAACACCAAGTTAACGATCAATTTAGTTAATTGCATTATGATGAGTTGACACTGATGTAGTAGCACTTTTTATTAGTTAATGGAATAGTTAGTTAACCGACAACATAGTCTAAAAATAACCACATATTTCGTGTATATAAAACAATGGGATTGTCTACGTGTTGAGGCGGTCATTTGATTTATTATCGAAAGGGAAACAATGATCGAAAACTAAAAAAACGAATACTAGTACCAATTCCAGTAATATCGATATAGGTTCGGATAATACTGATAGTGGTACCGTTGTTAATCGGTTGCAAATGACTCGGTTCATCATGGAATGGTCCGGAACATCGAGATTAACATAGAAAATGGATATCGGTGCCAATACCGATGTTGTTTGAATTGTTCGTTATTGTAAAAGACAAAAATATCAATTATATTTTAGTTGTTTACTTTTCAATAATTTTTTTATTGAAATGTAAATAAAAGTATGGAGTTAATTGCCAAAAAGTTCATTAGTCCTATTAAATAGTTTTTTAGAACTCTCTTTTACAAGCGTCTCACAGAAAAGGTTTTAAAAAGCCATTTTTGTTGTAGTGTGCACAAGGTTGGTGGCAAAAAAGTGCTTACAAAAATAAAACAAAATGTATTTAATTTATTTCATTTGAGAAAAAGATCACCACACTTTTAAACTATGTACAAAGATATAACCAAGACTTGCGAGCATCTATAGACATCTAGAGAACCCTATTGCTCAATAATGTTTTCATATCTACTAGCATGGTTGAACAAGTATAGCAATTCAAAGAATTAAAGAACTAACTAAAACCTGCTATAATACAAAAATTTACATCAAGTTCATGTTGGCCTGACACCCTTTGGACTTGCAAGAGCATCGTGCACTGGGGTTTGAACTTCTTATCTAGCTGCTGCCACCAAAGAGTTTAGGACAGCCATAGAACTCGCAAAACGAGTACAATAGCAGCAACAGCAACAACAAAACAGTTAACAGATAAGTAATCACCTTCCATAAAGAAAACCATCTCTTATTCATGAACTTAAACATCCTGGCGACCAACTTCTTCTTGTAGTAGTTATTAATCTTCACAACGGTCTTGTTATCGGAACTCCTAGTTGTTTTGTTTATCCCATTGAATAGCTCAGCGATGACATTGTTAGTTAGTTCACCTTTAATGATTCCTTTCTCCTTTAACAGTCTGGCATCTTCGGTGCTATCGATAATACCGCTTAATAGATCCATGAATTGTTAAAATGGGGGACTCGAATTCGAATAGTTCATAGCAGTTTCATAAGCAACCAAGTTTCTTAATATTACTTCTGAATTAACATCTAGGGTTATTACCGGCAGATATAAAGCAGCTTCTTCTTCTACAAACTTGATGCCCATTATACCCTCGGTTGTTGACTTAAATGTTATCCCTGCATAGTGGTAAAGGGAGTACACAGATGGTATATTAATCTCCACCGCCACAGGAACTTCATTTTTATCAAGAAGCTTTACAGCTTTTAGGCCGGAAAAGGTCAATATTTTATCCCATGGTATGTCTTGTATAACCTGGACAGGCTTCAAAATTTTTCTACCAATCCCAAATTTCATGGCTATTTTAGTAATTTCACCGATATTATCACAAGCTGAATTCATTCCCTCTTCCATGTCCTCTATTTCCTCAGAACTACTTCGGCTTTGTGAACTTTCTTCATCTTGATTCGATCTTTCGGTTTTAGGAAAACCATTTTTGACCATCAAATGGTACATGAGATCCAACAGATGCATGTGGCTTGTTTCATTGCAAGAGCATGATGAAATTGGTGACAATTGGAGGGGTGAGTTTGCTCGACAAAACCGCTCCATCATGAAATACAGCTCGGATTCATCTTCATCTATTTCAGAAGAATTGGTTTTCAAAGTTCTATAAATTTCTTTTAATACAACAAAGGGGATTTGGTTTTCTAACAACATTAGGTCCCTAGAAAGAATGGTGTCTCCTACCATCTTTTTATTTCCATTATCAACAAAATAATCTTGCAAAAGGTAAATTAAGAACAAACCATCTATTGCCATAATCCAAGATTATGTATTGTCATCTAAGTCCAAGTAGCTATGGTAGCAGCCTCGGACAACAGGGTCGAGTTCTTTGAGTTTATCGATTAATATTTCACGAAACTTAATGTTTCCTTGACCGCGGTGGCTTTGATTGAAAAAAGACTTAGCACAAGAAATCTTGAACCGTTCCATATGGTATAAGTAGTGCGGAACCAAGTGATGATATGGACCCAAAGCAATCACCTGAGGGAGATAAGCCTCAGGTTTAAAGATGGTAATGGATTTTGGAATATTAAAAACACATATAGGGTTTTTAGTGGAAATGTCAATGGAGACTTCCCTTATGAATTTCTTGCTAATTTGATCAACCCATCTTTTTTCTTTGGAGGCTGAGGAGAAAAATGTGGTTATGATCATGTTCGCACTATGGAGGCCGAAAGAAAAAAATGTCAGTGGTTAAAATGATTAATCCGTAATTGCAAGATTATGGCTCTTTAATAGTTTTTGGAATTGTAAGGTCACGTCAACATATTGGTGTAAGGTGTAACCATTCGTATTACGTCTTTGACGTATTCGTACGTATCCTGCCTAATTTTCAAAAATGCATGCATATATTTAATGTATTCTTTTGGTGTATTAAAAGTTTAAAACATGTTGGATAAAGTTCATACGTGTGATTCCAATAAAAGTTTCTGTGTTGGTCCATAAAAAAGACAAGTGTCCCAAAAAAGCAAATTTTTCTCAAGTTTAACCGCTGCTCAAATTAAACAAAATTGGATGTGCAAGTTTAACTATTAAAAAAATTATTGGGTCAACGTACATGCATTATTAACTAAGCATGATGGTAAAATATAATAGACATGCTTATCTAACAAAACTAAAATAATATTCAATCAAACACCCAAAAAACTTTATATATATATATATATATATATATATATATATATATATAGCATGAGGATCATTACAGAACACTAACTATTGCGAGAACAAAAAGAACAACTCTAAAACACTAAATTTTGGGATTTAAAGTACATATGTTTTAAATTTTAAGTTTCTTACATTCATATCTGTATTATATATACATAAAAAGACCAAAGATTTTAACCTACACATAGTCTACATACATGTTGGTAATTTAACCTACACATAACCTACATATGTGTAGGTTATACAAAAAGTGAAAATTTTTCATGTTTTGTTTTGAATTCTAGTGTAAGAAATAATAAATCTTATATTTGTAACATTTTCATTTACTTTTTAGGTTTTTAGGATAGAAAAAATGGGTGATTCATTGTGTTCTGCGTGTTCTCGCAATATTTAGTGTTCTGCATAGAACCTTCCCCTATATATATATAGGTAGAGGATCCTGTAAAAAGTGCTCAAAGTGTGAGAAATGTGAGAAGTGTATTATAACACTATATATAATACTATATAACACCATATAAACACCGTATAACAATATGTAATACCATATAATACCATATAACACTATGTAACACTATATATCATTATATAACAAATATAACACTATAGGTTGTCTGATAGCATGTCTATGATAGATGTATATTGTTATATTTGTTATATAATGATATATAGTGTTACATAGTGTTATATGGTATTATATGGTGTTACATATTGTTATACGGTGTTTATATGGTGTTATATAGTATTATATATAGTGTTATAATACACTTCTCACACTTCTCACACTTTAGGCCCTTTTTACACTATCCTTACCCTATATATATATATATGAATCAGCAAGATGATATATGCATAGCATTTTTTTATTTATTTTTGAGTTAATTGCCAAAATCGTCCCTAAGGTTTGGGCATGTTTGCCATTTTCGTCCAAAATGACAATTTTGTACAAAATTGCCCCCAACGTTTATAACTTTTTGCCATTTTCATCCAAACCACTAACTTAATTTATTTTTGATGTTAAATTGAGAATATTTGTATGAAACTGGCAAATATAAAACCACAGGGACGATTTTGGTAATTTACTCAAACTCTTTTAAATTTCTTTTATTTAATTAATTTTGTTACATATAAAATAAAAAAGAATATACATGCAATTTTTGTATGAAAAAAAATAATAGCTTTTCACATAATTTTTATAAAATTTCCTCCAACCATTAACTAAGTTAATTTTTCTCTAAAGGCGAAGGATCTTTATAAACTAAGGCAGAAATTAATTTCTAATTTTTTATATAGATCAGTTTTTTAAAAATAAAATCTACTTAAACCTCTAAATTATATAAAACTAAAATGCTGGTGACCTTATTGAAAAAGATCAAATAAAAAAAGTTTATCATATGTAACAAGTTTGTAATTCATTTTCTACTGTTTTAAATTCGTTCATAAGGAAAAACAAAAGACAGTGCCCCCCCCCCCCCCTCTATCAAACAACGTATCGTTACCAAACCTTAAAATTACCCTCCAAATTGTAATTATAATGCTACGAACCAAAAGTTTTTTACACTCAGAATAAGTATTAGTTTGTTACCCTCATAATCTTAATTAAATAAATATTTTATTTCTACCAACATATTTCCTAGGTGCTCACACATTTAAAAAATATGTAACGTTTTACATTTTTTTCTATCTCTACAACTGATAAATACTAAAAGTTGTAATGGATTGTTATGTGTTGTACACCAATGACGTTTTCTCTTTATAAAACTGATTTATATAAAGAAGCTGTAAATTAATTTCAGTCTTAATTTATAAAATTTAAAACATCCTTAACCTTAACAGAAAAAATAAAATGAGTTAGTGATTTGGATGAAAATTTATAAAAATTATGTGACGAAACTATTAATTTTTTTCTAAAAACTCCACGTATATTCTTTTTTATTATATATGTAACAAAAATAATTAAATAAAAGGTTTAAGTAAATTGCCAAAATCATCCATAAGGTTTTATATTTGCCAGTTTCATCTAAATATCCTTAACAGAAAAAAAAAAAAAAAAAACTAAGTTAGTGGTTTGGATGAAAATGGCAAAAAGTTACGAACGTTGGGGGCAATTTGGTACAAAAGTGTCATTATGGACGAAAATGGCAAACATGCCAAAACCTTAGGGACGATTTTGGCAATGAAAATGATGTTTCAAACCAAAATAATTATTAGTATGCTATCCCCTACTTATTACCTAGTGGCAGGAAGTTTAGGTTTTTCAATGAAGACTCAGGTTCAATTCTCACTTGTGTTATATGGAGTGGTTATAGGCAATGATGGATTTGAACTAGGCCTCATGTGAGGTTGTCAGTTCGATTCCCGAGCCCAATCAGGTTTTCGTCTCACCGTGTGTTACGCCAGATAGTTCTGCTTTTGTGGTGGCACAACGACTGTCCAGTGGCAGCCGACGGTATGGTTTCCCGCGGAAGGCCCAAAAACGCCAAACTTTGAAGCCAGCATGGGCCCGATTAAGAGAACATAGCATGGCCATAGTGAGGCAATAAGACGCTCTCCGATTTAGAGAGTTTGGTAACCTTATACATGAAGTTCAGTGTTAAAAAAAATTAGCATGCTAGCCACCTCCCATATATAGCTTAAGGAACTACAGATATTTAACCTCAAATTCCAATTTTGAAACTGAACGAGATCGATCGATGTAGAAGTTTTTTCGTCTTTTTTACGTTTGATATGTATTGCACTCCAGGATTAACATGTAGCTCGGTTCTATATAACACTACTACAAAATACGGCAATTGCCACCACAAATTGCTACCAAAAGTAACAGTAGCAAAATAATTTACCCTAAATTAACATCACACGCGTGCCTCATATCTCCGATTCATATCCTCATCCCCTAAAAATTAAAATAGGGCCTGTGAAGGTCGATCAAATCGTAAACCCTAAATTCATCTCCTTAAACTTCAATCAAATCGTCAATCATATGTCAACCTAAACCTATATTCATTGTTTCATCTTTTAATCTAAACCTAGATTCATCGATTCATCTCTCAGTAACTCTAGATTCATCAATTCATCCGTCAACCTAAACCCTAGATTCATCGATTAACCCGTCAATCAATCTAGGAGCAGAAATCAATCAATTCACGGTTGTGAATACGATTCCGGAGTAGAACTCCGACGACTATTTCTCAATCGATTCAAGTTTTACTATTTCTCAATCGATTCACATCCTCATATGAGCATTACATATTATTATGAATTCGTCTTCGAAGCATGTTTCAGAAGTTTCGGTTTTAAATTTGAGTTCTCTATTGAGTGCGGAGAGATTAAAGGAGAATGTGACTGTTACTCTTCGGTTTCGACCTCTCAGGTGATGAATTTGTATGAATTTTAGGTTAAAGGTGATATTGTTTCATTAGTTTGTGGTTGATTTTGATTAGCGTTGGTTACTTGTTTGTTCGTGATAGTCCAAGGGCGATACAGCAGGGGGAGGAGATTGCGTGGTACATGGAGAAAGACGCTTCAGAATGAGAATAATCTATCTGTAGCTTATGCCTATGATATGATACAATGTTCAATACTACATTATGGTGAACTCAAGCCGAATGAGATTCTTGTTCGAGCTGGCTCTATTTTGGTTAATCTACTTGATACTAGGGTGAGTTGTGATGTATTGGTTGTTTTGGTTGCAGTCGGTTCTTCGGTTTGGATGGCCTCAATTCGGATTTTGAAGCCCTAGATGTCCCCTGGTGTAAGATCTCGTCACTATTTGATGTTATGTGGTTTGATTTTATCAAATCTGTATTGATGTGATAGTTTGATTACTGTTATGCTAGAATGTTTTTGTTGATATGCCCTGTTATGATTAGGATATAGTTAGAGTAGTTTTGGTGTAGTTATTGGTTGGTTTGGTATGATTATGAGATGACTGTGCTATTAGAAATGTGATTATGTCTGTAATTAGGAGTGGTTAATTAGTTGTGAAATTAGGGCAAACCTAGACTCTGAAGGTTGATATAGTTGTTGTGTGCAGGCATAAATGAAATTAAAACAGAAATGGCAAAGCATTCTAAGGTTAGTAGTGCACCTTTTTTCATAACATTTTATTGTTAGAAAAATGGTGCTAGTTGCTTTTATTTTATACGTTCTCCACACATTCGTGCACTCCACACCTTCTAACTAATATCAATGTGTATTTTGATTTTAGGTAAATTTAGTTACACTAAAATGACTTGATGATAATGACCGACCAAGATGTATCACAAACTTGCCATCAAATATTATGTGAGCCTCCATATCATGTACACAGGGCCAACCCTGAGAATTCAGGTGCCCTGTCCGAGCCCGTAAAAACGTGCCCCTTAGGCCTTAGTGAAATAGATAATGTGAACTAATTTTTTTTGCCGCTCGTTATTATTTTTATTTTTTGAAACTAAAATGGGTATTAAGCTAATAGGTACTAGGCTTAATTTATAAATTTTGAAATTTATAGTTTTAAATGGATTGGGTAAAACTAATTAATACTTATCCACTTAATGATAGTGTTAAATAACCAAACAAATTCATCTCCGGTAATTCAACTTCTCAACTTCTTTTATAATTACCTCCATTGCATAAAAACAAATTTGATTAATTACCTCCGTTGCATAAAAACAAATTTGATAAAGTCTGTACGTTTGATATTTTAGTATTTTACCAAAGTATGTTTTCAAAAAATCGTTTGCATATTATAATAATATTTTTTGACAAACTAAAATAACAAATCCTAAAAAAAATAATATATATTAACTAAGAAACAGTCGAACACTTCATATGTTAATAAAGTAATAATTTAGTTAAATCAAATAGCCATACAAAAAGAAATGAAACATATCTATCGAAAAAATTCACTTTGTTATTTTAGGGTAATAAAAAAAAACTACTTAATTGTTTTGTCAGACTTTTAGGTGTTGGGACTTGGTGGAAATAGGTTTAAAGCACCTATAAAGAATAAAATAATAAAATAAAAGAAATATATAATTTAGTTACTTCTTCTTCCTCTTCACAAAACCTACAATTCTTACCTCCGTATGCCTGTAAAAGTTCCGATATCTTTCTTTTTCATTTTTTTTCTCAGATTTACTACTTAGCCAAAGTTAATTTTGAAGGGTCAAACAACTAAAATATTTTCGAGCTCTAATACGTATAAATAATAAATCTGGCAGATCGTGCCCCTGGAAAAAATGGGCCCTGGCCGGTGGTCCTCCCCGCCCACCCCCAGGGTACATATGCTGCAAGAAAGGTGAAAACTTTTCAAGTATGAAAAACTACAGCATATATATTAAAGTCTCCATGAATGATCCTGTCTAATATGTTTGTATAAAAGTATCCATGAATGATCCTGTCTAATATGTTTGAAGATGCAGTAATCTCTGATGTTACTTAATTTAAATGTAGAAATTGAATCATATTAAATATTTCTATATGGTCGTTATTACAATGTCAAATATTCTTTGTTTCCTTTGTCATTATTTTTTAAGACCGGTGGGTATGGGGCGTGGGTTGTGGCGTTGAAGGGGGTTTAACGCCGGCTACACCACCCCGGCTCGGTGTTGGGCTTGGCGATGCCTGCTTGGCATGGATATTCTGCCTGGCATGGGCGAGGGGGCTGGGTGACGTGGCAGACTGTGGTTGGCTGGTTCAAAGTAAAGAGTTTAAACAACAACAAAAATTCCACATGGCTGGCCACGCCCAGCAAAGTGACGCCCCACCACAACTCTAGTTTTTGAGTATTAGCTTGTGGATCCCATCCTTGGCACGTGTCGAGCAATACCCCTAACCCAAGCCCCTCCACACCCCATAGTCTAAGTTAAAGTTAACATGAAATTTCTTAATTGTAGCTATTGTAATCTTTTGTGTGTAGCTAGGTCCAGGTATACATACGGTGTCTATTTGACGTAGGTGCATTAAATTCTGTTCTTTCTCTTTTTGAGTAAGTTGACAAAGCTTTGGGTTTTTATCAGAAACCATATACAACAATTGATCGAGAGCATACACTACTAGAAAATTGCCAAGTTTGTGACAACCAAATTTGTAGCAAATTTGTCTGAAATTGGTCTTACCTACAAATTTCCTACAAAAAAATTCATAGAAAATAAACTTGTGGGTAACCGGATTAGCTACAAAAAATCGACAAAATCTCCTACAAAATTCCTACAAAATCTCTCGTCGCAAAATTTGCTACAAAATACTTACAAATCGCTCTTTTTGCAAAATTCCGACAATTCTTCCACGTTTTTGTCTTTTTTTATATTATTTTATGATATTTTATTTTTAAAATTAATAACATTATTAAAAAAAATATTCATAATTTTTTATTTTCCCGACAAAATTCCTACAAATTATAAAACGTTCTTGCGACAAAATTCCTACAAATTATAAAACTTTTCTGCGACAAAATTCCTACAAATTATAAAACTTTCTTGCGACAAAATTTCCTACAAATCATAAAACTTTCCACAAGTTTCCTGCAAATTTATAAATTTTCTCTAAACAATTTGCTGCGAATTATCTACAAAACTAACGGTTTCCAACAAATTTCCTACAAAGTTATCAACACAGTTTGCGACAAATTTCCTACAACTAAAAAATATATTTTTTAATGTAGCTACAAATTTCCTACAAACAGTTAAAAACGTTCTTGCGACAAAATTCCTACAAATTATAAAACTCTTCTGCGACAAAATTCCTACAAATTATAAAACTCTTCTGCGACAGATTTGTGACAAAGATCTGTGACAAAATTACAATTCTGAATTTTAAAAAACCATTTTTTATATAAAAATGCAGCAAAATATAAAATATTCCAAAAAAATAGCAGCAATCAAAATTATAAAACATTCCAAAACATTTGCAACAAGCAAGATTCTAAAACATTGTTCGAAAACACACAAAAAAATCCTAATTAAGAGCAAGTTTTTTGATTCAAAACTAATCCAACATTCCAATACTTAACAAAATGAGAGCTTTGTTTACTTCTTTCTTATGTTTTTCACCATTTCTTCTATATTTTTTCGCCATGCGTCTTGGTCGGCCCGCTCTTTTTCACGCTCTTGTTGAAATATTTTGAAACGGGCTTCTATGTTTTGTCGAGCCTCACGCTCTCTTTCTAGGTCCGCCTGAACTTTTTGAAGCTGAAAATTATAAAACCGTAATCATCACATATCAACCCGAAAACAACCCTACAAAAATCTAACGAACAACGTAAAAATCCCTTATAACAAAATACAAACACACATACATATTAAAAAAATGAAATATCATATTAAAATGTTGTTATTTATTTGTACTTAATTATTTTAATAAATTATTAAAAAGTATTATAAGTACGCAATTCCTTATGTTTCTTGCAATTTTACTTTTATTAAACATATGTATACATGAGTGGTCTTTAATTAATTTTTGGTGTAAAATTAAACAAGGGAGGAAGGGATTTGCCGCTTGGTAAGGTTGTGTTTGGTTCCCTTACATCATCAAAGAACGGGTGGGGACATGCTTCCAACTAAAACACATGATAATCATCAAGATCCCAGTTTATTATCTGATTGTAGGATGCTTAAAAAATGTAGTAACATCCCCCAATTAATAAATGATTGTTATTTAGAGAAATGAGAAACACGTAACAAGATTCACTTACAGCGCTACATCGCAGTCTTGGTGAATACTGGAGTAAGCGTGAGACAAGATCAACTGCTTCAGGTGGCATTCGCTTCTGAAAAATCTGCAAATAAAGAAAGTACAAAAGTAATAATTGAATCAATTTAATCCAAAACGTAATCTATATGGTAATTCAAAAGTTATATAAATGTGCATAGTAAGTTTTTAAAAGGTATACTACTGTAAACCAGCAATTAACTGGTTACTAGTACAACAAAGATGTTTTTCAAACACATTAATTTTTATTGTTAACGAACCTTATGCAAAGGATGAGCCTTGATCTGCGGAAACTTAAATTCTGTGTAATGAGGATTCATACATTTGATTTCCTCTCTTGTTGGTGTTCCCAGAATCTATATTAGAACAAAGAAAAATTAACACTGTAAAAAAGAAAACTAAAATACGAATTTAAAGCAGCAAAAATTGTAAAAGAGCATACCTTGATAATCTCTACCAGCTGATCTACACCACTTTCACCAGGAAAAAGAGGTTGTAAATGTTTATAAATCATGCCAATCAGCAAGAGCTTATTATTATTATTTTTTTTGTCATAATCAAATAATACACAAAACAGATGTAAATTTAGGGGTGCAAACGAGCCGAGCAGCTCGCGATCTGCTCGAGAAAAAGCTCGAAACGAGCCGAGCTTTATCGAGTCTGAGCCTCAGCCCGAGCTTGAGCCTAAAATAAAGCTCGTTTATTTAATGAGCCCGAGCTCAAGCCTGTCATGTGAGGCTTGTCAAGACTTGGTGCAACATTAGTTTTTATTAATACTTAACAACATTTACCCCTTCTTTTAAGTTGTCTAATAAGCGAGCCGAGCCAGCTTATTTAAACTTGTTTACAAGCCGAGCCCGAACCTAAAAATAAACTTTTTTAGTAAACGATGCCAAGCCCGATCCTCACTTATCAAGCTCGTGATCCTAAATGAGTGTATTATTTATATTACTTTTATTTAATATATTAATTAATAGATAATAAACGAGCTAAGCCAAGCATGACCGGCCCTGGGGGTGGGCAGGGAGGACTACCGGCCAGGGCCCGATATTTCGAAGGGCACATTATTTTGTGTGAGCTTTTGTGTGATGTTGTGAGGGTCTTGCCAGCTGAAACCTTGCCCCCTTCATATTAGTTCACCAAAATAATAACCCAATAGGCCATAAAGAATTGATGGGCTTCCTCATTGGCCCAAAAAACCCAACAAAACTAACCACATTAGAAGCCAAACAATCCTGCTTTTAAAATACTTTCTGAAACAACATTTAACAGCTGACACACTAAGTTGTTAGACAAGGAACGAAAAACAGTAAACCAAATAAGCTTTAGACATATGCCTTACTAAAAAGACCAAATTATTCAACGCTCGCATTAAAAGAGCATTCTTTTTCTACAACACAATTTATTAAAGCCTTCAAAAAATCATCAAAAATTACTCAAGTCTCAAAACTGAACTTATGTTAGACTTGCTAAACAACCCTAAACAGTGAATTGGCCAATACTAAACAAATATGAGCTAATTTAGCCAAAATATGAACCAAACAAAAATAAGAAATAGACTCTACGGTATGAAAGAATGGACACCAATACAAAAAATAATATACAAATCAAAGAATGAAACAAGTGAACAATAATGATATGATTCACTGACCTGCTCAGTTTCTCTATTGCTCGATGCCTAAACAAGTAGAATCACGACTGCTCTGCTCCAACGCTAGAATCGACTGACCCACCGTAAAAACCAATCTATAAGCCCAAGAAGATTTATGAATTTACGACATTAAAAATTATAAAACTAGTAACTTACACTCTTGCTTACAGGCTAATGAAAGCAACCAATTTTTCTAATATCCAAATACGTATCAAGATTGAAACCAAATACAGACAAAACTAACTTATTATTAGTGAACCAAATTTCTAAAAAAACAACATTATGATAACAGAACACTATTAATGTAAATGTACATAGACATAAGATCCATCAATTTCATAGAGGTGAACTTATCAAATATGAAATCCAACGCTATAACACTACGGCTCTTTGACGCCTTTCATCGAACAGTTGGCGTGCATCTTCAATCCTGTTCAAACTTCAAACACGTAAAAAAACAAATCTGCTAAAGCATATCATCAAGAGAACCAATAGAAAGCGAAGCATCAATGTTATTCACACAATGCATACTAAAAAAAGTTCAATTTCGACTCATAAACAAGTTGTTAAAACCAGATACAGTGATGGTTCGTCGACAGTAGCAGTGGTGGATCGGGGTGGAACGGCTATAGGGGTCAACATGTGGTGGGGTAGTGATTCATGGTGGTTAGTCGACAGTTTGTATTTCACAAAAGATAGATGCATCGATAGAGATAGAGGAAGAAGACGGTCTCACAAACTTATCGTCCAAGGTACGTGCCAAAGGAGAAAGCTTTTCAATGAAACCGATTGATGGTTATGGATGTAATCAATGGGGGTAAGGAAAATGATGAAATCGATTGGGGAGGGAAAATGATTTTGATGAATTTTGGAGTAGGAGGGAAATAGGTTACGGGGTTTAATTTGGGGGAAAATTTAGGAGGGAAGTAATTTTTGGTGGAAAAAAATTTAGAGGCATTTTTTAAATTATAAAACTACTCTTATAAATATTAGTTATATAACATGTTTTTAATATAAAAAATGTTATTAAGTATACTTACAAAACTATAATAAGTAACACTGAAACTTATTTCTTGTATTTTTACTAAAATATAGACTATAAATGTTAAATAAAGTTTGAAAAAATTTAGTATAAGTTGTGTATGCGTGTATTAGGTCTTAACGGTTATAGTGGGCTTTATTAAGTCATATTGAATACTAAATGGTTAGATCATGTTATAATAAGCCATACTCTTGTTATAGCAAGACATACTCTATCATAATGCTAGTAATAGATCATACATTTCTTGTCTTGATTGTTTGTATTATACTTTATTAGGTCGTATTGGGTCTTAGAGGATTAGGTTGGGTTGTAGCAAGCCATGTTAGATCATAGTTGGCAGTAATAGATCATAAATAGACGTATTGGGTTTTATTAGGTCGTAAGTGTTCTTAAAACGTCGAATTGGATTTAACTGTTTTAGCGGAACCGTATTATATTTGTGGGCAATAATAGATCATAAATGTGTTAATGGACCATGATGGACTTTATTATGTCGTATAGGTCTTAAAAGATTATAACCTTTTGTAGCGAGTCGTATCGTATCATAAAGGGAAGATTTAAGTAATTATACACTTCAAATAAACCGATGGAACAATCAGTCAATTTGATTTGAAGGTTCAAACATGGCTTAAATCATGAACCCCTCTGATAAAGACTAAAGTGATAATTATATATAAATCTTTTTCGTTAAGAATTTAACAAGAAACATCGATATTGAAGCTTGCAATCTTATAACTAATTAAAACCTTGAATTCTTGAAACCAATTGAACTAAATTGACAAAATGAAACATTTGAACTAAATTGACAAAATGGTCCAAACCACCGGGACAAAAATAGCATTTAACTCTTATATTTGTTAGGGGTGCAAACGAGTCAAGTTACTTGAGTTCGGATCCAAACAAAAACTCAAACGATTCAAGCTTAAACTAGTCTAAGTTTCGCTTATCGAACTCAAGCTGGCTCACGAGCCCACCGTTTATATATTTTTTAATTAATATATTAAGTATATATTTAAATAATAATAATTACTATTTGTAAAATATGACTATATATTAAACGATTCGAGCCCGAGCCTAAACCGAGACCTAGCTTCAAAAACTACCTGCAAGCCGAATTCAAGCTTTATAACCAAAGGTACACACACACATGCACAAACACATATACATATACGCATAGACATAGACACATATACATATACGCACAAACACATATGCATATACACGTAGACATAGTGATAAAACAGTGGTTAACCGGGGAGGTTAATTCACTGGTCTCGTCAAGTAGAGTTAATCCCTTCTTTCCGAGGATCGGTGGCTGGATCGTCCGCTAACCCGTCTCCTGCATAAGGAAACACATTGTGACTCATAACAAGGAGGATGGGGCGGGGGTGCTCCTTGTTACCACTCTCCGGCGTCAGAATCAGTATTTGCTTGAGAGCAAAGTGTGTGATAGTAGTAAGTGTGAGAGAGAGCAGATAAGCGATACCTCAAACCTGGTCCGGGATGGGTATATATAGCCGAAGAGTGAAGGAGGGTAATTCAGTGGTTAGACCGACGATGCGCAGCCTGTTGCAGGTGTGTCAGAAGCGTAGATCACGGAAGTGTTGGACACTTCCTGAGGTGATGCCACGTCCTGCTGCGGCTGTCAGTCTGTGTGCCAGCGTTGCAGAGATGTGGGGCGGACTGGTGACGACTGTCAGTGTCAGTTGTTGTTTTGGACACTTAAGTCAAAGTGTGAGTCCTACTTGCGTCGTCAATAGGATGCGGTGCTGGGCCGCATCGCTATATGCGGTAACCATGATTGTTACCGCATCCCTTGTCGTGACGAAGATATCCATAGGATGCGGTGTTGAGCCGCATCGCTATGTGCGGTGACTGTGGTTGTTACCGCATCCCTTGTCGTGACGAAAACAACCGTTTTCATACACAAGGTAAGTCTTCTCTTCAGGGACCAATTATGTACATTTTATGAAAGTATAGGGACTGTTTTTGCAACTTTTCGAAACTACAGGGACCATTCTTGTAAAAAAAATCCGTCTGCTCCCATCATCATTACCTACCTCCTTACATCCAACACCCTTCCATATCGCCTGCTGTGTATCCTAAACCACTAATTTCATATTTAATTGCTACTAAACCCTAATAAATCAACGAATTTCCTTTTTCAAGTATAACTGCAAAGGGAACCCTTCTAAAACCCACCACCGCCGAAATCCACAACTTCACAAAACTAGATCGGAACTCAAAGATATTGTCGGAGATGATGAGACACATGGATAGTGGTGGTTGTCGAAGACAAAGAAATATAGATATGGTGGTGGTATCGTATCGTATCCTATCGCATCGTATCATATCGTATATTATCGTATCGTATAGTATAGTGTAGTATGGTATCGTATCGTGTAATGTGGTATCGTATCGTGTCGTCTCGTATGGTATGGTATGGTATGGTATGGTATGGTATGGTATGGTATGGTATCGTATGGTATCGTATCTTATCGTGTGGTATGATATCGTATTTTATCGTATGGTATGGTATGGTATGGATGGTGTTGTATGGTATGGTATGGTATGGTATGGTATGGTATGGTATGGTATGGTATCGTATCGTATTTTTCGTATGGTATGGTGTCGTATCTTATCATATGGAATGGTATGGTATGGTATGGTATGGTATGGTATGGTATGGTATGGTATGGTATGGTATGGTATGGTATGGTATGGTATGGTATGGTATGGTATGGTATGGTATGGTATGGATGGTGTTGTATGGTATGGTGTATAGTATGGTAAGGTATGGTATGGTATGGTATGGTATCGTATCGTATCGTATCATATCTTATCGTATGGTATGGTATGGTATCGTATCATATCTTATCGTATGGTATTGTATGGTATGGTATGGTATGGTATGGTATCGTATCGTAAGTGAGTAAATGACCTTTTTATTTATTATTTGTCGTAAATGAGTAAAGCACTGCACATAGTTTGTCGGTCCTCATCAGCGTATTTTTTTGTTTTACGCCCCCGTAACTATTCCTCAGCAAGGGTCATTTGCTACAAATTATTGACAAATAAAATTAAATGATTTTTATAATTATTAATTAACAAATAAAATATTGTTTTTGTAGGAAATCTGTAGAAACTGGTGACAATTTGCTACAAATTTCCGACAAATTTAAAATTTTATTTTTTAAAAATATACGTTTTCTAAATTTGATAAATAGCAAATAAAATAACTTTCAGTTTGTAGGAAATCTGTAAGAACCGTTGTCAATTTCCTACAAATTATCGACAAATGTAAAATTTTATTTTCAAAACTATATGTTTTTTATAATCAATATGTTTTTGTAGGAAATCTGTAGCTACTGGTGTGTTAGTTCGCTACAAATTGCCGACAAATTTAACATTTTATTTCTAAAATTGATAAATTAACAAATAAAATAACTTTTTTGTAGGAAATCCGTAGCAACTTGCTACAAATTTGCTACAACTTAAGTTTTAATTTTTTAATTTATTTATTTTGCAGAAATTCAGACATTACAAATATAATAACTTTTTTTTGTAAGAAAATTGTAGAAAACGAGGTCAATTTGCTACAAATTTTTGACAAATTTAGCATTTTATTTTTAATTTTTTTTATTTAACTAAGTTAAGAAATAACAAATAATTTGACCCTTTTTTGTCAAAAAACTGTAGCAAATAAGGTCAATTTCCTACAAATAATCGACAAATGTAAAATTTTATTTTCAAAACTATATGTTTTTTTATAATCAATATGTTTTTGTAGGAAATCAGTAGCTACTGGTGTGTTAGTTTGCTAACAATTGCCGACAAATTTAACATTTTATTTCCAAAATGGATAAATTAACAAATAAAATAACATTTTGGTAGGAAATCCATAGCAACTTGCTACAAATTTGTTACAACATAAGTTTTAATTTTTTAATTTATTTATTTTGCAGAAATTCAGACATTAAAAATATAATAACTTTTTTTTTTGTAAGAAAATTGTAGAAAACGAGGCCAATTTGCTACAAATTTTCGACAAATTTAGCATTTTATTTTTAATTTTTTTTATTTAACTAAGTAAAGAAATAACAAATAATTTGACCCTTTTTTGTCGAAAAACTGTAGCAAATAAGGTCAATTTCCTACAAATAATCGACAAATGTAAAATTTTATTTTCAAAACTATATGTTTTTTATAATCAATATGTTTTTGTAGGAAATCAGTAGCTACTGGTGTGTTAGTTTGCTACAAATTGCCGACAAATTTAACATTTTATTTCTAAAATTGATAAATTAACAAATAAAATAACAGTTTTGTAGGAAATCCGTAGCAACTTGCTACAAATTTGCTACAACTTAAGTTTTAATTTTTTAATTTATTTATTTTTCAGAAATTCAGACATTAAAAATATAATAACTTTTTTTTTTGTAAGAAAATTGTAGAAAACGAGGTCAATTTGCTACAAATTTTTGACAAATTTAGCATTTTATTTTTAATTTTTTTTATTTAACTAAGTTAAGAAATAACAAATAATTTGACCCTTTTTTGTCAAAAAACTGTAGCAAATAAGGTCAATTTCCTACAAATAATCGACAAATGTAAAATTTTATTTTCAAAACTATATGTTTTTTTATAATCAATATGTTTTTGTAGGAAATCAGTAGCTACTGGTGTGTTAGTTTGCTAACAATTGCCGACAAATTTAACATTTTATTTCCAAAATTGATAAATTAACAAATAAAATAACATTTTGGTAGGAAATCCATAGCAACTTGCTACAAATTTGTTACAACTTAAGTTTTAATTTTTTAATTTATTTATTTTGCAGAAATTCAGACATTAAAAATATAATAACTTTTTTTTTTGTAAGAAAATTGTAGAAAACGAGGCCAATTTGCTACAAATTTTTGACAAATTTAGCATTTTATTTTTAATTTTTTTTATTTAACTAAGTTAAGAAATAACAAATAATTTGACCCTTTTTTGTCGAAAAACTGTAGCAAATAAGGTCAATTTCCTACAAATTATCGACAAATGTAAAATTTTATTTTCAAAACTATATGTTTTTTATAATCAATATGTTTTTGTAGGAAATCAGTAGCTACTGGTGTGTTAGTTTGCTACAAATTGCCGACAAATTTAACATTTTATTTCTAAAATTGATAAATTAACAAATAAAATAACAGTTTTGTAGGAAATCCGTAGCAACTTGCTACAAATTTGCTACAACTTAAGTTTTAATTTTTTAATTTATTTATTTTTCAGAAATTCAGACATTAAAAATATAATAACTTTTTTTTTTGTAAGAAAATTGTAGAAAACGAGGTCAATTTGCTACAAATTTTTGACAAATTTAGCATTTTATTTTTAATTTTTTTTGTATTTAACTAAGTTAAGAAATAACAAATAATTTGACCCTTTTTTGTCGAAAAACTGTAGCAAATAAGGTCAATTTCCTGCAAATTATCAACAAATGTAAAATTTTATTTTCAAAACTATATGTTTTTTATAATCAATATGTTTTTGTAGGAAATCAGTAGCTACTGGTGTGTTAGTTTGCTACAAATTGCCGACAAATTTAACATTTTATTTCTAAAATTGATAAATTAACAAATAAAATAACATTTTTGTAGGAAATCCGTAGCAACTTGCTACAAATTTGCTACAACTTAAGTTTTAATTTTTTAATTTATTTATTTTGCAGAAATTTAGACATTAAAAATATAATAACTTTTTTTTTGTAAGAAAATTGTAGAAAACGAGGTCAATTTGCTACATATTTTCGACAAATTTAGCATTTTATTTTTAATTTTTTTATTTAACTAAGTTAAGAAATAACAAATAATTTGACCATTTTTTGTCGAAAAACTGTAGCAAATAAGGTCAATTTCCTACAAATTATCGACAAATGTAAAATTTTATTTTCAAAACTATATGTTTTTTATAATCAATATGTTGTTGTAGGAAATCTGTAGCTAGTGGTGTGTTAGTTTGCTACAAATTGCCGACAAATTTAACATTTTATTTCTAAAATTGATAAATTAACAAATAAAATAACTTTTTTTGTAGGAAATCCGTAGCAACTTGCTACAAATTTGCTACAACTTAAGTTTTAATTTTTTAATTTATTTATTTTGCAAAAATTTAGACATTACAAATATAATAACTTTTTTTTTGTAAGAAAATTGTAGAAAACGAGGTCAATTTGCTACAAATTTTTGACAAATTTTGCATTTTATTTTTAAATTTTTTTTATTTAACTAAGTTAAGAAATAACAAATAATTTGACCCTTTTTTGTCGAAAAACTATAGCAAATAAGGTCAATTTGCTACAAATTTTCGACAGATTTAACACTTTATGTTATTTAATTATTTATTTTACTGAAATTCAGACTCAAAAAATAAAATAAATTACACTTGTCGCAAATTTGTAGCTGGTTGCTACAAAATTTCCCACAAATTTAGAAAATTTATTTTTTAAATTATTTATTTTGCTATAGTAACAAATAATTTAAATTTCTTATTTATTTTGTAGGAATTTTGTCACAAAGATAATATATTTTGCTACAAAATTGCTACAAATGCTTGTTGTGTGGCAATTTTGTAGGAAAATTGTGGATAAGTTTTGGGTTTTTTTTTGTTTTTCTTTTTTGTCAAAAAATTGTAGGAAAATTGTAAAAAAAATTGAGTTGTGGAAAATTTGTAGGAAACTTTTGTAGGAAAAAATGTAGTTTTCTAGTAGTGATACTCCAAGATATGTAAGTTTACCCTATCCTTTTGCACTTTAATGTATGGTTTTTATTCCTTTCAAAGACTTCTTAATCTTCCCTGATCACTCATTTTCTGCCTCAAATATGTGTTTAATTGTCATTAATTTCCTGTATGTATGTATGTGTGTATGTGTGTATATGCGCCGATGCTAATTAAGTAATTATATGAGTTCATTGCAGGAACCGATGATGATCTCCCCTCGTCCCATCAAAACAGAATTCCAAGAGGTGGACACGTGGCAGGTAATGGAAGATCTGCAGTTATGGGTTCCACACAATATCCTAGGATGTACGGGGATACCGATATGGAAGCCCAAATTCACCACCTTGACCAAGAAGCATACAGTTCAGTTTTATGAGCCTTCAAAGCCCAAGCAGATGCAATCACTTGGGTATACTTTGTCATTAATTCATTATATATGCATGAATTTTTTGTTGTTTTTAATCAGGCTTTTGTTAGATTTGCATTAAAACCTATTTTTTCAGGAAAAGGAAGGTTTAATAACTGAGCTCAGGAAAGAACTGAGATTGTCATATGAAGAACATAGAGAATTTTTGCTTAAAGTAAATTCAGATGACGTTAACCGGAGAATAAGGTAAATCCAATATTGGTGATAACACATTAACACGGTTTGTCATATTTATGATTACAGAGTTTTTTTTCTGATTTTTGTGAGTGTTGTCATGAAAATAACAGGGAGTGGAGGAAGTCCAGTGGGCCTCAACCCGGGATGGTCAACCCTGGTCAAGCAGTACATGACCCATTACCGAGCCCATCTGTCTCAAGAAACCATAAGAAGCAGAAGATGAACCCGTCAGGACATTCTCAATCGTTTGGTGGGCCACCACATGTAACCTTTACCAACTCCTTCATCTGCTAGACGAGCACTTGTGACGGGCCCAAAGGAAAAAACAAAAAATCCGTAAGGTTTCTTATTTTTTAGCATTTATTTCTTATATAATTATATTATTACTTTACATCTCAAAAATGCTAAAAGTAAAGGTAATTTACCACCAACTTGTTTTTCTATAACTATATGAAAAATAGGGGTGTTCAAAAAGCTCGTAACTTGTTGATGCAGATTTTGTGTCCGATGCTTGTCGAATAGATTAGTTTTATTTTACGCTGAATTTGTAATAGTTAGTGAAACGGTCTATCGAACGTGTATAGACCCGCTCGTTTGAAGTGGTCAAACGAGAGGGTTATTCGGTTGACCGTGTGTGTTTGCAAGACAAGGGGTGTGACTATAAATAGAAAACCCTTGCCATTTGCAACATAAGGAAGTTGGAGGAGGTTTGAGACCTCACCGGGAGAGATCACCACTTGGTCTCTCCCCTGATGTTTACTCCTTTGGTATTAGTTCGGTAATCTTGTAATCGGGCCGATTTGTAATGTTATACTACCGGATTAATACAAAGAAGTTGTTTATCATCTCTAGTCTTCCCGTGTATGAACATAATCACACGAATCACGGTTTCGGTCACGAAACCCGGTCCTACAATTGGTATCAGAGCCATGGTGCCCGATTTAGTAAATCTAACCGTTTACTAAATCACATGTGCTCTAGATCTGTGATTTTCGTGATTTTTGTTCAAGAAGAAAAGTTGGGTGAAAATGAGAAAAACTCAGATCTGGACCCGAATATTCAGATCTGTGCTGAAACGAGTGTTGGGTTTTATGTTTTTCACCTAAATATTCAAGTTATCATCATCAAAAATTGTATACAAAGTGTTTTCGTCAAATCTGCATAAGAACAGTCGCTGTGTTCTTGATGTTCTTGGTGGCTGCTTGAAGACCCGAAAGATGAAAAAGGTGCTCGAAAGATGAGACCTTGGGTCGAAGGATGCAGATCTGGATCGAAAGATACCAGATATTTGTGGGAACCCTCAACAAGATCGAAAGATACCAGATATTTGTGGGAACCCTCAACAATTTCGAAAGATGATCCTCGAAGGATATCTTTCGACCTGATCCATCTTTCGAAAAGTCTGATCAGCTCGAAGGATATCTTTCGACCTGATCCATCTTTCGAAAAGTCTGATCAGCTCGAAGGATATCTTTCGACCTGATCCATCTTTCGAAAAGTCTGATCCTCGAAGGATATCTTTCGACTCGATTGTTGCTGGGTATCGCAGTTTTGTTGCTGGATTTCGAAAATTAGAAGATGTTGTCGGCTGAATGTTTGATTTCAGCAATTTTCGGGATGATGCGGCATGATGAAAACAAGAGATGATGAAAACTTGATTTTTGAAAAGTGTGGGGTAGTCACGGTTACCGATGCAAATGTCAAAAATGGTGACGCGACTATTATGGGCCAAAAACCAAAAACGGAACGGTATGTTCACTTCCGCACGTCAATGTTTATGATTGTTACCGGTTATTCGTAAATGTTCGAAAGCATTTTGTTTATTGTCATATTCTCGCATTTGAAGACGAACGTATGAACCTAGAATGTCAATACCGGTCCTAACGAGTTCACAAAGTCTTTGGAGGGATACAAGTCGGATCCTACGGGGTACTAGGCGAAATTTCTTTATCAACTAGAATATGCAACGAAGAAATCTTTTTGTTTATTGTCATATTCTCGCATTTGGTAACGAATGAATGAACCTAGAATGTCAATACCGGTCCTAACGAGTTCACAAAGTCTTTGGAGGGATACAAGTCGGATCCTACGGGGTACTAGGGGACGTTCTTATTCAACTAGAATATGCAAAGAAGAAAGTCGTTTTCGTGATTTTTCGGAACCGAGAACATTCAATAAAGATTGACGACAGTTCCGCTTAGTGGAGGGAATTGGTGAACATTTGACGACAGTTTCTTTGAAGTGGAGAGAATCTGTTAAGGTTTAGAGATTTTACCAAAGAAATGGGGGAATAAAACGTATGATGAATTTCTTCGGTAAATTTCTAAACGCAATCACAGGTGGTAGATTTTGTGATTTTCTGGTGATACAATCGGTTCGGCGTGGAATGTTTTGCACATACACATATTTGAGGATTTTAATTAATTCTCCAGCCAGCGTGAAGGGTTTTGCACGGAAAAATACAGGTTTCTAAAGTCTACAGTAGTTACAAAAGCGCTGTTCACTGAAGACCTGGGGAATCTTAATGAAAGCTGATAGTTCAAGGCTGAAGACCTGCAGGATTCGGTTTTGGGTTTGATGTTTCTTTGGGATTTTACAGGGATCTGGGGGTAACTCAATTCGTTGAGTTTGCAAACGATGTACTTGGTCTAGCTGACTTCCTGAGTACTGATGCTGAAGATCCGTAGTGCATTACGTGGTCAACTTCACAAAGGCGAGACAATGAGATCTGGATGTAGATCAACTAAGCATGCTGGTTGAGCTTGCAAGGGATACACTTGGTCTAGCTGACTTTCCTGAGTGTTGATGCTGAAGATTAAAGTGCATTACTTGGTCGATTCCACAAAGACGGTTTACAGAAGACAGTTCACCAGAAATCTCTATCAATGTAGTATGCTTGTATGAAATAGAGTTCTTATGACAAGATCAAGACTTGATGCAGTTCTTAAAGATTGGAACCCTTATCAAATGCCGGTTGGAGTATTGGAAGATCAGCGGAAGATCGGTCAATTGAGGAAATTGCACAACACCCAACACGGATACGCGTACTTTAAGGGGGAAATATTATACAAGGAGCGTCAAGATACTACTTACCTGGATCATCGGTCAAGGGGGAATTTGTTAACACAGAGAAGATGAATACTTGACTGAAGATCGATTGCAGTTGCATTTTCAGCATTCGACAGCAACGGACAAGGGGGAATTTGTTGATGCAGATTTTGTGTCCGATGCTTGTCGAATAGATTAGTTTTATTTTACGCTGAATTTGTAATAGTTAGTGAAACGGTCTATCGAACGTGTATAGACCCGCTCGTTTGAAGTGGTCAAACGAGAGGGTTATTCGGTTGACCGTGTGTGTTTGCAAGACAAGGGGTGTGACTATAAATAGAAAACCCTTGCCATTTGCAACATAAGGAAGTTGGAGGAGGTTTGAGACCTCACCGGGAGAGATCACCACTTGGTCTCTCCCCGGATGTATACTCCTTTGGTATTAGTTCGGTTATCTTGTAATCGGGCCGATTTGTAATGTTATACTACCGGATTAATACAAAGAAGTTGTTTATCATCTCTAGTCTTCCCGTGTATGAACATAATCACACGAATCACGGTTTCGGTCACGAAACTCGGTCCTACAATTGGTATCGATTTTGTGTCCGATGCTTGTCGAATAGATTAGTTTTATTTTACGCTGAATTTGTAATAGTTAGTGAAACGGTCTATCGAACGTGTATAGACCCGCTCGTTTGAAGTGGTCAAACGAGAGGGTTATTCGGTTGACCGTGTGTGTTTGCAAGACAAGGGGTGTGACTATAAATAGAAAACCCTTGCCATTTGCAACATAAGGAAGTTGGAGGAGGTTTGAGACCTCACCGGGAGAGATCACCACTTGGTCTCTCCCCGGATGTATACTCCTTTGGTATTAGTTCGGTTATCTTGTAATCGGGCCGATTTGTAATGTTATACTACCGGATTAATACAAAGAAGTTGTTTATCATCTCTAGTCTTCCCGTGTATGAACATAATCACACGAATCACGGTTTCGGTCACGAAACCCGGTCCTACATAACTCGCTTGGAAAAAGCTCGGCTCGAAAAAAGCTTGGTTGTCACGAACATTTTACGAGCCGAGCTCGACTTTTCAGCCCAATAAAATAAACAAGCCAAGCCGAGCTGGCCCGTTTAAGTTCGAGCTCGAGCTCAACCTGGCTCGACTCGGCTCAATTACAGCCCTAATGAAAAATGTGTGTAGGTAATTTGAAGGGCATTTTTTCACTTCTGTTTATAATTTTGTGGTAGATTTGGGTATGGCCAGAGCGCTTACAAACCATGCATTTTTTCACTTGGATTTATGCTCGTGTTGCAGTCGAGTCAACATCCGTGCTTTATCATTGCAGGTATACGTAACATCTGTGACTATTTTAGACTCGTGACTTTCAACCTATTCTAATTTGTTATTACTGCACTACTGCAAAAGGTAAATTAAGAACAAACCATCTATTGCCATAATCCAAGATAATGTATTGTCATCTAAGTCCAAGTAGCTATGGTAGCAGCCTCGGACAACAGGGTCTAGTTCTTTGAGTTTATCGATTATAATTTCACGAAACTTAATGTTTCCTTGACCGCGGTGGCTTTGGTTGAAAAAAGACTTAGCACAAGAAATCTTGAACCGTTCCATATGATTTAAGTGCGGTGGCTTTGGTTGAAAAAAGACTTAGCACAGCCTCAGGTTTAAAGATGGTAATGGATTTTGGAATATTAAAAACACATATAGGGTTTTTAGTGGAAATGTCAATGGAGACTTCCCTTATGAATTTCTTGCTAATTTGATCAACCCATCTTTTTTCTTTGGAGGCTGAGGAGAAAAATGTGGTTATGATCATGTTCGCACTATGGAGGCCGAAAGAAAAAAATGACAGTGGTTAAAATGATTAATCCGTAATTGCAAGATTATGGCTCTTTAATAGTTTTTGGAATTGTAAGGTCACGTCAACATATTGGTGTAAGGTGTAACCATTCGTATTACGTCTTTGACGTATTCGTACGTATCCTGCCTAATTTTCAAAAATGCATGCATATATTTAATGTATTCTTTTGGTGTATTAAAAGTTTAAAACATGTTGGATAAAGTTCATACGTGTGATTCCAATAAAAGTTTCTGTGTTGGTCCATAAAAAATACAAGTGTCCCAAAAAAGCAAATTTTTCTCAAGTTTAACCGCTGCCCAAATTAAACAAAATTGGATGTGCAAGTTTAACTATCAAAAAAATTATTGGGTCAACGTACATGCATTATTAACTAAGCATGATGGTAAAATATAATAGACATGCTTATCTAACAAAACTAAAATAATATTCAATCAAACACCCAAAAAACTTAATATATATATACATATATATATATATATATATATATATATATATATGAATCAGCAAGATGATATAAGCATAGCATTTTTTTATTTATTTTTGAGTTAATTGCCAAAATCGTCCCTAAGGTTTGGGCATGTTTGCCATTTTCGTCCAAAATGACAATTTTGTACAAAATTGCCCCCAACGTTTATAACTTTTTGCCATTTTCATCCAAACCACTAACTTAATTTATTTTTGATGTTAAATTGAGAATATTTGGATGAAACTGGCAAATATAAAACCACAGGGACGATTTTGGTAATTTACTCAAACTCTTTTAAATTTCTTTTATTTAATTAATTTTGTTACATATAAAATAAAAAAGAATATACATGCAATTTTTGTATGAAAAAAAATAATAGCTTTTCAAATAATTTTTATAAAATTTCCTCAAACCATTAACTAAGTTAATTTTTCTATAAAGGCGAAGGATCTTTATAAACTAAGGCAGAAAAAACTTAATATATATATATGAATCAGCAAGATGATATATGCATAGCATTTTTTTATTTATTTTTAAGTTAATTGCCAAAATCGTCCCTAAGGTTTGGGCATGTTTGCCATTTTCGTCTAAAATGACAATTTTGTACAAAATTGCCCCCAACGTTTATAACTTTTTGCCATTTTCATCCAAACCACTAACTTAATTTATTTTTTATGTTAAATTGAGAATATTTGGATGAAACTGTCAAATATAAAACCACAGGGACGATTTTGGTAATTTACTCAAACTCTTTTAAATTTCTTTTATTTAATTAATTTTGTTACATATAAAATAAAAAAGAATATACATGCAATTTTTGTATGAAAAAAATAATAGCTTTACACATAATTTTTATAAAATTTCCTCCAACCATTAACTAAGTTAATTTTTCTATAAAGGCGAAGGATCTTTATAAACTAAGGCAGAAATTAATTTCCAATTTTTTATATAGATCAGTTTTTTAAAAATAAAATCTACTTAAACCTCTAAATTATATAAAACAAAAATGCTGGTGACCTTATTGAAAAAGATCAAATAAAAAATTTTTATCATATGTAACAAGTTTGTAATTCATTTTCAACTGTTTTAAATTCGCTCCTAAGGAAAAACAAAAGACAGTGGCCCCCTCCCCCCCCCCCCCTCTATCAAACAACGAATCGTTACCAAACCTTAAAATTACCCTCCAAATTGTAATTATAATGCTACGAACCGAAAGTTTTTTACACTCAGAATAAGTATTAGTTAGTTACCCTCATAATCTTAATTAAATAAATATTTTATTTCTACCAACATATTTCCTAGGTGCTCACACATTTAAAAAATATGTAACGTTTTACATTTTTTTCTATCTCTACAACAGATAAATACTAAAAGTTGTAATGGATTGTTATGTGTTGTACACCAATGACGTTTTCTCTTTATAAAACTGATTTATATAAAGAAGCTGTAAATTAATTTTTGTCTTAATTTATAAAATTTAAAACATCCTTAACCTTAACAGAAAAAATAAAATGAGTTAGTGATTTGGATGAAAATTTATAAAATTACGTGACGAAACTATTAATTTTTTTTCTAAAAACTCCACGTATATTCTTTTTTATTATATATGTAACAAAAATAATTAAATAAAAGGTTTAAGTAAATTGCCAAAATCATCCATAAGGTTTTATATTTGCCAGTTTCATCTAAATATCCTCAACTTAACAGGAAAAAAAAAACTAAGTTAGTGGTTTGGATGAAAATGACAAAAAGTTACGAACGTTGGGGGCAATTTGGTACAAAAGTGTCATTTTTGACGAAAATGGCAAACATGCCAAAACCTTAGGGACGATTTTGGCAATGAAAATGATGCTTCAAACCAAAATAATTATTAGTATGCTATCCCCTACTTATTACCTAGTGGCAGGAAGTTTAGGTTTTTCAATGAAGACTCAGGTTCAATTCTCACTTGTGTTATATGGAGTGGTTATAGGCAATGATGGATTTGAACTAGGCCTCATGTGAGGTTGTCAGTTCGATTCCCGAGCCCAATCAGGTTTTCGTCTCACCGTGTGTTACGCCAGATAGTTCTGCTTTTGTGGTGGCACAACGACTGTCAAGTGGCAGCCGATGGTATGGTTTCCCGCGGAAGGCCCAAAAACGCCAAACTTTGAAGCCAGCATGGGCCCGATTAAGAGAACATAGCATGGCCATAGTGAGGCAATAAAACGCTCTCCGATTTAGAGAGTTTGGTAACCTTATACATGAAGTTCAGTGTTAAAAAAAATTAGCATGCTAGCCACCTCCCATATATAGCTTAAGGAACTACAGATATTTAACCTCAAATTCCAATTTTGAAACTGAACGAGATCGATCGATGTAGAAGTTTTTTCGTCTTTTTTACGTTTGATATATATTGCACTCCAGGATTAACATGTAGCTCGGTTCTATATAACACTACTACAAAATACGGCAATTGCCACCACAAATTGCTACCAAAAGTAACAGTAGCAAAATAATTTACCCTAAATTAACATCACACGCGTGCCTCATATCTCCGATTCATATCCTCATCCCCTAAAAATTAAAATAGGGCCTGTGAAGGTCGATCAAATCGTAAACCCTAAATTCATCTCCTTAAACTTCAATCAAATCGTCAATCATATGTCAACCTAAACCTAGATTCATTGTTTCATCTGTTAATCTAAACCTAGATTCATCGATTCATCTCTCAGTCTAACTCTAGATTCATCAATTCATCCGTCAACCTAAACCCTAGATTCATCGATTAACCCGTCAATCAATCCAGGAGCAGAAATCAATCAATTCACGGTTGTGAATACGATTCCGGAGCAGAACTCCGACGACTATTTCTCAATCGATTCAAGTTTTACTATTTCTCAATCGATTCACATCCTCATATGAGCATTACATATTATTATGAATTCGTCTTCGAAGCATGTTTCAGAAGTTTCGGTTTTAAATTTGAGTTCTCTGTTGAGTGCGGAGAGATTAAAGGAGAATGTGACTGTTACTCTTCGGTTTCGGCCTCTCAGGTGATGAATTTGTATGAATTTTAGGTTAAAGGTGATATTGTTTCATTAGTTTGTGGTTGATTTTGATTAGCGTTGGTTACTTGTTTGTTCGTGATAGTCCAAGGGCGATACAGCAGGGGGAGGAGATTGCGTGGTACATGGAGAAAGACGCTTCAGAATGAGAATAATCTATCTGTAGCTTATGCCTATGATATGATACAATGTTCAATACTACATTATGGTGAACTCAAGCCGAATGAGGTTCTTGTTCTCTATTTTGGTTAATCTACTTGATACTAGGGTGAGTTGTGATGTATTGGTTGTTTTGGTTGCAGTCGGTACTTCAGTTTGGATGGCCTCAATTCGGATTTTGAAGCCCTAGATGTCCCCTGGTGTAAGATCTCGTCACTATTTGATGTTATGTGGTTTGATTTTATCAAATCTGTATTGATGTGATAGTTTGATTACTGTTATGCTAGAATGTTTTTGTTGATATGCCCTGTTATGATTAGGATATAGTTAGAGTAGTTTTGGTGTAGTTATTGGTTGGTTTGGTATGATTATGAGATGACTGTGCTATTAGGAATGTAATTATGTCTGTAATTAGGAGTGGTTAATTAGTTGTGAAATTCGGGCAAACCTAGACTCTGAAGGTTGATATAGTTGTTGTGTGCAGGCATAAATGAAATTAAAACAGAAATGGCAAAGCATTCTAAGGTTAGTAGTGCACCTTTTTTCATAACATTTTATTGTTAGAAAAATGGTGCTAGTTGCTTTTATTTTATACGTTCTCCACACATTCGTGCACTCCACACCTCCTAACTAATATCAATGTGTATTTTGATTTTAGGTAAATTTAGTTACACTAAAATGACTTGATGATAATGACCGACCAAGATGTATCACAAACTTGCCATCAAATATTATGTGAGCCTCCATATCATGTACACAGGGCCAACCCTGAGAATTCAGGTGCCCTGTCCGAGCCCGTAAAAACGTGCCTCTTAGGCCTTAGTGAAATAGATAATGTGAACTAATTTTTTTTGCCGCTCGTTATTATTTTTATTTTTTGAAACTAAAATGGGTATTAAGCTAATAGGTACTAGGCTTAAGTTATAGATTTTGAAATTTATAGTTTTAAATGGATTCGGTAAAACTAATTAATACTTATCCACTTAATGATAGTGTTAAATAACCAAACAAATTCATCTCTGGTAATTCAACTTCTCAACTTCTTTTATAATTACCTCCATTGCATAAAAACAAATTTGATTAATTACCTCCGTTGCATAAAAACAAATTTGATAAAGTCTGTACGTTTGATATTTTAGTATTTTACCAAAGTATCTTTTCAAAAAATCGTTTGCATATTATAATAATATTTTTTGACAAACTAAAATAACAAATCCTAAAAAAAATAATATATATTAACTAAGAAACAGTCGAACACTTCATATGTTAATAAAGTAATAATTTAGTTAAATCAAATAGCCATACAAAAAGAAATGAAACATATCTATCGAAAAAATTCACTTTGTTATTTTAGGGTAATAAAAAAAAACTACTTAATTGTTTTGTCAGACTTTTAGGTGTTGGGACTTGGTGGAAATAGGTTTAAAGCACCTATAAAGAATAAAATAATAAAATAAAAGAAATATATAATTTAGTTACTTCTTCTTCCTCTTCACAAAACCTACAATTCTTACCTCCGTATGCCTGTAAAAGTTCCGATATCTTTCTTTTTCATTTTTCTTTTCTCAGATTTACTACTTAGCCAAAGTTAATTTTGAAGGGTCAAACAACTAAAATATTTTCGAGCTCTAATACGTATAAATAATAAATCTGGCAGATCGTGCCCCTGGAAAAAATGGGCCCTGGCCGGTGGTCCTCCCCGCCTACCCCCAGGGTACATATGCTGCAAGAAAGGTGAAAACTTTTCAAGTATGAAAAACTACAGCATATATATTAAAGTATCCATGAATGATCCTGTCTAATATGTTTGTATAAAAGTATCCATGAATGATCCTGTCTAATATGTTTGAAGATGCAGTAATCTCTGATGTTACTTAATTTAAATGTAGAAATTGAATCATATTAAATATTTCTATATGGTCGTTATTACAATGTTAAATATTCTTTGTTTCCTTTGTCATTATTTTTTAAGACCGGTGGGTATGGGGCGTGGGTTGTGGCGTTGAAGGGGGTTTAACGCCGGCTACACCACCCCGGCTCGGTGTTGGGCTTGGCGTTGCCTGCTTGGCATGGATATTCTGCCTGGCATGGGCGAGGGGGCTTGGTGACGTGGCAGACTGTGGTTGGCTGGTTCAAAGTAAATAGTTTAAACAACAACAAAAATTCCACATGGCTGGCCACGCCCAGCTAAGTGACGCCCCACCACAACTCTAGTTTTTGAGTATTAGCTTGTGGATCCCATCCTTGGCACGTGTCGAGCAATACCCCCAACCCAAGCCCCTCCACACCCCATAGTCTAAGTTAAAGTTAACAAGAAATTTCGTAATTGTAGCTATTGTAATCTTTTGTGTGTAGCTAGGTCCAGGTATACATACGGTGTCTATTTGACGTAGGTGCATTAAATTTTGTTCTTTCTCTTTTTGAGTAAGTTGACAGAGCTTTGGGTTTTTATCAGAAACCATATACAACAATTGATCGAGAGCATACTCCAAGATATGTAAGTTTACCCTATCCTTTTACACTTTAATGTATGGTTTTTATTCCTTTCAAAGACTTCTTAATCTTCCCTGATCACTCATTTTCTGCCTCAAATATGTGTTTAATTGTCATTAATTTCCTGTATGTATGTATGTGTGTATGTGTGTATGTGCGCCGATGCTAATTAAGTAATTATATGAGTTCATTGCAGGAACCGATGATGATCTCCCCTCGTCCCATCAAAACAGAATTCCAAGAGGTGGACACGTGGCAGGTAATGGAAGATCTGCAGTTATGGGTTCCACACAATATCCTAGGATGTACGGGGATACCGATATGGAAGCCCAAATTCACCACCTTGAGCAAGAAGCATACAGTTCAGTTTTATGAGCCTTCAAAGCCCAAGCAGATGCAATCACTTGGGTATACTTTGTCATTAATTCATTATATATGCATGAATTTTTTGTTGTTTTTAATCAGGCTTTTGTTAGATTTGCATTAAAACCTATTTTTTCAGGAAAAGGAAGGTTTAATAACTGAGCTCAGGAAAGAACTGAGATTGTCAAATGAAGAACATAGAGAATTTTTGCTTAAAGTAAATTCAGATGACGTTAACCGGAGAATAAGGTAAATCCAATATTGGTGATAACACATTAACACGGTTTCTCATATTTATGATTACGGAGTTTTTTTTTTCTGATTTTTGTGAGTGTTGTCATGAAAATAACAGGGAGTGGAGGAAGTCCAGTGGGCTTCAACCCGGGATGGTCAACCCTAGTCAAGCAGTACATGACCCATTACCGAGCCCATCTGTCTCAAGAAACCATAAGAAGCAGAAGATGAACCCGTCAGGACATTCTCAATCGTTTGGTGGGCCACCACATGTAACCTTTACCAACTCCTTCATCTGCTAGACGAGCACTTGTGACGGGCCCAAAGGAAAAAACAAAAAATCCGTAAGGTTTCTTATTTTTTAGCATTTATTTCTTATATAATTATATTATTACTTTACATCTCAAAAATGCTAAAAGTAAAGGTAATTTACCACCAACTTGTTTTTCTATAACTATATGAAAAATAGGGGTGTTCAAAAAGCTCGTAACTCGCTTGGAAAAAGCTTGGCTCGAAAAAAGCTTGGTTGTCACGAACATTTTACGAGCCGAGCTCGACTTTTCAGCCCAATAAAATAAACAAGCCAAGCCGAGCTGGCCCGTTTAAGTTCGAGCTCGAGCTCAACCTGGCTCGACTCGGCTCAATTACAGCCCTAATGAAAAATGTGTGTAGGTAATTTGAAGGGCATTTTTTCACTTCTGTTTATAATTTTGTGGTAGATTTGGGTATGGCCAGAGCGCTTACAAACCATGCATTTTTTCACTTGGATTTATGCTCGTGTTGCAGTCGAGTCAACATCCGTGCTTTATCATTGCAGGTATACGTAACATCTGTGACTATTTTAGACTCGTGACTTTCAACCTATTCTAATTTGTTATTACTGCACTACTGCAAAAGGTAAATTAAGAACAAACCATCTATTGCCATAATCCAAGATAATGTATTGTCATCTAAGTCCAAGTAGCTATGGTAGCAGCCTCGGACAACAGGGTCTAGTTCTTTGAGTTTATCGATTATAATTTCACGAAACTTAATGTTTCCTTGACCGCGGAGGCTTTGGTTGAAAAAAGACTTAGCACAAGAAATCTTGAACCGTTCCATATGATTTAAGTGCGGAACCATATGATGATATGGACCCAAAGCGATCACCTGAGGGAGATAAGCCTCAGGTTTAAAGATGGTAATGGATTTTGGAATATTAAAAACACATATAGGGTTTTTAGTGGAAATGTCAATGGAGACTTCCCTTATGAATTTCTTGCTAATTTGATCAACCCATCTTTTTTCTTTGGAGGCTGAGGAGAAAAATGTGGTTATGATCATGTTCGCACTATGGAGGCCGAAAGAAAAAAATGTCAGTGGTTAAAATGATTAATCCGTAATTGCAAGATTATGGCTCTTTAATAGTTTTTGGAATTGTAAGGTCACGTCAACATATTGGTGTAAGGTGTAACCATTCGTATTACGTCTTTGACGTATTCGTACGTATCCTGCCTAATTTTCAAAAATGCATGCATATATTTAATGTATTCTTTTGGTGTATTAAAAGTTTAAAACATGTTGGATAAAGTTCATACGTGTGATTCCAATAAAAGTTTCTGTGTTGGTCCATAAAAAAGACAAGTGTCCCAAAAAAGCAAATTTTTCTCAAGTTTAACCACTGCTCAAATTAAACAAAATTGGATGTGCAAGTTTAACTATTAAAAAAATTATTGGGTCAACGTACATGCATTATTAACTAAGCATGATGGTAAAATATAATAGACATGCTTATCTAACAAAACTAAAATAATATTCAATCAAACACCCAAAAAACTTAATATGTATATATATATATATATATATGAATCAGCAAGATGATATATGCATAGCATTTTTTTATTTATTTTTGAGTTAATTGCCAAAATCGTCCCTAAGGTTTGGGCATGTTTGCCATTTTCGTCCAAAATGACAATTTTGTACAAAATTGCCCCCAACGTTTATAACTTTTTGCCATTTTCATTCAAACCACTAACTTAATTTATTTTTTATGTTAAATTGAGAATATTTGGATGAAACTGGCAAATATAAAACCACATGGACGATTTTGGTAATTTACTCAAACTCTTTTAAATTTCTTTTATTTAATTAATTTTGTTACATATAACATAAAAAAGAATATACATGCAATTTTTGTATGAAAAAAAATAATAGCTTTTCACATAATTTTTATAAAATTTCCTCCAACAATTAACTAAGTTAATTTTTCTATAAAGGCGAAGGATCTTTATAAACTAAGGCAGAAATTAATTTCTAATTTTTTATATAGATCAGTTTTTTAAAAATAAAATCTACTTAAACCTCTAAATTATATAAAACTAAAATGCTGGTGACCTTATTGAAAAAGATCAAATAAAAAAATTTTATCATATGTAACAAGTTTGTAATTCATTTTCTACTGTTTTAAATTCGCTCCTAAGGAAAAACAAAAGACAGTGGCCCCCTCCCCCCCCCCCCCCCCTTCTATCAAACAACGTATCGTTACCAAACCTTAAAATTACCCTCCAAATTGTAATTATAATGCTACGAACCAAAAGTTTTTTACACTCAGAATAAGTATTAGTTAGTTACCCTCATAATCTTAATTAAATAAATATTTTATTTCTACCAACATATTTCCTAGGTGCTCACACATTTAAAAAATATGTAACGTTTTACATTTTTTTCTATCTCTACAACTGATAAATACTAAAAGTTGTAATGGATTGTTATGTGTTGTACACCAATGACGTTTTCTCTTTATAAAACTGATTTATATAAAGAAGCAGTAAATTAATTTCTGTGTTAATTTATAAAATTTAAAACATCCTTAATCTTAACAGAAAAAATAAAATGAGTTAGTGATTTGGATGAAAATTTATAAAAATTATGTGACGAAACTATTAATTTTTTTTCTAAAAACTCCACGTATATTCTTTTTTAATATATATGTAACAAAAATAATTAAATAAAAGGTTTAAGTAAATTGCCAAAATCATCCATAAGGTTTTATATTTGCCAGTTTCATCTAAATATCCTCAACTTAACAGAAAAAAAAAAAAAAAAAAAAAAAAAAACTAAGTTAGTGGTTTGGATGAAAATGGCAAAAAGTTACGAACGTTGGGGGCAATTTGGTACAAAAGTGTCATTTTGGACGAAAATGGCAAACATACCAAAACCTTAGGGACGATTTTGGCAATGAAAATGATGCTTCAAACCAAACACTACGTCAAAACTGGGCTTTAGCCACATTTTTTTCAAAACCGGCTTGCCACACATTTGAATAAATGTGTGGCTAAAAGTCACTGAAAACAATTTTCGTCACACATTTTATTTTTCATGTGACCATTGTATAACAACTCAAAACATTTAGCCTCACTTAAACAAAAAAATGTGACATTTACTAGCCACATTCGAAAAAGTGTGGCCAAATGTGATCAACGGTCGTGGTATTTGTTAGATTTTTTATTCATGTGACGAAAACACATCTATTCGAAACCTTCGGCCACACTTTAAAAAAAAACTATGACATATATTAGCTACGCTAGAAAAGTGTAACCAAATATGATCTATAGCCATGATACTTTTTAATAATGTGGCTAAAAACTAATTTATATGGCCACTTATATTAGTTTGTGTGACCAAAGCATGTTGTTTATTAGTCACTTAAATTTTAAATTTTCAGTGTGTGGCTAAAAATCATGAATGATGATGACAAAACAAAACATATGACTGTGGTCACACGTTAATTGCTTCATGCGACCAACCACCCTCCACCTCCCAATTGGAACCCTAATCCATCACCTGCTTCCATACATTCACCTTCGCTGCATATCCTTGATAAGCTTCCATACATTCACCTTCACTGCATATCCTTTATAATATCCAATTTCCACAGTGCATCAACGTCGATTGAAGTTCATCTTGACTTGGTAGGTGATTAACAACAAAATTTTGAGAAAATTAGGGTACAGAATTCTTACAACCGAAATATCTGGTCGATTCCATGGTAATTATGTGTTATGAATTTAGTTCTGTTCGTATGTGGTTTTGTCGATTTTTATTTTTCTGATAATGTAGTTGTATAATACCACAATTTTTGCTACAACTGAGAGTGCAAGCTGGAGCATCGTTGGACTGAAGGTAAGTCTTGGTTATCCCAGATCTTTTCGCAAAGTGAAGATACTCGTATGTGGTTTTGTCGGTTTTTAATTTTCTGATAATAATGTTTGATTCGGCCGTGAATGGTTGAATTACTTTGAAGTTTGAAAATTAGGGCTTGATTGATATGATTTTATTTGTTTAAGTCTGGTGCAAGATTTGTAGTCTATATATGTTATTTATTGATGATGTTTAGCTCTTGACCAGTTGACCGACACATAGAACTATATTGATGATTACTCTTCTTTAAATAAATATAATATATGCGATTGGGGTCAGGATGGGTTTTTCCAACTTTCCATCATTAACGATTAACCTTGACCTAATTTACGCAATTGGGGTTTATCTATCAGTGACCATAAACCCTGGTACTTCCGTTGAAATTGAATTGCTAATCTGCAATGACCAAATCGGAAGTAACTAACAAAAATACACCAAAAGATGATGCTGCAGCAGAAGAAATGAAGCATGGGAGCAGCATTCTGATGTGATTAGCATCCCCCGATACAATTACAAAGCCCCCTCTTCCTTGCTCCATCGCTCTTTCTCCGGCTTCCTCGTTACCTGCCCCATCAGTTTGTACTTTGCTCCTTATCTCTCTTTTGTTCATTAGTTCAGTTATGGTTCTGCTTCGGTTAATTGATCCGATTATGGTGTTATTTTGCTTATATGCAAGTGAAACTGGACATGATTATCTACCCCCAATGTGATTTTTCATTTACACAAGTTTTTTATCTTTTAATCTTTAAGCAATAGGTACTTGTGCAACTGAAGTTACTGGAGTTGAAATGTGATTTTTCTTGTTTCAGAGAGGGAGAAAAGTGCAACAAAAGAAGCTATGACCATCCTTCACAAGGTTTGATAATTAATGTCTGTTCTTATGTATGATATCGAGTGTATGTGCAATGAAATTTGTCAATGGTATGAACTATGTGATCTATGAAGATGATAAGGTTGAAAGTTGAAACTGACCCTGTTGTTTGTTTGACCATTCTATGTCGGTTTTCCTGTGAAGGAACTGTGGAGACACCTATAAAAGGATTAAAGGTGATAACTTTGTTCATAAACAAAGATTCATTAACAGCTATAGAAGGATTAAAATTAGCAAAAGTTCTTAGAATCAGCAACATGAATACATACCGTAATAGTGTAGGAATCACTAAAGACATAATCAAATGGTAATTACACATTTACGCATATAGGTAATTATTTTATTTTTGATTTTTTTGATTTTTTTAAATTTTTTACTTTTTTTTATTTTTTGATTTTTTTTTATTTTTTTGATTCTTTAAATTTTTTTTATTTTTTTTATTTATTTATATTTTTAGCCTATCATGCCCAAATCCATCCTGACAAGAACCCATCTTGACCCATTACCCAAACCTGCCCAACCCACCCATTTTGCCACCCCTAATATTATAGTAGCTAAAGGGGAGAGGCTATAACTCGATTATAATGGTATGCATGAGTACCTGACTCAGCATTTCGTTTAGTTTCTCTCTGTACATATGTTTGTATCAACATTAAAAAAATGTTGTTTGGGTCAGTATGTTGTTATAGAAGTCTTTTAAGTTTTTTATATTCTTTTCTTGTGACATTAACGAGGACATCATATAGGTACAATACTAATAACTTCCAGTTAAAAACAATTAGTTAGTTTCATATATCCTCATCATATTTTCGTATCTTGTGAAATGTGATTTAAAACTATGAATTTTTGAAGGACATGAAAGGAACTAAACCTAAGAACTTTGACTGATTGTTGTTTTTTTTAAGATGGGGATTGAATAAGACACCTAAAAATGCTTGTTCTCTTCACAAACTCTTGTTAATTAATTTATTTATTGCTTAATCTGCACCATTTATGGAAAGATGAGGCTATAAGTGGGATTTTATTGGGTTTGTTTGTTTGTATGGAAAATACAACTCAAATTTGTATTTTGGCTGTGAAGTTTCCATTATTATTCGCATTAGATAAGGACAAATTGTGTCTATGGCTAGCCGAGTGGCAGGGGATTCATGTGGCTGGAGGTGGGAATAGAAGAAGGCGGCTTTGGATAATGAATTGAGTCTAGGGAGCTGCTGCAGTTTGTAAGCATAGTGGGGGTTTTGAGGGTCAGATCGGGTCGTGATAGATGGGTTTGGCTGCATAATGGGTCTGGGCATACATGGTTAAGGGGCTCAAACAACAACTTCAATCAACTCAATTAATTTAGACCGGGTATGTGATAAAACCCCACAATTGGTTACCTAGAAAAGTGGCGATTTTAGCCTTGAGAGTCGAACTAGATAAGCTGCCTACGAAGACTTCGCTGGAAAGATGGAATATTCATGTCAGTTCAAATGAATGTCTGTTTTGCGGGAGGTATCCAGAATCAATCGATCACAGATCTTTGTCAGTTGCGGGTTTGCTCAGTTGGTGTGGAAAAGGGGGGGCTCAATAGTGCAAGGTGCAGCCTGTATTTGCTTTTCGGACCCGGGATATCTTGGATCTTCATCAATACATGAGCGGGTCGGAGAAGTTCAGCAAAGTGTTTCATGCGGTCCAAACAAGCATGGTTTGATTGGGATATGTGGAATGGGTTTAGACTATACGTAAAGTGGGTTGGTAATAGAATGCTCTGCAATATATTTTATCATTCTGTATGTTTATCTTTTCCTTGTTTAGCTATACATATAATAAAAGTCCTTTCGTTTGGCTGTACATATTTAGTCAACTTTTTATTAATTTATTGGTGGGTAAAAATGTCTACATGGATCTACTTTTACAATAGGTTTATTTGTGTTTGTGTTTTTCTTTTTTATGACAAATTTGAGCAATATAATTATAGCACACTAAAAGTAACAAAATTTTACATTTTATATTTATGAACTAACGCAATATTATATTTTAATTAATTTATGTTATTTATAGACTAAACTAATTGGTTTATATGATTAATTTGGTATTTTAGTAGAAACAATGTTCAAGAATAAACAATAATATAACAACCATAGGGGCAGGTTTATTTCGAAACTGATATTGGGCATTGATAGGTCAAAGTTGATAATACTAGATCACACTAGAGGTGCACAAAAAATCCGTACCCGGACCCAGACCCGTGAAGAAAGAAAAACGGAACCGTTTTTTTTTGTACCCAGGTATTTTATCCCCGTAACTGAATCCGGCCCTACCCATAGGCCATAGGGTATACATGTTGAGCTCAATACCCATACCCGAAAATCCCTGAACCGGCTGTATCTTATACCCGAACCCAGTTATACCTATACTCGATATCGATTATTTTTCATACCCGAACTTTTAAAGTATATTTTAATTTTTTACTTTACAACTTTTTTATTTAATTTTTTTAGAAATGCATATTATAAAGCAAGTAATTTGTACCTGAATTTATGTTAATGTAATTTATTTTAATTATTTTGTAAAATTACAAATTTAGATTTTAAACGAATTTATTTAAGTGTAAATAATAAAAAAAACGTATTTTGTAAAACCGAGTATTTATGCCCGGACCCATACCCGGTTATACCGGAACCCAATCATACCCTACCCAGGAACATAGGGTATTGGGGCTTGATGGATCACAATGGACAACAGTATATTATACATGTCTTAATGGACTGGGCCTTGGTGGATCAAAACGGATAATATTAGATCATACAAGTCTTAACGAACCATATTGGGTCTTAATGAGTCACAATGGACAATTGTAGATCATATATTTCTTAATGAACCATATTAGGCCTTAATGGATCACAATGGCTAATAGTCGATCATACATGTCTAAATGGACCACTGGGTCTTAATGGGTCACAATGGACAATAGTAGATCATACATGTCTTAATGGACCATGGTAGACCTTGATAGATTACGAGGAACAATAGTAGTTCATACATGTCTTAATGGATCATCTTGGTCCTTAATGGATCATAATGGACAATATAATATCAAATATGTCTAAAGGGATCATAATCAACAATAGTAGTTCATATATGCTTTAATGGGCCATATTGGGCCTTAATAGATCACAATGGAGAATATTATATCATATATGTCTGACAGGATCATATTAAGCCTTAATAGTTATGATAGTTCTTAGTAGATCATTTGTGGGCTTTATCATGCCATATTAATATCTAAAGGGTTCGATCAGATTACAGTGAGTCTTAATGGACCATATTGGGCCTTAATGAATCACAACTGGCAATAGTAGTGTATGTCCAAGAACCAGTGGACTCTTACATGGACTATATTGAAAGGGAAAAAAGGTACTGGTATTCGTTTTTATGCTTTTTTAGATGTTCCTAGTGGTGTCGTGACGGACTGACCCGATTCCGAATGAATAACATCAGCACACGGATAACCGTTGTCGTTTGCTACTGATCATAACCAATATAAGTTTAGTCAAAGACATAATTATATTCACCCATGTATTATTTTTGTTTCATTCCATTGCTATACCAGTTTCGTAATGAGCCGAACCGATACCCACCGAAAACTGTTGTGAAGCGCGGTGAATCAGCTAGTTAATATATAGTTTAGTTATTCCATAATAATTTTATAAATAATAAAAGTTATTATACAAAAATAATTATAGTGTATTACATAAAGATTATTTAAATAAAAGGCTCATTTAGGTTAGTGAGTCGGCTCGAACTCGATAAGTGAAGCTCGGGCTCATTTACTAAAAAAACTTATTTTTGGGCTTGGACTCATTTAAGTTGGGCTCGTTTCGTTTTTTTTTCGTGTTGATATTGAGTAGCTTACAAGTAGCTCAACTCGTTTGTTTCTCTAGACAAGTATAATTCCCCTAGTTTTAGGGCTGTAAACGAACCGAACGTTCAGTGAACAATTCGTGAACCGTTCGGCGGGAAGTTCCTTTATGTTCGTTCGTTTAATAAACGAACGAACATGAACAAGAAATTTCGTTCGATTAGTTAAATGAATGGACATGAACAACGGTCTCGTTCGTTCGATTGTGTTCGTGAACGTTCGGTAAGGTGTTCCTGAACATTCGTTGATTTGCGTTTGTTTATGTTCGTATGTTTGTGTTTTAATTGAAGATCTTTGTACTTCCTTATATTTTATTTGTACTTTTATATTATTAAACTTTTATTTATTTTATTACCCTAACAATGAAACTAGGAAACTCACTTTCACCTTGTTTATGCATCATTTCCCTTTCATTTCTCATTATTTACATCGGCGAATACGATCGACCTCCGTTCCACAATAAGGGATTCAAGTTCAAGTGCTACTCTCTGGGCCATCTATCTTTATCCTTCGTCACATCGCCAAATTTATTTGTGTTCGTTTATGTTCGTGAACCGTTCGCGAACACGCTTATTTCCTTAGTGAACGAACACGAAAATAAAATCTCGTTCGTTAAGTGTTCATGAACCGTTCGTGAACACATTTATTTCCTTAACGAACGAACACCTTGTTCGTGTTCGTTCGGTTCATTTACAGCCCTACCTAGTTTACCTAGCTTTTCACACGAAAATTCTAATTTCCCCGCTCATTTTTAATACTTTCCGCCTAAAGTAATCCAAAAATTTGATTCCCCTCCTAGAATACATAAGACTTCTCGTTGCCCATCCCCAAATAAACAGAAATAAAAATATCCTCCACAATACAGATCTATCACAAATAAGCCCCATCTCATGCTTCGCTGCCATTCACAGTCCGATTACCCTCCCAAAACGACTAAAACGAAGCTCTCTTCCAGTTAAGATGTTAATTCTAACAAAACCTGACACCCTCGTTCTATATTGTCATCGTAAAATTAGGGCAACAAAGTGGTGCATTGAGATCGATGACAAATGATTCATGTTGTATATTCAGCTAGGGTTTAATGGGGCAGGATTTCTTTTTCAATTCGATCAGTCGATCACCAACCACTGAAATTATGAACAGGGCTAAGGCTGGTTTGGGAGTACTCGGTGGGTGATTCGGGTAGGGTGCTTCTTATAACGTTTTTTCGAAGCTGTTGTTTAATCGGAAACAACTTGTAGGCATTGGTGGCGGTTTGGTGGTTTGCACAGTTGGCTGCTAAAGATGTGTGTGGTTTAATTTTGTTGTTTTGGATTTAATGTTTATATATGTGATTGTTGTTCAGGTAAGGTTTGTGAGGAATAGGGACACCAATGAAAGTAAGGGTTTTGCATTTGTGGGATCATAAGTAAAGACGTTGCTTAAAAGGTCATTGAAGAGCTACATAACAAAGATTTTAAGGTATAAAGATTTAAACTTAGCTTATTTATTATATTGGAAACGAGTTGACGCTACCCCGCGCGTTGCGGCGGGTTGTTGATTATGAAAGTTTTAATAGTAGACGCAAAAATGCTTTAGTTTAATGCCTAATTAAAAAAGGTTATGGCTTACATATAAGCGACTGGATCAGAATTGTTATCCTAATTGCGATTAAGGGAGGAAAAAAAAGTTAAATATGAAAAAAAGCATATGCTTGAATCGATTGCACCAAAATTAAAGATGTTAACTTTGTTGTTGAATGTGAATGATTCTTTGGTTTTGATTCGCAAAGGGAATTTGAAGAACTAAGAAGGGTGTATTATTAATGTAGCCTTGAGGTAGCAACATATTTTTAAATAATTAATTATATCATTACACATGGTCTTAGCACATATCTCCAATTTCAAAAGATTAGCACATACTCCCATCAAGCAGACACACTTTTGCAAATTTGAACATAATAACCTTATAAAAAAAACACTACACAGATTAGATTACATCTTGCAAAGTGAAACATTGAACATAACATGATAAAAACAACAAATTAGATTGCATCTTTTGCAAAGTTAAACATAACTTTATTAAAACATTCAATCTCACTCTAATTATCGATAAAAAGTAAATTTCTTTCTAACTCAAAATTAACATGTCAATTCAACAACAGCAAAACCTAATTCAATGGAAAAGAGATAAAATAATGAAATACAGGTATAAAATGATAAAAGTCCGCATGTAAAAACACGCTAAAATTCTACATTTTAAGATTTTTTTTGGGCTTAAATATTGTTCTAATTATTCATGTTCATCATTTGATGATATCAACGAAGAAAACTCAAATAGGCGCAAAGTAATATAAACTGGTTGCAAAAACAGATTAAAAAGAAACTGGTTGCCAACAATTTCAAATTTTGCAGAGGCAAATATGCCATTAGTAATTTTTTCTTAGGCTCCACCAAATCCCCCTGCAACATTCCGGTTACGAACGCCACGCCACCGTTTCGCCTTCACATCACCAAGACTACCACCGATTATGCGCCCCTTTCCTCTTCACGTCACGAACCCGTTCAGATCCACCACTTAAATCGGAGATGATAGCCTCCTCGTCGATTTTCTTTCTCTAGAGATTTAAGTGCAGAAAATCTGTTGCCATGGCTGTGGACGGCGATAAATTGGCTTAGGTTTTATGGTTGCGGTGGTGGTAGTACCATGTGTGTTGTTTGCCTGTACCACCATTTTGGGAAAAAAAGGTTGTAAATCATCAACAGCAACAGATTATTGTGAGAGGGGACTTGAGTTGCTGTTAATATATAAAAAATGTGTGATGGTTGACGGTTTTGGTGGTTGGTTATGAGGGAGAAGACACATCCATGTGTTTTGTTCATAAAGGAGGTCGCAACCCTTGACGTGCTCATGAAAAGGCGCCAAATGGTTTTGAGAGAAGTCGCAACCTTGAATTTATAATAAACAATGTCATGAAAAGGCACCAGTTGGATTTTGTATATATGTATAATTCAGATAACAATTGATTGAACAAAACACAAATTAACACATAAATGTTAATCTTGATTCCATTATCACACATTCACTCATGAATCGATATCCTGCATATATAGGTTGAAACGTTGCAACATTTCTGAAACACTGACTCACCTTGATTAACTTAATTATAATTTAACCTTTTTAATTATTAAATATAGTTTTTACACTTAAACTCAATACTAATGACATAAATAATACTAATATTTAGTATAACTACCATTATATTAGACAATCTTAGGATTTGATATTCAATTATATGATTTTTTTGCAGGGTAAGACCATAATGTGTTCGCTTCCTGAATCTAAATACAGACTATTTATTAGCATTGTGCCAAAGACTTGACTACAACGTACCTGGAGGTAAAATAATTTTCTATTTCCTTGTAATTGTTTGTTTAAAAATTCCAGTCTTCATTAACAACCATATTGGAATGTGCTTCTTGTAGGAAAGCTGAATCAGGGCCTCTCTGTTCATGCAGAATCTGAAGAAAGTTCTGATGAAGAGCCAGCAAAACCACAAGCTGCCAAATAGGTAGGAGGATATATTGGTTTAAAACTGTAAAAAGATAGGTAGATTGTTTACTTCAAATTGTGTCTTGTTTTTTATTTGATTGGACTACAGGTTGAAAAGACTAGGGGTGCTAAACGGGTCGTGTTCGCAGGTTGCCGGTTCAACCCGACCCAAAAATTTTAGACAAACTAGAACACGACCCGTACCTGAAAATCTTGTCATACATATGAACCTGGAAACAACCTAAATATTTGCAGGTTGACCCGAACACGACCCGTTCAACCCGAATTTTATTAATTTTTGATTTTTTTTCAGCAAATTATTATATTAAAACTAAAATTTACTCAAAAACACATGAATATGTATAATACAATTACATCAAAATTATAAAATCTTATGACAATTACTCTTTTTAAGTTATAATTATGGCATAAAAACACACAATATTTAATTTATGGCATAAAACATATTATACAAAAATACAATTTAGTATAAATGGGTCAACCCACCAACCTGACCGGGTTGACCTGACCCCGTTTAGCTAAACGGGTTTACGGGTTCCACATGAAACTAAGCCAAACCCGTTTAGACTAAACCTAAACCTGTGAATTTTGTGTTAGGTTCGTGTCGTGTCGTGTCGTGCTTTCGGGTCGTGTTAGAAATTCACATCCCTAACGAAGAAGATGAAAGCTCCAAAGAGGAGGATGAACCGCAAAATGAAAAGAAAAAAGTACTATTTTCTTTCAATTTTGTTGATAATAATCTATACATGTTTTTTAGTCTTAACTTTAGGATTTTGTTTCTAACTAAATATAATTTATATGCAGGATGCTGATGAGGAGATGGTTGATGCTCCATCAGCAAAGAAAGCGGTTAGTGGTTTGTTCAAGTTGTTTTGTTTAAAATGTGTTATTGCATTAGTAATAAATCTTTACAATAATTGTTATATGGCAGCCTCAAACTCGAGCTACTCCCCAAACTTTGTTTATGGGCAACTTAACCTTCACTATTGAAGAAATTGGCGTGTATCTGCACTTTGTCTATACTTGATAAGTACATAAATATTATTCATTGTGTATTATTGTTACTGACTAGTTTCCCATCAGAATTAATTTCTTTAAAGACGTGGTTGAAGTTGTTGTGGTTCATTTTGCAATCAGAGAAGATCGATTTGCAGGCTACGAGCATATTGAATTTGCTACTCGTGAGGCTGCCCAAAAGGTATGTTATGTTTCCCTTCTTGGTTTCCTTTTCCAAGTATTTTATGACATTCTTTGCAACATATGGTTCTAAATTTCTATCTGCAGGCTTTTGAAGTTAATGGTGAACCATTACTTGACCATCCAGTGAAACTTGATTTAGCTAAGGAAAAAGTGCATACACTCTCGGTGCCGGGTATGATTTATTGCCAATAAGTGTTTTAACACCCGATTAGAATAGCAACATTTGACTGATAGTTCATATTTGTTTCTGTAGAAAAGAGAGGTCTTTCCAAAAGAATGCGCAGACTCCAGCAATAATTGCGTTTGTAAGGGGATTTGATTATGATGAAAGCATTGTTGATGTATGTTTTTACCACTAGTCTGCATATTACATTCTTTTGTTATTGAATTTCACATGTTTGAAGTTTTGTTATTTACTTGTTGCAAATTAAGAATACTCTTGAGAAACTCTTTGGCCAATGTGAAGAGGTTTCAAGGATTTTTCTTCCAAAAGATTTTGAGTCACGTGAGACAAAAAGACACAACATAAGAATTAGCCACCGGTTACAAGTTTACTCCCCACCACGACAGCACCAAGGTAGTTACAAATTTGCAGCACTTTCAAGTCCAAATGTAGTGAGTGTATAGATACGATGAAAACATCCTAGAAATAGTTTTCAGTTTATGTGTATAGTCGTTTCCCTTTGTAACTTTTGTAGATAGGTTTTGATGATGAGCTAATGTCTTTAATTAATATTTAAACTGAAAACTTATGTATGAATTTTGGGTTATTAGTGTTAATATCATTTGCTTTTTTTAGATTTTCTTATGTTTACATCAGTTTTGTTTTACAAAAAAAGAAAAATAAAATGGGTAGTTACACAAAAATTGCCACATAAAATCACAATAAAGATGTGTGACTAAAGGTTAGACAATAGTCACACTTGAAAATTACAATTTTTATGTGGCTATAAATAACAATTAGCTATACCATAGTCACTTTATTTCTTGTTTGTGTGACAGAATGATACCAAACGTCATGAGAAAAGAAGTTATGTGTGACCAAAGTTTAGACAATAGTCACATTAAAAATACAAAATTTCATGTGGCTATAAATGAGCATTAGTCACACTATAGTCATTTTGTTTCTTGTTTGTGTGACAGAATGATACCAAACGTCATGGGAAAAGAAGTTATGTGTGATCAAATGTTAGATAATAGCCACATTTAAAAATACAATTTTTTGTGTGGCTATAAATAACCATTAGCCACACCATAGTCACTTTGTTACTTGTTTGTATGACGTAATGATACCAAACGTCATGGAAAAAGAAGTTATGTGTGACCAAATATTAAACAATAGCCACATTTAAAAATATAAAATTTCGTGTGGCTATAAATAACCATTAGCCACAGCATAGTCACTTTGTTTTTTGTTTGTATGACGAAATTATACCAAAGGCCATGGGAAAAACAAATGTGTGTGACAAAAAATTAGACAATAGCCACACTTACAACAAATTCATGTAGCTTTATAATAGAAACGACCACACTTATAGTAAATTCATGTAGCTTTATAATATAAACTACCACACTTATAGTAATTCATGTAGCCATTGCTACCCTTTAGTCACACTTAATGGGCAAAATACTTGATTACAACAACCCTTTTTGACACACTTTTTTTAGTTGATGTGGCTAAAACAAAACATTTTGGTAATTTATGTGACTATATAGTAGTAACGGTCACGCTTAAAGTAAATACATGTGGCCGTTGCTATCCGTTAGCCACACTTAATAGAGGAAATATTAGATTTTAACAAAAAATGTTGGTACCATTTAGCCACACTTTTAAGTTCTACGGCCACTAATAAGTGTGTGTGGCTATATGATACCTATGATGACTCGAGCTTTGGTCACACTTGAACTGAAAAAAATATGTGAGGCGAAAGACATATAGTCACACTTTTTTCGTGTGGCAGTATCCCTATTTTGGCGTAGTGAAAATAATTATTAGTATGCTATCCCCTACTTATTACCTAGTGGCAGGAAGTTTAGTTTTTCAATGAAGACTCAGGTTCAATTCTCACTTGTGTTATATGGAGTGGTTATAGGCAATGATGGATTTGAACTAGGCCTCATGTGAGGTTGCCAGTTCGATTCCCGAGCCCAATCAGGTTTTCGTCTCACCGTGTGTTACGCCAGATAGTTCTGCTTTTGTGGTGGCACAACGACTGTCAAGTGGCAGCCGACGGTATGGTTTCCCGCGGAAGGCCCAAAAACGCCAAACTTTGAAGCCAGCATGGGCCCGATTAAGAGAACATAGCATGGCCATAGTGAGGCAATAATACGGTATTGCAGTATTGGTACCGTGTGTTACGCCAAACTTCGGTACAACACTCAAATAATGAAGGAATTCCATAGGGCGCTGGTCAGGAATAATACGGTATTGCAGTATTGGTACTGTGTGTCATCACTGGTTATAGTTTACAATAGAAATCAAATGATATTTTACTGTGATACCTATTTTGTCAATGCTCACCTAGGCCCCCCACTTTTCAGACCCATCTCAGCCCTCTCGTCTCGCTTCGCTTTAAAAGCCACACTTTTAGGCCCTCAGGCGCATTGTCAGGTCAAATTCCAACGAAATTCTGGTAAAAAATCGCTTGAATAGGTTAAAACATGTCTGAAACAATTATAAGAGCCTAAAAAAGCCTGGAAACAACAAAAGAAGCCTAAAAAATGTCTAAAATCCCTAAAAACTGTATTTTTATACAAATATGTGTCCATTTCAGCAAGGGATGAAAACTAACATAATTCATTAGACATGTTAAAACTTCAAGTCAAGTAAAAGTTAAGTACAATTGCAAACATAAAACGAATATAACTAAAAAAATTCCCAAATACAATCAAAACCCAAGCATATATACATAGAGGATAAACATATTACATTATCCTCGTATAAAATAACACTTTGACTAATTGAAACAAAAAAAAAAGTTGATTTTTAACAAAAAAATCCGGTATCAAAGAATTCATTTTTATACAGAATGGAATAGGGATCTATATCCATAACTTACAAACAAAATAGATTTGAAAATTAGTAATCGTAAAGAAAGCATAAATAGATTGAAGGTACGAACTCAAAATCATGTGCTTCTCCTTAAAGCCAGTGAATCAGAAGCCAATGAATCCGACCCCAAATCTCCATGAATCAGAAGCCAACGAACTCGATTGAGATATTATTCCTCATCTTCTCGATTCCATCAGAGATTTTACAAGCACGTTGCAGGTACGAACTCAAAATCATGCGCTTCTCCTTGCGTCGCATCTTCGAAACGAAACAATCGTTAGGGTTTGATGGTAACCAAAATTGGTTAGGGTTTTGTGGAAGTTGGAATTGGTAGTGGTTGTGGTGGAGATACTGTGTAGATCGGAACCAGGGCAAAGGATTCGAACTGAAATTGGTGAGTTGGTGGGGTTGAATTTGTTTCAGCCATGTGGGGAATTTTGGGGGGTTTTGAGGAAGAGGAAAATTGGGCGGGCTGAATTAGGAGGGAGTGTGAAAACTAAAATTTTTGAAACCACATCTCAAAGCTCCACAAAAAACCGTACCTGGAACTGGTTTTTTAATACTCAAAAACTGAAACTGACCCTACCTGTAGGGTATAAACAGGGTATGCATTTTGATCTCAATATCTGAAATTAGAACCGATCATACTGGATTAATACCTGAAACCGGAACCGATTATACCTATATCAGAGCATGATTCTAATACTTATCTATTATTCTAATACTTATCTATTAAATTTATGATAGTGAATCTAATTTAACCTTTTTACATTATACAATGCATATTTAATAATTATAAATAAAAAGACAATAAAATAGGGTAATAAAAAAACAATAGAGTATTAAAAAACCTGATAATATAGTACTAAAAACTCGGAAATAGGGTATAGAAAAACCGAAAATCGGAACTGAACCGGTTATAGAAATCCGATTCCAACCCTTAAAATGAGAAACCGAAACCGGTTCCATAACCGGAATTGGTTATTAAAAATACCCAGTTTGTGCAAATGGTATCGGGTACCGGTATCGAATTTCCCGTACCGGTTCGTTTTTTGATACTGATTTGGTACCGACATGTTGCATTTTTTTGTACCGGTCTGGTATGGTATCGGTAAATACCGATTTTTATCTTTAAATACCGGTCCGTACCAGTATCGACCCGTACCGTATCGGGTATCTTCGGTACCAGTACCCATTTCTTTGGGATTCTTTGTACTGGTATTTTCAGTACCGATACCGATTGGTACTGAGCTCATCCCTAGTTAAATGACTCGTATTCGTGGGATCGTGGTTTCAACCCGATCTGAATCCGAAAAATTTATACGAACCCGAACTCCAAACTCGTGTCAAACACATAACCCGAATATGACCCATTTGACTCGATTTTAATTATTTTTTTTTATTTTGTCATATATTAATATTTTAAAAATAAAACCTTGCACCAAAAAATACCAATATATATATAATCACATTTTAAAAACAATAAAATATAACATAAATGGCCATTGTGATCCATTAAGACCCAATATGGTCTATTATGACATGTATGATCTACTATTGGCCAATGTTATCCATTAAGGCCCAATATGATCTATTAAAACATGTATGATCTACAATTGGCAATTGTGATTCATTAAGAAACAATATGGTCCATTAAGACGTGTATGGTCTATTGTTGGCCATTTTAATCCATTAAGGCTCATTTTAGTCCATTAAGACATGTACAATCTACTATGGTCCATTGTAATCCATTTAGGCCTAGTATGGTCGATTAAGATGTATATGAGCTACTATTAGTCATTGTGATCCATTAAGGCCCAATGTGGGCGATTATGACATGTGTGATCCACTATTGACCATTGTGATCCATTTAGACCCAATATGGTCGATTAAGACATATATAATCTACTATTAGCCATCGTGATCCATTAAGGCCCAACATGATCCATTAAGACATGTATGATCTACTATTGGCTATCATGATCCATTAAGACTCAACATGGTCCAATAAGACATGTATGATCTGATGTTGTTCATCGTGATCCATTAAGGCCCAATATGGTCCATTAAGACATGTATGGTCTATATTGTCAATCGTGATCCATTAAGGCCCAATATTGTCTATTAAAATGTGTATGATCTATTATTATCCATCGTGATCCGTTAAGGCCCGATATGATTAATTAAGACAATTATGATCCACTATCGGCTATTGTGATCCTTTTAAGCCTAATACGATCCATTAAGACATTTAAAATCTACTATTGTCCGTTGTAATCCATTTTGGCCAATATGATCTGGTAAGACATGTATTATCTACTATTGTCCATTGTAATCCATTTAGGCCCAATACGGACGTTTCAGACATAATTGAGCTACTACTGACCATTGTGATCCATTGAGGTCTAATATGGTCCATTATGATATGTATGATCCACTATTGACCATTGTGATCCATTTAGGCCTAATATTGTTGATTAAGACATCTATGATCTACTATTGGCAATTATGATCCATTAAGACACAATCTAGTCCATTAAGACATGTATGATTCACTATTGGCCATTGTGATCCATTATGTCCCAATATGGTTCATTAACACATACATTATCTACCGTTGGCCATTGTGATCTATTAAGACCTAATATGGTCGATTAACACATATATGATTATAGATGAGCTCGGTATCGAATGTACCGGTAACGAATTCACTAATGTGGTACCGGTATCGGTAAGAGATGTATATGATCCACTATCATTTAGGCCCAATAAGGTCCACTAAGACATGTGTGATTTACTATCGTCCATTGTGATCCATTAAGGCCCAATATGGTTTATTAACATATCTATGACCACTATTGTCCATTGTGACCCAGTAAAGCCCAATATGGTCTATTAACACATATATGATTAGGGATGAGTTCGGTACCGGTACTGGTACCGAACATACCGGGACCGAAAATGCTGATACCGAAAATCATCAAATATGGGTACAGATACCAGTACCAAAAATGTTCGGTATGGTAATGTGCAGTACTCGTACCGCAACGCTATTTGAAAGTAAAATTCGGTAAATTACCGGTACCGTATCGAACTGAAAGTACAAGTACCGAAAACAATTAACTACGATAAATTTGGTTCCATTATTAATACACATATATTAATATATTATTAAGAAGAAAACAAATATGATTTAAAATATATAATATTTAATAATAGTTTGAATTATTAAATATCTAGTAAGATATTTCCTTGTTTTTCAATATTAAATAATGTAATCTTGTAATAAGAATATTAGTTGAGAGGAAATTTTCGAATCAAATGTTTTTTTTTTTTTTTTGTGGGGGGGGGGGGGGGGGGGGATTTTAACTTTTATGATGAAATATTTTGGGGAAAATTTAAGTTTTATGATAAAATATTTTTGGGGGGAAGTTTAAGTTTTAGGATAAAATATTTTGGGGGGAAATTTTAAGTTTTAGAATGAAATATTTTGGGGGGAGTTTTAGGGTGAAATATTTTAGGTGAAAGTTTAAGTTTTGGAATTAAATATTTTGGGGGGAATTTTTAAAGATGTAGTAAGTTTAACATTTGGTCATACATTTTTTTAATGACATTTAATAATATGTCGTCACACAAAATAAACAAAATGATGATTGTGTGACGAATGTTAATGTAAAACCACATTGAATTTTGTAATTTTAAGTGTGACTATTATCTAACCATTGGTTACATAAAATAATATATGTGGCCATATGTATTAGATTTTAGCCACATTATTAAACATATAATGTGGTCGTAGAACACATTTGGCCACACTTTTCTAATGTGGATGTTTTATCTTGACGTGTGGCTAAAGGTTTGGAATAGTTTTGTGTATAGTCACGCGAAGAAAATAAAGTAACCGTAGATCAAATTTGGCCACATTTTTTAGTGTGACTAATAAATGTCACAGTTTTTTCTTAAAGTGTGGCTAAAGGTTTTGAATACACATGTTATTGGTCACAGGAAAATATAAAATGTGATCGTGGATAACATTTAGCCACACTTTGGTAGTGTAGCAAATATATGTCACAATTTTTTTCTTAAAGTGTGGCTAAAGAGGTCAAATACATGTTTTTTCGTCACATGAAACTAAAATATGTGACCATAGATCACATTTGGACACACATTTCGATTTGTGGTTAATAAATGTCACATTATTTTATAAAAGTGTGGCTAAAGGTTCTGAACTGGTATAAATGGTCACATTAATAATAAAAATGTGTAGCTAAAGATGTTTTAAAATGTTATGAATAACCTTTAGCCACACATTTTTACAAATGTGTGGCAGGGCGGTTTTGCCAAAAGTGTGGCCGTAGCCCCTTTTTCACGTAGTGAATTTACAATAAAGGAATTTCACTGGGAAATCCCCGGGTTACAAAAACATATTTATTTATTTACTGAGCCACTTTCTTCAAGCTGTATTGCAACGCGGCACTTTTCTTGGTTCACAGTAAATCACCTGAAACATGTTTAAAAAGATTTTATCAACGAGGAAATACTGGCAAGTCATTCAATTTGTACAAAATGACCCATTGTTATAATCTACAGTATTAAGAGCGATTACAATGTTTATATATTAACCAATTACCCAACGGTATTTGTCACTCGACCGTATCTGTGACTATGGTCATATCACCCATTGGCTAACTCGTTGTCCAATGGTGACGGTTATCAAGTAATGTATACATAACCCCACATACCGGCTGTAATTGAAGATTACAAAGACTTAATCCCTGTAATTATAACTTTGAAAACATGTAGAGTTTTGGGAAAGCAATTTGATAAAAAGAGAATGACTCACATTGCAAGTTTAGACGGGCAGAGTATGCCTACTGATTAAGCCTGGTAACCTAGTTTAAATATAATAATGCAAACGAAACTAGGTTAGTAACTTAATTCAACATTTACCATAACTGCACGAAATCAAAACCCTCACGACGAATGACAAAGTATAGCCCGAATTCGGGCAGCACTTAAACATCCATCGGATCGGTTTCAATCGATTGGACATTGTATCATAGCAGTGATCGAGTTATTACCCTGTAATCGTAGCAGGGTTTCGACCGTTAAACACTCGATTTTTAGCAGAATATTACGTTTTTGAAAGAAATTTTCAAACAGACAGTGAAGGCCATGCAACGTCCTATTTATAGCAAAATTTTAGGTCTCTCGCGGCCCACGTAAGCCGAAGGAACATCCTTCGTGGCCCACGAGATCCACCCTAGCTACGGCTAGGGCTGCCGTGTCAACCCCTAGACCTGCCACGTGTCTGACACGTGGCCCTAAAGCTTATCCGGAGAATTGCATGGATATCACGCCCCGCGTAGACTCTCCTTAAGTCTTGCGCGGCCCGTGACAGATCAACAAATTTGGATTTTCTTGATTTTTCATGAAGTTTAGGGTTTTAGGGGCCCGGGTTTACATTTACGGAGTGTTTTGGGACATTTTTGCCGGTCCTTACATCCTCCCCACCTTATTTAAAATCTCGTCCTTGAGATTTACTAGAATAACTAAGGATATTTTCGCTTCATTTCCAATTCCAATTCCCATGTATACTCAGGTCCTCTTTTCGAATCCCACTTTACTTTGACTAGTATCAGTCTTTTGTGCTTGTGGAACTTGACTTTTCTGTCTTCTATTTGGAGCGGTCTCTCAACAAATTTCAACTTTTCATTTACTTCTATATCTTGGAGAGGTATTACCAGTGATTCATCAGATAAACATTTCTTAAGATTGGATACATGAAACACATCATGTACCCCGGCTAATTCTTCTGGTAGTTGTAAGCGACAGGCAACTGGTCCTATTCGTTGGGTAACTGCGAATGGTCCTACGTACCTTGGACTTAATTTTCCTTTCTTACCGAACCGAACTATCCCTTTCCAAGGAGAAACTTTCAGGAGTACCTTGTCTCCAACTTGAAATTCTAACGGCTTGCGTCGATTGTCTGCATAACTTTTCTTGCGATCTTGAGCCGTTTTCAGTCTTTCCTTGATTTGAGTTATCTTATCGGTGGTTTCTTGTACAATCTCGGGACCTGATAATTGACTTTCTCCTATCTCTGCCCAGCAAACTGGAGTTCTACACTTTCTTCCATACAGTGCCTCGAATGGGGCAGCACTGATGCTTGTGTGATAACTATTGTTGTAGGAGAATTCTATTAGTGGTAAATGGTCATCCCAATTTCCACCGAAGTCTATTACACATGCCCTCAGCATGTCTTCTAGGGTTTGGATCGTCCTTTCACTTTGTCCATCTGTTTGGGGATGGTATGCAGTACTTAGATTTAATCGTGTCCCCACAGCCTCTTGGAAACTTGTCCAGAAATGAGAAGTGAAACGACTATCCCTATCTGACACAATGGAGAGTGGAACTCCATGTAAGGAAACTAGTTCGTCTACGTATAGCTTAGCCAATCTCTCCATGCTAAAGGTTTCCTTCATTGGTAGGAAATGAGCTGATTTAGTTAATCGGTCTACAATGACCCAAATTGCATCGTTACCCTTCCTGGTTTTAGGCAACTTAGTAACAAAGTCCATTGTTATTAGTTCCCATTTCCATACAGGTATTTCTAACTGTTGAAATAAACCTGAAGGTTTCTGATGTTCTGCCTTAACTTGCGAACAAGTTAGGCACTTAGAAACATATCTAGCTATGTCCTTTTTCATTCCTATCCACAAGAAGTTATTCCTTAAATCTTGATACATCTTGTTATTACCAGGATGCATCGTATACCTAGATTTATGGGCTTCCTCTAGAATTTTATCTCTTAAATCTCCTTGCCTAGGTACCCAAATTCTTGTCTTAAGGAATCTCTAAATTCCATCAGCCCCTTGCCCTAATTCTTTTATTCTTCCTTTCATTCCTTCCGCATCATCCTTGATTGCTGTTTCCTGAACATTTTTCAGTTGTTCCATTAATTCTAATTGTAGATTCAATCTAAGAGCACGAACTTGCCTTTGCTTTTCATAGTATTTACGACTTAGGGCATCTGCTATTATATTAGCTTTTCCTTCGTGATCTTGAATATCACAGTCGTAATCACTTAGAGTTTCCATCCATCTTCTTTGCCTCATGTTTAATTCTTTTTGCCCAAATATGTACCTTAAACTTTTATGATCTGTATAGACTGTAAACTTACTTCCATACAGATAATGTCTCCAAATCTTAAGGGCAAAAATTATGGTCGTGAGTCGTATAATTTTCCTCGTGCTTTTTCAACTGCCTTGGTGCATACGCAATTACCTTTTTTGTGTTGCATTAGCACACATCCTAATCCTAGCTTAGAAGCATCACAGTAGACCTCAAAATCTTCTGTTCCTTTAGGTAAGGCCAAAATTGGGGCATTTGTTAATCTTTGCTTTAGAATCCTAAAGGCCTCTTCTTGCTTGGGTCCCCAATCAAACTTAACAGTTTTACAGGTTAGCTTAGTTAATGGAACAGCTATCTTAGAAAAGTCTCTTATGAAGCGCCTATAATATCCAGCTAATCCTTGAAAACTTCTAATTTCGGTAGCTGATTGTGGGACTTTCCAATTTATGATTGCTTCTATCTTGGAGGGATCTACGTGAATACCTTTGTGATTCACCATGTGACCTAAAAATTGCACCTCTTGTAGCCAAAATTCACATTTTGAGAATTTGGCATAAAGCTTTTCCTTTCTTAACAAAGTTAAGAGTGCATGCAAGTGTTCACAATGCTCATCCTGGCTTTTGGAATAAATAAGTATATCATCGATGAAAACAAATTTATCCAAATACGGTTTACAGATCCTATTCATCATATCCATAAATGCTGCAGGAGCATTTGTTAGTCCAAATGGCATAACTGTAAACTCGTAGTGACCATACCTTGTTCTGAAAGCAGTTTTAGGTATGTCTTCTTCCTGTACCTTCAGCTGATGGTTTCCGGAGCGCAAATCTATCTTGAAGAAATATCTCGCTCCCTGAAGTTGATCAAAAAGATCATCAATCCTAGGTAATGGGTATCGATTCTTAATAGTAACCTTGTTCAATTCCCTGTAATCGATACACATTCGCATCGAACCATCCTTCTTTTTCACGAACAACACAGGTGCTCCCCAAGGGGATGAACTAGGTTGTATGAATCCTTTACTTAATAATTCATCTAACTGTTTCTCCAGTTCTAACATTTCTATGGGTGCTAATCGATAAGGTGCCTTAGCTATTGGTGTTGTTCCAGGGATTAGATGAATTCTAAACTCTACTTCCCTATCGGGTGGCAATCCAGGTAACTCTTCTGGAAATACGTCAGGGTATTCGAACACTACTGGGATTTCCTTAAGTTCCTTACCTTTAGTGTTAATGATTATCGAAATCATATACACTATTCCTTGTTTTCGTTCATAACTAGCAACTTTCATTACTGAAATGGAGGTGTGGAAGATTGCCAAGTTCCCTTGACATTCACCAAAATGTTTCTTTCGACGGTTTCTGCAGAATGGAGGTGTGGAAGATTGCCAAGTTCCCTTTTTCTTGAAAATATTACCCCCACGGAACCCTTGGGTAATCTTTTGGGCTAATTCCTTTTTTCCTGTTTTCTTCTCTCATGCGTACCAGTTCGTCAGTCAAGGTGTTAGCCAATTCAACTGCGTCGTCAATTGTTCGGGGTCTCACAGCCTTGACTATATCATGAATCTCGCTAATTAGTCCCCAGATATAGCGAGAAATAAGCGCCGGTTCTGGCGAAGGCAGATTTGGTACGATTCTAGCATACTCGAAAAATGTCGAAGTATACCCCCGACAATCCACGTCCACCATCCGGTGATTTAGGAACTTATTCGTCATTTGTTCCTTTTCATAGTCGGGACAAAATTTCCTTTCCACCAATTCCTTGAATTCCTCCCAACTCATGGCATAAGCCACGTCACTTCCCTTAGCTTGTAGCACCGTGTTCTACCATTCTAACGCCTCTTCCTTGAAAAGGTGGGATGCATACATCACCTTGTCCTCCTCTGCACACTTGCTTATTTTAATTACTGCTTCGGTCTTTTCTAACCAACGTAGTGTGGCAGTCGCCCCTTCATTGCCTGCAAATTCGACTGGCTTACAGGCAAAAAATTCTTTGTAAGTGCAACCCAGTGTTGCAACTTTCATTTTCTTAATTATTGGGGCTTGAACCACATTATTGTCATTATTACCGCCTACGTTTACACTGTTACTGAAATTATCGTCGCGAGTGCGTTTGCTATGGTTGGCTTGTGAAGGTTCAACGGGGTTCTTAACAGCAGCGACGATTGCAGGGATAGCATTGGCTATTCCCTGAGCAACGATATTTTCTATATCTTGCCTATTAAGAAAATGGTCCTCATTGTGTTGTTCAGATTGATTAACTTCGGGTCCGGGTTGATTTATTGCGTTTTCCATCTGAATAATTAACAAGATATATATATAAATTATTGTCACACCTTGGATAACAATTAAACATAACAAAGCAATCACACGCAATGAAATCAACACGTATAGCCAAAATCGTCGACCTTGCGACATTTATATATATTTTTATAATAGTATGCATCAATACACACCATCTATTTTACAAAAGTTTTATTTCAGTTATTATTGTACAATATTATATTATTATTATTGTTATATTATATATATATTTTATTTTTATATTATATATTATTTTTTTTTCACATAATAATATTATACAAAACAAGCAACTTCAGATAACTGGCCCTTCAGAAACGACGCTCCCTCTCGTCATACTTCCACGTGATGTTTTCCCTCACTTCGCGAATCCTATTCCCCGCATCCACCAACTCTTCGCCATAGCGGCGTAATTCAGCCACGTTCTCCGTGCTCATATGTGGGAATGGTGCAGGTTCTGGATCAAACTGGGGAAAGTAAACATTTGGGTTATTCATGAAATTCTGAAAATGCCAGTCACTCATCCACCATTCTTCCAACTGCCCTGTGAAAGGTTGAGGGTTAACAAGAGGGTCCGGAATAGCGGGTTCCAAGTTGGCAGGAAGTGCTGATTGGGCAGGGAAATTGAAAAGAGTTTCATCAGCAGGTCCGATGAGGTCACAATTTGCCAGTTTTCGATCGAGTTCTTCCCAGGGTAGCAACTTTTGGGCTTGACCTGAGCTCTCTCCTATTTCCTTTCCTTTGTCCTTTGAATCCACCGTCTTTTTCACCCTCTGGGCAGCGGGTTTCTTCCTTCGTCCTCATTTCCAGTCCAACAACCTTCTTCTCTTTTTAGGTTTAGGTTTCTCCTGAGGCTGGGCCTAAAACACTGGTGGCTCCTCGGTATCCGCCTGATATCCTGACTGGGTTCCTGTTGTATCCATATCAGTCGTATGGATTGTAAAGTTTTGGAGTGCTTCTGACAGTTCATTCATGCTGTTAGCACACATGAAGAAACACCCAAAAATTCAAGTTAAAATTTTATTTGTTAGATTAAATTTTCACAGAATCACAGAATGGCAATCTGGAAAATTAAGTATTTCTAAATACTTAATTGGCTTAAATCAGTGGCTCTGATACCACTTTTTTCTGTCACCTCCGGATTTACCCGGTTCAGAAGCCGGTGGACAGAAACCCGTGGTATTTAAGTTTAATTAGGCAGCGGAAATTTTAACAGGATCGTTTCAACTGAAAATATCCATTTATTTGATTTCAAATTTTGGGACAGACCCCGTAATTTACAATAAAGGAATTTCACTAGGAAATCCCCGGGTTACAAAAACATGTTTATTTATTTACTGAGCCACTTCCTTCAAGCTGTAGCGCTACGCGGCACTTTTCTTGGTTCACAGTAAATCACCTGAAACATGTTTAAAAATATTTTATCAGCAGTGAAATACTGGCGAGTCATTCAATTTGTACAAAACGACCCATTGTTATAATCTACAGTATTAAGAGCGATTACAATGTTTATATATCAACCAATTACCCAACGGTATTTGTCACTCGACCGTATCTGTGACTATGGTCATATCACCCATTGGCTAACTCGTTGTCCAATGGTGACGGTTATCAAGTAATGTATACAAAACCCCACATACCGGCTGTAATTGAAGATTACAAAGACTTAATCCCTGTAATTATAACTTTGAAAACAAGTAGAGTTTTGGGAAAGCAATTTGATAAAAAGAGAATGACTCACATTGCAAGTTTAGACGGGCAGAGTATGCCTACTGATTAAGCCTGGTAACCTAGTTTAAATATAACAATGCAAACGAAACTAGGTTAGTAACTTAATTCAACATTTACGGTAACTTCACGAAATCAAAACCCTCACGACGAATGACAAAGTATAGCCCGAATTCAGGCAGCACTTAAACATCCATCGGATCATTTTCAATCAATCGGACATTGTATCGTAGAAGTGATCGAGTTATTACCCTGTAATCGTAGCAGCGTTTCGACCCTTAAACACTCGATTTTTAGCAGAATAATACGTTTTTGAAAAAATTTTCGAACAGACAGTGAAGGCCATGCAACGTCCTATTTACAGCAAAATTTTGGGTCTCTCGCAGCCCGCGTAAGCCGAAGGAACATCCTTCGCGGCCCACTAGAGCCATCCTAGCTACGGCTAGGGCTGCCATGTCAACCCCTAGACCTGCCACATATCTGACACGTGGCCCTAAAGCTTATCCGGAGAATTGCATGGCTGTTGCGCCCCGCGTAGACTCTCCTTAAGTATTACGCGGCCCGCGACAGATCAACAAATTTGGATTTTCTTGATTTTTCATGAAATTTAGGGTTTTAAGGGTCCGGGTTTACACTTACGGAGTGTTTTGGGACATTTTTGCCGGTCCTTACAGTTCGGTACTATGCCATATCATATCTTTTGCCGTGTGCCTTGAACAATACAAACGCCAAAGTCTAGGCGTCAAAGGAAAGTATCGTAACACCTTGCGAGCTACCTTCGCACCTTTTGTGTCTTTATCGACCCATCGACTCTCATTACAAACGGGACAATTTTGCAACGACTGGTGTTCTTTCCAGAAGAGAGCACAATCATTTACGCACACGCCTATCATCTCATAATCCAAACCAATCTTCTTAAATTTCTTCTTAACTACATAATACGTAGGGGGAATCTTGTTGCCTTTTGGCATTGAATCTTGCAACAACTTTAGTAGATAATCAAATGAAGTATTAGTCCAATGGTGCATCTCCTTTAGATTCATAAGCTTTGCTAAAAAGCCAAGGGAAGAAAACTTCGTACAACCAGGATATAATTCTGTTTCAACTTCCTTTTGCATGGCTTCAAAATCGTCATCAACATCGTTAGATTCTCCACCCGACAACTCTTGGTTACGGTCTATATCTTCTTCCGTACGCTCCCTCCTAATGTCTTTAATAACGTTTTCCATACCCTCTGATGGCACAACATTATCTACTTCTACAACTGCAGGCCCAGATTTTTCGCCGGGGTGATAGTCCCACTTCATGTAATCTTTCCAAAAAACCATACGCCCCAAATGGAGTTTCATTTTTGTGATGGTTGTTAAGCCAGAACATTTAGATTTGGAACACGGACATCTAACTTCATTATGGTTGGGGATCACTCTTTCACACATCGCGATAAAAGACTTAAGTCCTTGCTGGTAGTGAGTTGATTGAAGTGGAGAATCAATCCAGCTTTTACAGATAGGCATTATGCAACTGAAAGATAATTTAATTTAGGGTTTGCAAGACAAGGGTAGGCTGCTAAACCCACTTTTTGAACACTTTATCTCATATATGAATATGTATTACATGATTGTTTGTTTAAGAAAAATTCAGCAGCATTTCCTCTTAGCTCCCAAGTATATATGTAAGAATATATATACCCGAGGAGCAAAGAGAAAATGATAACTGAATCCTTCTTAAACAAACAATTATGTAATACATATTAATATCCTAAATGAGATAAAGTATTCAAAAAGCAGTTCCAAATTAAACGGGGACAACCCGAAATTAATTTCTAAATCAATTTCGGCGGGTATTTCTAAGCAAATTATGTTTAAAATGAAGAATTCAATATCGGGCGTGTATTTCTATGCTCGTTATATTCTATATGATGGTTTAAATTTGATTATGTTTTAAATGATGATTTCAATTTCGATCGGATATTTTCTAAACTCGTTATGTTTTACATAATGATTTCAATTTCGAGCGGGTATTTTCTATGTTTGTTATGTTGTAATGATAATATCAATTTCGACCTGGTATATTTTCTATGTTCGTTATGTTGTAAATGATGATTTCAATTTCGAGCGGATATTTTTTTAAACTAATATAATAACTTTTAACCAATGGCATATCAAATACACAATATATCAATATATATAATTTTGAAACCTAAACATACACATAGACTTACATATACACATGCATACTAATATACACACAATACCACAAAATACACATGTTTTATACATACTTACAAGCTAACATACATAAACTTACATACACACATTTTCACCAAGTTTACATACATTATACATTTTCAGATATATTTACTAACATATACACATTTACATACAAACATAGATCCTTACATACACATATACAAACTAATATACACACATTTTTTACCAAATACACCTAATTTATACATACTTACATGCTAACATACACATGTACAATCTTACATTCTTACATACACCTACATACACACATACATATACCAAATACACATACTTACAAGCTAACGTACACATATACATACTAATATACACACATTTTCACCAAATAGACATACTTTATACATACTTACAAGCTAACATACACATGTACATAGACTTACACACACACATTTTCACCAAGTTTACATAAATTATACATTTTCATATATACACATTTATATACAAACATACATCCTTACATACACATAAACTAACCTAAATTTGAAGGAGGAGAAGAGGTGGTGACGGTGGAGATGAGGTGGTGGCCGGTGGAGACGAGGTGGTAACGGTGGAGACGAGTGGTCCGATATCTAGCATACATATAACATATATAACATGAATTATAGAACAAATTGAAAAAAATCTAACAAAAACATACCTTTTTAGCAATCTTGAGAGTTCACTAGCGAAGGAGGAGAAAGATTTGGGGGAAAAGTGAGAAAGAAGGGAAGAAACCCGCCTTTAAGGGGTTCAGCGTTTTAGGGTTAATAGCGGCGACGGGTGTCGCCACTATTGGTCAATCATGTCGCCGCTATTGAGTTAGATAAACCCTAGTCGTCCGATCAAGATAAGGAATGAGTGGCTGGTGTTTATTGTGGAACACTGGGTTCTGGATCGATCAATAGCGGCGACATATGGCATGTCGCCGCTAGTGGTGTCGCCGCTATTGATCAATATTCTTGTAGTGCTCTCATACATATATATATATATATATATATATATATATATGTATAATTGAAGGGGTATAACCCCACTACACACTCAAGTTATACAACCCCCCATAACCCCCCACTACACACTCAAGTTATACAACCCCCCATCCCCCCCCCCCCTTCTTACACATTTACCATGTGTCGTATAACCCAACATCTATGAGGTTATGGGGCTTGACAACTACACATGGTCTTATAGCATACTTTGTGTGATTAAAATTGTTTCAAGTATGTGCCGGTCAAGCTCCTGATTATCAATGATCACGATAATAATTTTTTTCATACCTAACCATATTCATATAGATATCAACGTGAATATACACATTAGACATCAACTTCTTATTTTATATAATGTTTTAACATCAAATTCTTATTGCATTGGAAGAAAGATATATAACAAACTTAATTACACATTATGCACATCTAGGAATTAATAATGACATGTGGTTCTTACACCTTACTGCCTTCCGAAGAGCCTTGAACATCCATAGACTTCACAGAATGAGTATAGAATCATGAGCAAGCTCGCAAAAATTGCCAAAACAACAGTTGCAACTTTCTTCGAGCAAAGCAGATCTTTCTTGACAAATCTCCAAGTCTTGATCATTGGTCTATTGTTGTAATACTCGTTGAGGTGTTCAATTGTCTTGTTGCTACTCATGTTAAGGTTACTCTTATTCATCCCATTGAAGAGATTAGCGATGTCTTTGTCGTTCATGTTTCCTTTAATTATGCCATTATCCTCATTAACCATGTCATGATTTCTCATAAATTTTGGTTATGATGGATGAAATTTGTTAGTCTCATTTTTCTTTTGTCAAAATTCTCATTTACATGATGACAAAAGTTGTGAAAGTGTAAGGTATCATCTAGTTTTATCTTAGTAATGTTTTCAATCCAGATATTTAGAACAAATAAGATGAGAATTTAGGGTAAGTGTGACATTATGTTGACTATGCAAACCTCACAACCTTCATAATATTGCTTAGTCATGATACTATATTCTGATTAATCTTCAGAATATATAAGGTATCGAAAGGCGTTGTTAGAAGACTGATTATTATGGTTTTTATAGCCTTGACATTTAATTTTGTCACTAACTCTCATGTTAGTTATTTGTCGAATTCTGGTAAGGAAACGTATAGAACTAGAGTCAACTAATCATGTGTTAGTTGGAATATTAAAATTAGCAGACTTAAATATCTTTAGTAAGTGACTACCTAATTAACTTATCCAACTGTTCTTCTGAATAATGGATAGTCTCGTTGCTTATGCCTAGTCTAATGGCATAATTATGCTGTGAGATTCTCCCTTGAAGAACCTTAGAGTTAGAATTTTATACTTGTATTTTGACTATGGACCTTAGAACAATCCTATTTTAAAGTTTAAGTGGTTGTAAGGTGAGTAACAATTTATTTTCCAGCTTCAAACACTTACTTCTTTGTACATTTGTTGCTTATCAACACACTCGTTATACTTTGGTACTTTTGAGTGTTATAGTTGATTTATAAGGCATCAAATTGTACAAGTGAAAATCTTAGTATGTAATGTACTGAAAATTGTACTTATTTCCATGTGTAAGCCCTTAACTTTATGGGTAATGGCATTGTACATTATAATGTATTCACATATACCACTTAACTTTATAGTTTAGAATATTAAATGAAGACATGCATCTTAGGAATTCTTGTGATTATTCCACAAATAATGGGTTAGTCTTAGGAAAGACTTAATCTGGAATAACTTTAGTGATAGCATTTATGTTAGAGAGTTCTTGATTATCATGAGAGACATCATGTTCGATTTATCCTAATCATCATGCTCTACTTTTCTTCTGTAGTGATTTATCAGAAGAGAGCAATATGATTATCGTGTCTTAAGAGATAATCAAGGATTTAATTTAAGAGCTAATTCTTATAGAAACTTTTAAGCAAAACAAAAACATATTAGGTTTAGAAATTAGAGTGGATGAGATATATATAGAAAAAAATTATAGTGAGTAAAATTATGGGTACTAAAAATAAGGCAGAAGAAATGATCATAAAATTAATGAAGGATCATTGATATAAGGATCATTATGTGAAGAGGTTGTGATATGTCTATTACTAACATCCAAATAATAGACTTATTTAAAGTTCTACTTAAACGAAGACAAATCAGCTTTGGCCAGAAGTGTAATCATTTAAGTATGTGTGCAAAGTAATCGTGACAAATCAGCTTTGGCCAGAAATGAGACAATCACTTTAGTTATGCACTTGTCAAGCATGCTAAACGTAAATGAATTAAATCAGCTTTGGCCAGAATTAAGACATTTCACGTTTGTAATGCATACTAACATAGCTTTTATAATACTTGAACAATAAATAGATGTATCAAATCAGCTTTGGCCAGAAGTGATATATCAGAAGCTCATTCAAGTTAAGCTATTTTGGTTTTGTAAAAAATTATTGATTCTGATTAAGTGTTTACAAAACCATTTTAATTGATTAGATGGACATGCTTTGGCCTAATAGGTATTGGTACTCTCATTGATAGTCCCCAGGTAGGCAACGGGTCCTTTGATTGGATTTGTACGAATGTCAGCCTAGACAGGAGTTCTCAACTCACGGTACGTAACCCTTCCAGTTACTACATGTCCGTCATTTTAAGCATGTTTGAAATTATGATGGTATTTCATGTTTTGGTTGGATAAACCAACTCTAAATTTAGAATACATAAATATATTCTTATAATGTTAATTGAAATACCCTCCATGCCAGTTCATTAAAAAAAATTCATCCATCAATAAATAAATAATAATTAGAAATGGGTTGCTAATTAAAGGCTGGACACCACTTCACCACTTTTGAATTTTATATGTCACTAATTCCAAAAAAACAGTACATCATTGACGATGGAAATGAGAAAATGACAAAGTTAGAAATTCAAAAGGCAATTTTCTAATATTCTGGTACAAGTTGAGAAAAAAAAATTCAAAAAGCAAAAAGCTTTTGACTTTAGTGCTTTTCGATTGATTAGGAACGAGTATTGGAAGTTGTTAATTCAAAAAAGCTAAACTCAAATTTCAACATTCAAACATATGTCCATGAATGAAACAAACCCGTAAAGATCAACTACTGGATGGATGCGTTTGAATCTCATGTCACATATGCTTATTGCCAGTGTATCAGGTAAGGTTTGTTGCTTAAATTAACACATAATTGTTAACTACTCTCACTTCATTTATTGTTTAATGATGAGATTAATATTTCAATCTTATTGCATGCTCATACTCAAATCTATCCATTACAAGAGTCTTGTTTTCCAGATTTATGGATATATGACAGAACTGATTTATCAACATATAGCTCTGATACCACATGTTGTTCAGTTCTGTTTAAACGTAATGGAAAACATGAATAATTACATACCAGTAACGGCACCAAGTTCAGCGGAGAATCCAGTCAGAGACGAAGCCATTGAGTTCGACATATTTGTCAGTGCGATCTGGTTCCTCCTTAGGGTGTACGTGCTTGATGGTAGTACCGATTCTAGGGGCTTAGAATCGTATGGAGAGAAAGAGAGGATTATGATGTTATGAGTAGGTTGTGTGTTGTGAATGAGCAAATGACTTCAGCCCTTAGCCTCTCTATATATAGACTCTTTGATACACCCGGGAGGAAACCATAATTAGTCATTAAGGGTAATATGGTCCATCAACAATTACCCACTAATTATATAATAGGTTTAATATATAATGATCTATTATTATGTAAATTGATTATAATGGCCATATATTAAATATACTAAATATATTTAATCTTACATTCTCCCACTTGGCCGAGTAATCATTTACTTATGAGTATTAGATAAGCCTGATCAGAAGTTAATACTCATTTTAGCTTTAAAGCAAGAACCGTAGCAGAGAAATACAGCCGTTGAATCATTATGCGACTCAGGACCCCCATTAGTCATGCTACAGCCTCAATTTAAAACCTAATAGTTATGATCAAAATAAGTAAGCCCTTTAACGTTTGATTTGTATTTATAGTTGTCTATATGTCATTACACCGGCAGAACATATGTTAGAGACATACAAAATCAAACTGGTGAGGAAAAATAGTTAGTCATTCATAGTACGATATGCAGTTGTACAATATACCCGTGATTATTATAAGCGCTTAGATAATAGTTATGGGTGATAGACTTTTAGTTATAGGATCCTTAAGCATATCATGAATGCATTCGATACAAGGATTTAGTTTCCTCAACTCGTTCATAAACGAATAATTAATTGCGTATCGAAATTTAATGCAGCACCTCTCGAACTGTTACTGTTCAAGGAGACATGGTAGCTGACTTTATCACCATAAGTCTTCAAAACATTAATTATATGGAGTTAATAAACTTATGAGTCCACTGATAAATTTCCAACAATATTTAGTGACTATATTATGTCGTTATAACTTAGGTTGTTATTATCAGTTTATTATGACTCCTCCCTAGGTTTTGTCTGCTGACATAAGGATATACCCGAAATTACATTTTGTCATCTTTGAATATTACAAAGTTAGAATAATAAACCGGTTTTAATTCTCACTTCTTCTTCAAATCATAGCCTCTCGTTCCTTTTAAACATATTGTAATACTCTATTAGATGCTTCACATTAATCTAGACATATCTAGTGTGTTGCAATGTGAGTAATATCTAAACGAGTATAGACTTAAACTTACATAATGCTTCTAATTAATGAAGCGTAAGAAATAATCTCATTTATCATATTATCCTCTAAAGGAGAGCAGTATTTTGTTACATATGTAAGGACCAATTTAATGTTAAACTTATGGAACGGAAGTAATGTTCCATTTGGTCTATCTCAACATGTTATGATATCTATTATGTAAGAGATATCTCTGAGATCTATTATATCAAAGTTTGTGTTAACAATGCTTTGACTTATGTAACATATACTTGTCAAAAGAATATCATCTATGTAGACAAGCTTAATTTAGTTGCTCCCACTCATTTTGAGGTAGGTACATTAATCCACTTGATTGTTGATGAAAATAATTACGTTAAGATTTCATCACATTATGACGTTTGCATTAAACCATACATGGATTTTATTGGCTTCTAGACAAACTGTTCTTTAATCTTAAGTTTAGAACTTTCAGGTTGTTTTATGAACATGTAAATATGTCAGCCAGTTGTTAAGGAAAGTTGTTTTAATGTTCATCTAATGTAGCTCAAAACTATTATAAGCTACTCGAACAGTGATGATCCTAAAAGAAATCTTTTGTTAGAGATGTAAGAAAGATTCTTTAATAATATATCTCTTCCTGAGTATAACCTTTGACAATCAATCATGCTTCTTTATGTCTTAACGTTTATATCATGATTTGGTTTAGTTATGAACACTCTTAGGTAATTCAATCAAATCCCAAACGTTATACGAACACATAAAAACAGTTTTACTAGAAAACAGTTTTATTCTATTTAGAAGATTAATTGACGCTAATGGCTTAATTAGAAGAGATAGGATCAGTAAACTTTTCCAAAATCCATTTCAACTTTAGTTAGGGAGGTTATGTAATCATCAAAGTTAGTAGGCTTTTAAACCTAGATAACCTCCTGAGTTGATTATTGGGTTTGTTAGAAGTTTCAGTTTTATGGATTAGCTCTTCGTTAGGTTGCTATCATTTTCATTCTAAGTTTGTAAGAGTTGGTGCAGTATGGTAAGTTTGTAAGAGTTGGTGCAGTATGGTGTACAAGAGGTGTAATCGGAGTTAAATTCGGAGTAAAATTTAATGACACTCTTCCCCCCGCCTCTTGTATTCCTTGCAAGTCATGATAAGGACTTTGACTGCTCCCACTAACCTTAGAAAACTTTAGGAACTCAGCATGCTTAGGGTCAATATTTAATGACCAAACAAATTCTAATAGAGAAAACATATTAATGAACATATTAATGACGTTAGTCATTGTAATTTCTCTTGTTGAGGATTATGTTAGTTTACGTAAGAAATCTAAGTGCCCACAATTAAGCAACAATGAAACCTTTTGTAAGAGTAGCATTAGATTTTAAGGAGACAAGTGATGATAGAACAGTGTCAAGATGGAGCAGTGTCTTGTACAAGAGGTGTATATTTAAGTAATGTAAAATTTTCACTCCCCATCTCTTGCAACTACTGCAAGTTATTATTAAGACACTTAATGCTCCCACTGATCTTTAATATCTCTAGAATGCTACAAGAGAATTTTCAATGAGCTACGTGACGTGGGAACCTATCATATATACGTTAGACTTTATTTGATTTCTTTAATGTCCAGATATCATAAGAAACTTTAGAGACATATTTAATAGAAATCTTATTAAGTACATATATGAATAGATTTCTTCTAAGACCGTGGGCCATACGCGACAAAATTTAGATACAAGTTGATAGTCTTTTAAATGATAAATGAATTATGACTGAATATTCCATTTGGAATAAGTTCCACGAATGTCAATGACTTATGATGGACCCATACTTATTCCTTAAGCCAAGTAATATTTAGGCTTTAACGTCATGATTTAAAAAATCACTTAGAATGAGATTAGTTGAATAATTATCCTCATTAACCATGTCATTATTTCTCATAAATTTTGGTTATGATGGATGAAATTTGTTAGTCTCATTTTTCTTTTGTCAAAATTCTCATTTACATGATGACAAAAGTTGTGAAAGTGTAAGGTATCATCTAGTTTTATCTTAGTAATGTTTTCAATCCAGATATTTAGAACAAATAAGATGAGAATTTAGGGTAAGTGTGACATTATGTTGACTATGCAAACCTCACAACCTTCATAATATTGCTTAGTCATGATACTATATTCTGATTAATCTTCAGAATATATAAGGTATCGAAAGGCGTTGTTAGAAGACTGATTATTATGGTTTTTATAGCCTTGACATTTAATTTTGTCACTAACTCTCATGTTAGTTATTTGTCGAATTCTGGTAAGGAAACGTATAGAACTAGAGTCAACTAATCATGTGTTAGTTGGAATATTAAAATTAGCAGACTTAAATATCTTTAGTAAGTGACTACCTAATTAACTTATCCAACTGTTCTTCTGAATAATGGATAGTCTCGTTGCTTATGCCTAGTCTAATGGCATAATTATGCTGTGAGATTCTCCCTTGAAGAACCTTAGAGTTAGAATTTTATACTTGTATTTTGACTATGGACCTTAGAACAATCCTATTTTAAAGTTTAAGTGGTTGTAAGGTGAGTAACAATTTATTTTCCAGCTTCAAACACTTACTTCTTTGTACATTTGTTGCTTATCAACACACTCGTTATACTTTGGTACTTTTGAGTGTTATAGTTGATTTATAAGGCATCAAATTGTACAAGTGAAAATCTTAGTATGTAATGTACTGAAAATTGTACTTATTTCCATGTGTAAGCCCTTAACTTTATGGGTAATGGCATTGTACATTATAATGTATTCACATATACCACTTAACTTTATAGTTTAGAATATTAAATGAAGACATGCATCTTAGGAATTCTTGTGATTATTCCACAAATAATGGGTTAGTCTTAGGAAAGACTTAATCTGGAATAACTTTAGTGATAGCATTTATGTTAGAGAGTTCTTGATTATCATGAGAGACATCATGTTCGATTTATCCTAATCATCATGCTCTACTTTTCTTCTGTAGTGATTTATCAGAAGAGAGCAATATGATTATCGTGTCTTAAGAGATAATCAAGGATTTAATTTAAGAGCTAATTCTTATAGAAACTTTTAAGCAAAACAAAAACATATTAGGTTTAGAAATTAGAGTGGATGAGATATATATAGAAAAAAATTATAGTGAGTAAAATTATGGGTACTAAAAATAAGGCAGAAGAAATGATCATAAAATTAATGAAGGATCATTGATATAAGGATCATTATGTGAAGAGGTTGTGATATGTCTATTACTAACATCCAAATAATAGACTTATTTAAAGTTCTACTTAAACGAAGACAAATCAGCTTTGGCCAGAAGTGTAATCATTTAAGTATGTGTGCAAAGTAATCGTGACAAATCAGCTTTGGCCAGAAATGAGACAATCACTTTAGTTATGCACTTGTCAAGCATGCTAAACGTAAATGAATTAAATCAGCTTTGGCCAGAATTAAGACATTTCACGTTTGTAATGCATACTAACATAGCTTTTATAATACTTGAACAATAAATAGATGTATCAAATCAGCTTTGGCCAGAAGTGATATATCAGAAGCTCATTCAAGTTAAGCTATTTTGGTTTTGTAAAAAATTATTGATTCTGATTAAGTGTTTACAAAACCATTTTAATTGATTAGATGGACATGCTTTGGCCTAATAGGTATTGGTACTCTCATTGATAGTCCCCAGGTAGGCAACGGGTCCTTTGATTGGATTTGTACGAATGTCAGCCTAGACAGGAGTTCTCAACTCACGGTACGTAACCCTTCCAGTTACTACATGTCCGTCATTTTAAGCATGTTTGAAATTATGATGGTATTTCATGTTTTGGTTGGATAAACCAACTCTAAATTTAGAATACATAAATATATTCTTATAATGTTAATTGAAATACCCTCCATGCCAGTTCATTAAAAAAAATTCATCCATCAATAAATAAATAATAATTAGAAATGGGTTGCTAATTAAAGGCTGGACACCACTTCACCACTTTTGAATTTTATATGTCACTAATTCCAAAAAAACAGTACATCATTGACGATGGAAATGAGAAAATGACAAAGTTAGAAATTCAAAAGGCAATTTTCTAATATTCTGGTACAAGTTGAGAAAAAAAAATTCAAAAAGCAAAAAGCTTTTGACTTTAGTGCTTTTCGATTGATTAGGAACGAGTATTGGAAGTTGTTAATTCAAAAAAGCTAAACTCAAATTTCAACATTCAAACATATGTCCATGAATGAAACAAACCCGTAAAGATCAACTACTGGATGGATGCATTTGAATCTCATGTCACATATGCTTATTGCCAGTGTATCAGGTAAGGTTTGTTGCTTAAATTAACACATAATTGTTAACTACTCTCACTTCATTTATTGTTTAATGATGAGATTAATATTTCAATCTTATTGCATGCTCATACTCAAATCTATCCATTACAAGAGTCTTGTTTTCTAGATTTATGGATATATGACAGAACTGATTTATCAACATATAGCTCTGATACCACATGTTGTTCAGTTCTGTTTAAACGTAATGGAAAACATGAATAATTACATACCAGTAACGGCACCAAGTTCAGCGGAGAATCCAGTCAGAGACGAAGCCATTGAGTTCGACATATTTGTCAGTGCGATCTGGTTCCTCCTTAGGGTGTACGTGCTTGATGGTAGTACCGATTCTAGGGGCTTAGAATCGTATGGAGAGAAAGAGAGGATTATGATGTTATGAGTAGGTTGTGTGTTGTGAATGAGCAAATGACTTCAGCCCTTAGCCTCTCTATATATAGACTCTTTGATACACCCGGGAGGAAACCATAATTAGTCATTAAGGGTAATATGGTCCATCAACAATTACCCACTAATTATATAATAGGTTTAATATATAATGATCTATTATTATGTAAATTGATTATAATGGCCATATATTAAATATACTAAATATATTTAATCTTACATTGAGCATGTTTGCTAAGAGATGAAACCGAGGGGATTTCAATTTCTGTCACAACGGGTAGATCATCGTCTTCTTCTTTGTCTTGTTTGTTTATTTTTAGACCAAGCAAATTCGATAATTTCTCCCAGGGGATGTTCTTTATGACCTCGATTGGACGATCAGCTTTTTCTTTCATTCCAAGGCGTAATCCCATTTCCATGATATCTTCTAAGTTTTCTGTTAGGTTATCTTCTTTTACAATCTTTTCTATGTCATAATCATTGTCTTTTCGTAAAATTGCTCCTCTAGGAGCTTGTGGGGTATCTTGATTGTTGACAATCGAATAGTACATAAGATCAAGCAAATGCAAACAACCCGCCTTAACGTCGTAATTGAAATCTTTAGCTAATTTGAGAGGAGAATGTACCTGTTAAATAATGAAAATTGTGTATGATACTATACGTTATTTATTAATCCTATATATAGGGATACAACGAGGATAATTACAAAGGAAATACCTCACAAAATTTTCTCATCATGGAGATTAACTCGCGATCGCCATTTTGATCCTCAAAAGTTGTTGAGAGACTAAGGGCCTTCCATATTTCCTTCAATAAATACAAGGGGATCTGGTTCTCTAGCACCATTACATCTCTATAAAGAACACCATTGTTTATCAACTTTTTAGGCATCAAGTTTGAAATGTCAGCATAGTGTGTGAAAAGACCAATCAAGAACAAGCCATCAATTGCGAAAATCCAAGCTAATGTATCGTCGTAAAGGTTTATATACTTGTGGTAACAAGCACGAATCACAGATTCTTTCTCTATGAGCCTATTGATCACCATAGACTCGAATGATAATACTTGATCCGAGCTCAAGATTGCTTTAACAGCAGCAACTTTGAACCTCTCCATTTGGTAGAGATGAGTCTCAAAGTGGTGGTAAGGTCCCAGTGCTATAGCCAGAGGTACGTAAGCCTCAGGCTTGAATCGGCTAGTTGCCTTCGGGACACTGAACACACAAACTGGCACGTCGCTGATGCTGTCGCCACCCTCATCATAAAACTTCTTGCTAATTCGATCCACCCATTGTTGCTCGCTAAAATCGCCACTCAAAATCGAATTCGAATTCATCTTTCTTTTTGCTTGAATGAATATCATCATCACTTGATATTTATAATAATGATGGTAGGCCGTTTGCTATAGTCGACTAAACAGTAGTAAGGGAAATTTGTTAATTAATTAGATATCCTTGAGATCATTAAAAAATTCATGGCATAACGTACAAGAAAAAAACTTTCCCCAATTTCTCCTGGTGGCATATATAACGTGTATCATTAAAAAAACGTGTATACCAAGTCTGAAGCTATAATAATATAAGTTAATATTGGAACTTAATTAATGTTAGGAAACCATCAATTTAGTGGTAATGAGCAAGTACTTTTAGCATTTTTTTTTTCACAAGTACATACACTACAAACAGGTGCACGACTTTAATAAAGGTTGATAAACTTTTCTTTTGCTGTTACAAGGTTATACATTTTTTTTTTTTTTAATAATAATTTTTTTTTTTGAATTTTTAATAGAAGGTTAGAGCAAATTACAAATCATGGGTTGGTAGACGGGCAACAAGCTGCGCCGCCACCCCCTTTTGAATTGCAAATCCTACTCGGCTAAACACATAACTATGGCCTACAGACACTGTCGCATGCGCAAGTGCTGCCTTTTGAACCCGCTTCAAGAAACCGGACGCCACAGGGGCCAGACAACCAAAGGTATCGAACGCGAAAGGAAGGAAGGCATGTTGATTATCTATGCAGGCCTGCTCGTGCTTGGATATTTTCCCCGCCTCAGCCTTCCGCGCCGCTTGCCCTGAAACAAAACCACTGCCCCTGAAACCGGCAAGAGGCGACACCCCCGTGAGATCAATGCAAGCATGCTTACCCCCGGACCATCCAAAAACCAGCACATCAGCTGGTCGAAGGGATGACCTCCCCTCCTTCGGGTCCGTTAGGAAATTAACCGGAGCCTCTTTTTTAGCAGCGATACCAGCTCGCTTGAGAACGTCAAACAACACATCTCTAACCAGATCGTGTCTGTACTTGAAGCCAGGAAGCTCTTTGCAGTGAAGGGTATGTTCCCCGAAGCTATCAAGACACACATTCCGACAAACAGGGCACGGTTCATCCTCAGGGTACAACGGTATCATCAAACGATATTTGAGGACAGACCGATATTCTACTGCCGACATACATTGCCCCAAGCCCTCGATCGAGATAACAGTAAGGAAATCTTGAGCGTGGGGGGCTCGTAAACAATCAAAAACAGCTTTTTGCCGAGGGGATAACCCGAAAACACCATTGATTTCCTTCACGGTTTTACCATAAAAAGCACTCGCCAAAATAGTTTGAGGTTCACGGGGGGCGGTGTCTTTATTAGCAAAACCGCCAAGGTCAACATCAGGAAGAACGGCTTGTAAACCATCCAACGCAGCCCTAAATTCCGAATCCAAATCACCCATACAACAAGCTCGCAGAATATGATCTTGAAGTTCCAAAGATTGCACTCTGGAGGCCACGAAGGCAAAAGACGAGACATCCCCCGCCGATAGTAATCCAAGCCCACCCTCCTTGATTGGCAAGGAAGCCAATTGCCATTGCAAGTCCCCAAAGAACGCCCCCCCGCCAACCACAATATCATCAATGGCTTGCCGAAGTCCTTCATCAAACAAAGTAACAGCCGCTCCAACATAAGATGGTTGGCATGTGCGGAGACCAAAGATAAGCTTGGCAACTCCCATGCACGAACGCAATAAAAGGAGTTCACATTGTGGATTCTTAAGTTGCGGGAGTACCCTCATGAGATCGACAGCCCGGGAGGCCCTCTTAACAGCCAGGTCACTGATGAAGTCCCGATCACGGCTGACGGCACCCCCCAATAACTTGACTCCCAGCTTAGGCCTCCCAATATCCTCTGGGAACAACCCCGCAGCAAACTTCTCCCCATTGCATGATGGCCAGAACAATTCAGTCTTCCGAACATTTAGTTGGAGCCCCAAAGAAGGGCCTTCCCTTGAGATAACTTCTAAAGCCTTAGCCACTTCACGAACAGGACCAATAATCGTACCATCATCAAGGTACCAAGCATGAAAAAGCAGGTGACACTGCTCTTGGACCCGGGTAATGAGGGGGTGTAAAGCCAGAGCAAACAGTAAAGGTCCTAGAGGATCCCCCTGCTGAACCCCGGTGGTAGACCAAATGCAGTTATCCCCTACGTAAAGCCTAGCAGGTTGACCATACAAAAAATTCACCCATGGGGATAGGGACGGACAAACTTGATGCACCTCCTTTAACATTGCCGACCTATCCACCAGGTTAAACGCATTAGAAAAGTCAATGGTCAGCATGACCAACGATCCATCTGCATGATAGCAATCCAGAAACCTATTTGCACTATGGAGAACCGCTTCAGCCCCATTGGGGATTCCAACCCCAAATTGGAAGTCCCTCAAGTAGTTAACCATATCTTCCCTAAGACGGGGCATTGCCACCTTAGAGACAAGCCGTCTCCAAATAGCCCCAACTGCGATCGGCCGTACCCCATTGTCCGGCTTAAGAAGAGGGGTTAGAGGGGCCGAGGCAACAAATTCTGCCAGAGAAGCCGGACACCGTCCAGCCAGCCAAAGATTAACCACCCCCATGATAGCTTGAAGAACCCCACCTGCAACAACAGATCCTTCTCCGCACAGAGCATCAAGAAGATGCTGAGCCCGTAACCCGTCTCTACCACACGAGGTCCCTTTCGGAAATGATTTAATACCCCCTAAGACATCCTCCACATCTACCACCAACGATTGATCAGCGAACAATGGGCCTGGCAACAAGGGAGGAGGCAAAACAGGATGTTTATCAAGCAAAGCCTGCATGGTAGCGCCATTACAGGGGGCTACCCCAGAAGAAGAGAGAACTTTCACAGCAGCCGTGAAATGTCCATCTGCCACTTTTCGGAGACACTGCTTAACATTTACACTGGTCTCCGACCGGGCAGCACCACCTAAAACCTTGTCAGAAGCAGGAGAGGGGCTCCCTTGATCAGCGAACAAATCTCTAAAAAGGTCACAACAACCAGCTCCATCCCCCCATACCGAGAGCGCACGCTGGATGGCAGAACACTGCAAAGATTTACGATTCCCCGATTTACGCTCTTGCCTACACGAAGGTCTAAAAACCTTGAGCGTGCAGCGAGGTAGCACCAATAACTTAACCCAAGCTTCAATAGAGTGAGGATGTGCCAAAACCCCCCGTAGGGAAAGGGAGAGAGCCTGTGCGAAAGCCATCCGACAACTGTAAGGGATGCTCTTGACAGTCTTCATAGGGAGGCTAAAAACACGTTCCAAAAGTGACACATCAAGGGCAATACCCCCACTCTCAACAGGTTCAACAGGGGGGACCGGTGGGCATAACCCCACTATGTAGCTATCCGCACAGTCGCGGTCCCCTTGAAATTTGACCACCCGATCAGCATGATGACAAAAACGCGAAAGGCCGTGCAAAGACATACACTCCCCGCATAACCACTGCCCAACTGTCTTAAGAACCACTCCCGTAGCCTGAAAGAGGTTCCCGTCAAACGAAAGGGCTTCACGCAAAGAAACTTTACGAGTTTCAGAGGATAAATGGTCACTTTTCAAATGGCCAATCATCCGCAAAACCCTTCTAGACCCCTGCCGGCCACCCGAACAACAATGGAACCCACTAAATGGGCACGCCAAAAACCCAAGAGATGAACTCGGCTCCGAAGAGGTGCCAAGAACACCATTACGCACCATGGTCAATAAGAAAAAAAAAGACCCAGACAACGTACAATGGTTAATTTGTCGATAAAATAGCTGAAATAACCTCAAGACATTTCATCGAACACCTGGCATGCAAATCAAAACCACTGATTTCTCAAAGAAGTTTAAAAATTTCAGCTAGACATCTGAACAAAATGAAAATGAAGATGAAGAAAAAAAAAAAAAAAAAAAAAAAAAAAAAAGGGGGGTTTTCAAACCTTGAAAACAAAAAAATGAAAATCAAGAAGAATCAAGGAAAGGGTTTTTGAAAAATGAGGATCCATGAAGATGTGAATTAACGGAGTTTAGACTGACCTTGTGGGTTTGTGAAAGTGTGGCGATTTGGGGGAGATGAAGAAGAATCGGAAGAAAATCAAGTAGATCATATGGCAAAATTAGAGGCGTTCATAAACCGTTGAAACCGTACGTTCACCCTCTAAACCGAGTTAAAGTGGCTGTGTCAACCGAGTTAAAAGTGAACCAGCTTGGTTTACAGCTTACAAAACCGTGTTTCACGATTCAATTTATGTTTGTTTACTGTATCGAACTGGCCAGGTAAACTGAACCACTCGAACAAAATATATTTTTTAATGTATGTAGTTTGTATAAACATAAAAAAATCTCCACATATAGAGACCTAATATTGTAATATATATATATATATAAGTGCTTTTAGTTATATAATACGTGTATGGTGTATGTAACCGATTTCGTGCTTTAGTGTTTTTTTTTTAATTTTTCCCATAAACCCTTTTACACCTTTTCTAACACAACGGAAAAAATAACCTCTCTCAATTTTCAAGGAGCTGGATCGAAGAAGAAGAAGTAGCATTTTCAATTCTATGACTTAGGTGAACGTCTTCGAAGACCAGCCGACTCACGGTTTAAGGATATCATTACCAAGGATCTCATATTTAATCGACTCTTCAACAAAATGATGAATGGTGGTGGTGGTCAAAGGAGGCGGAAGCGATTGACGCAGCTCATCGCGAGTACTAAACGCCCTATGCAGACCGGTTTAGTCACATTTCGGTGTGGTAAATTCTAAGAAACTGTCCTGAATGGGCAACCAATGTTTAGATTTTTAATTTTGTTTATATAGTTTTTATTTTAGTTATGTACTTTTTTCTTTTAATATGTGGTTCTTTTATTTAATTGTGTAGTTTTATTTTTAGTTTATTTTATCTATACTATATAATAAAAGAAAACCACCTTTAGGACACTTGTCATCATATTAGGGCATCTTTTATAGATAATTATTATTTTAATTTAATCTTTTCTAATTAATTATATATAACCCTCCTACTAAATATTATTTAGTTTAATATCTTATGGATAATTATTATTTAGTTTAATATTCTTCTCATTTATAATATTATTTAGAGTAAGTTATGATTTTGGACCCTATGGTTATATCACTTTTACCCTTTTAACCCAAAAATTTTTTTTTAACATCTTAGCCCCCAACGTCTTCTTTTCTAACCCTTTTGGCCCCTAACACTAACTCCATCCATTAAATGCTAGGGGCAAAAAGGGTTAGAAAAAAAGACGTTAGGTGCCAAAAATGTTAGAAAAAAAGACGATTGGGGCTTTGATGTTAAAAAAATCTTTTTTGGGATAAAAGGGTAAAAGTGATATAACCACGGGGGCCAAAATCATAATTTACTCTATTATTTATTTTAATTAATTATTACTTTTATATTTATCTATTTACTTCAAATTCAAACTTAATTATCTAATTTGATCTTAACTATATATTTGAACATTTTATTTAGTTTGGAATCAAACAGGTTTTACGAAACTTAAAATAAAATTAACTAATATTATTTATCATTTATACATTTACAAGTTTTAAATAAAGAGTTAAATTTATTCAGACTTCGTTAACAAATTTTGAAACAACAGAATAATCTATTTTTATCACGAAAACCAAACTTTGTGTTAATATATTAAATATTTTTATTTTCACTATACAAAATTACATTTACTCGACCCATGTAATACATGAGGTTTTTTAAGATATAACTTTTTATTATTTGATGTATAAAATTAGATTTATTCAATTCGTACAATACACAGAGTTTTTTAAGGATATATATATTTTTATTATTTAGTACAGCAAATTACATTTATTCAAACTGTATAATACGCATATTTTTAAAAATGTAATTTTTTATTGTTTGTTATATAAAATTACATTTATTCAACCCGTGTAATAAAAGAGGTTTTTAAAAATGTATTATTTTATTATTTGGTAAACAATGTTACATTTATTCAACTCGTGTAATGAACGTGGTTTTAAAGATATAACTTTTTTATTTGGTATATAAAATTACGTTTATTCAACCCGTACAATATTGTTCTTATAAATATAACTTTTTATTATTTAATATATAAAATTATATTTATTCAACCCGTGCAATAAAGAAGATTTTTAAAGATATATTGTTTTATTATTTAGTATATAAAATTTATTTATTCAACTCGTGTAATACACGGGGTTATAGTATGTTAAAGCTTTTTAAATATATTAATGTTTAAGTTAAGTTACAGTAATTTAGATTCGGGGACTTCTTGAGAAATCTAGTACAATACCTAGCATTTGCGGAAAATTGGGGAAAAGCTAATGTGGCATACGTAGATATATCAAAAAAAATGGGATGACTCCCACCACTGTAAGAAGGGGTGCAGCTTAAGTGGGGCGGGAGGGGGTGGCCGACCCCCCGAACTTTTCGCTCAGTAGTGGAGAGTATGTAGTTTTCGTATAGAAATTTTTGGGTAAATACGTTCTCGACCCCTGGTTCTATAGAAATTTTTTGGTATGTACGTTTTGGACCCCTTGTTGGAAATCTCAAGCTTCGCCACTGACTGTAAGACCATGCGTAGTGGTTATGGTGAATGATGCCCCACTCTTGGGCGTTGTCCGCCACGTGTCGTCCTAGTCATCAAATGGGCGTTTTTCTAAAATGGGTGTAGTGAGGATGTGGACATTATATGTTAAAAGGGGTGTAAAGAATTAAATAAATAAATAAACCATGAAAAAAAATTGATTGGCCAAAGAAGAGGAGGGTTACATGTGATTCGGCCAACAACATCTTCAAAATGGGGCAAGAGCGTTGTTTTTAAAACGTCATTCAAAAAAATCCAAGAAAAACGCCCCAGGGGGCCGAGACTCGGGCGTTGTTTGGCGTTTTCGGGCAAAAAACGCCCCCTTTTGCTACGACTACGCTTGGTCTAATGTTACAATTTCACGCTAAAAAAGGCCCAAACTGCTAAAGGAGGACCGTTTTGGCCAATTCGGTTTAATATTTCCAAAAACTATACTGATTGGTGTTGATACATATTTTGTGGACACGACTCGGCTCGGTTCAACTCAGCTCAGTTCAACTTGGTTTCGACTCGGTTGAAAGGACGTCAGAGACTTGAAGACACGAAGACTTGTGTCTGTACTTTGTCTGTATTTTGTCATGATACAAAACAATGTCCTGTGTTAGTCTGAGTTACGTCTTAGGTTTGTTATGTGCGTTTGATGTAAGTTTGACCAAGTCAACCATCCTCCGGTTTGACTTGGCCAAACAGTTAGCACATATGTTGTAACATGCTTGTGTCGAAGGATGTCATCGAAGGATGGTTTGTATCCTTCGATGACCTCGAAAGATAACCTTCGATAGATACAGATGGACCTCGAAGGATATCATCCTTCGAGGTATGTATGGATCTTTCGGTAGTATTCTGGTCGATAGATGATCCTTCGACCAGATTACCTTATCCTTCGACTATACGAGCTGTGTTGAGTATAAATACTCATGTAGTGTGTTGTGCTCATTAGAGAGCTTGAAAGTTAGACACAAGAGAGAACACTTGGGAGAAAGAACAGAACACTTAGAGCATTCTGTTGGACAGCACACACACACACACGAGAGAGAGAGAGTTTATAGAGTACATCTGTAAACATTGAGCTTGTAACTGGACCTTTCATTCGTATTAATACAAGTGGTGTTAATCGGTGAATATTGTGTGTCGTGCATTTGCGTGTTCTATCTCGGTTTGCATCTCCGGTTGGATTCCGCACAACCGGACGTGTTTGTACACAAGGATTAGGCGACTAGATCCTCCCCTAGCCGGACCTACAAGTGGTATCAGAGCCTTGGCTCTTCTCCTTGTTAAAACCGAGTGTTTTAGAGTGTGTTTCGGATTTTTGAAGTTTATATTTTTCTTGAAAAATTCTGTTTAAAGCTTCAAAAATCATCGTATTTTGCTGAAAGTTGTTATAAAAAACATGTTTATTCTTCATTTTCACATGTTAAACATTGGTTTTTAGTGAAGTTTCGGCCAAATTCGTGTTCGGAAAGTTGTCGGTTTACCGGAAAATTCAAATTTTCTGGGTTTGTTCTTGATATCTTCAACAAAGCTTCAAGTGTTCTTCAAAGTTTTACATATTTTGATCTTGTTTAATTATTTTTGAAAGTTGTTTGTGCATTGGGAAGGGACAACTGATTAAAATAATCAATCCAAATCTGTTTTGGTAAAAGGCAGGGTCTGAACATACCTTCTGCCGAAAGTTGTGCACCAACCCGTCACCTTTCTCACCAACCTGTCAACTTTGTGTCAGTGTGTCAGAGCTCATCGAGAGATATCCTTCGAAGTCGAAAGATCGTCTTTCGATCAAGGAGGTTCGACAGATACTCATCCTTCGAACATCTTTCGAAGTCAGTGAGTTATCTTTCGAGCCAAGGAATATTTTCGAAGGATATATTGTTCGAGCTACTGTTACATTTCGAAAGATAAGGATCCTTCGTCTTGGAGAATCTTTCGAAGTCATTGTTCGAAATTCAACAGTGATCTTTCGAACACTGTTGATCCTTCGAACAAGTGTCTATCTTTCGAACAAGTGCTTATCTTTCGATCCTTATTTGTTTAAGTTTAACAGTTTGTGTTTTTCAGGTCTTTCGATCAGGGATCCTTCGGCTGGTTGTTATCATTCGAAATTTTAACATAGTTTGTGAAAATTAATTTTTTTTTAATCAATTTTCACTTAATATATTAATTTTTATAAAATGGGAACAAACGGTCAGTGGTGGACTCAATTAACTTCGACTCCACAATCATCAGCTACACAACCTGAGCCAGATTTCGACAAAACTGCATGGATGCGAGGTATTGCCCCACCTCAAGCTGCAATGATAACTGCAAATCAATGGGCATTGGTCACAAATCAAAGCAGCAGCATTCAATCTATGATGCAGAACGACAGTGAAACTGGTACAAGCACAAAACCGCCAAAGTTAAATCACATCAATGATTGGGGATGGTGGAAAGAAAGGCTGAGAACTTATGTTCAGGGACAAGGTCAAGATCTATGGATGTGCTTCTTCACCGCATTTGACAATGAGTTGGAAGTTGCAGGATCTAATCCACAAACTTACAGCACTATGTCTGAAGAAGATAAGAAGAAATTTGAGTTAGAAAAGAAAGCATTCATGATTCTCACACAAGCTCTTCACAAAGACATTTACCACCAGTTTGTTTACTGCACGACAACTAAAAGCTTGTGGGATATGCTCACGTTACGATGTTAAGGAAATGCTCAATCAAGAAAGATCAAGCAAGATTTACTGAAGAAAGAGTTTGAAGGATTCACGTGTATGGAGAATGAGACTTTGGCAGAGTTATCTACAAGGTTCCATCACTTGTTGAGCGAGATGTTTGCTTTTAAAGTCACTGCCACTCCACAAGAAATAGTGAAGAGATTTGCTGATAGCTTACCAGCAAAGTGGAGCAGTTATCTTGAAATTCTCAAAGAAACTGGTGTTTTAGACACAATCACCGTTTATGATTTAATTCAAAAATTGGAGAACAAGGATGTGGAAGAAAAGCTTAAGGCAAAAAGAACACTAACTCCTCAAAGTCCAGAGATGTACTTTGGGATTGCAGGAGGTATCAGTGGAGAAAAACCAGCTTCTCAACACGCAAAGCTTCAAACAGCTTTCATCTCAAACACTGGACCATCAACAACAGATCAGTTTGATCCTTCAGCATACTTGATGTATCCAAGACCAGATGTGAAACCGACAGCTCAGCAGCAACAACCGCAACAGCAAGGGTTTTATGGAAACTCTTCAAACTTTCAAGCCACTTCCAATCCGAACACAGTCAGATTAGACACTTCCAACTTTTCCAAAGTCAGTGTCGAAATAGCCAAGGAGCATATGGAGATGTTGAATACCTTGGTTAGTGCTTATTGTGGAATGATCGCAGGTCAGATTGGGAATATCAATCTAACCAATGAAGATTATCAGCAAGTGGATAGAGATGAGTTTGAAATGATGGATATCAAATGGGCTCTTGCTAGTGCAATTCGAAGAGCAAAGGAGTTCATGGAAAGGACGGGGAGAACCAACTTGGAAAGCAAGAAAGACACCAAGTATGGGTTCGACAAGCAAGCTGTGACGTGCTTTAACTGTGGTGAACGGGGTCATTTCAAAAGGGAATGCACAAGACCAGCTCAGCATGGAAACCAAAATCCCTTCAGAAATCAAGGCAACCAGCAGAACCAGAACAGGAACAATGTTCGTACGTTGATACCTGTCAACAACCAAAGCCAGGCAGGGCCATCAAATGCCAACCAGGCACTTGTGGTTCAAGTAGATGAAGGTTGTGATTGGTCGCTTCAGTTGGGAAATGATGCTCCAAATGGTGGAACAGCATGTTATGCTAAAGTGACTGAGAAGGTAGTAGAACCCGTGTCTGCTGGTGAATCTTCAGAAGATGAAGATAGTTCGGGTTATAGTGGGAGCATGGATGGGGAATCACTTGATGCTGGTGATTTATCAAGTGATGCTTTAGATTTGAAGGTTGATGAACTTTTGGCTGAAGCTGAAGCATTATGCAAGAGGAGATCTATTCTCTGCCAGAAATCTGCTGGAACTTCCGAGAAACTTGCTAAGTTCTTCTCTGAAGATGGATCTTTTTCTTTCCATTCAGCCTTTACGGCTAATGTCGACAGTTCATCAAGTCAGGTATGTGTCGATGAACCCACTGTAGTTAGTTGTGAAAATTGTGATAGTTTAAAGGTTAAATATGCTGAACAGGAAAGTCAGTTTGAAATCACACACAAACACAATCAAGAATTGATTGTAGATCTTTCTAAAGCAACTGAAGCTAACTTGTTTTTAACCAGAAATGAAAAGGAATTTAAAGCAACAATTGCGTCATTAAAACATGATGTTTCTGAATTACAAAAGGCTGTTTTGAGAAAACAACATGCTAACAATGATCTAATTGACACAATTGAAAAGCAAATGGTAGAGTTAGCAACAGCTCGATGTGAATGTGAGACAATTAAGCAGAAATTGGAAAGCTATTCCAATTCCCGCTATGTTTTGGATCACATTATTGATGTTCAAAAGAAAAAGGGGGATAAGAAGTGTATGGGATTCAAATCATGTCCTCCCCCAATGAATCACAATTACTCCAAATTGCCTGATGACGAGGATATGCCCCGTTTTGAACCTACTGTGCCACTCGGTCTAGATGACTTTGCAGCAGGCCTCGGGTTCACAACTGGTACATCATCCTCGGGTCAATCAGAATCTGAGAATGTGACGGATTCATCGTGTGTTAAGGAACAGAGTCCTCCCATTGTTGAGGATACTGATTCTTCGGATGATGAATCTGTAGAAATTGTGAACCAACAGTCTAACTCGGTTACAACAGATATTCCAATCGAGAATCACATCTTGTGTGATCCACCAGTGAAACCGAGTAAGACTGAAACGTCAAAAGCAATGGATTCCATTGTATCTAGCCTTGAAGGGAATGATTTGTTATACACGCTCAAAGGAGATAGCAAAATCTACTCTAACAAAGATTTTCCAATTAAAAATGTAAATCAAGATTTAATTGAGCAAATTTTTGAAGGATGCATTGATAAGTTTTTGGGGAACAAAAGTGGCAAAGTTACCGTCACTCAATGTGATCCAATTCCGTGTGAACAAATTAGAAAACAATACGGAAACCAAAAACTACCAATTGAGCGAAAACAACAAGTTAATTCCGGAAAGGGTAAGGTACAGGGAAAGAAGGCTCAGAACAAGAATGTTCAAGCACCTAAAGTTCAACAACAAAAGGTGCAAAACAAAAGAGCTCCTGTTAAGAAAAGAGAACCGAAAGTGAACTTTGTTGGATCCAAGGGTACAGATAAACTTGAAACATTTCAGGATAAATCTAACATTGATTTTATAAAACAAGTTAGAATTTTAAAACGAAATGATCAGAATAATTACACCCAACACACAAACGGATGTGATTTAGGTTCAAGTACATCTAGATCACAAAGTTCATGGTCTGGTTCTCCGTCTGGTCATCAACATGTTTCTCCGAGGTTTGTAGAGCGGAGAATGTGTTTTGAGTGTGGCACAGTTGGGCATATTGTAAGATACTGCCCATACCTGCAAAAGTTGAAGGCAAAAACGAGTGCTCCCCAAGAAACCAATTACCAAAAACGACCTGTTTTCCCGAAACAAGACCCACGTGTCTTGAAAAAAAAGGAAAAGAAGTTAAAACAAAAGAATCAAAAGGTAATTGAGAATGCCTTAAAATCAGAGGTCAAAGAAGAAAAACCTGTACAAGCAAAATCTACAACGGTAAAACCAGTAAATGCAAAAACAATTAATACAAATACTGGTAAAGGACAAACGGCTTGGAAACAAAAACAGGTAATTCAATTAGGGGGAGCACCACAAGTTCTTTTTCCTAATCATCAGGTGATTGAAATCACTTTTCTTGATGATCAAGGACGACCCAAGTCCACAAAGGCTTGGGTCCCCCTCTCCAACTAATCTTTAAGTGAGTGTGCAGAATGTTCCAGGAGGAACTATTGATAGTCGTAAGATTGTCGATAGTGGAGCGTCCATGCACAAAATAGGCAACAGAAGAAATTGCTGCCTTTGATGGAGAGAAAATGAAAAAGGGAAACAGAAGTGTCTGTTGAAAGAGATTAAAAAGCTTCGACAAATTGCAAATCAGTAAAGTGTGATTGTTAAAGGCTTTGATCGGGTCCCCAGGGTAGATTAAATCAAAATGTACGCACCTGCAGCACGTTTGAAGTTCAAAATCAACAAGATGAACGTGCAGTGTACATTTCTTTGCGGTGTGTTTGAAGAAAATGTGTTTGTTGAACAAACCAACCGGGTGTGCGGATGCCTTGGCATGGGTTGAACAACCGCACACTACTTCTGAAAGAGAAAGACAAAAACCTTCGCTGGTGAAATGTGGAAGACCAGCCGGACCCAAAGGTTTATGATCTTGTTGCTGTCAAGAGACTTCTCAGTAGCTGCAAAGAATCGACTTTGAAATCCACACCGGGTGGATATCCAGTTTGGGAGAGCACTCAAATTCCTTGCAATGCACGAAGCAGTTGCAGGATACGGTTTTAAATTTCTAATCTCTCCTTTACTTGTCGTTATTTAAGCTACTTTATAAATTGTTATCCTCTCGCAACACTCTTTGGCCAGACAATGTTGTCATGGTCCGCACCGCAAACCGACATGCCAACTGATTTTTCCAAAATTTGATAAATCTTTTCAGATTAAAAATTAATTTTGGTAAACGGCATTGAGGTAAAACATGAGTTAACCAACATCGGAAAGTCATTTTTGTAAATACCTTTGTGTTTTTAAATTTTATCTTAGTTTATTGATTTTAGGGGGAGTAAATCCAAACTTTGAAAAATCCAAAAACATCGAAAAATTTCAAAAGCACAAAAACAATAGAAAATCAAAAATGAGTTTCCTGGCGAGAAAAAGAGAAAATGATAGTACATCAGTGGTCTGTCCAAACCTCTTTAAACCTAAACTGAAAAACGATAAGCAGCTCTATATAAGATGTATCGGTAGGCTCACAATCATTTTAAAGTGTGCAGGGTGATATAAACTTAAATCGACTGAAGACTGGGTGGGAACCATTCATTGGCATATGGTCTTGGTACCGAAATTTCGTTTGAGAGATTGCCGAGGTTCTGAGATATTCGGTCTTTATGCTGCTTATCATCTGGGTATCATGGTTGTATCTTTTACCGAAAAATAACGGGGACGCAAGTCTAGATCTTCCATGATACTATACATACGTGTACATATTGCATTCGACCTCAATAAGTGATCAACAATCACATGTCCATACAAAATAAGTGATAAAATATCACATTTATCCGGGAGTCAAGTTCGTCTCTCTGCTGTACGAAAGTACTGACCTGTTCACGGACTTGCTCCTGTGCCCTCATGCATAGAAAATCAAGTTCCTCATCAATAAGTGATTTTATCACATAGGGCTTGTTTTCAATCAAAATAAGTGAGAATCTCACATCATATACGGTCAAACAGATGATAATCGGTATACTCACCGGTAAGATGAACCCTCGTGCATACCTTGATACGGGAATGTGTCGTGATGTGGATGAACACCGGTCGGTAAGTATAAATCATACCTTAACGTATCCCCTCGCCATGATTACAAATGATAAGTTGAGTTTATGTGGACAACAATACCGATAATTGTTATAGGATGCTTATCTTAATGTTAACTAATTGAACAACAAGAGCGTTTTGGCATGACCGTACACTGATATGATTCTCTTACCCTCGAAACTCGCAAAAAGAATGTCTGTAGATATTTATTTACTGTTTTCAGTTTATGTATCTTGTATATATTTATTTATTGTTTTCCGTCTTTACATTTGAAAAATGAAAAATTTCAAAAAGATTTTAGGTGTGTTTTAATATAAACTTTATAAAATCCAAAAAGATTTTGCTTCTAGATTATTTTTGATTGACTGATGTTGGAACTCGAGTCTATCCTACCCAAAATCCTGATCGTAAGCCGGAAAACAATTGCATCTTCATAAACTGTCGAAGTTAACAAGTTTTGAAAGGTAAAGGATTAAGATTGTATATTTTTCTAAACTTTCAAAATATTGTCGGTTGGTGTTTGATTGAGATTTGATCTCATATGTGTCGCTTGTTTAAATGTTAACTATATTCCAAGCGGTTGTTCTCATTATGCGTTTAGCTTTCTTGCATGTGCAGATGCTAAAGGCGAGGAGAACATGTTCGATGACAAGCTTTGGAATGAAGACACGAAGTGGAGGCACTCAAAGGATAAGATGATCGAGTTGCCGCTGACCCTTCATCAACACCACAAGGATCTAAAGATTTGACAAGTCAAAAGATTCACGAGCATGACTCAATGGAGAGTTCAATCTAAGGGGGAAGTTTATTGACACACTACCTAAATGAAAAGGGGAGTTTGTTGATACACTTTCTACTTACGACACGTGAAGACTTTGAAGATCCTCCGACGTGGAAGAGATGGAAGTTGAACCTCACGAGTAGCGTCCAAGGGGGAATTTGTTGATACATATTTTGTGGACACGACTCGGCTCGGTTCAACTCAGCTCAGTTCAACTTGGTTTCGACTCGGTTGAAAGGACGTCAGAGACTTGAAGACACGAAGACTTGTGTCTGTACTTTGTCTGTATTTTGTCATGATACAAAACAATGTCCTGTGTTAGTCTGAGTTACGTCTTAGGTTTGTTATGTGCGTTTGATGTAAGTTTGACCAAGTCAACCATCCTCCGGTTTAACTTGGCCAAACAGTTAGCACATATGTTGTAACATGCTTGTGTCGAAGGATGTCATCGAAGGATGGTTTGTATCCTTCGATGACCTCGAAAGATAACCTTCGATAGATACAGATGGACCTCGAAGGATATCATCCTTCGAGGTATGTATGGATCTTTCGGTAGTATTCTGGTCGATAGATGATCCTTCGACCAGATTACCTTATCCTTCGACTATACGAGCTGTGTTGAGTATAAATACTCATGTAGTGTGTTGTGCTCATTAGAGAGCTTGAAAGTTAGACACAAGAGAGAACACTTGGGAGAAAGAACAGAACACTTAGAGCATTCTGTTGGACAGCACACACACACACACGAGAGAGAGAGTTTATAGAGTACATCTGTAAACATTGAGCTTGTAACTGGACCTTTCATTCGTATTAATACAAGTGGTGTTAATCGGTGAATATTGTGTGTCGTGCATTTGCGTGTTCTATCTCGGTTTGCATCTCCGGTTGGATTCCGCACAACCGGACGTGTTTGTACACAAGGATTAGGCGACTAGATCCTCCCCTAGCCGGACCTACAATTGGCTCGGCACAAAAATTCCGTAAAAATGGCCGAACCAGACTATGAACGCTCTTAGTCAAAATTATATTGAGAAACTTTATTATGAAAAATGAGAAAGTATATTGATATTTTTTATATAACCCTAATATAAAAAATTGTAATTTATTTTCTTGTTCATGGATCCACTTGGTATGTCATCCTCATATTGTCTGTAATATACATCCTAATATGACTTATTCCCTTCTCATATGCAAGTTGCTTGCTGCATTTTAATATCAAAATGGTGTTGGCAAATGAAAAATATTAAAAAAAAAGATTTCCAAAAAGAATTGACAACCATTCGTTACACCGTGTCTTATATAAGCCATAAAGAGGAAAGCCTGTCGAATATATCATGTACAGTCACTTTGCTGAATTGGTCTATTGAAGAAAGCCACTTGCTACATGTGGTTGCCCACTTTTTTAATGTGGCTTGCCGTGTTTCCGTACTAGAGTTTTGTATTCCCTTCCAAAGAAGTTAGCGGATGGGCTCTACAAATCTATAAAATGTAGGGCTGGATCGTTCCAAAGGGGTGCACTTGCTAAACCATTTAAGAATTGACACACCATTATTTGTTGCATGGCCTGTTGTTACCAAGCTTGCGGTTTGATGCTTACATTTGATGCAATGGCTTTACGTGTTAAGGCCTCCCGAGCTCAGTTAATTGTTGCTCTATATTTGAAAATTCGATATTCGATTTTGTTGTACAGCTTCTTTGGTTAAGGGATGACACTTGACAAACTTTATAAATTAAAGAGTAAATTACAAGTTTTGTCATTTATGTTTACACTAAATTACAGGGGTTGTTGTCCTTTGGCGCAAAAGTTGATGAGTTTTGTACTTAATGTTTCAAAATGTTGTACGTCATGTCCTTCAGCCCTAACTCAGTCAGATTTTTTGGTTAAGTATGGTCATGTGCCTTGCACATGAGGGCATACTTGTCATTTCACCTTCCCAAGGGTTATTTTGTAAACACTTATTATTGAGGGACTGTATTTACAAAACTAAAAAAAATATAAACTCTTCTCTCTCTCTAATCTGAACCCACCACCACAACCTAGTCTATCTCAACCCACCACCACCAGCACCCCCACAACCTTCACCTCCGCCACCTACCCCACCTCAGCCTTCACCGCCTCCACCCCCCACCTACCGACCACCCCAACCCTACTGCACCAGAATCGGGTGACTGTAAACAGGGTTTAGACAATGATTTCAAACTCCAACTAACAAATACAAAAGCTAATAAGTTCTCATCACCCACTACCTTTGCTCCGCCCAGGGGCGTACCCACATGTATTTTAAGGTGGGCGGGCACACCCCTTGAAAAAATAATATTTAGTGCTAAATTCCCGGTAAAATCACGACCGCACCTCTTGAAAATTTTTGTTCGCACCCTTTGGAAATTTTCGACCGCCCCCTTAGGAAAAAAAATCTTATGAATTTGTAAAAAATTTACGTAAACACTGATTTTTTTTAAAATACAACCTAATTAACTTTCCACTTAACTAATTAACTTTCACTTAACCCAATTAACTTTCTCTTAACCTTTAGCCCAATAAACACACCATAACTCAAGCCCAACCCAATCTAATAATCTAATTTAAACTAAAATATAATAACCCAACCCACCACAATTTCGGCCACCAAACTCACGAAAACAACATCTCATCACTATTTTCGGGTATGGTTTGATTATTTTTTTTGTTTTCTTGTTTTATTTGGATTTTGAGGAGAAATACAATTGTTAAAAAAGTTTGAAATTTTAGTTGTTTTGTTGTTTTTTGAAACTTTTGAAACTTTAGCTGGTTGATTATCTTGTTTTAATTAAAGTTTAGTGTGTTTAAATGGTTAGTCAGAATGAATCAACAATAAAAACTAGGGCTTGATTTTAAAGTTGAAAATTATGAAGTTTAGTGATGGTTGTTTAAGTGTTTAGAGTTGAAATTGGTTGTATATGTTATATAGAGAAAGACTTGCTTAGAAAAAGTAGCTTTAGATGTTTTGATAGATTTCAAAAAATTAAAACACATAGAGCGACATTTTAAATATGTTCGTAACGACGTTTGACATGTTTTTGATAATTGTATAAATTTTAGCTTTATATTCTTTTGTGTTACATGACCCGACCCAATACGACCCGATATGAACTGAATTTTTTTATATACCTAGGAGACTAAAATTTTCAAAAATATTCCGCACCCCCCATGAAAGAATTCCTGGGTCCACCACTGGCTCCACCGCCTTTACCAACCCACCAGCCACCACCACTTTCCACCATCGGTGCTCATCATCCTCACCTACCACCACTATCCAAGCACCATCAATACACCATCTTCAACCAAGCAACAACCGGCCACCGCCATGTTTGCGGCCTATAATCACAACAATCTTCATCCGTCTTTGCTGCTATCAACACCATCACCGTGGTAAACCACCAACCCATCACCAACAGACCCCCACACTACCCCTTTACTTATGTAAATAGAAAATCAAACTCGTGATTCATAAATCTGACCAAGGATTACACATTCAACACATATTAGAGAGGAATCATACTTACCGGAAAGTGTAAACTACGGGATTTGTCTCTCTGCGCACCTGTCTGCCGTCGCACCAGGTCTTCTAGGGTTTTGTTTTAAAGAGGCAAAATTGGGGTAAAGAGGGTTTTGTTGACGAATTTGAAGCCATTTCATTAGGGTTTGAATAAGGAGGTTGACGAAAGAATGTCTTGCTGTACGATTTCATGGTGGTGGCTGGAATGTGGTGGTTATGGTGGGTGGAAGTGGGAGGAATTAGGTGAGGAAGATGACACAGAATGAGATAGAGAGATTTCTTTTCTTTTTTTATATTTATTTTTTTTAATAAAGTGATGGTGTCTTTTTGAGTTTTTACATAGTTAGTCCTTGGATAGATGAAATGACAAAAACTACCCTCATGTGCAAGGCACATGATCATACTTAACCAAAAAATCTGACTGAGTTAGGGCTAAATGATATAACGTGCCGGATTTTGAAAAATTAAGTACAAAACTCGTCAACTTTTGTGCAAAAGGACAACGGCTGCAATTTGGTGTAAACATAAAAGACAAAACTTGTAATTTACTCTAAATTAAATAAAAGCAAATTGGAATTTAATCATCTAAACTATGGCGTAGTGGTTGATAATATATAATTCATAATGACCATGTGACCGTTACACTCTAAACTTTCACTTTTGTTGTCAAGGGCAATCTCCAGGGCCGGCCCTGAGAATTCGTGTACCTTGTTCGAGCTCGAAAAACCGTGCCCCTAGGCCTTAATGAAATGTATAATATAAACTAGTTTTTCATACAAGCTAATGCCAATGGGCTAATAACTAATGTAAACCATAAGAATAATTTTGTACGTGGGCCTATGTTATGTTTGTATGGGTAAACCCTATAAATTTTTTTACATATACATATCGGTTTTTTTAAATAATGTGCCCTTCGAAATATTAGGCCTTAGCCGATGGTCCTCCCTGCCCACCCCCAGGGCCGCCCCTGGCAATCTCACTCTAACGAAGAATTAGCTAGGTCTAGCCCCAGTTTTCATTTATTTCGTTTCAAAACAATTATAACACTATGGTTGGGATAGAAGTCAACTAGTTGTTCATTAGGGGTAAGCGGAGATGTTGGTTGAGACGATATTGCCACGCAATAAGGAAGGAGTTCAAGTTTCATCAACGCCGAGAGCTTCGAGCCAAGTAAGCAACAACTATGTCAACCAGAGCTTTGTATTTAGACTAAGTAGATGAATGACAGATTGTGCCTATTTTACAAGAGATCAATGAGAAAAGGTTAGAATCCAGATAGATAGCATAACCCCCGTGGACCTATGATCATCTGACACCGGGCTTTGTTAGGGTTTTTGAGAAGGCATGTAGAGAAGATGTAGAATGTTGTGAACTTCTCTATGAATGAACATTGGTGAAAGCAATTAGATGCATGTCTAATGACAAAATCATAGTCAGAAGTACCATGAAGATAGCTTAGAAAGTTGATTGCATACCAATGATTTGCTATCAAGGAATGCATAAAGTAATACACACTTTATTGGCCGCAAATGTGAAATCCGACCGAGAGAGAGTAACATACTAAAGGGCACCGGTAAGTTGGCTACACTTAACTGGATCAGAAAAGGCCGAACTTCACTGAGAGATAGTGTGTTAGATGTAATAATGAGCAAAGGCATGGGTTTGGAGTTGGAGATACTTGCCCTTTTAGAAGCTTTGAAACGTATTTTCTTTAAGAGAGTATGGTGTTATTTAGGACCCTGAGTTAAAATCTTAACCCACAAAAAAAGTAATTAAGAGCCATGGGTTCTTTTAACGCAAAATATATATGAAGCCGTTCGACTACCTTGTTTATAGCTTCGGGTTCTTTCAACATAGACTAACATCTCTAAGAATGCGCCTCCATATGAATAAATAAAAGGTGGGAAGTTATAACCCCTTACATCCTAAGTTAGAGGGTTGTTTAGTAAATAGTTATTAGTTAGTTTGTATTGTAATTAAGTTAGTATATAAGTGCGAGGACCAGATGTGACAAAGTAAAAGATAATAACCTACAACTAAAGGAAGAGACGCCTTCAGGAGACACACCTCTTCAGAATAGGCGCCAATATCATAGAAGCCAAGGGACGCGATATTTCAAGCATCAGGCATGTTCACAGAGTGACACGTCTATTCGATCGCACCTATTGGATTAGTATAAATAGGGTTTAGATTTCTCAATTGTAATCATCACTAGTACAATCACAATTATGCAATACAACTGAAATACTGTAAGTTCTATTGAATTCTTTCTTGTTTCATCTTGTATTTCATTAAAATCAATATCAATTGTGAAGATTGGGGCCAACAAGGTGAAGTATTTGTCTTGGAATTTGTGAAACTGAGTGTGTGCAGGCAGTAGCGGATCTAGAATAAAGTTGAGGGGTTGTGCAGGCTAAACTTTATTTTCTTCATGAGTAGCGATGATACATAAAACGAAGAAGAAAAAAATTGTACTAAAAATGTACTTTGCCAAGAAAGTTGAGTGATAGCACGGGCTACCCCTCTTACCATGCTAGATCCGCCCCTGTGTGCATGGCCTTTAAAAGGCAAAGCCACATGTGCATGTTTTGGGCCGTAAAGGACTTATAAAGTAGATAGACAAGATTTGGTAGTTGTGGCTCTATGAAGCCATAAGGTTGCCATATATAATTCTTTCCTTACCAGAAAGATAGATATAATGTGTATGAATTTTAGGTTTTAGGTTTACTTTTTTGGGTATTAATTTTCAGAGTTTGATTTGTGCCTGATTCTATAAATACTTATATAATGGCTTTAAACTAGGTTAGAAACCCGTGTATTACACGGGGTTATACATTAAAAACACTATAAGTCAACTTTTTTACCAAACATCTCATCATCGAAATTACATATTGTTACCAAACATCTCATCACCAAAATTACATATTGTTACATGTAATAATGGTAAAATAAAAGAGATAATAATATATCATAAAATTTAAATGCCTATTTATATAAAATGCAATATATAGCTGACTAAACTCATCAAGAAGCAATCTTTTATAACTCCTATGTAAAAAAAAACTTTTTTACTTATAAAGTATGTATCTAAAAGTATATCTTTGAAAAACAATTAAATAAAATTTTAAAAGAAGTTTAAAAGTATACCTTCAACTATTTTTCAAGCACCTTATTTGCATTTTTTTAATTATTTTATTAGTCTCAAGTATACCTATAATATTACCGAGTTAAACTATACAACTTTTGGTGTACATTTGACGAAGTTTTGTTTTTTTAAAAGGGTGTAGTTGACAAAATTATTTACCAAAATGACTTGTTTCTAAAGTATTTAGAGTTAATTACTGTTTTCGTCCCTGAGGTTTGTCAAAAATAACGGTTTCAGTCCATTAGTTTAAAAATTGCGATTTCAGTCCATTAGTTTCATTTTCGTAACCATTTCAGTCCACTAACTTAACTCCATCCATTTATTTTGTTAACTTTGGGGTGAAATTACCAAATTACCCCTGCTAACTTAACAAATTGTAATAAAAAAATTCTAAAAAATCTAAAAATCAAAAAAATTCCAAAAAATTCAAAAAAATCAAAAAAATTCAAAAAAATCTAAAAATAAAAAATTTTTAAAAAATCATAAAAATTCTAAAAAATCCAAAAAAATTCTAAAAAATCCAAAATGTTTCATTAAATGTTTCGAACCCGAACCGTTTCGACCTGAACCGTTTCGACGCGAACCGTTTCGACCCGTACCGTTTCGAGCCGAACCGTTTCGACGCGAACCGTTTCGACCCGTAGCGTTTCGAGCTGAACCGTTTCGACGCGAACCGTTTCGACGCGAACCGTTTCGACCCGTACCGTTTCGAGCCGAACCGTTTCGACGCGAACCGTTTCGACCCGTACCGTTTCGACGCGAACCGTTTCGACCCGTACCGTTTCGAGCCGAACCGTTTCGACGCGAACCGCCGTTTCGAGCCGAACCGTTTCGACCCGTACCGTATCGAACCGAACCGTTTCGACGCGAACCGTTTCGACCCGTACCGTTTCGAGCCGAATCGTTTCGACGCGAACCGTTTTGACCCGTACCGTTTCGACGCGAACCGTTTCGACCCGTACCGTTTCGACGCGAACCGTTACAGGTCGAAACGGTACTGGTCGAAACGGTTCGCGTCGAAACGGTACGGGTCGAAACGGTTCGCGTCGAAACGGTTCAACTCGAAACGGTTCGGGTCGAAACGGTTCGCGTCGAAACGGTACGGGTCGAAACGGTTCGCGTCGAAACGGTTCGGCTCGAAACGGTACGGGTCGAAACGGTTAGCGTCGAAACGGATCGCGTCGAAACGGTTCGCGTCGAAACGGTTCAGCTCGAAACGGTACGGGTCGAAACGGTTCGCGTCGAAACGGTTCAGCTCGAAACGGTTCGGGTTCGAAACATTTAATGAAACATTTTGGATTTTTTAGATTTTTTTTGGATTTTTTAGAATTTCTATGATTTTTTAAAATTTTTTTGATTTTTAGATTTTTTTGAATTTTTTGGAATTTTTTTGATATTTTTGAATTTTTTGGAATTTTTTTGATTTTTAGATTTTTTTAGAATTTTTTTATTACAATTTGTTAAGTTAGCAGGGGTAATTTGGTAATTTCATCCCAAAGTTAACAAAATAAATGGATGGAGTTAAGTTAGTGGACTGAAATGGTTACGAAAATGAAACTAATGGACTGAAATCGCAATTTTTAAACTAATGGACTGAAACCGTTATTTTTGACAAACCTCAGGGACGAAAACAGTAATTAACTCAAGTATTTATCAAAATGGTTTCTTTTATAAAAAAAATAAAGAAATACTAAAAAATCCCCTAACCATCCTATCTTCTTTCGTTGTTAAATATGGGGACTCCATGGTTATTGCCACCAAATCACTACACCCTTTTGAAAAAAAAAAACTCTACATATGTTTTTGTTAACAACGAATATCTTGTTTGCCATAAGACTTGAACCCAATATCTCACACTTAAGTGATCAAGATTGTAATGAACTAATGATTTTTCAACTAAGAGCGTTACTACAATACTTGCATGCATCATAATACCTTGAGATACGCATTTAAAGATATGCATAATTGAATTTAGGTAATTACAACTGATTTATAATTTCGTTGCAGTAAATGCATAATGTTGACCACGTTTACAAAATACCTAAATTTTTTGAAGAAAAAACATTTGTTACTAAAATTTTAAAATCAATTAAATCAATCAATTAACCATCAATTATTAATTATTAGTTATTATTATTATTATTAATTATTAATCAAGAATAAATAAAATAGTTAATAAAATGTAGGAATACTCACAACATGACACATGGCAAAAATAGTCCTAATAAATGACAAGTGTCAATAATTAAAGAAGGAAGCCTAAAAATCATCCATGTGTACTTTATTTTTATTTATTAGTATAGAGATTAGTGTTTAATTTTGATATACATATTCTAGTTTGAGGTGCTATATAGAGTTGCTACCTTTTTAATACTAGTTTTCACTACTCGTAAAAAAATTATCTACATACGTTATATTTTAGAAATTAAAGTTTGAACTCTTGAAAAATATAACGTAGTAGGCAAATGATTAAAATATTAATGCAAAGTTATGCACGTATTTAAATTGTATATTAAAGTAATTAATAAGAATTGTATCACAAGCGTGGACTAAAAGTTATTTAATAACAAAGAGGAGTTCGTGATTCTCTTCTTCACCTTTACCTTGTAAACAATATTTACTAGAGTTAATTGTCAAAATCGTCCCTGAGGTTTGGGCAGGTTTGTCATTTTCGTCTAAAATGACACTTTTGTATCAAATTGCCCCCAACGTTTGTAACTTTTTGCCATTTTCATCCAAACCACTAACTTAGTTTATTTTTTCTGGAGTTAATTGCCAAAATCGTCCCTGAGGTTTGGGCAGGTTTGTCATTTTCGTCCAAAATGACACATTTGTACTAAATTACCCCCAACGTTTGTAACTTTTTGTCATTTTCATCCAAACCACTAACTTAGTTTATTTTTTCTGTTAATTTGAGGATATTTTGATGAAACTGGCAAATATAAACCACAGGGACGATTTTGGCAATTTACTCAAACTCTTTTAAATTTCTTTTATTTAAATAATTTTGTTACATATACAATAAAAAATAATATACATGCAATTTTTATATGAAAAAATAATAGTTTTGTCACATAATTTTTATAAATTTTCATCCAACCACTAAGTTACTTTTTCTATTAAGGCGAAGGATGTTTATAAACTAAGACAGAAATTAATTTCTAATTTTTTTATAAAGATTAGTTTTATAAAAATAAAATTTACTTAAACCTCTAAATTTTATAAAACTAAAATGCTGTTGACCTTATTGAAAAAGGTCAAATAAAAAAATCTTATCATATGTACCAAGTTTGTAATTTATCTTCTACTCTTTTAAATTCGTTCCTAAGGAAAAACAGAAGCCGGTGCCCCCCCCCCCCCCCCCCCGGTATCAAACAACGTATCGTTAACAAACCTAAAAATTACCCACCAAATTGTAATTATAATGCTATGAACCAAAAGTTTCTTTACTCGACCCACTCAGAATAAGTATTAGTTAGTTACCCTCATAATCTTAATTAAATAAATATTTTATTTCTACCAACATATTTCCTAGGTGTTCAACACATTTAAAATATACGTAACGTTTTACAGTTTTTTTCTATTTCTACAACTGCTAAACACTAAAAGTTGTAATCGATTGTTATGTGTTGCATACCAATGACGTTTTCTCTTTATAAAACTGATTTATATAAAGAAGCTGTAAATTAATTTCTGTCTTAATTTATAAAATTTAAAACATACTTCACCTTAACAGAAAAAATAAACTGAGTTGGTAATTTGGATGAAAATTTATAAAAATTATGTGACAAAACTATTAATTTTTTTTTTTTTCTAAAAACTCCATATATATTCTTTTTTATTATATATGTAACAAAAATAATTAAATAAAAGAAATTAAAAAGGGTTTGAGTAACTTGCCAAAATCATCCATGTGGTTTTATATTTGCGAGTTTCATCCAAATATCCTCAACTTAACAGAAAAAAAAAAACTAAGTTAGTAGTTTGGATGAAAATGACAAAAATTTACAAACGTTGAGGGCAATTTGGTACAAAAGTGTCATTTTGGACCAAAATTGCAAACATGCCCAAACCTTAGGGACGATTTTGGCAATTAACTCTTTTTTCTGTTAAGTTAAGGATATTTGGATGAAACTGGCAAATATAAAACCACATGAATGATTTTGGCAATTTACTCATACTCTTTTTAATTTCTTTTATTTAATTAATTTTGTTAAATATACAATAAAAAAGAATATACATGCAATTTTTATATGAAAAAATAATAGTTTTGTCACATAATTTTTATAAATTTTCATCCAACCACTAACTAAGTTAATTTTTCTATTAAGGCAAATGATGTTTATAAACTACGACAGAAATTAATTTCTAATTTTTTATATAGATCAGTTTTATAAAAATAAAATCTACTTAAACCTCTAAATTTTATAAAACTAAACTGCTGTTGACCTTATTAAAAAAGGTCAAATAAAAAAATCTTATCATATGTACCAGGTCTGTAATTCATCTTCTACTATTTTAAATTCGCTCCTAAGGAAAAACAGAAGCCAGTGTCATCCTCCCCACCCCCCCCCCCCCCATCAAACAACGTATCGTTACCAAACCTTAAAATTACCCACCAAATTGTAATTATAATGCTATGAACCAAAAGTTTCTTTACTCAAACCACTCAGAATAAGTATTAGTTAGTTACCCTCATAATCTTAATTAAATAAATATTTTATTTTTTCCAACATATTTCCTAGGTGCTCAACATATTTAAAAAATATGTAACGTTTTATAATTTTTTTTATCTCTACAACTGATAAATACTAAAAGTTGTAATGGATTGTTATGTGTTGCACACCAATGACGTTTTCTCTTTATAAAACTGATTTATATAAAGAAGCTGTAAATTAATTTCTGTCTTAATTTATAAAATTTAAAACATTCTTCATTTTAACAGAAAAAATAAACTGAGTTAGTGATTTGGATGAAAATTTATAAAAATTATGTGTCAAAACTATTAATTTTTTTTTCCTAAAAACTCAATGTATATTCTTTTTATTATATATGTAACAAAAATAATTAAATAAAAGAAATTAAAAAGGGTTTGAGTAAATTGCCAAAATCGTCCCTGTGGTTTTATATTTGTCAGTTTCATCCAAATATCCTCAACTTAACAGAAAAAATAAACTAAGTTAGTGGTTTGGATGAAAATGGCAAAAAGTTACAAACGTTGGGGGCAATTTGGTATAAAAGTGTCATTTTGGACGAAAATGGCAAACGTGCCCAAACCTCAGGGATGATTTTGGCAATTAACTCTATTTACTAAAATATCTAATGAAAAAGTTCGGATGACACATGATTAAAATCCTTAAACTTGTAAAATCAATGGACATGTAGATTAATATAATAAGGATTATTGGAATCATTACCATGTCTTGTCCAAGAATAGCAAAAGATAATCCGAATAAGCATTTATAAGTGCATAAATATATGTGATCTAAATACCATTTTTACATTGCTTAAAAATGGTGTGCTTAAGGAATTTAACAATCGGCATTACCGAGTGGTCCGGTCCCTCTTCATCCGCTCCCATCCAGTGTGTCCAGACGAGCTCCAAACATAACTGATGTGGATGCTCTTAATGTTCTTTATGTTACTGTCATGGTTAAGATGGATCCAAAAAGAGAGCAGCCCATGTGGTTAAAAGGCTAGTTAATTAAGGAGTCAAGCAGCAAAGTGATGATCATTTGATTAATTAATTACTCTTTTAAGCCATTACAATCCTATTATGTTGCTCATATATTGTAGCATATTTGTAAATCTTTTCTTTCTACAAACCCTTTAACATGTAATTTGTAGTAACCTAAACCTTCAAAGAAACAGTTTGTTGGCCGGTAAACCTGTTACTTGTTCTCGTGAGTCTGAAATATTTAGATGATAGCTAGAGATTCCTGATGATGAACCAACAAAGAAAAATCTGGAACTGCAAAAATATGTTTGACTGGTAAACTTGCGCAAGTACATGAAACTGAATCTTCAACAATCTATTAAAAAAAAATTGATCTTATCACCATTTGTCACTTAAGACTAGTCCTACAGGGGCACTTATTTTCGTAATTCAGTTTTGGTACGCAAATAATTGTTTAAATGAGAAAGTGTCAACTTTAAATTTACCTTTAGCCCTGTCAATAACCATCAAACCCTACTAGCTTAGGGGAGTGGGGGTGGTCATCACTCATCACTCACTTATCACTCACAACATCCAATTAAGTTCCGCTATGTCATCAACCATTATTTTATCACTCACAAACTTTTTTTAGCGGCGGTGGTCATCACTAGTGATGGAATTCCATCACTCACAACTTTTTTTAATTTTTTTTAAATTAGAAATTAACAATAAAACACTAAAATTATAAATTTCATTCAAATTAAAACATACTAGTTCAATTAAACATACTAGAAATATTTTCGACTACAATTTAAAAAAAATAATAATAAAGAAACTATACTCCTTATATGTGCAAATACAATCTTAAAAATCTGCATTTCGTATGAATAAGTTAAAATTGTTATTTTAAATGATCATATATTTATATAACTGTAAACAAACATATAAGTTTATTCAAAAATAAACATCAGGGAAACGAAAATTGATGCCCCACATATTTTTGGATTTAAAAAGATTTTCATTCGGGTTACAAAATGTATTTTTGTCTTTAATACACGTGTTATTCTTTTAAATATTTTAATCAGTTTCAACAGGAAGGGAGAAAGAAATCAAGGAACAGATGGGTTTAAACAACTTCAACGCGTGAAAAAGTTTACGGGAATAATTTTCCACGCGTGGAAAATGATGGTGGCGGCGGTGTTTGGCATGCCATCACTCGTGAAAAAGCCCCATCACGTACCCACCCCCCTTATTGATTGTTATTGTCACTAACCTTTTTTTTTTAACGGCAAATGTTATTCATCTACTTAACACTCAACGAACTTATTCCCTTCCCCGTGGCCCAGTGGTATCCCCACTTGGGTTATGTTGGCCGGCTCCTCCTTTGGGAGGTCACCGGTTCGACTCCCACTGTGGTCTTAGGGGGGGGGGGGGGACGTCCCAATGATGGACCGTATCCTACCGAGGCATGGTGCGGTCTTGAGGGCAACCCGATTTTACCCAGCTGTTACCCCAGCGAGTCTCTCGTGTGGGGGCAGTATGGTTTCCGGGCGGAAGTCGGCTTGCGCGGCGGCCGGGGCCCGATCGAACATCGCGTCCGAGAGTGCGGGGCTGACGGGGGAATGTCTTCGACATGAACCCGGTAACCAATAGGTCCAGTACATAGAAAGTCACCTTCCAAAAAAAAAAAAAAAAAACACTCAACGAATTATACTACTTCAGCGACCAAGTCATCACAAAATCGTCACTATATTCAGAACGAAAAAACACTATCTTGTGTCCATAACAAAAGTTAGCGACCTATTTAATGACCACTCCATGAAGTTCTTGTCAATATGACCAAATTAATTAACAATCTTTTTCAGGTCACTAAGAGGATCTGCACCGACAAATTTTTGTCACTAAACATTTAAAAATATATATATATATATATATATATATATATAAGGCCTTATCCAACTTCACGTACGCGACGCGCTCAACCATCAGATCTGGGCAATAATCACGCATGGGAGCCCTAATAACGCATGGGAGCAGTTTTTTGGTGATAATCACGCATGGGAGGTGATAATCACGCATGGGAAGTATAATAACGCACGTTATGATGGAAAAAATAATAATTACGCACGTTATAAATCTGGTCGCGTAGGTTAATGTAGGTTAAGCCTTTTTGTACATTATACTTTCTCTCTCTCTCTCTCTCTCTCTCTATATATATATATATATATATATATAGGATCACGCTAAAATGAGAATCACCTCGAGTTGTAAGAACCGCGAGAACTACACCATACGGGACGAGGTGGACCAAATTTTTTTTTCATAAACGTAGATACATGTATAAAAACAACATTTGTAAAAAAAAAAATTCGAAAAAAAAAGTTTTTGAGCACCTCAAGTGTGCATTTACGGGACCCGTAAACACAAACTTGTGGCGCTCAAAACTACACACACGACATTTTTTTTTTGAATTTTTTTTTTACAAATGGTGTTTTTATACATGCATCTACGTCTATGAAAAAAAAATTTGGTCCACCGCGCCCCCTACGGTGTAGTTCTCACGGTTCTTACAACTCGAGGTGGTTCTCATTTTAGCATTCCCCTATATATATATATAAACTTTGTTAAAAGAGTTTTGCTCTTCACCTTTTGGCCTAAAGATGGTTTCTGACATGTGAGCCCGTTTTTACACCTCTCACAAGCATTGCTTACAAGAGGTGGAAAGCTATATGGTCAATAAACTCTATAATTATTGGACTTTGTGTCGTTCACCGTTTTCTACTATGCGGGGGCGCAGGATAAGTGGGATTGAACCGGGATTGAACATAAGTCCTTTTACCTGAGATGTTTGCAGCTCTGCCCATTTGGGCCAATCCCACAATTTTTACACTTTAAATGGTTTAGTTAAACATTCATACATTTAGGGGCCCCACCATCTTTAATAGATAGTCACTATAACACCCAAAGTTTAATTAAATAGTATTATTTAGTTTTGAAAAGAGAAATATTTCTCATATTATTTGCTATTATTTAGTTTGGGGTATAAACTTATGGAATTGTTTTGAGTTTTTGACTTCCAAAGTTGAGTTGAAATGACAATTTATGTCTCATATGGTGTTAGCAAATAGCAATGAAATCTTATGTGAAATTTCTAGAAAATCTCTTACATTTTCAAGATAGGAAACCGACGTAGGACACGGGTTTTGAAGGAGAAAGGGAAAGTTTAGGAAGATTCTAAGTACAGCTATGAAACTCGCATGGAAAACTATGAAAAGTTCCATGAAAGCTCTTAGACTAAGGGTTGTGGGTTCACGAACCACTTGTTAATGACACCACTACATCATGCCGGTCCGTTAACCGGGGTCGTTAATGGGTGTTTCATTAATGTGTTAACGATGGCTGGGGAAGAAAAAAGATTGTTTTGGCGCGCAAATAAAGGAGAATTTGAACTGTTGGACATTGGTTTGGTAAAATTTAAAAAAAAAAAAGAATTTTCTATTTGTGTAGTGTAGTTAACCCACAACACCAAGTTAACGATCAATTTAGTTAATTGCATTATGATGAGTTGACACTGATGTAGTAGCACTTTTTCTTAGTTAATGAAATAGTTAGTTAACCGACAACATAGTCTAAAAATAACCACATATTTCGTGTATATAAAACAATGGGATTGTCTACGTGTTGAGGCGGTCATTTGATTTATTATCGAAAGGGAAACAATGATCGAAAACTAAAAAAACGAATACTAGTACCAATTCCAGTAATATTGATATAGGTTCGGATAATACTGATAGTGGTACCGTTGTTAATCAGTTGCAAACGACTCGGTTCATCATGGAATGGTCCGGAACATCGAGATTAACATAGAAAATGGATATCGGTACCAATACCGATGTTGTTTGAATTGTTCGTTATTGTAAAAGACAAAAATATCAATTATATTTTAGTTGTTTACTTTTCAATAATTTTTTTATTGAAATGTAAATAAAAGTATGGAGTTAATTGCCAAAAAGTTCATTAGTCCTATTAAATAGTTTTTTAGAACTCTCTTTTACAAGCGTCTCATAGAAAAGGTTTCAAAAAGCCATTTTTGTTGTAGTGTGCACAAGGTTGGTGGCAAAAAAGTGCTTACAAAAATAAAACAAAATGTATTTAATTTATTTCATTTGAGAAAAAGATCACCACACTTTTAAACTATGTACAAAGATATAACCAAGACTTGCGAGCATCTATAGACGTCTAGAGAACCCTATTGCTCAATAATGTTTTCATATCTACTAGCATGGTTGAACAAGTATAGCAATTCAAAGAATTAAAGAACTAACTAAAACCTGCTATAATACAAAAATTTACATCAAGTTCATGTTGGCCTGACACCCTTTGGACTTGCAAGAGCATCGTGCACCGGGGTTTGAACTTCTTATCTAGCTGCTGCCACCAAAGAGTTTAGGACAGCCATAGAACTCGCAAAACGAGTACAATAGCAGCAACAGCAACAACAAAACAGTTAACAGATGAGGAATCACCTTCCATAAAGAAAACCATCTCTTATTCATGAACTTAAACATCCTGGCGACCAACTTCTTCTTGTAGTAGTTATTAATCTTCACAACGGTCTTGTTATCGGAACTCCTGGTTGTTTTGTTTATCCCATTGAATAGCTCAGCGATCACATTGTTAGTTAGTTCACCTTTAATGATTCCTTTCTCCTTTAACAGTCTGGCATCTTCGGTGCTATCGATAATACCGCTTAATAGATCCATGAATTGTGAAAATGGGGGACTCGAATTCGAATAGTTCATAGCAGTTTCATAAGCAACCAAGTTTCTTAATATTACTTCTGAATTAACATCTAGGGTTATTACCGGCAGATATAAAGCAGCTTCTTCTTCTACAAACTTGATGCCCATTATACCCTCGGTTGTTGACTTAAATGTTATCCCTGCATAGTGGTAAAGGGAGTACACAGATGGTATATTAATCTCCACCACCACAGGAACTTCATTTTTATCAGGAAGCTTTACAGCTTTTAGGCCTGAAATGGTCAATATTTTATCCCATGGTATGTCTTGTATAACCTGGACAGGCTTCAAAATTTTTCTACCAATCCCCAATTTCATGGCTATTTTAGTAATTTCACCGATATTATCACAAGCTGAATTCATTCCCTCTTCCATGTCCTCTATTTCCTCAGAACTACTTCGGCTTTGTGAACTTTCTTCATCTTGATTCGATCTTTCGGTTTTAGGAAAACCATTTTTGACCATCAAATGGTACATGAGATCCAACAGATGCATGTGGCTTGTTTCATTGCAAGAGCATGATGAAATTGGTGACAATTGGAGGGGTGAGTTTGCTCGACAAAACCGCTCCATCATGAAAAACAGCTCGGATTCATCTTCATCTATTTCAGAAGAATTGGTTTTCAAAGTTCTATAAATTTCTTTTAATACAACAAAGGGGATTTGGTTTTCTAACAACATTAGGTCCCTAGAAAGAATGGTGTCTCCTACCATCTTTTTATTTCCATTATCAACAAAATAATCTTGCAAAAGGTAAATTATGAACAAACCATCTATTGCCATAATCCAAGATAATGTATTGTCATCTAAGTCCAAGTAGCTATGGTAGCAGCCTCGGACAACAGGGTCGAGTTCTTTGAGTTTATCGATTAATATTTCACGAAACTTGATGTTTCCTTCACCGCGGTGGCTTTGATTGAAACAAGACTTAGCACAAGAAATCTTGAACCGTTCCATATGGTATAAGTGCGGAACCAAGTGATGATATGGACCCAAAGCAATCACCTGAGGGAGATAAGCCTCAGGTTTAAAGATGGTAATGGATTTTGGAATATTAAAAACACATATAGGGTTTTTAGTGGAAATATCAATGGAGACTTCCCTTATGAATTTCTTGCTAATTTGATCAACCCATCTTTTTTCTTTGGAGGCTGAGGAGAAAAATGTGGTTATGATCATGTTCGCACTATGGAGGCCGAAAGAAAAAAATGTCAGTGGTTAAAATGATTAATCCGTAATTGCAAGATTATGGCTCTTTAATAGTTTTTGGAATTGTAAGGTCACGTCAACATATTGGTGTAAGGTGTAACCATTCGTATTACGTCTTTGACGTATTCGTACGTATCCTGCCTAATTTTCAAAAATGCATGCATATATTTAATGTATTCTTTTGGTGTATTAAAAGTTTAAAACATGTTGGATAAAGTTCATACGTGTGATACCAATAAAAGTTTCTGTGTTGGTCCATAAAAAAGACAAATGTCCCAAAAAAGCAAATTTTGCTCAAGTTTAACCGCTGCTCAAATTAAACAAAATTGGATGTGCAAGTTTAACGATTAAAAAAATTATTGGGTCAACGGACATGCATTATTAACTAAGCATGATGGTAAAATATGATAGACATGCTTATCTAATAAAACTAAAATAATATTCAATCAAACACCCAAAAAACTTAATATATATATATATATATATATGAATCAGCAAGATGAAATATGCATAGCATTTTTTTATTTATTTTTGAGTTAATTGCCAAAATCGTCCCTGAGGTTTGAGCAGGTTTGCCATTTTCGTCCAAAATGACACTTTTGTACAAAATTGCCCACAACGTTTATAACTTTTTGCCATTTTCATCCAAACCACTAACTTAGTTTATTTTTTCTGTTAAATTAAGAATATTTGGATGAAACTGGCAAATATAAAACCACAGGGACGATTTTGGTAATTTACTCAAACTCTTTTAAATTTCTTTTATTTAATTAATTTTGTTACATATAAAATAAAAAAGAATATACATGCAATTTTTATATGAAAAAAAAAATAATAGCTTTTCACATAATTTTTATAAATTTTCCTCCAACCATTAACTAAGTTAATTTTTCTATAAAGGCGAAGGATCTTTATAAACTAAGGCAGAAATTAATTTCTATTTTTTTATATAGATCAGTTTTATAAAAATAAAATCTACTTAAACCTCTAAATTTTATAAAACTAAAATGCTGGTGACCTTATTGAAAAAGGTCAAATAAATTTTTTTTATCATATGTAACAAGTTTGTAATTCATTTTCTACTGTTTTAAATTCGCTCCTAAGGAAAAACAAAAGACAGTGGCCCCCTCCCCGCTATCAAACAACGTATCGTTACCAAACCTTAAAATTACCCACCAAATTGTAATTATAATGCTACGAACCAAAAGTTTTTTACACTCAGAATAAGTATTAGTTAGTTACCCTCATAATCTTAATAAAATAAATATTTTATTTCTACCAACATATTTCCTAGGTGCTCACACATTTAAAAAATATGTAACGTTTTACATTTTTTTCTATCTCTACAACTGATAAATACTAAAAGTTGTAATGAATTGTTATGTGTTGTACACCAATGACGTTTTCTCTTTATAAAACTGATTTATTTAAAGAAGCTGTAAATTAATTTCTGTCTTAATTTATAAAATTTAAAGAGTAAACTGCCATTTTGGTCCCTGTGGTTTGGCCAGTTTTGTCACTTTAGTCCAAATCTCAAACTTATTACATCCAGAGCCCTGTGGTTTGGTTTTTGTTGCCATTTTGGTCCAAATTTCAAATTTGACTAGAATTCCAAATTTCAACCCCTTGTTTTGTTCTTATCTCCAGGGGTATTTTGGTATTTTAAAAATTATTATATTTAATTGTATATATTTAATACCTAAAACAATTATATATAATATATATACACCCACACATACAGAAGTAACAGAACTCTCTCTCTCTCTCTCTTCAAAGACTTCATCTCTTCTTATCTCCAGGTGGTGCACCGGCGACGGCGGGAGGCGGCGCCGCCACTCACAGCGGCGGTGGGGGCAGAATTTTGCGGAGGTTTTGCGACGGAACCCCCCCTTTTTGACTCCCTGATTTCCGGTGTCTCTCAACGACAACCACACCTTCCTCTTCGGCAGTTGAAACGGCGACCACCACCATCAGGTTGTGGTGAGTGACGGGCGACATCGGCGTATCAGAGAGAAGGGACGGAGAGAAAGAGAGAGCGAGAAGAGAGACCGAGGAGGTAGACGACGGTGGCAGCACCGCCGTACGCGGCGGCGACATCCTTTTCCAACAGGTTTCCGATAAACCTCTCTTTTGTTTTGATTTTTTTTTCAGCTCCAAGTGATAATGACAGAGATGTGTTTTTCTTTTTGTTTGTTTGTTTCCGATGATGATGGAGGTGGTGATATTAACAAACAAGATTTCTTTATGTGACGAATCGGTACAGATGACTGGTTTGATTCCTCTGATAATCAATCGATTGAATCTGGAGACGGTGGTGGTGGTTTGTTGCGGCAGGAGGAGAGAGAGAGAGAAAAAGAGAGAGGGTGGTGATGGTGTGGTGCGGTGCTGGTAGTTGAGAACGGTGGAGGAGGTGGTGGTCGTAGGTACGGTGGTGGTGGTGATGATACGGTGGTGGAGGTGGTGGTGGTGGTGTGGTGGTAGTTCTGAGAGAGAGAGAGAGAGAGAGAGAGAGAGAGCAGAGTTGGTGGTGGTGATGATACGGTGGTGGGGGTGGTGATTGTGGTGGTGGTAGTTCAGAGAGAGAGAGAGAGAGAGAGCGCAGAGTGAGAAAGATGAGAGAGAGAGAGAAATGGGGTGTTGAGAGAGAGAGAGAGTGCAGAGAAAGGGGTGTTTGGGATTTATAATCAGAGTTTAGGGGGTGTTTGGATTAATAATCATTTACAATAAAACCAAAATGACAAAAATACCCCTGGATATAAGGACAAAACAGAGGGTTGAAATTGGGAATTCTAGTCAAATTTGAAATTTGGACCAAAATGGCAACAAAAACCAAACCACAGGGCCCTGGATGTAATAAGTTTGAGATTTGGACTAAAGTGGCAAAACTGGCCAAACCACAGGGACCAAAATGGCAGTTTACTCAAATTTAAAACATCCTTAACCTTAACAGAAAAAATAAACTGAGTTAGTGATTTGGATGAAAATTTATAAAAATTATGTGACGAAACTATTAATTTTTTTTTCTAAAAACTCCACGTATATTCTTTTTTATTATATATGTAACAAAAATAATTAAATAAAAGAAATTAAAAAGGGTTTAAGTAAATTGCCAAAATCGTCCATAAGGTTTTATATTTGCCAGTTTCATCTAAATATCCTGAACTTAACGGAAAAAAAAAAAAAAAACTAAGTTAGTGGTTTGGATGAAAATAGCAAAAAGTTACAAACGTTGGGGGCAATTTGGTACAAAAGTGTCATTTTGTACGAAAATGGCAAACATGCCCAAACCTTAGGGACGATTTTGGCAATGAAAATGATGTTTCAAACCAAAATAATTATTAGTATGCTATCCCCTACTTATTACCTAGTGGCAGGAAGTTTAGGTTTTTCAATGAAGACTCAGGTTTAATTCTCGCTTGTGTCATATGGAGTGGTTATAGGCAATGATGGATTTGAACTAGGCCTCATGTGAGGTTGTCAGTTCGATTCCCGAGCCCAATCGGGTTTTCGTCTCACTGTGTGTTACGCCAGATAGTTCTGCTTTTGTGGTGGCACAACGACTGTCAAGTGGCAGCCGACGGTATGGTTTCCCGCGGAAGGCACAAAAAAGCCAAACTTTGAAGTCAGCGTGGGCCCGGTTAAGAGAACATAGCATGGTCAGAGTGAGGCAATAAGACGCTCTCCGATTTAGAGAGTTTGGTAACCTTATACATGAAGTTCAGTGTTAAAAAAAATTAGCATGCTAGCCACCTCCCATGTATAGCTTAAGGAACTACAGATATTTAACCTCAAATTCCAATTTTGAAACTGAACGAGATCGATCGATGTAGAAGTTTTTTCGTCTTTTTTACGTTTGATATATATTGCACTCCAGGATTAACATGTAGCTCGGTTCTATATAATTAATCACCAACAATAAAGTAACCAGTTCAACAATCATGTGCTCCATATATAGACATTAATTTTTATTTTAGATTTAATTAGTTAACAAACTGAAATTATTTAGTAATATTATCTGAGGAACTCGAAATGGAGATTCGCATTTTCTTCTTTTAATGATATATACATTGTATTTGCATGACGTTAATTTTTGCGTGATGTATATATACATTGTATTTGCCATTCAAAAAAAAAAAAAAAAAATATATATATATATATATATATATATGGCCCCCACTATCTGCACACTCACTTTGCCTATCTGCACACTTAGGGTTTATATACGCTGCGTATTGGTCAATACGCATCGTATATAGACCATAGATCTCAGTGCCTGATTACCAATCATTGCACAGAAAACAAAGTTCCTATACGCTGCGTATTGGTCAATACGCAGCGTATATAAAACTGATGCAAATTTGGGGTCATTTTGGTAGGTTTGAAGTGTAAATTTTTTTCCAGGTTTATATAAGTTGCATATTGATCAATACGTAGCTTATAAACAGGGACCATTTTTGTAAATTTATGAAACTTCAGGGACCATTTTTGTAAATTTATGAAACTTCAGTGACCATATTTGTCAGTTTTCTAAACTTTAGGGACCTTTTTGTAAATTTTCGAAAAACCAGGGACCATTTGTATAAATTTACGAAATACCAGGGACCATTTTTGTAAAAATGTCAAAAAAGGGGTAAAAGGGGGTCTTCATTTAAGAACCGGCCCTTGCAAGACTCGAACTCATGACCTCTCGTTTAGAACCGCAACGCCTTAACCAGTTTATCCTCTGTCCAGAGCTGTTAGAATATGAAACTTAATTCCTTATATACACTTGTTAGGTAATACGCTGCGTATTGCTCAATACGCAGCGTATGTTAGTGGTTGGTACACTACCAGACAGTCAAACCTAGTACCATGGTCAAATCAGTCTGACATAGGGTGCGTAGTGATCAATACGCAGCGTATAGATGTAAACCTATACGCTGCGTAGTGGTCCATACGCAGCGTATGTCAGACTGATTTGACATCGATACGATGTTGTCCAGGCACGTGATTAAAGTAATACGGGGAGTAGAGAGCAATACGCTGCCTATTGAAGTGTCACATGAAAGTCTATTTATCCATCTGTTCACAATTCGAATTCTCAATCATCATCCTCTGCTTTCTTTCTTTTTCATCTTCCCCTTTCAGTAAACAATTTACACCCTTGATCCAACATTATTTGTTCTGTTTTTTCTTCAATCTTGTTAAAATGTCATCATTTTGGAACGATAATTATTTCGGTAATCGCTATTCTAACGACATATGGGGAGCAAATGCTGCCAACGAGGAGGAGGAGGTTGTGTCTGGAGTCCCTGTTGATCAAAAAACACAGTTGCCAGACTTGAACAAGACTCCCACTCCACCTGTTGATGAACCAAATTACCCGGCGCATCAAGTGTATCCAGATTACGGATACGGGTATGAATCTCCATACGTGCAACAAAGTGGATACGGTGCTGAGAATGCACCTGTTGATGAACCATATTACCCGATCCAGCAATCGTATCCGGGTTACGGGGTATACGGGGATGAAGGTGGATACGGAAGTTACAGTGGATACGGTGGTGAAGGTGGATACGGGGGTGATGGTGGTTACAGTGGATACGGGGGTGAAAGTGGACACAGTGGATACGATAGATATGGGGGTGAAGGTGGTTACAGTGGATACGTGGGTGAAGGTGGACACAGTGGATACGATAGATATGGGGGTGAAGGTGGTTACAGTGGATACGTGGGTGAAGGTGGATATAGTGGATACGATACATCACTTTATGAACCATCTACCCCGGGCAATCCGTTTCAAATAAAGGAGGTATCACATTATTATTATTATTATTGTTATTATTGTTATTATTATTATTATTGTTATTGTTATTGTTATTGTTGTTATTGTTGTTATTGTTATTGTTATTATTGTTATTATTGTTATTATTATTGTTATTATTATTGTTGTTATTATTGTTATTATTGTTATTATTGTTATTATTATTGTTATTGTTATTGTTATTATTGTTATTATTGTTATTATTATTGTTATTATTGTTATTGTTATTATTGTTATTATTGTTATTGTTATTATTATTATTATTATTATTATTATTGTTATTATTGTTATTATTATTATTGTTATTATTGTTATTATTGTTATTATTGTTATTATCATTGTTATTATTATTATTATTATTATTATTATTATTGTTATTATTGTTATTATTATTATTGTTATTATTGTTATTGTTATTATTGTTATTATTGTTATTATTGTTATTATTATTATTATTATTATTATTATTATTATTATTATTATTATTAATGTAACTTTTTTTTAGCGTTTCATGTCTCTAACTGATTTAAAGAATTGGGTACAAGAAACGGGAAAGGAGTGTGGTTACGTAATTGTTACCCGCCGATCAAAAAATATTGGCGGTACTACTGGGATGGTATGGCTTGTGTGCGACCGTAGTGGTGAGCACCGTAGTAAAGCAACAGTTAGGAAAGCTGGTAGCAAAAAAATCGGTTGCCCATTTTCATTACTCGCCATCCGGGACGTGACGAATGACACGTGGGAGTTAAAAGTGGACTGTGCGAACCATAACCACGAACCTACGACGAGTCTGTTGGGCCACGCTTTTGTGCGAAGATTTACTAAAGCCGAATACAAGCTAGTGGAGCAGCTAACTGCTCAAAACATGGAGCCACGTATCATATTTCAAACCCTAAGAAAGCAGTTCCCCGACAGCCTGCACGTTCAGAAAGACGTGCAAAATGCGGTACAAAAAATTAGAGCGACAATAACGGACGGAAAGAATCCTATTCAGGCACTGGAAAGCCTCCTGCATGACCACCGATTCATTTACGACACCCGACAGGAACCCAAAACAGATGTCGTAACAGAGGTTTTCTTTGTTCATCCTTATTCAATCACTATGTGGCGTGCATTCCCGCACGTGATGTTGATCGACGCGACCTACAAAACAAACCTCTACAACATGCCATTTGTCCAGGTTGTGGGTATGACGTCGACCGGGAAGTCTTTTTGTATAGCACATGCCGTTATTTGTAAAGAACGAAGGGGTAACTACGTGTGAGTGCTTGAGCGGATCAAGTCAATATTGCATGAATGTATGATGCCGCGTGTGATAGTCACGGATAGGGAGCTTGCCCTAATTAAAGCGTGTTCTAAAGTATTCCCGAATGCAACCAGGCTTCTATGCCACTTTCACATCCAACAAAATATAGCTAGAAATTGCAAGAAAGGGTTCGATAAAGAAGATTGGGGGAAATTTATGTCGTACTGGAATAGATTGTGCGAATCTTCATCAGAGCCCATGTACAAGTACAACTTGGAGAAAATGTATAACCGACTCGTGGTTGCCAACCGAGAAAGTAAGTGTTCCTTCAACAAACGACTCACCCAATCTATGTTATTTTACACACGCTTTTACATTTCATTATTTTATTTTTGCAGGTGTCTATGATTACCTCTACGAAAACTGGCTCAAAGACTATAAAGAAATGTTCGTTTATGCGTGGACCGATAAGTGTCGCAACTTTGGTCAGCGCACCACCAACAGAGTTGAGAGCCAGCACGCAAATTTAAAAAGATACATTACGCGCGGGAGTTCATTGGAGCGAATAGCAAGATGCGTCATTGATATAGTTGAAACTCAGTACGATGAAATACAAAAAAGTTTCACTGAGAGCATTGAAAAAATGATGAACCACCACAGACACCGACTGTTGGACAACCTACGTGGAAAGGTTTCCCATGAAGCACTTGATTTGCTGGCAAAAGAGCTACTGAGGAAGATGGAGGTGTTGCGTAAACTTAACGCATCATGTGGTTGCCATATGTGGCTTAGCAATGGATTGCCGTGTGCTTGTAGGCTGGAAAACTACAAATGTACAGGTAAAAAATATTAAAACTACAAACCTTTTGTTATTTTGTACGATTTAGCTGTTTCTCACACCGTATTAACTTAACTGTGCAGGGCGTATTATACAACTCGACGACATAGATGTATTCTGGCGTAAGCTTGACTTGCTCCCGTGTAAACTGGTAGACGAGGAGGTCGATGTTGTAGCAGAGCTAAATAATGTGCGGCAACATTTAGAGGCGCAGTCCCCCGTTCAGCAAAAGAGTTTGCTTTCAAAGATAAAAGCGGTCTTCAACCCGAAATCGTCAACCAAGAAACCACCGATCGTCCAGCAAAATACTCGCGGTCGGCCTACATTAAAGAAAGTACAAGAAAGGCTAGATGAAGCTGCGAGGTTAGACGAAGCTGCGAGACACAGCTCCTATGGCGAGGACAACAACGTATATACCGCTTCCCCCAAACATTGGTACGATTTACCCCGACACAGCTCATACGTACCATCAGAGGGCTCTCGTGGAACTGGTTCGGTTAGAAAGTCTGAAAAACCTAAAACGCAACGAAACAGTTCAACGAGTTATAAAAAGAAGGAGACGTGGGATGATAACGGTTTTCCATTAATGAAGGGGGACGAGCACTTGTTAAGCATTGAGAGGTTTAAGGATCAAATTCCCTCAGAGTTTCACTCTTACATATCGCGTATACAAGATGTGATCCCAGACGGTCATTGTGGGTACAGGTCTGTGGCTGTCGGATTAGGTTTTCTGGAACACGCATGGCCCAATATTCGAAGAGATTTACTACTGGAGATTGGCCATAACGAGGCGCGTTGGAAGCATGTATTCGAAACATATAACAAAGGAGACTTTGAACGAATACGTAAGAGAATCGAATGGCATTCATTGAAAGCGTGCGGTCCAAGTCACTGGATGGAAATGCCCCAAGCAGGGCTTCTCGTAGCGCAAAGGTATAATGTTGTCGTCCACCTGCTAAGCATCGAATGGAGCACTACCATCTTCCCATTAAGGGATGCCCCACTAGATCCACGACCTCAAGCGATAACGCTCGTACATGTTGACGGGGGACACTTCATACATGCTAAGTTGGAAGGAGACTACCCCATGCCTTTAGTGAACCCGTTGTGGTCGACACATCGATCAATAGCTGCGGAACGGTGGGAAGAAATGTATAGACCGCAGTTACAGCACTACTACGAGTTAATCAATCCTAACGCAGACAAAGACAGAGAACCGAGTATAAATGAAATCGAAGATTAACCGGAAACTTCTATTTTTGTAAATTGTAGAATTTTTTTAATTTATAAAGTTTGTATCATTTTCAATTTTAATAATTCAAATAATATCATTTTTAATTAATTTTTAATTTATAATTCAAATTTTTATAAACATAATTTTTGTATTATTTTTAGCTTCTCTAAATACAAACCAAGGAAAACAAAAAAAAAATGGACCTATACGCTGCGTAGGGATCCCTACGCATCGTATGGTTACCAAATGACAATAAAGCCCCTGTTTTTGGCTTCCTTTAGCCTCAGAATAAGGGTAAAAAGGTAAAATGACCAAAACCAAGGCAGCGTATTGATCAATACGCATCGTATGACAAAGGCGGACAATTTTCCCCCCAAAGTAAAGTTTGAAAATATAAATATGTTAAATTACCATTTTGCCCTTCTGTTAGGGCTATACGGGGCTGAATATAAGGGCAAAAAGGTCATTTTCGGACTTTTATATACGCTCCGTTAGGAGCCTACGCGACTTACGGTTCGACTACGACTAAATAATAAAAAAAATATAATTTAACGACGATCTTAGTTTCGACGCTCGTTAGGACCGTACGGTCCTAACGAGCGTCGAAACTAAGCTCGTCGTTAAAATATATATTTTTTTTATTATTTAGTCGAAGTCGAACCGTAAGGCGCGTAGGTCCCTAACGAGCGTCGGAACTAAGTTCGTCGTTTTATATTTTAACGAAGAACTTATTACGACGCTCGTTAGGGACCATTTGTGTCAATTTTTGAAACATCAGGGACCATTTTTGTAAAAAATTGAAACTTCAGGGACCAAAGTGTAAATATATCAAAAAAGGGACCATTTGTGTTAATTTTTGAAACTCCAAGGACTATTTAAACCCAATTTCTTGTTAAACAGAATTTTTTTTTAAACATATTTTTTTTTAATTATTTAGTCGAAGTCGAACCGTAACCGGCGTTTGAACGACGTTTAAACCGGCAGCCGTTTGGGGCTGCGTTTGCAGCCGTAAACCGGCGTTTAAACGGCTGCAAACACAGCCCCAAAGGGCAGCGATTTCGCAGCCGTTTGCGGCTGCGTTTGCAGCCGTTTAAACGCCCGTCTACGGCTGCAAACGCCGCCGCAGACGGCAGCGAAAACGCAGCCGTTTGCGGCTGCGTTTGCAGCCGTTTAAACGCCCGTTTACGACTGCAAACGCAGCCGGAAACGGCAGCGAAATCGCAGCCGTTTGCGGCTGCGTTTGCAGCCTTTTAAACGCCCCTAACGAGCGTCGAAACTAAGTTCGTCGTTTTATATTTTAACGACGAACTTATTACGATGCTCGTTAGGGACCATTTGTGTCAATTTTTGAAACATCAGGGACCATTATTGTAAAAAATTGAAACTTTAGGGACCAAAGTGTAAATATATCAAAAAAGGGACCATTTGTGTTAATTTTTGAAACTCCAAGGACCATTTAAACCCAATTTCTTTTTAAACAGAATTTTTTTTAAACATATTTTTTTAAATTATTTAGTCGAAGTCGAACCGTAACCGGCGTTTGAACGACGTTTAAACAGGCAGCCGTTTGGGGCTGCGTTTGAAGCCGTAAACCGGCGTTTAAACGGCTGCAAACACAGCCCCAAAGGGCAGCGATTTCGCAGCCGTTTGGGGCTGCGTTTGCAGCCGTTTAAACGCCCGTTTACGACTGCAAACGCAGCCGCAAACGGCAGCGAAATCGCAGCCGTTTGCGGCTGCGTTTGCAGCCGTTTAAACGCCCGTTTACGGCTGATTATTATTTACTGACTGGTTTCTATTTATGCAGGTATTTGCACAAGATGATTTCCACTTCGATCACTGCTCGAAACAAAAGCCGGGAGTGGTGTACGAGTGGTGACTTGTTCTTTTTATATTGCCTCTTATACAAGAGGCCGTGCGCTCTCGCCCACGGGTTGGCGCAGTATTTCGCCTCCGCGCATCATCGACAGGAGCGCGGAATGCTATTCGGCGGCGCCTACGTGACCAAGATAGCCCATTCGTTGGGCTATCATCCGGAGAACGACCGCGGCCGTGTAGGCCCGGCGACACAACCAAAGCGGATGGGGATGAACACAGTAAACGGGATGCATATTACCAAAGACTTTCCATGCGGGAAGCGGTTAAAGAAACTGGACGGCACGCAATACGAGCTTACACAACTGCCAGAAGAGTTCCCTCTGTTTTATCCCCCGCACGATCCGGAGCCTCCGGAGCCGCATGAGCCGGCCGCCGTTCTTCCACAGCCACCACAGCCGCGTGGACCACCCGGGGCGCCCCAGTTCCCAAGCCATGTTTGGCCCGGTCCTGACCCGTCACATCAGCGGCTGCTTCGACACGTTGAAAGAAACAACTATTTGTTAGAGTGGGTGGCTGCGGCGCTGCAGCAGCAGCGACAACATGACGGGTTACCTCCACTACCCTTCATTGCGGATGCGGACTGGGATCAGCATCAGCAGCAGCAGCAGCAGCAGTAGTATTTTATCATTTTGTTATGTATGGACAAACTTTGTTATGTATTTTGCAATGTATATATCAAACTTCGGTGTAAATAGTTTCACATATTTTGAAATGTTATATTTTGAAATTCAGGCAGGTTATATAAAATTCTGGCAGGTTATTTAAAGTGTTTTGTTGTATAGATAAACTTCTGGAAGTCATACCGTAAGGCGCGTAGGTCCCTAACGAGCGTCGAAACTAAGTTCGTCGTTAAAATATAAAACGACGAACTTAGTTTCGACGCTCGTTAGGGACCTACGCGCCTTACGGTTCGACTTCGACTAAATAATAAAAAAAATATATATTTTAACGACGAACTTAGTTTCGACGCACGTTAGGACCGTACGCGCCTTACGAGAGTCGAAACTAAGTTCGTCGTTAAAATATATATTTTTTTTATTATTTAGTCGAAGTCGAACCGTAAGGCGCGTAGGTCCCTAACGAGCGTCGAAACTAAGTTCGTCGTTTTATATTTTAACGACGAACTTAGTTTCGACGCTCGTTAGGGACCTACGCGCCTTACGGTTCGACTTCGACTAAATAATAAAAAAATATATATTTTAACGACGATCTTAGTTTTGACCCTTGTAAGGCGCGTAGGTCCGTTACGTGCGTCGAAACTAAGTTCGTCGTTAAAATATATATTTTTTTGATTATTTAGTCGAAGTCGAACCGTAAGGCGCGTAGGTCCCTTACGAGCGTCGAAACTAAGTTCGTCGTTAAAATATATATATTTTTTATTATTTAGTCGAAGTCGAACCGTAAGGCGCGTAGGTCCCTAACGAGCGTCGAAACTAAGTTCGTCGTTTTATATTTTAACGACGAACTTAGTTTCGACGCTCGTTAGGGACCTACGCGCCTTACGGTTCGACTTCGACTAAATAATAAAAAAAATATATATTTTAACCACGAACTTAGTTTCGACGCACGTAAGGCGCGTACGGTCCTAACGAGCGTCGAAAATATATATAGGTCCCTGATGATTCATAGATTGGCACAAATGGTCCCTGTCAGGGACTATTTTTGTAAAAACTGAAACCGAGGGACTAATTTTGTACACCAGTTAACAAATACGTTGCGTATTGACCAATACGCAGCGTATATAAAACTGGTAAACTTTTGATACTTCAAACCCACCCAAATGACCCCATTTTTTCAGATGTTTTATATACGCTGCGTATTGACCAATACGCAGCGTATTGGTTAGCTAGGGTATATAAGGTATTAAGTTTCATACTCTAACAGCTCTGGACAGAGGATAAACTGGTTAAGGCGTTGCGGTTCTAAACGAGAGGTCATGAGTTCGAGTCTTGCAAGGGCCGGTTCTTTAAAGAAGACCCCCTTTTTACTCATTTTTGATATGTTTACATTTTGGTCCCTGAAGTTTCAGTTTTTACAAAAATAGTCCCTGATAGGGACCATTTATGTCAATATATGAAAAACCAGGGACCAAATTGTAAATATATCAAAAATAAGGGACCAGTTGTGTCAATTTTTTAAACTCCAGGGACCATTTGTGTAAAATTCAATACGTTGCGTATTGGTCAATACGCAGCATAGACACACATTGTTTTCTGTGCAATGATTGGTTATCAGGCACTGAGATATATGGGCTATCTACGCTGCGTATTGGTCAATACGCAGCGTATTAGTTTAACCCTATACGCTGCGTATTGACCAATACGCAGCGTAGATAAACCCCAATTTTGCTAGGGTTTGGTGTGCCAATAGGCACTTTAGTGTGCCAATAGGCACACTCATATATATATATATACATTGTATTTAATAATGTAAGCAGTGTATCATAGGCGTAGAGTACACGTACTAGAAAAATGAGAAGAAAGAGGGTCCCATAATTCTCTTCTCACATTTGACTTTCAAATTATATTATTAACTAAAACCATGTGCGAAATTAATATTGAAACCAACTAGTTGATTTTCCGCCCGCGCGTTGCGGCGGGGACCTAATGTCTGCAAAACGCGTGTCGGCATCGGCAAGCAGATACCGAAAATCAAAATATAAATAACAATGACGTGGTAACGATAGTCACTCTGTCCCCAAAAAAGCGATTTTAAATAAACTAATATATAATAATAGGACCCCACACGTCCTACACGATGGAAATTCAGTTGTTTTCACGGTGCTAACATGTTAAAATATGGATGAACTCGGTACCGGTAACGGCATTGAGAGTACCGATCCGGAAAATCATCGAAATTAGGTACATGCACCGAAAATGTTCGGTACGATACGATATGGTATGGTATGGTATTTGAAGTTAAAAATATGTAAATACAGGTATGGTGCTAGACCGGTGTCGAACCGAAAGTAACGATTCTGAAAACGCCAAAAGGTGGGTACCAAATTGGTACCGAAAATGATTGGTATAGTAAATTTGGTACCTATACGATACCGGTTTGATTACAGGATTTGATACGATTTGCTCATCAATAATCTAAATATCCAAGTTAATTTTACATGCTACAATTTATTCATTATAGGAAAAAAGACAAAAAAGAAAACAAAATAAGTTGTTGTGTATATAAAACCTCAATCAAACGAAATACAGTTTACTTACAGTGTGTATGAAAAGTAATCTACACGGTGCAATTACTTGCGTTACTACAGGATTTGATGAGCTCGGTACCAACCGGTACCAAAAATACCGTTACCGAAAATTCCCAAAAGTGGGTACCGGTACCGATTATACCTAGTACTATATGGTTTGGTCTGGTCCCGGTCGGTACTGGTACGATACCGGTATTTGAGGGTAAAAACCGATGAATACCGGTGCCGAACCGATACCGAAAATGTCAAAAGTCGATACTGATTCAGTACCGAAAATATACCCGATTTGGTAAATTTGATACCAGTATCGGTACCCGATACCATTTGCTCATCCCCTTGATGATGTTACTATTCATTGGATTGTGTATGACAAATAATCTAAACCGGTGCAATTACTTGCGTTGCTACGTTGCTACAGGATTTGATGAGCTCGTTACCAACCGGTACCGAAAATACCGTTACCGAAAATCCCCAAAAGTGGGTACCAGTACCGAATATACCTGGTACGGTACAGTTCGGTACCGGTATGGTACGGTTCGGTGCCGGTCGCTACCGGTTCGGTACCGGTTCGGTACCGGTACGGTGCCGGTATTTGAGGGTAAAAACCGCTGAATACTGGTGCCGAAGCGATACCGTAAATGTCAAAAGTTGATACCGATTCGGTACCGAAAATATACCCGGTTTTGATAAATTTGATACCTTATTGCCCTGGTTTTTTGTTTGATTTTCATTTTTAATCCAATATAAAGTTTACTGTTCAATACGTTTCATTTTTAATATAAGGGTAATGTGTCTATTTGTCTGAATAAGTAAACGGGACGATGAATAACAGATAACTGAAATCCTAAAACTTTGAAAAATCTATGGAGATAAACAACAAAAAAAGGAAACCAACTCAATGGGTTTTCATAGAACCTATCTGTACATCTCTAATACGGATTCATACACAACTTTATATTCTTAAGTGAATCGTCATATTACTACTACTTCAAAAACGAGCATTAATTACCAACAACATATTACCCACGGACGAGATATGGCGGTCATTAAGTCATGACCGATGGATCCAAAAAAACAAAAAAAAGTGAAACATAAAAACACCCATCAAAAGGGCCGGCCCTGAGAATTCGTATACCTTGTTCGAGCTTGAAAAACATGCCCTTAGGCCTTAACGAAATGAGGTATTAGGCTCACTAAAGGTCTAAACCTAATGTCAACGGACTAATAACTAATCTAAACCATAAGAATAGTTTTGTAAGTGGGCCTATATTGGTGTTTGTATAGGTATACCCTATTAATTTTTTTACATAATCCTTTTTTTTAACTAACGTGCATTTCAAAATATCTGGCCCTTGCTGGTGGTCCTCTCCACCCACACCAGGGCCGCCCCTACCCATCAATTATGCCTAGGTAATAAATGATTGATAGCATAACGTATGTTGTTGAGACCGTCACCAATGGATTACCAAGGTACAACCATGTGTAAATCTATATTTGGTTGTGTAAATCTATATTTGGTTGTTGTCTATGGGAACTATTTTCAACAGACTATCCCTTGGTACTATGTCAGAGATCCCAAAGATAAAATTTTGAATATGATTTTATCTAAGGCTTATCAGTTGTTTCTCAATGAAATCAAGTTGCTACCGAAATTTCATCACTAATCCATTGGCAAGGCCCTTTTTGTTTGGTAACTCATATCAAGTCATTTTAATGTTAAACACATGTATATGATGGTTATGAAACTAATAGGCCTTGTCATGTGTTAGTGAGTCGGTTTAGGATACACAAAGTCAAATTAGGTAATAATGAGTCATTTTGATGTTGAATACATGTTTATCGTGATTGATACAATGATGGGCCTTGTTATATATGCGTTAGTATGTAGGTTAAGATTCAACAAAGTCACAATAAATTATAGCATGTCATTTTGTTGTTAAAACACATGTATGATGATTGTAAACTAGCGGGCCTTATTAGCTGTTGTCATGTGTTAATGAGTTGGTTTATGTTACACAAAGTCTTGTTGGGACATAACAAGACATATTTGTGTTAAAGATATATGTATGATGATTAATAGATGAATATGATTTTTTTATGTGTTAATGGGTTGGTTTAGGTCACATAAAGTTACATTAGGTCACGATAAGTCATTTCGATGCTAAATACATGTGTATGGTAATTTGTACATATATGAGTCTTGTCATGTATTAGTGAGTTGGGTATACAAACTCACATTAGGTCATAATAATTCATTTTGGTATTAAAGAAATGTAAATGATTACTAGGTCACTAATACGTCATGTCATGTATTAGTAAGTTCGTTTAGATTGCACAAATTCCTATTTGGCGACAACAGGTCATTTCGATGTTAATGTACATTTCTAGGTCTTACAAAACAAGTACTTAATGTGTTTTCCATGTGTTATAAATTACATTTCCAAATAAATAAACTCACCTTGTGTACTAAATTACATTTCCCAGATCCTACTATTGTGTCTTATCAGTGCACCATGGTTCTCATATTTCCTACACTGTGATTATATTCAAAGCTTTGTTTCACAACATAGCTTTGTTGACAAATCAACGTTTCAAAACTAGGAAAGTTGTGCCAATGATGTACCCATCTTCCAAATACATGAGGAACAGGGAAAAGCCCATTCGAGCACCAATTGCCCACTCTTCACATATATAGTCCATAAGTATAATCGGCCATGTGCTATGAGTCGAGGGTCCGTTACCGTTAAACGGATTAAAACCGTCAGCTGCAAGCCCCATGCGAACATTTCGTGGCTCCATCGCGAAGTTTGGGTATTTCCTATCAAAGTCTTGCCGTGAAGATCCATCAACTGGATGCCGCATGGTCCCATCTTCTGAACGTTCGGTACTATGCCATATCATATCTTTTGGCGTGTGCCTTGAACAATACAAACGCCGAAGTCTAGGCGTCAAAGGAAAGTATCGTAACACCTTGCGAGCTACCTTCGCCCCTTTTGTCACTTTATCGACCCATCGACTCTCATTACAAACGGGACAATTTTGCAACGACTGGTGTTCTTTCCCTAAGAGAGCACAATCATTTACGCACGCGCCTATCATCTCATAATCCAAACCAATCTTCTTAAATTTCTTCTTAACTACATAATGCGTAGGGGGAATCTTGTTGCCTTTTGGCATTGAATCTTGTTGCCAATTGTGCATCTCCTTTAGATTCATAAACTTTACTAAAAAATCAAGGGAAGAAAACTTCGTACAACCAGGATATAATTCTGTTTCAACTTCCTTTAGCATGGCTTCAAAATCGTCATCAACACCGTTAGATTCTCCACCCGACAACTCTTGGTTACGGTCTATATCTTCTTCCATACGCTCCCCCCTAATGTCTTCAATAACGTTTTCCATACCCTCTGGTGGCACAACATTATCTACTTCTACAACTGCAGGCCCAAATTTTTCGCCGTGATAGTCCCACTTTATGTAATCTTTCCAAAAAACCATACGCCCCAAATGGAGTTTCATTTTTGTGATGGTTGTTAAGCCAGAACATTTACATTTGGAACACGAACATCTAACTTCATTATAGTCGGGGATCACTCTTTCACACATCACGATAAAAGACTTGAGTCCTTGCTGGTAGTGAGTTGATTGAAGTGGAGAATCAATCCAGCTTTTACCGATATGCATTATGCAACTGAAAGATAATTTAATTTAGGGTTTGCAAGACAAGGGTAGGCTGCTAAACCCACTTTTTGAACACTTTATCTCATATATGGATATGTATTACATGATTGTTTGTTTAAGAAAATATCAACAGTATTTCCTCTTAGTTCCCAAGTATATATGTAAGAATATATATACCCGAGGAGCAAAGAGAAAATGATAAATGAATCCTTCTTAAACAAACAATTATGTAATACACATTAATATCCTAAATGAGATAAATTATTCAAAAAGCAGTTCCAAATTAAACGGGGACAACCCGAAATTAATTTCTAAATCAATTTCGGGCGGGTTTTTCTAAGCTCATTATGTTTAAAATGAAGAATTCAATATCGGGCGTGTATTTCTATGCTCGTTATGTTCTAAATGATGGTTTAAATTTGGTTATGTTTTATATGATGATTTCAATTTTGATCGGATATTTTCTAAACTCGTTATGTTTTACATAATGATTTCAATTCCGAGCTGGTATTTTCTATATTTGTTATGTTGTACATGATAATATCAATTTCGACCAGGTATATTTTCTATGTTCGTTATGTTGTAAATGATGATTTCAATTTCGAGCGGGTATTTTTTTAAACTAGTATAATAACTTTTAACCAATGGGATATCAAATACACAATATATCAATATATATAATTTTGAAACTTAAACATACACATAGACTTACATATACACATACATACTAATATACACACAATATCACAAAATACACATGTTTTATTGTCACACCCCGATATTCTCACGTATTACCGGTGGGCCCGGTGGGGAGTATCGTGACGTAGTTGATATCATCATGGTCAAACATACACAGAATAGCACAGCGGAAGTCTTGGAATATAAAATATTATTACAAACCCAAATGTCTGAAAATAACAAAGTATTTCTTATTGACGGGTCTGTAATATCAAATCCACAGGTGGATCTTCACAGAATGTATAAAATGAAGTTTAGCAGACTTTAAGGCATCTTTAAGGATTTGCAAGATCCTCTATTTCGACACCGAGCAACTCCCAGCCTATTACGAGTAGTACCTGCCACTTAGTCTTTTGAAAATACGTCAGTTTTCACTGGTAAATACAATTAACTGACTCATTTGTAAAGACTTTATGGAAATTGATTTAAGTGCACAAGGCACAAACTATTTATAACTTGGGACAATCTTTAATAAAATCTTGTATACAGATTTACATGTTTGTCATACATATGGGGCCGGTTTGGAAGCCGGTCATGATTAACTGACTCATCACTTATAAAAACCCACATAGGATTATCCCCAACGTGTGGGTTATATTAGCATTTGCATCTGTCAGGTGTATGCCTACACCCCGTGCATAGGTCGTGGCCATTTCCAAATGAAATGAGCCGAGGATATCCAGGACACGGTCGTATTAACCCCCAATGTTTATGTTATCAAACAAAACAGATTAAACGGGTTATGCAAATTTATTAATCACAATCCGATTAAATGATTTCATACATGAGCAAGCGGTATTATTATAATACCGTATCCCAAGCCCGTATAACGGAAAATAAGTTAAAAGTATTTACCTGAGCTAATACTTGATTCACAGCAAAATAACTCAGTCGTATCCAATCTATCTAAATGCAGGTAGCTTTTACCGGGTGGCTCTAGTCTGGAGTGATGGTAATATATAACCAAATTTAGAATGCTATAGTCTTATTTACGTCGTAGACTTAGACCGGCTAGCTCAAAGTATCTAAAGCGGTACGATACGCTAGATTAAGCGTTGACCGGAATAGAATGTGATTTAGACCCGACAAGGTTGGATACTTGTATAATATAGGTAAACTAAACACATTCTGGATTTTGAAGTAAAAATGATAAGGTTAAACCCGTTTCGGCAAACTTACATAAACTAGTTACGTAAGTCTAATCGTACGCGCATAAGCGATAACGAGTAACCAGATGAGTCATGAGCAAGTTTCATATGCCAATATACTTTAAACAAGTTATAATATCTGTGGGATATCAACTTGTATGCCCGTTTAGGTTTTAAAATCAAACTACGCCCCGTAAGGGCGTTTTGGTCATTTTATGACGTATAAAAGGAATTTGGGTACAATCTGATGTTATGACCATATACCTTCTGTGAAAATACTTTATTTATAATATAATATCAGTGTGATATCAAACATATGTGTGTTTTTGATGTGGTCTGAAAGGTTAAATAAAAACAACTAAAAAAAGTAAACTTTTAGACATGCTTTGGCCTAATAGGTATCGGTACTCTCATTGGGATTGTCCCCAGGTAGGCAACGGGTCCTTAATTGGATTTATGCGAATGCCAGGCCTAGACAGGAGTTCCCAACTTAACGGCACTTAACCCTTCCAGTTACTACATGTCCGACACTAAAAACACATTTTTATAAATAATGTACAAAAAGACAAACTTTAAAGATAACCTTTAAACTAGACACTCTAAGTTTTAAATTTATAAACTTAGACTCGATCTAAACCTAAACCACACAACCGGCAGTGTACCGATCAGTGTAGTATAGATGATGCAAGTCCGAGTATCGAACCCAAAGGACTCTGTTGAATTACGTTAATTAATTTATATATACTAAAATTTGACACCACAATAAACATTTATATATTTTTGTATTTTTGATTTAAAGGGGGGTTTTACTTGAAAAGTAAATTAACTAAAAACTAATTAATAAAAATGAACTAAAAACAATTTAAGACAAATGTTTAATTCTATGATAATAAAGGACTATCTAGGTTGGAATCCCACTTGTTAATAACATGCTTTCTACCGGGTAATTGTGTGATATGAAACCGGGATCTTTAGATATTAAACCTTTAAAGACGACTTCTTTACAGTTATCTATAACTTGAAAGGTTTATTTTTATTACCGATTTACTAGACTTCTTTACAGTTATCTAGTGTTCTAGAAAAGTGCTTGGAAAGACTGACTTCCTCTCGGTTATAAGTCTAAAGCAATTTAAGAAAAGTTGATTTGGTTTAATAGACAAATTAGTGACAATTGAGTTAAAACTGGTTTCTTACAAAACACAAACTAAACTCGATCTATTAATATTTTTTTATACCTTACAGTGTTAAAAATAGTAGAACATTAAAACCGGATTAATTCTTGATCACTAGTTCTATGGTTTATTTTACAATCCACCATAAGATTACCCAAACCGCAAAGTCTTGAATATCAACATAATTCTTTTTATGAAAACAAATTCACCGGAATTTATGTGAAACAAATGATCAAAGTATAAACCAAGTTAAAACATGCATAAACACCAAAACATATAACTTAAATTATTTACTTAACAAGAACAAACCATAATCACACAACACCCGGTAAAAATTACATATTAACAAGCATTCATCACAACCTAGACAGTTTCAAAGTTTAACTAGACATAATATTAAACAATACAACTTAACAAATACTGAAAATAACTGAAAACATAATACAAGACAAGATAAAAACTGAAAACTAAGAATAACAAACCCGGATCGCCTAGGACTCGAACCGAAAGCTTCCGCGACTCCCGAGAAGCTCCACGGCGCTCCAAGATCTTCTTAGACTACATTTGACCCGAATTTCTCGGTCTTGGGACGTGTTTTCCGAAGTATTTCAGGTGTATCAAGGTATATTCTCGAGCAAGGATTGAAGGGCCTTTTATAGTTGAGTTTTTAGCATCTGATCATGCCTTGCGCATCGTAGCAATATGTTGGCTACGATGCGCAAGCCCACCTTTGATTAAAATAATCCGCCGACAACTTCTCCTGCGCATCGTACCAAATGGGTGTCTACGCATCGTAAGCCCACCTCGTAACGACTCCTCACAACTGCTCCATTGGGCGGCTGCCGACACATACATGCGCATCGTAGAAATGGGAGTGCTACGATGCGTAGGGCCACTTCTTCTAGAATTCTTTTATAATGCCTACGCATCGTAGCCCTATCATTGCTGCGATGCGTAGGGCTTGCTCTAGGTCACATTTTTGATTTTCTTTGACACGTTTCCCTATGCATTGTTTCCTTTGTCGATCTTTTACTGTTTTCTCGCATAATCTGCAGATATTTCACCGATTCCTGCAAATTCACAAAATAATCGATTCAGTACCAAATACAACGGATAAACGCATACAATTTATCTGAAATATGGGGTAATTTGATACAGAAGATGTGTATAATTCTGAACACATCAAATATCCCTAGACTTAACCTTTTGCTTGTCCCTAAGCAAAATCCTAAACAACATATCAAATTTAAACAAATAAACAAGAACGCATATTTCGAACAAAAATAAATACGAATTACAAAAATCTTTAAACACAGCGGTTTCACAAGACTTACAACGTTCAAAAGGTTGAAAAATCAAGAGAATAAAACGGCAAACCAAGAATACTTAAACAAAATTTTCTTACTTTTAAGTAATTAATTATGCAAAAACAAAAACACTTACTGAATTCACTCTTCTCTCGGATAATATATATATACTTTGAAGTGAACTCTCAAAACCAGACTGTGAAGCATGACTACTATATGCTTGTACATCAATCAAATCTCTACCTTACTGTTAAAAGTTGATACAGATTTAGAGGACTTTTATTGCGGATAGGTAAGGGTAAAAGTTAGGTTATTTATTTGGGTGAAAGTGGCTAACATGAATTTTTACGATAAACCGGAAAATTACATGATAAGAACATACAATGTTTTTGGTCTTTTGACCATAACTTTATTCTATTTTTTTTCATTTTTTCAATTTCAAAATTTTTTTTTTTTTTTTTTGACAAAGTTATAAACGTTCCGGTTTACAAAGGGTAACAACAAAAGGTAATAGGTACAAATTGGTGTCTAAAGGTGAAAGATGAATTTTTACAAAGAAAAGGTGAACCTAAAACCTCATATGAGAATTTGAATCAAAATTTAAACCAAAGGTTTTTGAAATGTATCAAAACGTACAAGTTCTAAAGTAATGCAACACGTCGGAAAACACACATGAAACGAAAGTAGTGTTTATGCATTAAACACTTTTAGGCTCAAATCTTACTGTCATGTGGTATTGTAAGGGTTAAAGGTTTTGTTATTGCATAGTTAATTTACTGTAAAGTTTGAAAAATTATGTTAAGTATCTCGTAAAAATTTTCACAAAAACTTGATTTAATCAACCTACTATCCCGCAACTTAAAGAAACATATATTTTCAGATTTTTTTTTTAGATTCAGTATTTAAATTGTTTTTGACATACATTTTTGCAAAATGTTCAAGTTTAAAATGCTTTTAAAGGATCGGGACAAGTAAAAATTATTATTATTATTATTATTATTATTATTATTATTATTATTATTTTTTTTATAAAATATTCCCTCATCCCCACACTTGAAAGACACATTGTCCTCAATGTGTGAAAATAAGAAAATATGTTGCACACTTGAAAATGTAAAAATAAAATGCACACTGAAATTTAGAATGTTACTTCCCTGATGTGTTGCGGTATGTCGTATTTAAATGTTGCAGCACCACCTTATATCAATTCTTCCTTGAATCCTGTTTTTATGATACTTGCAACATTGTAAATAAACGCATCATAGGAAATAAACACAATAAACATCATTAGTCACACATAAGTTAAAACAAAATATAAATGAAACACTAAAAATAATTTACAAACCGAGGGATTTCTGTAGCGTCTGTTTATCAAGACCAGTTTTTTTTTTCCGAAAATGAGTGCGATGTCTTCCTTAACCCGATAGTGTACATAACTCCCAACTCTAATGAACCGTTCAGCATCAAGCCTAATAGCGCCCACCCTCATTAGTTGTATGTACTCACTTTGAGATTCATTAGGACTTCGTTTACATCTTCCTGTGTGCGCCCAACTAAATGGGGGCGTCTGGTCTTTTCAATGCCATTCATTCCTTACCTCAGCGCTTAGGAGAAAGATTTTCTCCTTACAGGCAACCCTGGTTTTGCAAATTACTTGGAGATATTGTTGAATTTGTTAGTAGTTTTGAAATCACCCGAATGGAGATTGAGTACGGGTGGTGTGATTCAAACCTGCATAAACAAAAACAAGCAACACCCCAAGCAGTACTGACTCGACACAAAACAAACGACTCAAAAACACAAATTTTTACAAAAGCTCCCCACACTTGAATTTAATCAGGAGGCTTTTCTTTGATCTGGACCCTATCCAACCCATTCAATTCCACCCGGTCTTCAAAAATAGTTACAATTTTAACGGTGGAATAATAAAATATTTTGAAATTTTGAAAGGGGTCAGACCACCAGAATTTAAACTTACCTGGATCAAACTTGATAGAATTCATGTAATGAGGAGGATGGTTGTCTTTGCACTTTAGTGTTGCCTGAAGCTTCCTATTATACCATCTTTGCATCCCCAAGTTTTGTTGATCCAAGTTCTTTTTTACCTTCTCCCGTGGTTTTGTTGATTTTTCAGTTTCACTTATAAACACTTCCACGGGCCAGCTGTGGTGTTCTTTTTCTTCCACCACTTTCTCAAGAGGATCCTCACACTTAGACTCTTTTTCTGGGACAGGTTCGATCACCTCTGTCGGTTTATCTTCAAGTAGGGCATCAAAGAATGCTATATCCCCCTCGGGGTCTAATTCTCCTACTTCTTCATAGACCGGCAAATCATCTAACTTTAAAAACTCATCCTCCTCAGATAACACATTTTCTAAGTCCTTTTCTTTTACATTTTCAGCAAACAATATTTCCAAGGACTCTCCCAAGTCTAACTCCTCTTCATTCACTTCTTCTTTTTCCACTTCATCAAACATCCAACCAGTGGAATCCCCCAATTCCACTTCTTCTTCAATTATTTCTTTCTTCACTAACGACCTCTGATACGCCGCCCATTCTTCTTCGTCTGTCTCGTCATCAGAGTCACTCCAGTAATTAATAATTGGAACCTGTGGAACCGGAGGTGGGACTTTAGCGTCCATTTTCGTCTCCGTGACTGGAGTGATCTCTTCTTCTTCTTCTCCCAATAATCTCCTATATTCAGCCAGCTGTGCATCTATCTCCTCATCACTACAAGAAAAATCAATTATGAACTTACCATTCTTCTCTTCTCGTTCTTCCTGTTGAGCCGGAGGTGGGACTAGGTCGTCCATTGTAGTCTCCGTGACTCGAGTGATCTCTTCCTCTGACCATTCCTCATATGATAGCTCTTTCCCTTCCGCATCATATGTATATCCAGTCGTTGGCTGTTCTGGTTGGACTTTTTGTGCTTGTTCCTCTTCTTTCAATCTCCTAGCAATGTCATCTACTGTACGTTGAAGATCTAATAGAGCAGATTGTTGATCTAATATAGCAGACTCTCGATTTCTATTTATTTGCTCTTGATTTTTAGCGAACTCAGTGAGAGATTTCTGCGTCGCCTGATTGTGTGTCATCATCGCCTGATTTTGTGTCATCATCTGGGCGAACATCTTCTCAATCCTACCCCAAACAGCATCATTACCCCCATCGGAGTTGCTACCAGAATATTGATCATAACACTGACCCTCGTTATACTGTGGCTGCTGACACCGATCATCGTAATACGGCTGATTATCATAACAATGCAAAGAATACCCCTGTGAAAAATATGGCTGCGGCTGCACAAAAGGGTTAGCATAACATTGTGCAGAGGACCCCTCATATTGTGGGCAATTAACAGTAAAATGAGGTCCTCCACAAATCTCACACATACTTACAAGAATCAAGAAAAATAAAAGACACGGACAATTAGACTCCTACGACTCAAACAAAAGAAAACTACTAGCACGTATGATGTCAATTAAGTCCAAATAAAGTAATCAACGCAATTGCCAAAGAGTCCCCGGCAACGGCGCCAAAAACTCTGATGTGGTCTGAAAGGTTAAATAAAAACAACTAAAAAAAATAAACTTTTAGACATGCTTTGGCCTAATAGGTATCGGTACTCTCATTGGGATTGTCCCCAGGTAGGCAACGGGTCCTTAATTGGATTTATGCGAATGCCAGGCCTAGACAGGAGTTCCCAACTTAACGGCACTTAACCCTTCCAGTTACTACATGTCCGACACTAAAAACACATTTTTATAAATAATGTACAAAAAGACAAACTTTAAAGATAACCTTTAAACTAGACACTCTAAGTTTTAAATTTATAAACTTAGACTCGATCTAAACCTAAACCACACAACCGGCAGTGTACCGATCAGTGTAGTATAGATGATGCAAGTCCGAGTATCGAACCCAAAGGACTCTGTTGAATTACGTTAATTAATTTATATATACTAAAATTTGACACCACAATAAACATTTATATATTTTTGTATTTTTGATTTAAAGGGGGGTTTTACTTGAAAAGTAAATTAACTAAAAACTAATTAATAAAAATGAACTAAAAACAATTTAAGACAAATGTTTAATTCTATGATAATAAAGGACTATCTAGGTTGGAATCCCACTTGTTAATAACATGCTTTCTACCGGGTAATTGTGTGATATGAAACCGGGATATTTAGATATTAAACCTTTAAAGACGACTTCTTTACAGTTATCTATAACTTGAAAGGTTTATTTTTATTACCGATTTACTAGACTTCTTTACAGTTATCTAGTGTTCTAGAAAAGTGCTTGGAAAGACTGACTTCCTCTCGGTTATAAGTCTAAAGCAATTTAAGAAAAGTTGATTTGGTTTAATAGACAAATTAGTGACAATTTAGTTAAAACTGGTTTCTTACAAAACACAAACTAAACTCGATCTATTAATATTTTTTTATACCTTACAGTGTTAAAAATAGTAGAACATTAAAACCGGATTAATTCTTGATCACTAGTTCTATGGTTTATTTTACAATCCACCATAAGATTACCCAAACCGCAAAGTCTTGAATATCAACATAATTCTTTTTATGAAAACAAATTCACCGGAATTTATGTGAAACAAATGATCAAAGTATAAACCAAGTTAAAACATGCATAAACACCAAAACATATAACTTAAATTATTTACTTAACAAGAACAAACCATAATCACACAACACCCGGTAAAAATTACATATTAACAAGCATTCATCACAACCTAGACAGTTTCAAAGTTTAACTAGACATAATATTAAACAATACAACTTAACAAATACTGAAAATAACTGAAAACATAATACAAGACAAGATAAAAACTGAAAACTAAGAATAACAAACCCGGATCGCCTAGGACTCGAACCGAAAGCTTCCGCGACTCCCGAGAAGCTCCACGGCGCTCCAAGATCTTCTTAGACTACATTTGACCCGAATTTCTCGGTCTTGGGAAGTGTTTTCCGAAGTATTTCAGGTGTATCAAGGTATATTCTCGAGCAAGGATTGAAGGGCCTTTTATAGTTGAGTTTTTAGCATCTGATCATGCCTTGCGCATCGTAGCAATATGTTGGCTACGATGCGCAAGCCCACCTCGTAACGACTCCTCACAACTGCTCCATTGGGCGGCTGCCGACACATACCTGCGCATCGTAGAAATGGGAGTGCTACGATGCGTAGGGCCACTTCTTCTAGAATTCTTTTATAATGCCTACGCATCGTAGCCCTATCATTGCTGCGATGCGTAGGGCTTGCTCTAGGTCACATTTTTGATTTTCTTTGACACGTTTCCCTATGCATTGTTTCCTTTGTCGATCTTTTACTGTTTTCTCGCATAATCTGCAGATATTTCACCGATTCCTGCAAATTCACAAAATAATCGATTCAGTACCAAATACAACGGATAACCGCATACAATTTATCTGAAATATGGGGTAATTTGATACAGAAGATGTGTATAATTCTGAACACATCAAATATCCCCAGACTTAACCTTTTGCTTGTCCCTAAGCAAAATCCTAAACAACATATCAAATTTAAACAAATAAACAAGAACGCATATTTCGAACAAAAATAAATACGAATTACAAAAATCTTTAAACACAGCGGTTTCACAAGACTTACAACGTTTAAAAGGTTGAAAAATCAAGAGAATAAAACGGCAAACCAAGAATACTTAAACAAAATTTTCTTACTTTTAAGTAATTAATTATGCAAAAACAAAAACACTTACTGAATTCACTCTTCTCTCGGATAATATATATATACTTTGAAGTGAACTCTCAAAACCAGACTGTGAAGCATGACTACTATATGCTTGTACATCAATCAAATCTCTACCTTACTGTTAAAAATTGATACAGATTTAGAGGACTTTTATTGCGGATAGGTAAGGGTAAAAGGTAGGTTATTTATTTGGGTGAAAGTGGCTAACATGAATTTTTACGATAAACCGGAAAATTACATGATAAGAACATACAATGTTTTTGGTCTTTTGACCATAACTTTATTCTATTTTTTTCATTTTTTCAATTTCAAAATTTTTTTTTTTTTTTTTGACAAAGTTATAAACGTTCCGGTTTACAAAGGGTAACAACAAAAGGTAATAGGTACAAATTGGTGTCTAAAGGTGAAAGATGAATTTTTACAAAGAAAAGGTGAACCTAAAACCTCATATGAGAATTTGTATCAAAATTTAAACCAAAGGTTTTTGAAATGTATCAAAACGTACAAGTTCTAAAGTAATGCAACACGTCGGAAAACACACATGAAACGAAAGTAGTGTTTATGCATTAAACACTTTTAGGCTCAAATCTTACTGTCATGTGGTATTGTAAGGGTTAAAGGTTTTGTTATTGCATAGTTAATTTACTGTAAAGTTTGAAAAATTATGTTAAGTATCTCGTAAAAATTTTCACAAAAACTTGATTTAATCAACCTACTATCCCGCAACTTAAAGAAACATATATTTTCAGATTTTTTTTTAGATTCAGTATTTAAATTGTTTTTGACATACATTTTTGCAAAATGTTCAAGTTTAAAATGCTTTTAAAGGATCGGGACAAGTAAAAATTATTATTATTATTATTATTATTATTTTTTATAAAATATTCCCTCATCCCCACACTTGAAAGACACATTGTCCTCAATGTGTGAAAATAAGAAAATATGTTGCACACTTGAAAATGTAAAAATAAAATGCACACTGAAATTTAGAATGTTACTTCCCTGATGTGTTGCGGTATGTCGTATTTAAATGTTGCAGCACCACCTTATATCAATTCTTCCTTGAATCCTGTTTTTATGATACTTGCAACATTGTAAATAAACGCATCATAGGAAATAAACACAATAAACATCATTAGTCACACATAAGTTAAAACAAAATATAAATGAAACACTAAAAATAATTTACAAACCGAGGGATTTCTGTAGCGTCTGTTTATCAAGACCAGTTTTTTTTTTTTTTTTTCTGAAAATGAGTGCGATGTCTTCCTTAACCCGATAGTGTACATAACTCCCAACTCTAATGAACCGTTCAGCATCAAGCCTAATAGCGCCCACCCTCATTAGTTGTATGTACTCACTTTGAGATTCATTAGGACTTCGTTTACATCTTCCTGTGTGCGCCCAACTAAATGGGGGCGTCTGGTCTTTTCAATGCCATTCATTCCTTACCTCAGCGCTTAGGAGAAAGATTTTCTCCTTACAGGCAACCCTGGTTTTGCAAATTACTTGGAGATATTGTTGAATTTGTTAGTAGTTTCGAAATCACCCGAATGGAGATTGAGTACGGGTGGTGTGATTCAAACCTGCATAAACAAAAACAAGCAACACCCCAAGCAGTACTGACTCGACACAAAACAAACGACTCAAAAACACAAATTTTTACAAAAGCTCCCCACACTTGAATTTAATCAGGAGGTTTTTCTTTGATCTGGACCCTATCCAACCCATTCAATTCCACCCGGTCTTCAAAAATAGTTACAATTTTAACGGTGGAATAATAAAATATTTTGAAATTTTGAAAGGGGTCAGACCACCAGAATTTAAACTTACCTGGATCAAACTTGATAGAATTCATGTAATGAGGAGGATGGTTGTCTTTGCACTTTAGTGTTGCCTGAAGCTTCCTATTATACCATCTTTGCATCCCCAAGTTTTGTTGATCCAAGTTCTTTTTTACCTTCTCCCGTGGTTTTGTTGATTTTTCAGTTTCACTTATAAACACTTCCACGGGCCAGCTGTGGTGTTCTTTTTCTTCCACCACTTTCTCAAGAGGATCCTCACACTTAGACTCTTTTTCTGGGACAGGTTCGATCACCTCTGTCGGTTTATCTTCAAGTAGGGCATCAAAGAATGCTATATCCCCCTCGGGGTCTAATTCTCCTACTTCTTCATAGACCGGCAAATCATCTAACTTTAAAAACTCATCCTCCTCAGATAACACATTTTCTAAGTCCTTTTCTTTTACATTTTCAGCAAACAATATTTCCAAGGACTCTCCCAAGTCTAACTCCTCTTCATTCACTTCTTCTTTTTCCACTTCATCAAACATCCAACCAGTGGAATCCCCCAATTCCACTTCTTCTTCAATTATTTCTTTCTTCACTAACGACCTCTGATACGCCGCCCATTCTTCTTCGTCTGTCTCGTCATCAGAGTCACTCCAGTAATTAATAATTGGAACCTGTGGAACCGGAGGTGGGACTTCAGCGTCCATTTTCGTCTCCGTGACTGGAGTGATCTCTTCTTCTTCTTCTTCTTCTTCTTCTCCCAATAATCTCCTATATTCAGCCAGCTGTGCATCTATCTCCTCATCACTACAAGAAAAATCAATTATGAACTTACCATTCTTCTCTTCTCGTTCTTCCTGTTGAGCCGGAGGTGGGACTAGGTCGTCCATTGTAGTCTCCGTGACTGGAGTGATCTCTTCCTCTGACCATTCCTCATATGATAGCTCTTTCCCTTCCGCATCATATGTATATCCAGTCGTTGGCTGTTCTGGTTGGACTTTTTGTGCTTGTTCCTCTTCTTTCAATCTCCTAGCAATGTCATCTACTGTACGTTGAAGATCTAATAGAGCAGATTGTTGATCTAATATAGCAGACTCTCGATTTCTATTTATTTGCTCTTGATTTTTAGCGAACTCAGTGAGAGATTTCTGCGTCGCCTGATTGTGTGTCATCATCGCCTGATTTTGTGTCATCATCTGGGCGAACATCTTCTCAATCCTACCCCAAACAGCATCATTACCCCCATCGGAGTTGCTACCAGAATATTGATCATAACACTGACCCTCGTTATACTGTGGCTGCTGACACCGATCATCGTAATACGGCTGATTATCATAACAATGCAAAGAATACCCCTGTGAAAAATATGGCTGCGGCTGCACAAAAGGGTTAGCATAACATTGTGCAGAGGACCCCTCATATTGTGGGCAATTAACAGTAAAATGAGGTCCTCCACAAATCTCACACATACTTACAAGAATCAAGAAAAATAAAAGACACGGACAATTAGACTCCTACGACTTAAACAAAAGAAAACTACTAGCACGTATGATGTCAATTAAGTCCAAATAAAGTAATCAACGCAATTGCCAAAGAGTCCCCGGCAACGGCGCCAAAAACTCTGATGTGGTCTGAAAGGTTAAATAAAAACAACTAAAAAAAATAAACTTTTAGACATGCTTTGGCCTAATAGGTATCGGTACTCTCATTGGGATTGTCCCCAGGTAGGCAACGGGTCCTTAATTGGATTTATGCGAATGCCAGGCCTAGACAGGAGTTCCCAACTTAACGGCACTTAACCCTTCCAGTTACTACATGTCCGACACTAAAAACACATTTTTATAAATAATGTACAAAAAGACAAACTTTAAAGATAACCTTTAAACTAGACACTCTAAGTTTTAAATTTATAAACTTAGACTCGATCTAAACCTAAACCACACAACCGGCAGTGTACCGATCAGTGTAGTATAGATGATGCAAGTCCGAGTATCGAACCCAAAGGACTCTGTTGAATTACGTTAATTAATTTATATATACTAAAATTTGACACCACAATAAACATTTATATATTTTTGTATTTTTGATTTAAAGGGGGGTTTTACTTGAAAAGTAAATTAACTAAAAACTAATTAATAAAAATGAACTAAAAACAATTTAAGACAAATGTTTAATTCTATGATAATAAAGGACTATCTAGGTTGGAATCCCACTTGTTAATAACATGCTTTCTACCGGGTAATTGTGTGATATGAAACCGGGATATTTAGATATTAAACCTTTAAAGACGACTTCTTTACAGTTATCTATAACTTGAAAGGTTTATTTTTATTACCGATTTACTAGACTTCTTTACAGTTATCTAGTGTTCTAGAAAAGTGCTTGGAAAGACTGACTTCCTCTCGGTTATAAATCTAAAGCAATTTAAGAAAAGTTGATTTGGTTTAATAGACAAATTAGTGACAATTTAGTTAAAACTGGTTTCTTACAAAACACAAACTAAACTCGATCTATTAATATTTTTTTATACCTTACAGTGTTAAAAATAGTAGAACATTAAAACCGGATTAATTCTTGATCACTAGTTCTATGGTTTATTTTACAATCCACCATAAGATTACCCAAACCGCAAAGTCTTGAATATCAACATAATTCTTTTTATGAAAACAAATTCACTGGAATTTATGTGAAACAAATGATCAAAGTATAAACCAAGTTAAAACATGCATAAACACCAAAACATATAACTTAAATTATTTACTTAACAAGAACAAACCATAATCACACAACACCCGGTAAAAATTACATATTAACAAGCATTCATCACAACCTAGACAGTTTCAAAGTTTAACTAGACATAATATTAAACAATACAACTTAACAAATACTGAAAATAACTGAAAACATAATACAAGACAAGATAAAAACTGAAAACTAAGAATAACAAACCCGGATCGCCTAGGACTCGAACCGAAAGCTTCCGCGACTCCCGAGAAGCTCCACGGCGCTCCAAGATCTTCTTAGACTACATTTGACCCGAATTTCTCGGTCTTGGGAAGTGTTTTCCGAAGTATTTCAGGTGTATCAAGGTATATTCTCGAGCAAGGATTGAAGGGCCTTTTATAGTTGAGTTTTTAGCATCTGATCATCCCTTGCGCATCGTAGCAATATGTTGGCTACGATGCGCAAGCCCACCTTTGATTAAAATAATCCGCCGACAACTTCTCCTGCGCATCGTAGCAAATGGGTGTCTACGCATCGTAAGCCCACCTCGTAACGACTCCTCACAACTGCTCCATTGGGCGGCTGCCGACACATACCTGCGCATCGTAGAAATGGGAGTGCTACGATGCGTAGGGCCACTTCTTCTAGAATTCTTTTATAATGCCTACGCATCGTAGCCCTATCATTGCTGCGATGCGTAGGGCTTGCTCTAGGTCACATTTTTGATTTTCTTTGACACGTTTCCCTATGCATTGTTTCCTTTGTCGATCTTTTACTGTTTTCTCGCATAATCTGCAGATATTTCACCGATTCCTGCAAATTCACAAAATAATCGATTCAGTACCAAATACAACGGATAAACGCATACAATTTATCTGAAATATGGGGTAATTTGATACAGAAGATGTGTATAATTCTGAACACATCAGTTTTATAGTTTAAAACCCAACTATGTTCCGTAGGGGTATTTTGGTAATTTCACACATAGTATTGAAGGCTAATTTGGGAATCTGAGTTTATAACATACACCTACTGTAAAAATATTTAAAATGATTCATAAAATTAGTAGGTAACAAGTCTTGGTTGGTAGTTATGGTTTAAAATCATACTATGCGCCGAAACGGCGTCTAAGTCGTTATATGACGATGTATGCGATCTTTTATGAAAACTGTTATTATGGTCAGGTTTACATGACCAAAATATGTTATTTAATAGGTCATATCAGTAGTAAAAAGGTTTCGTAAGAAAATCATGCTTTAAAACCATTTTGTGTGTTATAAGGGTATTATCGTCATTTAAGAACATAATACAAGCACTTGTGCATAAACTCAGTTTCTAATCTGAATTGATATACCAAATTATCCTAATTATGATATTAAATCAGTAGGTAATGAGTTTGGTATAAGGAACTACGCCTAAAATCGACTTATGCGCCTAAAGGGCATTTTTGTCACTTTAAAGCATAATTTACGCCATTATAAGTAAACTCAGTTTATGATCAGATTTGTAACATTTAAATAAGTTAAACATGTTAACATACCAGTACCTAAGTTGTTTGAAAGCTTATTGGTGCCTAAAACCTTGTTTTTCCTAAAAAGGGCATAATGGTCAAAGTATAGCATATTTACGGATACTTGCATAAGACTCGAGTTACTAGTATGATCGTGTAATATAACCCCAGAGGGTTATGAGACATTATATTACGATCATAACGGAACCTAAAATCAGAAGCATACTAGTCTAATTAGGTTTATAACCAAAAGTCAATGTAGAAGTCAAACTACGCGACTTTCGGTTGCGAACCGACCCTAAACTCAGAATTGTCGGGTTAAACGTGCCTAAACATGTTCTAATAGTAATTACCAAGTTATTAGAGTGTCAAAATTTAATTTATAACCCCTGCATCATTAGTTTTAATTATTATTCATAATTCTGCCAAGTTTGACTTTTTAACTAAATGGTTTGACCCGACAATTAACTAAGCAAACGAAGGAATTAGGAGGTGCCCTTTTAAGGGTTAATCACCTACCTAAATGTGGTCACATAACCACATTCATTTCGAACAGTGGCTGGACCATTTGAGTTTAAACCGAAAGTCAAAGTCAAGTTACGATAACTTGACTTTTCGGTTTTTAAACCAAAAACTGAACTAAGGAAGGGGGCTAGGACACTTACAAAAGGTCCTAGCTATCTTTTCTACAAACTTGAGTCCCCTTTTAGATCAGGAAGCTCCAGAATGAGAGGAGAAGGAATTGAATTGAGCAAATGAAAGTGTTGATGAACACTTCTATTTATAGTGTTTGAGAATGAATTAGATCAAGACAAGTGTTAGAAGGGTTTACAAGATCATTACAGGTGTTGGGACAGCTGTTACAAATTTCTTGAAGCCCAAGGATTCGGTTTTAATTGGTTAAGAATGGATTAGAGTGGAGATCAAGCAAAAATTCGTATCTGGCACCTGCATATGGACCGTAAGGGGTCCTGTATACGGTCCGTTAGCTACGGGTCAGCAAGACACAACTTTCAACCGTTGACATGTTTGGCCCCTGAACCCTCAAACTTTCACGTAACGATGTTTTTAGCACACAAGGCCTTGTAATTTCATCATTAGGCACATCCAAGAGTATAACCAAGTATCATAAACTTCTCGGTTCATTAAAAGGGTCAGTCAAAGGTATAGTTTGACATATTGACGCTTTTAACCCTTTAATTCACAAACTTGTGCGTTTATCGCGAAATGGTATAAAAGCCTTTCAAGGTCAATAAAACGTATTCCCAAGAGTATAATGGGGAATTACGACAACCCAGTTCACACCAGTTCGCTTAAATGGTCGCTTAAGGTGTAGTTTTAAATATTGACGCTTTTGGTCCCCTCAACGCGCAACATGCGCGTATCATCATTTAATAGCATCAAAGCCCTATGTAGTCCATATTAAGGATTCTCAAGAGTATGATTGCACATCATAATGCTTCGGGTTTGTTAAAAGGTCATTCAGAGGTATAATTAAACATGTTGACGCTTTTAACCCCTCTAACATACAAACTTGCGCGCAACTTCACTTATTGGCATAAAAGCCTTGAATGGCTAATATTAGTCATTCCTGAGAATATAATCAAACATTATAAAGCTCCCGGTTTGTTAAAAGGTCACCCAGAGGTAAGAATTAACATGTTGTCAAACAGTTGGCTCACTTGAGGATACGGATACCGTATAAGGTCAGTATGTTGACACTTTCAGTCCTTCTATATTCATAGTTTTCGTTTTTGGCGAAATTAGTCCCTCACAGTTAACGTTTGACTTTATTAGTGTTCATTACACGTGTCAACACATCATTGGACACGATTTTACGAGGTGTTACATCCTCACCCCCTTAAAAGAAATCTCGGCCCCGAGATTTGCTCAAAAAAGATGGGAGTACTTTCAGTCGTATAATGGACTTAACTTCCATAGTATATTAGGGACCCTTTTACGGGCATCCCAATTGACCTATTTAATAGGTACATGCTTCTTTTTGGAGTATCTTAACCTGTTGATCCTTGATCGATATAGGTCTTTTAATAAACCTCAGGCTTTCATCAATCTATTCGTCTTTACGAGACATTGGTAGTGATTTACCAGCTAGGCATTTCTTTAAGTTACAGATGTGAAACACATTGTGAATTCCACTAAGCTCCTTAGGCAATTTAGCTTATAAGCTATACTGCCGACACATTCGATGATCTCGAATGGTCCTAAATATCCGGGCTTAACTTGCCCTTTATACTGAAACGTATCGTACTTTTCCATGTTGGTATTTCCAATCGAGTCCTGTTCCCTACTTGGAACTTTAAGAGATCTGCGTCTCTCTGTCACATTGCTCTTCTGCCGATTACCGGCAGCTTTCATACGGTTATGGATTCACATTATCTTATCTGTCATCCTTAAAAATCTTGGATTCTGATAATTGAGTTTTCCAAACTCCTGCCGAACAAACGGGCATTGACACTTTTTCCCATACAAGGTCTCTAATGGAGCAGCCTTGATGCTTATATAATGCTATTGGTTATAGGAGAATTTAATTAGGGTGTGATAGTCATTCCAACAACTACCTGAATCAATCTTAAGGAAATAACTACCCTCATGGTTAGTCGAACAAATCGACGATCCTGGGCAGCTAATAACAATTTTTAATCGTTTCCTAGTTAGGTTGCAATAACCAATGCACAAGCGTATTGCATCATGCTTTCCTTTATCAACAATAATAGTCGGAGTTCCTAAGACAATGAGCTAGGCTGTACAAGCCTTTCTTCATAAACTCATCTGGTTAGCCCTCAGTTCTTCCATTTCCGTTGATGCTAACCGATATGGAGCTTCTGTAACAGATACAACTCCTAATAGGATGTCAATCCTACTTCACTTTGCCCCTCAGGGGTAAAACATGGTAGTTCTACTGAGAAGAAATCAAGCTATCCAAATATGATGGAGGTAGCTCAATCTTTGAGCTTGGTCCACTTACCGTCGCTTGTGCCATGCAAATGACACATCGGTTTTACGAGTGCACGGATGCCTTAAGTAGAGATGCCTACTTAGGTATTTCTATTATGGATATCTTCTTTGAATACCACTAGCTGACTTTAGTACAATATGACCATTGGTACATCTTAGTGGTTCCATGCATTAAACCTCTATACTGATCAGGCATGGAAGAAATCTATGGGACACCCTAGGATACGCCAATCCTCATATGGCGATTTTATCAATCATAGTTGGCACTCGCAGTTGATAAAATCAATGAGAAAATAATTAAAATAACATATATTGTCGTACTCTTTTCAAAGAAAGAGTATTCTTAGATTTTACAGAAGGATCATTGCTGAGAAAGAGAAGAAACGGTCTCTAAGGTTTCATTGGTAGGTTCTACCTTACTTAGTATCTGAAGTTCTTATGAATATTATCAAAAGTTTGCTAAGCTTATGGTCTATGAAAGACTTATTATTGCCTGTATTAGAAAACAAGACACTTAGCAGAAATTATCATTGATAAATGATAAGGAATGTACTTGATGACATCATGTACTGCCTCTTGGCATTCATCAGGTAAGTTCAGGCATTTCCTTTCTTAGTTTCTCCAGGCTTAGCTGTACCTTCCTTGCCAGCTTGAAGCGTTATCATGCTTCTTTATCTCTGGTGCTAATTACCACTACATTGTGCATTATGCTTAGATCATGGGTTAATCGAATAGGGTACTATACCAAATAATGAATTAAAGTCAGTGACATACTGTCGACAGTCTAGATTTTTCATGGTGAGAGTTAGAAAATCTGACTCCACCATTTCCATTTCATGTCATGGACAGTAGGTTTTTCTGATATGGTACATAAACTTGGACCATTCCATATTGTATAGGGGTACCTTCCCCATGGACCTGATTAATGTCTCCCACCAAGTAAGGGCATCGCCCTTGAACGACTGTGATACATACTTCATAGTGTCTTTCTTATCACAACCGCTGATCTCCACAACGGTTTCCATTTCGTCCAAGAATTTTATGCAATCAATGGCTCCTTTCTCGCCATTGAAGTCTCTTGGCTTGCAAAAGGCAAAGTACTCGTAAGTACATCCCTTAGGGGAACGAAGCTCTTCATTATGCATTATTTCTTTTGGTTCATCCTTCACATTTGAAGTGTGAACAAAGCTCTCTTCATGAGCAATTGAATATGGTTTTGAATGGAATTTGGAGCGAGTAGCACTCGGCTCCTTGAACTTTTTCATGACCTTTTCCATGGTCTTTCCAACTGCTGCGTCAGCCACAGCTTGGAGATTAACCCCATTAATATTGAGGTTTATGCTTGTAGCATCATTAGCTTTTGTCGCATCATTAGCATGGTGACTGTTGTCTACCTCATCCGAGTTTGCCATACTCGAAGCTTGGTGCTAACCACCCAATTAAACAATTGTTAGTCATCATTCTGATGACCTGACATAGATTAGCCACGGCATCCATAAACCGTATAGGCTATTATGTTCCGAACATTCCTAATGAATGTTATTTGGAAAAATATCAATATTACTTTAGCCTAGGTTACAGAGAACCATCAATGGCATTTAAGGTTTGGACCGAGTCAATTACCTGTTTGATAGGGGATCATAATGTCACAACTGTCTTCGTCACATGGACAGTTTTGAATAGCTCGAAGGGTAGCCTTAAAGGAATTTTAATATATATATATATATATATGGCCCTGAGGCCCGTCACTAGGGACATAAAAGGATATGGCATAAAGCCTAGTCATGGAGGACATAAATAATCATATGGCGCGAAGGCCTTGTCGTAATGACATTTAGATATGGCACAAATGGCCTTGTCTCGAGGACGTTATAGGATATGGCACTAAGGCCTGTCACGAAGGACATTTATCAAATCTGGCACAAAAGGCCTGTCACAAGGGATGTTAACATTTAGTATGTTAACTTGTCACGAACGACAAAATATAGCACGGAGGCTTGTCATGGATGACTTAAAATATGACTTGTTGGTCTGCCACAAGGATGTTAATTTATAAGCCGAAATCTTATTAGATCAGGAGCTTTAAGGCTTGAACATAGTTCTTCACCTTTGGACAGGGAGTCATAGACTACAACTGTCATCGTCTTGAAAGACGATTCATTTGGCACAAAGGTAAACTAATTAACATCACTAATGGATGTTTATATATAACCATCGTATCTGATGATATTAGTCATGATTACATCGATCATATTGACTATTAGGTTTGGGTATAACCCACCATTTTGAATAGGGGGTCATAAAGATCACCACTATCTTTGTCTTATCAACAATAGCGTAGAGTATAGCCCGTAGGCATTTCATCACTAGGGACGTTAATATTATGATTATCTTACTGATGATATTAGTCAGGATCGCAATGATCACATAGACTATGGAATTTGAGCATAGCTCACCCCCTTGGGCAAAGAATCACAAAAGATTACAATTGCCTTGTCTCAATTGAACAATATAATATAGCCTGTAGGCGAAACATCATTAAAGATGTTAAATTTATTCATTGTACTGATGATTTTAGTCATGATCGCATTGATCATATAGACTATTAGGCTTGAGCACAGCTCACTACCTTGAACAGGGGATCGTAAAGATCACAGTGTCTTTGTCACAAATGGGCAATATAATATGGCCCGTAGGCGAAACATCGCTAATGGATGTTTATAATAGGTTCATCATATTAGATGATATAAGTCATGATTGCATTAATCATATTGACTATTTGGCTTGAGCATAGCTCACCACCTTAGACAAGGAATCATAAAAGATTACAATGTCAGTGTCTCAAATGGACAATATATTATAGCCCGTAGGCAAAACATCACTAAAGGATGTTAAATAACATGATCATCGTATTATATGATATTATTCATGATCGTATTGATCATATAGACTATTATGTTTGGACATAGTCCAACATTTTTTTTAGACAGGGAGTCGTAGACCACAACTGTCGTTGTCTTTATTAGACAACAAGTATAGCCCGTAGGCACTTCACCACTAATGTATGTTTATGGTATGATCATCACATTGATGATACTTGCCATGATCTATTCTGATCATATAGGCTTTAAGGCTTGGACGTAATCCAATACCTTGACGGCTGGTGTGGTTTCTCAAGCCACACTACCAGGAGTGTTAACATGTTCTCAGATGTTAACAAAGGTTAGTTATCTTAAGAGGGTTTTACCATCATAGCCATGTTCATAGATATATAGGCTAGGTTATACCATTAAGAAGATCTTTTGAAATTTTCAGCTGATCGATAAAGTTCGAGTAAAATTCAGAACTATCGTTGGATAAAGGACGAAATGAATACCTACATAAAATTTTCAAAACTTTCCTAAATTATTTGGAATTTACAATAGTGCCTTAATCAGGACTTTTAGTAATATACTTGTCCACAGAGGACTAAGAGGTAAAATATAAGTCCGTATAAGGACTATAAATATTATAAGTCCATATAGGGGTTATAATGAAATATCATGTCCTCAAAGGGACTATTTCGAAATAACGTATCCTCAAAGGGATTTTAATGAAATAGCATGTCCAATAAAGGACTATATTGGTACAGCGTGCACACAAAAGGGCTTTGCTGTACAGATGTCCTCACAGGGACTTAAAGTAGCTTTAGTCCGCGCAGGGACTAAAAGAAAATATAAGTCTGTAAAGGGACTATAAGATATGTCCGCATTGGGATTATTATGATATAACATGTGCATGAAGGGACTATGATGAAATAACATGTCCTTGAAAGGACGATAATGAATTATTATGTCCGCCAGGGGACTTTGATAAAATAATATGTCTACGAAAGACTTTTAATGAAATACTATGCCCATGTAAGGACTATGATGAAATATAATGTCCATGAGAGGACTATATTGAAATATCAAGTCCACGAGAGGACTATTTTAAAATAGTGTATCCACAAAAAGGGATTTTTAATAAAATCACACTTCCATGAAATGACTATATTGAAATAGTATGTCCACCGAAGGACTTTATTGGAATATAATGTCCACAAGGGACTATAGTGAAATATAATGTCCATGAAAGGACTAAATAGCAAATGCCCGTATAGGGTCTTAAGTCAAAAGGTATATCCACACATGGACTAAATAGAAGAGATAGGTCCTTATAAGGACTTGAAGGACAAAGAATATTATGAAAGAAGGATTCTCTAACGCCTTCCTTGCTCCATTTTGACTGTTTCTCTTCTTTGTTTACCATATATGGTAGGGATACTGAAAACCTTAATAAAATAAGTATTCCAATCAGGATCCGTTATAGAAGTAGAATCCAAGGATTCTATTATTAAAGAATGTCATAGATCACGGATTGGGTTTTAACTGATATAATCCAAGTATGGGATTCCAAACTTGGAAGTAAAAAGTAGGGATCATTAGCATCCACTGGTATTATCTTCAATACGGGAGTCTCAGGGACCTCTTTGTATGGACTCCACATTCTGATAAAAATTCAATGGGTTTGGTCTTAGGAATGAGTCCCTGAAGGTTTTCCTCCAAACCGGTCGCATGCTTATCCTAGGCGTGATACGATGCTTGGCATTCCTTGGATTCGGATGAGGAGAATCTCCATCAACGGCTTCCTTGCTTGGCGACATATTTATAATACATAAAATCGAAAACAATGTTTACTTAATAGGGATAAGAGCATTCCTATGTTAAGTCTAGACTCAAAAGGTCTAAGGAATGTGCTATTGTGTCATTTGAGATTAAACACAAAAGGCTAGTGTTTAATTCACTCAAACTTTGGCTCCGATACCAACCTGTCACACCCCGATATTTCCACGTATTACCGGTGGGCCCGGTGGGGAGTATCGTGACGTAGTTGATATCATCATGGTCAAACATACAGAGAATAGCACAGCGGAAGTCTTGGAATATAAAATATTATTACAAACCCAAATGTCTGAAAATAACAAAGTATTCACTATTGACGAGTCTGTAATATCAAATCCATAGGTGGATCTTCACAGAATGTATAAAATGAAGTTTAACAGACTTTAAGGCATCTTTAAGGATTTGCAAGATCTTCTATTTTGACACCGAGCAACTCCCAGCCTATTACGAGTAGTACCTGCCACTTAGTCTTTTGAAAATACGTCAGTTTTCACTGGTAAATACAATTAACTGACTCATTTGAAAAGAGTTTATGGAAATTGATTTAAGTGCACAAGGCACAAACCATTTATAACTTGGGACAATCTTTAATAAAAACTTGTATACAGATTTACATGTTTGTCATACATATAGGGCCGGTTTGGAAGCCGGTCATGATTAACCGACTCACCACTTATAAAAACCCACATAGGAGTTACCCCCAACGTGTGGGTTATATTAGCATTTGTATCTGTCAGGTGTATGCCTACACCCCGTGCATAGGTCGTGGCCATTTTCAAATGAAATGAGCCGAGGATATCTAGGACACGGTCGTATTAACCCCCAATGTTTATGTTATCAAACAAAACAGATTAAAACGGGTTATGCAAATTTATTAATCACAATCCGAGTAAATGATTTCATACCCGAGCAAGTGGTATTATTATAATACCGTATCCCAAGCCCGTATAACGGAAAATAAGTTAAAAGTATTTAACTGAGCTAATACTTGATTCACAGCAAAATAACTCAGTCGTATCCAATCTATCTAAATGAAGGTAGCTTTTACCGGGTGGCTCTAGTCTGGAGTGATGGTAATATATAACCAAATTCAGAATGCTAACACTCTTATTTAAGTCGTAGACTTAGACCAGCTAGCTTAAAGTATCTAAAGCGGTACGATACGCTAGATTAAACGTTGACCAGAATAGAATGTGATTTAGACCCGAAAAGTTTGGATACTTGTATAATATGGGTAAACTAAACACATTCTGGATTTTGAAGTAAAAATGATAAGGTTAAACCCGTTTCGGCAAACTTACATAAACTAGTTACGTAAGTCTATCCGTACGCGCATAAGCGATAACGAGTAACCAGATGAGTCATGAGCAAGTTCCATATGCCAATATACTTTAAACAAGTTATAATATCAGTGGGATATCAACTTGTATGCCCGTTTAGGTTTTAAAATCAAACTACGCCCCGTAAGGGCCTTTTGGTCATTTTATGACGTATAAAAGGAATTTGGGTACAATCTGATGTTACGACCATATACCTTCTGTGAAAATACTTTATTTATGATATAATATCAGTATGATATCAAACATATGTGTGTTTTATAGTTTAAAACCCAACTATGCTCCGTAGGGGCATTTTGGTAATTTCACACATAGTATTGAAGGCTAATTTGGGAATCTGAGTTTATAACATACACATACACCTACTGTAAAAATATTTAAAATGATTCATAAAATCAGTATGTAACAAGTCTTGGTTGGTAGTTATTGTTTAAAATCATACTATGCGCCGAAACGGCGTCTAAGTCGTTAAATGACGATGTATGCGATCTTTTATGAAAACTGTTATTATGGTCAGGTTTACATGACCAAAATATGTTATTTAATAGGACATATCAGTAGTAAAAAGGTTTCGTAAGAAAATCATGATTTAAAACCATTTTGTGTGCTATTAGGGTATTATCGTCATTTAATAACATAATACAAGCACTTGTGCATAAACTCAGTTTCTAATCTGAATTGATATCCCAAATTATCCTAATTATGATTTTAAATCAATAGGTAATGAGTTTGGTATAAGGAACTATGCTTAAAACCGACTTATGCGCCTAAAGGGCATTTTGGTCACTTTAAAGCATAATTTACGCCATTATAAGCAAACTCAGTTTATGATCAGATTTTTAACATCTAAATATGTTAAACATGTTAACATATCAGTACCTAAGTTTTTTGAAAGCTTATTGGTGCCTAAAACCTTGTTTCTACTAAAAAGGGCATAATGGTCAAAGTATAGTATATTTACGGATACTTGCATAAGACTCGAGTTACTAGTATGATCGTGTAATATAACCCCAGAGGGTTATGCTACATTATATTACGATCATAACGGAACCTAAAATCAGAAGCATACTAGTCTAATTCGGTTTATAACCAAAAGTCAATGTAGAAGTCAAACTACGCGACTTTCGGTTGCAAACCGACCCTAAACTCAAAAATGTCGGGTTGAACATGCCTAAACATGTTATAATAGTAATTACCAAGTTATTAGAGTGTTAAAATATAATTTATAACCCCTCCATCATTAGTTTTAATTATTATTCATAATTCTGCCAAGTTTGACTTTTTAACTAAATGGTTTGACCCGACAATTAACTAAGCAAGAGAAAGAATTAGGAGGTGCCCTTTTAAGGGTTAATCACCTACCTAAATATGGTCACATAACCACATTCATTTCGAACAGTGGCTGGACCATTTGAGTTTAAACCGAAAGTCAAAGTCAAGTTACGATAACTTGACTTTTCGGTTTTTAAACCAAAAACTGAACTAAGGAAGGGGGCTAGGACACTTACAAAAGGTCCTAGCTATCTTTTCTACAAACTTGAGTCCCCTTTCAGATCAGGAAGCTCCAGAATGAGAGGAGAAGGAATTGAAATGAACAAATGAAAGTGTTGATGAACACTTCTATTTATAGTGTTTGGGAATGAATTAGATCAAGACAAGTGTTAGAAGGGTTTACAAGATCATTACAGGTGTTGGGATAGCCCTTACAATTTTCTTGAAGCCCAAGGATTCGGTTTTAATTGGTTAAGAATGGATTAGAGTGGAGATCAAGCAAAAATTCGTATCTGGCACCTGCATACGGACCATAAGGGGTCCTGCGTACGGTCCGTAAGCTACTGGTCAGCAAGACACATCTTTCAACTGTTGACATGTTTGGCCACTGAACCCTCAAACTTTCACGTAACGATGTTTTTAGCACACAAGTCCATGTAATTTCATCATTAGGCACATCCAAGAGTATAACCAAGTATCATAAACTTCTCGGTTCGTTAAAAGGGTCAGTCAAAGGTATAGTTTGACATATTGAGGCTTTTAACCCTTTAATTCGCAAACTTGTGTGTTTTATCGCGAAATGGCATAAAAGCCTTTCAAGGTCAATAACAAGTATTCCCAAGAGTATAATGGGGCATTACGACACCCCAATTCACACCAGTTCGCTTAAATGGTCGCTTAAGGTCTAGTTTTAAATATTGACGCTTTTGGTCCCCTTAACGCGCAACTTGCGCGTATCATCATTTAATAGCATCAAAGCCCTATGTAGTCCATATTAAGGATTCTCAAGAGTTTGATTGCACATAATAATGCTTCGGGTTTGTTAAAAGGTCATTCAAAGGTATAATTATACATGTTGACGCTTTTAACCCCTCTAACATACAAACTTGCGCGCAACTTCACTTACTGGCATAAAAGCCTTGAATGGACAATATTAGGCATTCCCGAGAATATAATCAAACATTATGAAGCTCTCGGTTTGTTAAAAGGTCACTCAGAGGGACAATCTTTAATAAAAACTTGTATACAGATTTACATGTTTGTCATACATATAGGGCCGGTTTGGAAGCCGGTCATGATTAACCGACTCACCACTTATAAAAACCCACATAGGAGTTATCCCCAGCGTGTGGGTTATATTAGCATTTGTATCTGTCAGGTGTATGCCTACACCCCGTGCATAGGTCGTGGCCATTTTCAAATGAAATGAGCCGAGGATATCTAGGACACGGTCGTATTAACCCCCAATGTTTATGTTATCAAACAAAACAGATTAAAACGGGTTATGCAAATTTATTAATCACAATCCGAGTAAATGATTTCATACCCGAGCAAGCGGTATTATTATAATACCGTATCCCAAGCCCGTATAACGGAAAATAAGTTAAAAGTATTTAACTGAGCTAATACTTGATTCACAGCAAAATAACTCAGTCGTATCCAATCTATCTAAATGAAGGTAGCTTTTACCGGGTGGCTCTAGTCTGGAGTGATGGTAATATATAACCAAATTCAGAATGCTAACAGTCTTATTTAAGTCGTAGACTTAGACCAGCTAGCTTAAAGTATCTAAAGCGGTACGATACGCTAGATTAAACGTTGACCAGAATAGAATGTGATTTAGACCCGAAAAGTTTGGATACTTGTATAATATGGGTAAACTAAACACAATCTGGATTTTGAAGTAAAAATGATAAGGTTAAACCCGTTTCGGCAAACTTACATAAACTAGTTACGTAAGTCTATCCGTACGCGCATAAGCGATAACGAGTAACCAGATGAGTCATGAGCAAGTTCCATATGCCAATATACTTTAAACAAGTTATAATATCAGTGGGATATCAACTTGTATGCCCGTTTAGGTTTTAAAATCAAACTACGCCCCGTAAGGGCCTTTTGGTCATTTTATGACGTATAAAAGGAATTTGGGTACAATCTGATGTTACGACCATATACCTTCTATGAAAATACTTTATTTATGATATAATATCAGTATGATATCAAACATATGTGTGTTTTATAGTTTAAAACCCAACTATGCTCCGTAGGGGCATTTTGGTAATTTCACACATAGTATTGAAGGCTAATTTGGGAATCTGAGTTTATAACATACACATACACCTACTGTAAAAATATTTAAAATGAGTCATAAAATCAGTATGTAACAAGTCTTGGTTGGTAGTTATTGTTTAAAATCATACTATGCGCCGAAACGGCGTCTAAGTCGTTAAATGACGATGTATGCGATCTTTTATGAAAACTGTTATTATGGTCAGGTTTACATGACCAAAATATGTTATTTAATAGGACATATCAGTAGTAAAAAGGTTTCGTAAGAAAATCATGATTTAAAACCATTTTGTGTGCTATAAGGGTATTATCGTCATTTAATAACATAATACAAGCACTTGTGCATAAACTCAGTTTCTAATCTGAATTGATATCCCAAATTATCCTAATTATGATTTTAAATCAATAGGTAATGAGTTTGGTATAAGGAACTATGCTTAAAACCGACTTATGCGCCTAAAGGGCATTTTGGTCACTTTAAAGCATAATTTACGCCATTATAAGCAAACTCAGTTTATGATCAGATTTTTAACATCTAAATATGTTAAACATGTTAACATATCAGTACCTAAGTTTTTTGAAAGCTTATTGGTGCCTAAAACCTTGTTTTTACTAAAAAGGGCATAATGGTCAAAGTATAGTATATTTACGGATACTTGCATAAGAGTCGAGTTACTAGTATGATCGTGTAATATAACCCCAGAGGGTTATGCTACATTATATTACGATCATAACGGAACCTAAAATCAGAAGCATACTAGTCTAATTCGGTTTATAACCAAAAGTCAATGTAGAAGTCAAACTACGCGACTTTCGGTTGCAAACCGACCCTAAACTCAAAAATGTCGGGTTGAACATGCCTAAACATGTTATAATAGTAATTACCAAGTTATTAGAGTGTTAAAATATAATTTATAACCCCTCCATCATTAGTTTTAATTATTATTCATAATTCTGCCAAGTTTGACTTTTTAACTAAATGGTTTGACCCGACAATTAACTAAGCAAGCCAAAGAATTAGGAGGTGCCCTTTTAAGGGTTAATCACCTACCTAAATATGGTCACATAACCACATTCATTTCGAACAGTGGCTGGACCATTTGAGTTTAAACCGAAAGTCAAAGTCAAGTTACGATAACTTGACTTTTCGGTTTTTAAACCAAAAACTGAACTAAGGAAGGGGGCTAGGACACTTACAAAAGGTCCTAGCTATCTTTTCTACAAACTCGAGTCCCCTTTCAGATCAGGAAGCTCCAGAATGAGAGGAGAAGGAATTGAAATGAACAAATGAAAGTGTTGATGAACACTTCTATTTATAGTGTTTGAGAATGAATTAGATCAAGACAAGTGTTAGAAGGGTTTACAAGATCATTACAGGTGTTGGGACAGCTCTTACAATTTTCTTGAAGCCCAAGGATTCGGTTTTAATTGGTTAAGAATGGATTAGAGTGGAGATCAAGCAAAAATTCGTATCTGGCACCTGCATACGGACCATAAGGGGTCCTGCGTACGGTCCGTAAGCTACTAGTCAGCAAGACACATCTTTCAACTGTTGACATGTTTGGCCACTGAACCCTCAAACTTTCACGTAACGATGTTTTTAGCACACAAGTCCATGTAATTTCATCATTAGGCACATCCAAGAGTATAACCAAGTATCATAAACTTCTCGGTTCATTAAAAGGGTCAGTCAAAGGTATAGTTTGACATATTGACGCTTTTAACCCTTTAATTCGCAAACTTTTGTGTTTTATCGCGAAATGGCATAAAAGCCTTTCAAGGTCAATAACAAGTATTCCCAAGAGTATAATGGGGCATTACGACACCCCAGTTCACACTAGTTCGCTTAAATGGTCGCTTAAGGTCTAGTTTTAAATATTGACGCTTTTGGTCCCCTTAACGCGCAACTTGCGCGTATCATCATTTAATAGCATCAAAGCCCTATGTAGTTGTTAATGCACTTTAGGTGATAAGTGCATGTCTCCCATTTTATAGGGTCTTTATTGTATATTGTTGAAAGTTAGTCCCAACTTTATCCTTGGGACATTTTGTCCAAGTTTTAGGAAAGGGTTTTTGTCTGAGTTTTTGTTAAGGTCCTTTGTCTGAGTTTTGTCTAGGGCAAAAGGTCAGAGTTTTGTATTATTTGTTGTCCGGGCTTTCTAGTTTGTCTTGAAAGTCCGGGGTTTACCTTGTATTTATACCTTTATGTGGAATAGACAATGGGGCGATTCTGTGTGAAATTCTGTGCACCTATCCCTAATCATTGCGTGTGTGTTTGTCTGGCGTCTACTGTGTGTGAGTGACGTCATTCATCTTCCCCATCAAGAATACTCTGTGTATTCTTGATTTCTCTCACAAATCTTTGCATTCTAGTGTTTCATCTACAGTGGTTGATCATCAGGTGGATTCCGCACACCTGTTGGTTGCGTTAGCTGAGTGAGATCTTGGATTAGGAGGCCTTACAAGTGGTATCAGAGCAGTGTCCTCATACTACTGTAGGTGTTTCTTAGTTTGAAGGTTTTGTGAGAAAAGTTCAATCTTTGATAGGGTTAGTGAGTGTTTAGTGAGTTTTTTGTGTTTTATTCATGATTCTTCATCCATTTCTAGTGATTTGGTGATGGATTTTGAGTAGTTTGGTGATTTTTAGTGTTAATTTTCATCTGGGTTTTTACAGGGGTTTTGGTTCTTGTTCATACAGAGTTTGAAGGTTGAAAAAGATTCTGAGTTTGATCTTTGGAAGCCTTGTCCGTGGTTTAAATTCTGTGTTTGTGTCTCCGGGTTATTGTTGAACCAGTGTGAAGTCACATTGGGGAGATAGTCCGGAGATTGGTTCTTCTGAGTTTTGAGAAACTCTTGTCCGAATTTTTTTCCTAGTGTCTTTCAGGTCTGAGTTTTAGGTTGTTGTTATCCGAGTTTTATAATATAATTGAGTCCTGTCCGAAGTTTTAACTCCTATTTAGAGTCCGAGTTTTATCATATAATTGAGTCCTGTCCGAGTTTTATAATATAATTGAGTCAGAGTTTTAAGTTTTAATTGATCCATCTAAGTTTAATTCTTGTAATTGAGTCTGAGTTTTACCCAACTTAGTTGAGTCCGAGTTTGTTTGACCATTTTTTTTGTTTGTTTAGTCCGAATTTTAAACATACCAATTTGAGTCTGAGTTTTTTCTTTCTTTATATCTCTTAGGTCCGAGTTTTACTTATTTAAGTGTCTGAGTTTAAATTCTCTTTAAATGTTCCGAGTTTAGTCTAGTTTTGTCAGTCCGAATTTTTGTCAAACCTTAATAGTGTGTGTCCGAATTTTAACCTCTCATCAGAGTCCAAATATTAAAACATAGAGTCTGAGTTTTATATTGGTCCGAGTTTAAGAACATCTATTAGATCCGAGTTTTTTATCCAGAACTTGAGAGATCCGAGTCTGAGTTTCTTCTTAGAGTCTGAGTTTTATTTTGAGTCTGAGTTTTTATTTAGTATTATTAGGTCCGACTTTTATTCAGTTCCTTTGATTCTGGGTCTTAGGTTTTTATTAGTCCGAATTTCAACATAAGTACGAATTTTAACCTTAGGTTCTCAGGTCCGAGTTTTCTTAGTTCCTTTTTGGTTAGTTAAGTCCGAATTTTTAGTCCAAAGTTCACTGTGTCCGAATTTTAACCTTTAGGTAGTCTGAGTTTAAATTCCTAACAGTGTAGTGTCCGAGTTTTTCTGTTTGTGTTTTATTTCAGGTTTTTGTGATCCGGGTTTCACACTCTGATTAAAGCTCAGACATTTCACTCCGTGTTTTCTCTCCGAGTTTGGACTTAGAAAATCCTTTCAGTAACACAGTTCTTACTTGAAAACCTACTGTTAACCTTCTGTTTCATTCAAACATTGTTCAAATGGCGAACAATCTTACTGCAATGGTTCAGAATCTCAAACACAATGCTGAAGTGGGGAGTAACGACAAGCCTCCTCTGTTGATTAATGAATTGGATTTCCCAGAATGGAAGGATCGGTTTGAGAGGTATGTTCGAGCAAAAGACATCAAGATTTGGTTGTGTATTGTTAAAGGATGTGGAGCTACTCCAGTACGTACGTTGACGATTGATACGTATTTGGCACTTACTGACGACCAGAAGAAATTTTATGATTGTGAAGAGAAAGCTATGTCAATGATTACGATGGCTATGACACAATCTATACTTCACACTTTCCGTAAGAGAAGTACCTCGAAGGAGTTGTGGGATAGCATGATCGAGCGCTATGAAGGAAATGCAATTTACAAGAAACGACGACTCGAACGTTTGAAGACTCAATTCGTTGTGTTTAAAGCTTTAAGAAATGAATCAGTTGATGATACAGTGAACCGGTTTTATCATTTGTTGAGCGAACTTGATAGAAGTCAAGAGGGTATCTACACTGAATTTGAGAAGATTGAGAAGTTTCTGAATTGCCTTTCCAAAGAATGGAATATGTACACCGCTTTGATTAGAGAAGGTGTTCTCTACGAGGAGCTCTCATTGGAAGAAGTTATACAAAAACTGAAGGGTTATGCTTGGAATATGGAAGATCAAGCATCCGATTTCGAGAAGATCCAAGATCCTCAGTTATATAAAGCTTCAAAACCGACGGATAAGGGTAGTAATGGAGGAGCCGGTGTTGCCCTATATTCAGAGAATGAAGTTCCCGCTAGTGAACACGCCTTTATAAGCAACAATGTCAATTCAAGTGGAACAACAAATTCAAATCAAGGAATGTACTCTTCCAGTGGAGCTCAGAAATCTCAAGCGACAAGCTTGAACATTCCAAAGGTAGATGCAAGCTGTTTGAAGTTGATTGAAGAAAACATGAGTTTTTTTGCCTCCTTCATGACTGCCTACGAGAACTTCTGTCTTGGAAAGCTCGTTGAACCGTCAAGTCTCGATGAGGACTTTGACCAGATCGACCAAGACAAAATGGAAGAACTTGATCTACAACTCAATATGGCACTCTTAGTCCGTAGAGTGAAGAAATTTCTGTTGAGAACGGGTAGGAAGTTCATAGGAGGTCAGACAAAGACTCGAATGGGAGTCGATATGTCAAAGGTGAAATGTTACAACTGCAACATCTACGGGCATTTCGCACGTGATTGTCGGAAGCCGAAGATGGAGAGATCGAACAGAGAAAACAACTCTCAAGGAAACAACTCAAGACCTCACAACAATTCAGCAACTACTTCCAACTCAAGTGCTCGTCCAAGTGGTTCTGAAAATCTTACACCTTCAACAAACAATGCTATCGTGGCTCAATCTTTACAAAAAGTGACTGAGCCTTACGACTGGGGTTGTGCATTGGAAGACATTTCAGGAGCTATTGTGTCACAAGCCTTTATAGCTGAAATTGTCGAAGAGACTAGCATTGAGGAACTTGCGGTTGTAGCTGAAGAAGTGTGTGAAGAGGCTATCGAAGAGACTAGCATTGAGGAACTTGCGGTTGTAGCTGAGGTTGTTGGGGAAGAGTTGGATTCGGGCAATGTTACTGAGAATGAAGAGTCTGTTGAAAAAGCTAACAAAACAGAAGATGGAGAAAAGGGAGAACGTTTTGAGTTCAACATCTCCACAGCTGAAATGCAGCAATTTGCGGATGCAGAAGCTAAAAGGTTGGAAGAAAACTCCGTTGAAAGCGAAGCATGTGCATTCATGGCTGGCATTGAGGTAAAATCATCTTCTGTAGATAAGCGATGTGCTAGATGTGTTGAGTTTGTGACTAAGATTGATAGATACGCACTTCATAACACAAACTTAATTGCAGATTTAGAAAAATCCAGAGAACTCATTGCTGTTTTGTCTAATTCGGATAAAGAACACCGAATTAAGATAAAAGCGCTGAAAAATGATATCTCTGAATTTGAGAGACCTGTGGCTCAGGGAACTGTTAAAAATCAGGAATTAAAATCTGAACTTGAAATGAACCAAAATTGTGTTTTGGAAAAGAACAAAATTATTTTGGAAAAGGATAATCTGATTTTAGATTTGCAACGAAAAATTGAAAAGTTCGGGGATTCATCTGAAGTGATGAATTTCTGTATTAATAGCCAACGTCTCAAAGAATCTGAGGAAGAAATGTTCGGCATCGGTTATAAGAAAGTTCCTCCACCGGTAAACCATAATTATACATCGATGCCAAGCATTGATCCTGAATTGGCAAATTTTGTGCCAACGACCCCTCTGACGGTTGAACCACAAAGTGAGTCAGAATCTGAGCCAGATGAGGCTTCTGACTCAGAACAGTCGAAGGTGAGTGATGTTACAAAGAAAAACGAGCTAAATTTTGATAACATTAAGAATTTGATAAGTCATAAAATTTTGGAAATTTTTAATCAAGTTCAAAATGTGAAGTCAAAACCAAAGTCACATGGAAAACCCAAAAAGGATTTGAAAAATATCCCTAAAACTGAGTTTGTTAAAGGGGAAGATTTTGTTAAAGAAGAAGCGAAAATTGAAACAGGTTCAAACACTCAGTTTGTAAACCAAATTTTGAAAAATCCCACTAACGCCTCACCATCTTCGACCTGTCATGAGGAACGTCCAAAGAATGCTGCAAAAGTTCGCAAATGTTATAAGTGTCGTGGGAAAGGACACTTAGCAGCAGATTGTCCAGATGACAGAGGTAAATCTCTTGTTGATCCTAATCAAAAGAAACCTTTTGTTGAAAAACCACAAAATGAAGCAGTTAATGTTGAAAAGAAAAATGGTAAAAATCAGAAGGTTGAGAAAAACAAAGTGATTAAACAAGAAGTAAAACCAGTTTTCAAAACAAATGTTAAATCACAACAAAAACAGGATCATGGGGAGAAACCAGTTGTTATTAATCGTGGTGAAAGATCGGAAAGTTCATCTCAAAGACATGATACTCGTGAGAAAACCCCTCACAGACGACAAAATCATGTTACTTTCCAAACACGTGAGAATGACCAACGTTCTGGAGGTTCGAACAACGACTATGTTAGACCTCATGCACAGAACAAATTCGTGAATGACCGAAATGTGTCACCCCCTCGTTTTCCAAATCAAAGACAGCATTCGAATAATCATCCACGATCATTCTCAAGACACGATGATGTTCCTAGAATTGGTAGGAATTTTGAGCCATCCAGGAATCGAAATTACAGTTACCAAAACTATGGAAGCCGAGGTTATGGAAACTCTAGTTATACCAACAGATCGTCAATTCCGTATAATCCACGATTTGCGGGGAGTCATTCCAACAATTTCCGAAATGGAAATGGAGGACACAATGGCAATGATGGTTATTTCAAAGAGTTTTCTTATGTTGATGAATCGGGACGACCCAAGACCATCATGGCTTGGGTCCCACACTCTAACTAAATTTTCTTGTTGGGGAGTGTAGGAGCAGCTGAAAAGAGCTATCTATATTTGGTATATCGATAGTGGCTGTTCCAGACACATGACAGGAAATAAAGAGTTATTGAACAATTTTAAACAAATTCATGGTGGTTATGTGAATTTTGCCGGTGAGAAGGGTGGTTACATCACCGGTGAGGGTTCGGTGTCAAATGGAAAAATTACGCTGCATAAAGTGAATTACGTTGAAGAACTGAAGCATAACTTGATGTCAGTTTCTCAAATCTGTGATAACAAGTATACGATGCTGTTCACCGATAAAGCTTGCTTCGTTTTGCGTCTGGGATTTGTGGTCCCTGAAGATTGGATCGTAATGAGGGCTCCAAGGGTGAATAACACATATGTCATGGACATGCGCCCGTTGGTTAGCTCGTCTGCTCCGGTGACATGTTTGCTTTCGAAGGCGACTGAAGATCAATCGTATCTCTCGCATAGGAGAATGGGCCATGTGCATCTGTGAAAAATGAACCACTTAGTGAAAAACAACTTAGTGTTGGGGGTTCCTTTACGTAGTTTCAATATGCAAAACAAATGTGAATCATGTGAAAAAGGAAAAATCAAACGAAAGCCTCACAAACCAAAAACTGTTAACTCAATCCAAAAACCACTTGAATTGCTTCACATGGATCTTTTCGGCCCGATCCATGTTGCTAGCATTGGTGGGATGTCTTATTGCCTAGTTGTCACTGACGATTTCTCACGTTACTCGTGGGTATTTTTTCTTAAAAACAAAGGACCAAACTGCTGGTATTTTAAGAGACTTGTTCAAACAACTTGAGAAAAATTATTCACTTCCTGTTAAGAAAATCTGAAGTGACAACGGCACTGAGTTTAAAAATCATTATATGGATGAGTTATGTCGGGAAATGGGAATAGTTCATCAGTTCAGCGCTCCATATGTTCCTCAACAGAACGGAGTTGCAGAACGGAAGAATCGTACCCTGATTGAGGCGGCCCGCACTATGCTTTCTGAATCAAAATTACCAATTTTCTTCTGGGCCGAGGCTGTAAACACTGCATGTTATGTGTTAAATGATGTGCTTACAGTCAAAAGAGAAGATAAAACGTGTTATGAATTACTTGAAAACAGGAAACCAAACTTGTCTGGTTTTCAACCTTTTGGGATCAAGTGTGTTATCAAACGCACCAAAGATACTCCTAAAATGGGGGAAGTTGGTGAAGTTGGGTTCTTTTTGGGTTATGCCAATGGAACTCCCAACAAACGCGTTTATAACGTTAAGAAGCGTACAGTGGAGATCGTGTTTGATATAACTCCTTTGAGTTACGATCCTCCACCGTCCGAATTCGGTCCCAAAAGCGGTTATGATTATGATAAATTGTTTGATTCATTTGATCTTCCTGATGTTTCAGAAGAAGATTCGGAGGTTGTATACACACATCTTGTGAACAAAGATGAAGTGGATGCGAGCTGGAGAGCAAGTATTCCTACTAATGTGTCTTCGAATGTTCCAGTCGCTAATTCTTCGCTCGTAAACGACGTTGTTACTGAGCAGATCCCCAATGAAGCTGCTCAAACTACAAGTGGTGATCTTTACGTTGACTTTTCAGTATATCCAAATGTTAATGCGTCTTCTTGATATGATCAAGCTTCTAGTAGTAATGCAAATGTTGAGGGGGAGATTCAATCGAATTTGGGAAACAATCTTCAAGCTCCGGCTATTCCAGTTCCAAGAACAAATATTCATCATCCTGTTGATAATATTATTGGGAATCCAAATGCGGGAGTGCAAACGAGAAGGAGTATTTCTGAGATGCAGTGTCTGTTCTCTGCTATCAAGAAAGAAGAAATCTACAATCTTAGCCTACATGAATGTTTTATCTCTCAAACAGAGCCGAAGAATTATCAAATGGCTCTAAAGGATAATTCTTGGTGTGAGGCGATGCAAGAAGAGTTAGCTCAGTTCGACAAGTTAAAGGTGTGGAATTTGGTCGATCTTCCAAAGGGCCAACATGCAATCAACACGAAATGGGTTTTCAAGTGCAAGAAAGACGATAAGGGTGTCGTTGTCAGAAACAAAGCACGGTTGGTTGTTCAAGGCTTCAATCAAGAGGAAGGGATTGATTATACCGAAGTTTATGCACCGGTGGCAAGACTGGAAGCTATTCGTTTGTTTCTAGCCTTTGCTGCACACATGCGTTTCAAAGTCTATCAGTTGGATGTGAAAAGCGCGTTCCTTTACGGGAAATTGCATGAAACTGTGTATGTATCCCAACCACCGGGTTTCGAAGCTCCAGGGTCTGACAACAAAGTCTATCTGTTGGACAAAGCTCTCTACGGTCTCCATCAGGCTCCTCGGGCGTGGTACGAGACTTTATCAAGACATCTATTGGAGCACGGGTTCTCGCGTGGCGCGATTGACTCCACACTGTTCATTTTGAAGAAAGGGGGAGATTTTCTGATTGTGCAAATTTACGTTGATGACATAATTTTTGGTTCTTCAAATGAAGAATTATGTCGTGAGTTCGAAGCGGTGATGAAGTCAAAATTTGAAATGAGCGCGATGGGCGAGTTATCCTTCTTTTTAGGTCTTCAAGTAAGTCAAGAAAAAACCGGGACGTACGTGCATCAGACAAAGTATGTCCACGAGATTCTCAAAAGATTTGGATTGGAAGATAGCTTACCCTATGACACGGCTCTACCGACAAATCTCAAGCTTTCACCCGATAACGAGAAAGATCCTGAAGTGGATCCGACTCTATATCGAGCAATGATAGGTTCATTAATGTATCTTACTGCTTCACGACCAGATATTATGTTCTCTGTTTGTTTGTGTGCTAGGTACCAATCAACTCCGAAGGAGTCTCACTTGAAAGCAGTCAAGCGTATTTTCAGATATCTGAAAGGGACGCCTAAGCTTGGATTGTGGTATCCAGCTGAAGGTGGTCTGGATTTGATGGCGTATACTGACGCAGATTTCGGAGGGTGCCGGATGAACAGAAAGTCAACCTCTGGCGGCGCACAACTCCTTGGGAATCGTCTTGTCTCTTGGCAATGCAAAAAGCAAGTTGCCGTTTCTCTATCCACGTGCGAGGCCGAGTACATTGCTGCATCAAGCTGTTGTGCTCAGGTCTTGTGGATTCAGCAGCAAATGAGGGACTACGGTTTGAATTTTACTCGAACTCCTATTCTTGTCGATAACAACTCTGCCATTTCCATAACTAACAATACAGTTAATCACTCACGCACTAACCACATTGATGTTAGGCATCATTTCATTCGCGACTGTGCTGAGAAGGGTTTAATAGAAGTGGTTAGGGTAGACACCTTGGATAATCTTGCCGACCTGTTTACTAAGACATTCGATCGGGCTAGATTTGAAAATCTGGTCCGAATGATTGGCATGATCAACCCAGAGTAAAATGCTCTCAAAACTCGCATAGAAACTTTATTTTATCTTTTCTGTACAGTTCTTACCGCTTTCGAAAAAAATTTTTTTTTTGAAAAACTCCAAAAATATTTTACTTAGTTGTAGGATAAACTTTAAGAAAAATACAAAAACATTTGAAAATTTTAAAATGAAGTCGTGTTGAGATATAAGGGAAATGATAGTACATCGGTCAGTCGTATCTAATGCAGGACTATGGTTATATAATCAATTAACCGTTAACTGTGGCAGCTTCATCATACGTTGCTTCGGTAGGTTTTACGCGTAAATAAGATCCTGTCTTTGGTATATAAACATAATGAACTGCGTAACTCGTGTGGCACATCTCTCGGATATATGGTCTTGGTACCGTAATTTCGTTTGATAGATTGCCGAGGTTCTGAGATACGTGGTCTTTATGCTGTTTATCATCTGGGTATCATGGTTGTTTCTTTTACCGAAAAATAACGGGGACGCAAGTCTAGATCTTCCATGATACCATACATACGTGTAAATATCCTTAATTCATGATACATTCGATCGCAATAAGTGATAAACAATCACATGTCCCACAAAATATGTGATAATATATCACAGTTCTTATGCGGGAGTCAAGTTCGTCTCTTTGTCTGTACGATGGTACTAACCTGTTCACGGACTTGCTCCTGTGCCCTCATGCATCTGAAAATCAAGTTCCTCATCAATAAGTGATTCTATCACATAGGGCTTGTTTTCAACTCTAAATAAGTGAGTATCTCACATCAGTTTATACGTCAAAACAGATGATAAATGGTATACTCAACAGTAAGATGAACTCTCGTGCATACCTTGATACGGGAGTATATTCCGAGGTGGGTAAACATAGTTACAATCAGTTATTAATACACTTAATAGCATATCTCGAAAACAGTGTTCGAAAGCGTGCTAAAGCTTAAGTGGACCACAATACCGTTGAACGTCTTGAACTGTTAATATCATTCTAAAAGCTTAAACTGAAGAACTATGCTTCTTGTGTTGGATATTGACAGAAAAACCGATATGATCCCTTTGCGCCGATTTCACAAAAAGATAATTAGTGTAAATACGTTCTTAGGTTTAATTCCTTTAAGTCTGTCAAAAATTCAAAAAAAAAAAAAAAAAAAAACCAACAAAAAGATTTTGCTTTCTTGTTTCTATGTGCGAGTTATCATTCTGAAAAATACTCTAAGGGTTGTGAATATTCTTTAATAAGGTGTTAAACATCAAGTTAGGTAATCTTAAAATAAGTCTTTTTGTATAAAAATTGGCCGTGCAAGATCCATCTAAGTGTGTGGGTAATCACGTCATTTTAAGGTGTTTCGGTAAATCTGCTTCCAAGTTGTGATATTTTTCCAAAAGTATAAGTCTTGAAGTAACTTTTTGTGAATGATCGTGTTTTGAAATACAAATTATTAAATATTGATTGTTTAATATTTCAATTGTTGATTCCGGGGTATTGGAATTATTTTTGGGATCCAGGTTTGGGCTGAGTATCTCCGCGGTTAAGATTCTTAATCCGGGGTTAAGTGTTTCAGGTCTGGATCGTTCATCTCAAGATGGAAGATTTGGAGAAGCTGTGTGCGTCTGGATCGTTCATCTCAAGATGGAAGATTTGAAGAAGCTGTGTGCGTCTGGTTCGTTCATTTCAAGATGGAAGATTTGAAGAAGCTTCGTCGCCTACCCCTGAAATACCTTGAAGAAGATCGTGTGCTAGCTGATCAGTTCATCAAGGTAGTTCAATTCTGTGTGAAGAGCAAGGTATGGGCAGGAAGCGAGTTCTCGAAGAAAGGATGAAGATCTCAAGACCAATGAAGACCATGCACTGATCAAGGGGGAGTTTGTTAATGCACTTTAGGTGATAAGTGCATGTCTCCCATTTTATAGGGTCTTTATTGTACATTGTTGAAAGTTAGTCCCAACTTTATCCTTGGGACATTTTGTCCAAGTTTTAGGAAAGGGTTTTTGTCTGAGTTTTTGTTAAGGTCCTTTGTCTGAGTTTTGTCTAGGGCAAAAGGTCAGAGTTTTGTATTATTTGTTGTCCGGGCTTTCTAGTTTGTCTTGAAAGTCCGGGGTTTACCTTGTATTTATACCTTTATGTGGAATAGACAATGGGGCGATTCTGTGTGAAATTCTGTGCACCTAACCCTAATCATTGTGTGTGTGTTTGTCTGGCGTCTACTGTATGTGAGTGACGTCATTCATCTTCCCCATCAAGAATACTCTGTGTATTCTTGATTTCTCTCACAAATCTTTGCATTCTAGTGTTTCATCTACAGTGGTTGATCATCAGGTGGATTCCGCACACCTGTTGGTTGCGTTAGCTGAGTGAGATCTTGGATTAGGAGGCCTTACAGTAGTCCATATTAAGGATTCTCAAGAGTTTGATTGCACATAATAATGCTTCGGGTTTGTTAAAAGGTCATTCAAAGGTATAATTATACATGTTGACGCTTTTAACCCCTCTAACATACAAACTTGAGCGCAACTTCACTTATTGGCATAAAAGCCTTGAATGGCCAATATTAGGCATTCCCGAGAATATAATCAAACATTATGAAGCTCTCGGTTTGCTAAAAGGTCACTCAGAGGTAAGAATTAACATGTTGACACTTTTAACCCTTCGTTGCGCAACTTTCAAATAATTACGCAAACGGCTCCTCTTGTCCAACAGTTGGCTCACTTGAGAATACGGACACCGTATAAGGTCACTCAGAGGCCTAGTTTAGGCATGTTGACACTTTCAGTCCTTCTATATTCATAGTTTTTGTTTTTGGCGAAATTAGTACCTCACAGTCAACGTTCGACTTTATTAGGGTTCATTACACGTGTAAACACATCATTGGACACGATTTTACGAGGTGTTACATTTATACATACTTACAAGCTAACATACATAAACTTACATACACACATTTTCACCAAGTTTACATACATTATACATTTTCACATATATTTACTAATATATACACATTTACATACAAACATAGATCCTTACATACACATATACATACTAATATACACACATTTTTTACCAAATACACCTAATTTATACATACTTACATGCTAACATACACATGTACAATCTTACATTCTTACAAACACCTACATACACACATACATATACCAAATACACATACTTATAAGCTAACATACACACATACATACTAATATACACACATTTTCACCAAATACACATACTTTATACATACTTACAAGCTAACATACACATGTTGTTGATGCATATTTTGTGGACACGACTCGGCTCGGTTCAACTCAGCTCAGTTCGACTTGGTTTCGACTCGAAGACACGAAGATCGAGACAAAGATACAGCCAAGTGTTAGTCTGAGTTATGTCTTAGGTTTGATATGTGCGTTTGATGTAAGTTTGACCAAGTCAACCATCCTCCGGTTTGACTTGGCCAAACAGTTAGCACATTGTTTGTTTGATTTGTCTGTGTCGAAGGATGAGACATCGAAGGATTGATCATATCCTTCGATGTGCTCGAAAGATGAACCTTCAATGGATGGACCTCGAAAGATACCATCCTTCGAAGTGTATATGGATCCTTCGATGGGATTCTGGTCGACAGATGATCTTTCGATCAATCTGTCTGATCCTTCGACCAGACCTGCTGTGTCGGGTATATATACCCATGTAGTGTGTTGTGTTCATTAGACAGACAGAAAAATAGATAGACAAAGGGAGAGCATTCTGCTGAGAGCATTCTGTCCAAACACACACACACACACTTAGAGAGTTTGCAGAACAGATTTGTAAACATTGAGCTTGTAACTGAACCCTTCATTCGTATTAATACAAGTGGTGTTAATCGGTGAATATTGTGTGTCGTGCTTTTGCGTGTTCTATCTCGGTTTGCATGCTAGCTTGGATTCCGCACTCGCTAGTGTGTTAATATAACAAGGTTAAGGTTTATCCTCATCCTCCACGAGGGACCTACACATGTACATAGACTTACATACACACATTTTCACCAAGTTTACACACATTATACATTTTCACATATACACATTTATATACAAACATACATCCTTACATACACATAAACTAACCTGAATTTGTAGGAGGAGAAGAGGTGGTGGCCAGTGGAGACGAGGTGGTGACGGTGGAGACGAGTGGTCCGATATCTAGCATACATATAACATATATAACATGAATTATAGAAGAAACTGAACAAAATCTAACAAAAACATACCTTTTTAGCGATCTTGAGAGTTCACTGGCGAAGGAGGAGAAAGATTTGGGGGAAAAGTGAGAAAGGAGGGAAGAAACCCGCCTTTAAGGGGTTCAGCGTTTTAGGGTTAATAGCGGCGACGGGTGTCGCCGCTATTGGTCAATCATGTCGCCGCTATTGAGTTAGATAAACCCTAGTCGTCCGATCAAGATAAGGAATGAGTGGCTGGGGTATTATGGAACACCGGGTTCTGGATCGACCAATAGCGGCGACATATGGCATGTCGCCGCTATTGGTATCGCTGCTATTGATCAATATTCTTGTAGTGAGACACACATATATATACGTACATATGTATAATTGAAGGGACGTAACCCCACTACACACTCAAGTTATACAACCCCCCATACCCCCCCCCCCCCCCTCCCTTCTTACACATTTACCACGTGTCGTATAACCCCACATCTATGAGGTTATGAGGCTTGACTACTACACATGGTCTTATAGTATACTTTGTGTGATTAAAATTGTTTCAAGTATGTGCCGGTCAAACTCCTGATTATCAATGATCACGATAATAATTTTTTTTCTTACCTAACCATATTCATATAGATATCAACGTGAATATACACATTAGACATCAACTTCTTATTTTATATAATGTTTTAACATCAAATTCTTATTGCACTGGAAGAAAGATATATAACAAACTTAATTACACAATATGCACATCTAGGAATTAATTATGACATGTGGTTCTTACACCTTACTGCCTTCCGAAGAGCCTTGAACATCCATAGACTTGACAGAATGAGTATAGAATCATGAGAAAGCTTGCAAAAATTGCCAAAACAACAGTTGCAACTTTCTTCGAGCAAAGCAGATCTTTCTTGACAAATCTCCAAGTCTTGATCATTGGTCTATTGTTGTAATACTCATTGAGGTGTTCAATTGTCTTGTTGCTACTCATGTTAAGGTTACTCTTATTCATCCCATTGAAGAGATTAGCGATGTCTTTGTCGTTCATGTTTCCTTTAATTACGCCTTTATCTCTGAGTAACTTGACATCTGCCTCGGTGTCAACAATGCCACTCATCAAGTCGACATATTGGGCAAGTTCCGCTGTTGAACTAGAAGTAGCCACTTCATAAGCCAGCAGATTTCTCAACATGACTTCAGAGTAATCATCAAGAGTGATTATTGGAAGATATAGTGTAGCTTTGTTTTCATCAAACTTAATGTCGCTTACCCCTCCTTTAGTGTAGCTGAAATTGATTTGAGCATGTTTGCTAAGAGATGAAACCGAGGGGATTTCAATTTCTGTGACAACAGGTAGATCATCGTCTTCTTCTTTGTCTTGTTTGTTTATTTTTAGACCAAGCAAATTCGATAATTTCTCCCAGGGGATGTTCTTTATGACCACGATTGGACGATCAGCCTTTTCTTTCATTCCAAGGCGTAATCCCATTTCCATGATATCTTCTAAGTTTTCTGTTAGGTTATCTTCTTTTACAATCTTTTCTATGTCATAATCATTGTCTTTTCGTAGAATTGCTACTCTAGGAGCTTGTGGGGTATCTTGATTGTTGACAATCGAATGGTACATAAGATCAAGCAAATGCAAACAACCCTCCTTAACGTCGTAATTGAAATCTTTAGCTAATTTGAGAGGAGAATGTACCTGTTAAATAATGAAATTTGTGTATGATACTATATACATTATTAATCCTATATATAGGGGATACAACGAGGATAATTACAACGGAAATACCTCACAAAACTTTCTCATCATGGAGATTAACTCGCGATCGCCATTTTGATCCTGAAAAGTTGTTGAGAGACTAAGGGCCTTCCATATTTCCTTCAATAAATACAAGGGAATCTGGTTCTCTAGCACCATTACATCTCTATAAAGAACACCATTGTTTATCAACTTCTTAGGCATCAAGTTTGAAATGTCAGCATAGTGTGTGAAAAGACCAATCAAGAACAAGCCATCAATTGCGAAAATCCAAGCTAATGTATCGTCGTAAAGGTTTATATACTTGTGGTAACAAGCACGAATCACAGATTCTTTCTCTATGAGCCTATTGATCACCACAGACTCGAATGATAACACTTGGTCCGAGCTCAAGATTGCTTTAACAGCAGCAACTTTGAACCTCTCCATTTGGTAGAGATGAGTCTCAAAGTGGTGGTAAGGTCCCAGTGCTATAGCCAGAGGCACATAAGCCTCAGGCATGAATCGGCTGGTTGCTTTCGGGACACTGAACACACAAACTGGCACGTCGCTGATGTTGTCGCCACCCTCATCGTCAAAGTTCTTGGTAATTTGATCCACCCATTGTTGCTCGCTAAAATCGCCACTCAAAATCGAATTCGAATTCATCTTTCTTTTTGCTTGAATCAATACCAACATCACTTGATATTTATAATAATGATGGTAGGCTGCTATAGTCGACTAAACAGTAGTAAGGGAAATTCGTTAGGCATCCTTGAGATCATTAAAATATTAATGGCATAACGTACAAGTCAAAAACTTTCCACAATTTCTCCTGGTGGCATATATAACGTGTATCATTAAAAAAAAAACGTGTATACCAAGTCTGAAGCTATTATAATATGAGTTAATATTGGAACTTAATTAATGTTAGGAAACCATCAAGTTAGTGGTAACGAGTAAGTACTTTTAGCATTTTTTATTTCACAAGTACACACATTACAAACAGGTGCACGACTTTAATAAAGGTTGATTATCTTTTCTTTTGCTGTTACATGGTTATACACTTTAATATGGAAAAATTAGAGGCGCTCATAAACCGTTGAAACCGTACGTTCACCCTCTAAACCGAGTTAAAGTGGCTGTGTCAACCGAGTTAAAAGTGAACCAGCTTGGTTTACAGTTTACAAAACCGTGTTTCACGATTCAATTTATGTTTGTTTACTGTATCGAACCGGCCAGGTAAACTGAACCACTCGAACAAAATACATTTTTGAGTTAAATGCCATTTTAGTCCCTGTGGTTTGGGCCATTTTGCCAGTTTAGTCCAAAGGTTTCATTTTTAACCTGTGGGTCCAAAAAGGTTTCACAGTTGCCATTTTAGTCCACTGGGTTAACTTCATCCATTTTTTCGGTTAACGAGAAGGCCAATTCGGTAATTTTGTATGTAATTCTGTTAACTAAAAGGGCAATTCAGCCATATAAAATGACCGAATTGGTCTTCTCGTTAACAGAAAAAATGGGTGGAGTTAACCCAGTGGACTAAAATGGCAACGGTGAAACCTTTTTGAACCCACAGGTTAAAAATGAAACCTTTGGACTAAACTGGCAAAATGGCCCAAACTACAGGGACTAAAATGGCATTTAACTCTATATTTTTTAATGTATGTAGTTTGTATAAGGGGGAACGGGGTGGTGCGTGATACCACCCCATCACTCGTTATTTCATCACTCAACACCGCCGCCGGACCCATCCATCACGCGTTATAACAAAACGCGTTAAACGTACAACGCGTTGAAGTTTTGTTAACATTCTGCATTTGTTCTGCGCATGGGGGTTGTATGTTTGACACCTGCATGTGGCATCTCTCTGCATGTTGACACGTGTGTTTCATGAAAGAGAAAGGGGGCGAAACATTTATTTAATGTGAGGGTATTTGTTGGTTGGGGGGAAATTGTTGGGTGCGGTGGTGAGTGATGACCACCTCGCCTAAAAAAGGTTGTGAGTGATGGAAAAAATGGTTGATGATATGGCGGAACTTGATTGGTGCTTGTGAGTGATAGATTTTATCACTAGTTAACCACCCCGTCCCCCTAAACATAAAAAAATCTCCACATATAGAGACCTAATATTGTAATATATATATATAAGTGCTTTTAGTTATATAATACGTGTATGGTGTATGTAACCGATTTCGTGCTTTAGTGTTTTTTTTTTTAAATTTTTCCCGTAAACCCTTTTACACCTTTTCTAACACAACGGAAAAAATAACCTCTCTCAAATTTCAAGGAGCTGGATCGAAGAAGAAAAAGTAGCATTTTCAATTCTATGACTTAGGTGAACGTCTTCGAAGACCAGCCGACTCACGGTTTAAGGATAGGGGAAGGTTCATTAGAGAACAAAATTTTATTGAGAAGAAAAAGAATAAAAGGGTACAATTGTAAAACATTAAATAGTTTTTTTCCCATCTCATTTATTATTATGTTTGACTAATTAATTAGTCATAAAGACTATAATCATCCACACTAAATATTTTTGCCTACACACATCAAAATTTATCCTTCACATTTCGAAATTTATCCTACACATATTGAAATTTATCCTACACAACTCGTAATTTATCCTACACGCCTCGTATTTATCCTACACTATAAATGAATTTTTATTTTTTGTGAAAAATATATATCTTAAAAATAAGTTACAAATTTAATATAGTTAGTTATTAAAGATGAAACTACCAATTAATGATGTATGTAAGTTTACTAATATACCCTTATAGTTACATTAAGTACAAATATTAAATGAAGTCTAATGAAGCATTCCTATTGTTTGAAATTTCTTCTTTTTTCTTCTTACAAAGAATTTATTCTCATTTGAACCCTCCACTTTAAGGATATCAATACCAAGGATCTCATATTTAATCGACTCTTCAACAAAATGATGAGTGGTGGTGGTGGTGGTCAAAGGAGGCGGAAGCGATTGACGCAGCTCATCGCGAGTACTAAACGCGCTATGCCCAGTTTAGCCACATTTCGGTGTGGTAAATTCTAGGAAACTGTCCTGAATGGGCAACCAATGTTTAGATTTTTAATGTTATTTATATAGTTTTTATTTTAGTTATGTACTTTTTTCTTTTAATATGTGATTCTTTTATTTAATTATGTAGTTTTATTTTTAGTTTATTTTATTATTAGGTATGTTAAAGCTTTTTAAATATATTAATTTTTAAGTTAAGTTACACTAATTTAGTTTCGGGGACTTCTTGAGAAATCTAGTACAATACCTAGCATTTGCGGAAAATTGGGGAAAAGCTAATGTGGCATACGTAGAAATATCAAAAAAATGGGATGACTCCCACCACCCAAAGACCATGTGTAGTGGTTATGGTGAATGATGCCCCACCCTTGGGCGTTGTCCGCCACGTGTCATCATAGTCAGCAAATGAGCGTTTTTCTAAAATGGGTGTAGTGAGGATGTGGGTATTATGTTAAAAGGGGTGTAAAGAATTAAATAAATAAATAAACCATGAAAAAAATTGATTGGCCAAAGAAGAAGAGGGTTACATGAGATTCGGCCAACATCTTCAAAATGGGGAAAGAGCGTTGTTTTTAAAACGTCATTCAAAAAAATCCAAGAAAAACGCCCCGGGGGGCCGAGACTCGGGCGTTGTTTGGCATTTTCTGGCAAAAAAGGCCCCCTTTTGGTACGACTACTATACGCTTGGTCTAATGTTACAATTTCATGCTAAAAAATGGCCCAAACTGCTAAAAGAGGACCGTTTTGGCCGATTCGGTTTAATATTTCCAAAAACAATACTATTGGCTCGGCACAAAAATTCTGTAAAAATGGCCGAACCAGACTATGAACGCTCTTAGTCAAAATTACATTGAGAAACTTTATTATGAAAAATGAGAAAGTATATTGATATTTTTTATATAACCCTAATATAAAAAATTGTAATTTATTTTCTTGTTCATGGATCCACTTGGTATGTCATCCTCATATTGTCTGTAATATACATCCTAAGATGACTTATTCCCTTCTCATAATCAAGTTGCTTGCTGCATTTTAATATCAAAACTAGTTTTTACCCCGCCCGTGTTGCGGGGCAATAAGCCTAATATTTCTCTCTCATAACATGTATGTCTGTACAGAGGGGAAAATCATAAATTATATTTTGAACTGTAGGCAAAATCATAATTTTGAGCTAGGGGAGAAAACATAATTTTATTTTGAACTGTGGGCAAAAACGTAATTTTGATCTGAGGGCAAAATCGTAATTTTGAGCTAGAGGAAAAAACAACATTTTATTTTAAACTGGGTGCAAAAACGTAATTTTAAACGGAGGGCGAAACCGTAATTTTAAACTGGGAACAAAATTAAAAGTGAGTTTTTGAACCGAGGGTGAAAGCGTAATTTTGAGCTAGGGGCAAAATTATAATTTTATTTTGAGCTGGGGGTAAAAATGTAATTTTAAACAAAGGACAAAAGCGTAATTTTAAACTGGAAATAAAATTAAATTAAAAATAAGTTGGTCCAATAGAGAAGTGCCAGGCAGGTGCCAGGCAAGCTGCCTGGCACTATTCCCCTAACTTAGAAATGTATATGTAGGAAATTTTTGAACCGAGGGTGAAAGCGTAATTTTGAGCTAGGGGCAAAATAATAATTTTATTTTTAGCTGGAGGTAAAAATGTAATTTTAAACAAAGGACAAAAACGTAATTTTAAACTGGAAATAAAATTAAATTAAAAATAAGTTGGTACGATAGAGAAGTGCCAGGCAAGCTGCCTGGCACTATTCCCCTAACTTAGAAATGTATATGTAGGAAATGGTGTTGGCAAATAAAAAATATTAAAAAAAAAAGATTTCAAAAAAGAATTGACAACCATTCGTTACACCGTGTCTTGTATAAGCCATAAAGAGGAAAGCCTGTCAAATATATCATGTACCGTCACTTAGCTGAACGGAGGAGGTATCCATACATCCCTCAAAAGTTTATTCAAATATATCATGTACAGTCACTTAGTTTGTTCAAAGGCATCGTGGGGAATGGGCAAAGTATTCGTTTCTGGATCGACCTTTGGGTAGGAGACATGCAGTTAATGGTTGTTTTCCCTAAGCTGTTCGCATTAGAAAAAGTCAAGAGATGCTAGGTTAAGGATAGACTTTCAGCGCCGGGTGGTTCTCCGTCGGTGAGCTGGGATTGGGTTAGATACCCAGAATCGGCTGAGGAACTGGCGGAGCTGAACTTATGCATAGAGGCTGTGGAGGGTGTGCAAAGAAATGAGGATAGTGACAAATGGAGGTGGCTGCCGGACTCTTCTGGTCTGTAGTCAGCTCGATCGTTCAAACAATTTTGCTTTGAACCCCCCAGATTCTGGAAGTATTTTCTCGGTTATGGGATGCAAATGGGTTCCGTCCAAGGTAAACATCTTTTTATGGAGGGCGATGTCTGATCGAATTCCATCCAAAATTGCTCTTGCTAAAAGGAACATCCCGGTCGACTCGGATCATTGTGTGCTGTGCGGTGAGGAGCCCGAATCGGTGGATCATCTTTTCACGGCTTGTCAGGTTACGCATAGGGTGTGGAGCCGGTTCTGTATCTGGGTTACACTACCCCTTTTTATGCTTTTTCTCTTGTGGATATTCTTGACTTGTATAAGAATGTTATTGGGGATAAGGCTTACAAGGATAGAGTCAGAGGTCTTGTGTCGGTTACTTGCTGGTGCATTTGGAAGGCAAGGAACGCGAAGATTTTTTCTGATGTCAAAGGAAGCAGCGAAGAGATCATCGGGGAGGTGAAGGCTCTTAGTTTTTTATGGTTAAATAGTAGGTCCAATCATTGCAATTTGGTTTGGAAAGATTGGCATAGATTCCCTATGTACATGATGTAATCGGGTTTGGTGCGGTCCTGATTTTTTTGTCAGGCCGGCCGTTGTTTTTTTATAAAGTTTACCTTTCAAAAAAAAATACATCCCCCAAAAGTATTTACACATCCGCTAACCCTAAATGCCCCTCATTGTCCAATACGCCTCAAACTGGCCCCACTAATACGTCCCCCATTGCCCAATACGATTGAAAATGGTCCCTATCATCTAATTAATGCCAATCATTAGATGCCAGCCAATGATTACCAATGATTGGGATGTAAGGAACTTTATTTTAATAGGATTTTTGTATGGGGAAGTTGTGAAATATTTATATAAGAAAATTAATATTTTTTTATAAAATGTTGTTATAAAAATTGTGTTAGTATTATAAAACTTCATATTTTTATGAAATAAACTGTGTATATTTTTAATAAAAAAATGTGCATATGTTTTTTTATTAAGTATTATTATTAAAAACTTCATATTTTTATGAAATGAATTGTGTATATTATAAAATGCCAATTTTTTATAAGTATTATTAAATGTCAATTTTTTTTTATAAAACGAATTGTATATATTATAACAAATTTTTTTATTTATGAATTATTATTATGTCTTTAATTGTCAAAATTTTTGAATGTCAAATTTATATTAAACGAGTTTTATTTAATATTACTAAATGAGTATTATTACGTCTTTAATTGTCAAACTTTTAAATGTCAAATTTTATTAAATGGGTATATTATAACGTTTTATTAAATGCCAACTTTTTTATTTATCAATTATTATTATGTGTTTAATTGTTTCCATAACGCAATGTATATGTTATAAAATGTCAAATTTTTATGTCTTTAATTGTTTTTCACTTGTCGTTTATTAACCATAACGCAACAAGAAACGTAATTCAAAATGTAATTAAACATCGTTTTATATTAATACATAAATCATGTAACTTTGATACAGAATGTAACGAATAAACCCTAAACCCTAAACCGCTAATTGTTACATATTCTTGAATTCCTGTACAGGAAAACGATAGGTATTGCGTGCCGAACCCTACCTTCCAACAGGATTTCTACTTCACATCTACCACACTGAGATGGCACAAGGGATCAGGAGGCTGGAGCAGTGGAGTCGGCATTTCCTTTATTAACCACCGTCCAGTCTTCAGCGTCTTGTCAGGATGGTGAGCGAAGTGGCATTCCCGTTGGTGGAAGGCTCGTGAGAACACTAATGAACTCCTCTCTTGGAAGGACATGTTACAGGGCAGACTGCGTTAGCTAGCATCTGTAACACCCGTCTATTTAAGATTGATTTTTTTATCAAAAATTACAATAATAGACTTAGACATTAGTTGTATTAACATAACTTTCATAAAAGACGTTCATAAGTAGCGTCTACCAAAGTCAACTAACGACTAAATAACACGTTTCAAGAGTTGTTTAACAATCATTTACAACCCATAAACCAAGTCTAAAAAGATTTAAAAACATTGCGGAAGCTTGGAAGTAGTGTTCGGTTCTTCAAAAGTTTGCTCGACCATCTTCCGGTTAGTTACTAACAACACCTAGGATCAAAACACATCATAAGTTAGTTTTGATCAATTAAAAAGGGTTATAAACAAGTTCCAAGCATCAACATATAAGAAAAAAAAAATAAAATTTCGGAACAAGGGCGTCGCGCGACGCGACGGGGTCTCGCGCTACGCGAGGCCCTTGTTTTTCCAGAATGTCATGTTTATTGTTGCTGAATATTTCCAGCTCCAAGTTCTTATCAAATTCCAACTTTAAATAGCCATAACTTTTGACTCGTAAGTCCGTTTTAGGTGATTCTTTTTCCTATATGTCTGTAAATTCGTTACCGACATGCCTATTATAAATTTCATACCAAAAAACTTGTTTACGGGTCAAAAGACTGTATGAAATATATGATTATTCGACCCATTCTAACCTTACACAATTTGCTACCATTTAATTATTAGACCTATGGCGCTCTATGCTCAACATCCGGCTTATTATTATTCACATATCTTACCACTTTATGATTTCGTGCTCTAGTGAATATTTCCGCCTCTACTTTCAACTTTACAATAATGAAACTACAAGGTATCATGATTTGACCCGTTTGATCCATCTAAGGTAATTCTCCATTTTGATGGCAACCAAACGACTACAAACCAATCTTTAATCTACGGATTTAAGTATCATACATGATTACCACAACCAACACGATTTCATCAACAACGCAAAGTTTAACAACAATTCACCAAATGTAACGGATCAAGTTACATACCTTCAAAGCACACCTTTTCCACGCGGATCCCCTCCGGTGTGTCCGCTTGACGTTCCGGATTCCTTGCCTATAGAGTTCAATTCATAACAAGTTTTAGAACTCTTTCATAATCTTTAACGCATTATTTCTTAACATAGTCAAATCTGCGTTTCCATCCAACTTATAACATTTTAGCCCTCATTTAGGCGTTTCATCAAACATCTTGCGGGTCAAATTTCTACATGATCTAAACCAAGTTCACAACTTGAATCTTCCATCCTAATTAACTTCAATTAGCCAATATACCCATATTTTAACATCAATGATTTTAGAGATTATCTCACAATTTCAGTTTACACTAGAACAAGAGTCTTAATCCTAGTGTTTATCAAGTTCTACTAGCTTATTAACCATCCACTATGGTGACTTTGACTCTTACCATTATCATGCAAGATTTTGACAAGAAATCGTCTAGGGTTTGTCCCTAAACCTGATATCACTTCCAATATCATGTTTACAACACATAATTAAGCTCTATACTCAATTTCAATCACATGCATGAATATTAAATCGAATCAAATGACCTAATTCGACATACCTTATGATCCCTTTGTCGAGGTGATCACGATTCGATTTCAGCTTGATTTTGGCCCTCAATTTGATGATTTAGTAGAAGTTAGGGTTTTGGGGAGTGAGGGTGTCGCCCTCCCTGTTCTTGATCGACCAGACACCACAATTGTGGTGTTTGGTTTTGTTTTTAAATAAAATCAATAATAATAGTTCCAAGTTTTACAACATTGGTCCCTCTACTTTTGTTTAACCTATAGTTCATTCATTCTAACCACATTTCGAGTTATTTCTAGGCTTCTAGTTAACCAGGTTATAATTTCCTAGTTAAATAATTTCTTGTTTATTTATACTTTATAACTTTAATATAAAGTTTTATATTTTCGGGATGTTACAAGTCCACCCCCTTATAAGGGTTTCGTCCTCGAAACCTTTGTTAAGTAGTTCTTTGGTTTGGAACCAACTACCTTAGTCTCATTTTTCAGACCACATTTCTTTTAGTTAAGAGTTATCATTTGCCTTGACACATGCGTCTTCCATGCGTAAGTCCCCATGGACTTTAACTTATGTCTTGTATTTCTTATCTTGCCACCTACCCGGCCCAATAATACGAGTTCGTTTACATGTTTACTCTATATTACTTTTCATGACCATGATTGCATCGCATCACGTCGTGTCCAAGTTCTTATAAACTTTTCATCATAAAAACTTTCTTTCTAACATATCGTTTTGCACCTATCGGTGTTAAGACCTACATCCTTTATTATTAACCATTTTCTGTTTCGTTTCATAATGTGCATATTTGTTAAACACTGTTTTTCCAAAACTGAATTCTTTATTCAATCACACCCATCAATGTGATCGTTGTTCTTCCTCATAAGGATTTTTTTTTATTTATTTATTAGTTACATGTTACTTGGATAGTTACCCGTATCCAAGTTTCTAATCCACATTTATTGATACTTTATTAAGGTTCCGGGTTTGAGTGTACGCGCACCCCTTTCCCCCTAGCAATATTTGTCATGACTATACTTAGGTTCTGTATACTCACTATTGTTTATTTTTTTTATACACATATATATATGTATATTTTGCTTTTATATAATTTCCTCCTTTCATTACTCATATATGCCCATATGAAACTATCATTCGCACTCGTATCAATTAAAATTCGTGTTAAAATTGGATTTACAAGAGACATACCCGAAACAGTATCAGGTTCTATCTTGACTTCGGTTGCGGTTAATTGAAAAGATCTGGCCCTTGCCTTTTGTGCTTCCATCTGCACATCCTTCTCATTCTTTCTCTCATTCAACTCCGGGCACTCAAATTTCATATGACCCGGTTGGTAGCAATTGTAACAAACAGAAACCTTCCCTGGGCATAGCGAAGCCGTATGCCCTGTTTTTCCGCATATGGGACACGGTTTATCCTTAAAGCGACACTCACCTTTATGTCCCTTTCCACATACCTTACAGCTCGGTGGTTCGCCCTTCACATCCGGCTCCTTTGCCGATTCAGTTGTTCGTGCCTGCTTCGTAGGGCTTGGGTTCGCATCCCGCGCCCTTCGTTCACCCCGTTCTATGCTCTTTTTCAGTTCGATCTCCCTTTCCCGAGCAGCATTGACAATCTCGGTAAAGGTCTCATATTTTGAAGGGGTTATGAACTCTCTATACTCCGTACTTAGCATGTTATGGTAGTAATAAACCTTTTGTTCTTCATTTGTCACCAAATCATCACAGAACTTTATCTTGTCCATAAACATCCCCGTGATCTTGTCTATGGATTCACCCTTGTGTCTGAGTTGCATGAACTCTTCCTTGATTCTATTTATGACCGCTTTGGGACTATGGTGTTTAAGAAACGGCGTCTTAAACTCCTCCCATGTCATGGCCTTAGCCGCTTCACTTCCAATCTCCTTCTTTTTGTTATCCCACCAGTCTTTCGCTTGACCTCTTAATTGACCCTTACCATAAGCTACATAGTCATTTTCATCACAATGAGTTCTCTCGAATGCTCCTTCGATATCACTTAGCCATCTTTGGCACACAATTGGATCAACCTCCCCATTATATATTGGTGGTTTACAGGCCATGAATTCCTTGTATGAACAAGGCTTTCGTCCACCATGCTTTTCCTTTGCTACATTTGAATCATCTTCCAGTTTCTTGATTCTATCTTCTACTATTGATAAAACTGTGTTTTGAATTTTATCAATAAAGCCCGACAAACTGTTTTCGATCGCCTTTCCAACCTCTTCAGCAATCACTTCTCTCACTTGTTCGGTGACTCTTGGCACCGCATCATCGTTACCTTTATCCGCCATCTCTATTTCTGAAATGTTTACACAAGTTGTTAAACATTCCATTTATAACACTTGCTTTACTTGTTTTGATTTAATCAAGTTCATAACTCGATTTAATCATTCTTGTTTCAATTCAATCAAGTTCGTAACTTGATTTAATCATTCATTCTTGTTTCAATTCAATCAAGATCGTAACTTGATTTAATCATTCATTCTTGTTTCAATTCAATCAAGTTCGTAACTTGATTTAATAATTCATTCTTGTTTCAATTCAATCAAGTTCGTAACTTGATTTAATCATTCATTCTTGTTTCATGCATTTCTTGTTTTTGAGTGAGCTTACACACTCTTTTCATGCATATTTGTTCCTTTCTCATTTTCTACGTAGTACATAATTTATTAACAAATAAATTAGTTCTTACCGGACGATCGATCAAGCTTGAACCGAACACTTTGTTAACAACCTTAGGCTCTGATTACCAACTTGTAACACCCGTCTATTTAAGATTGATTTTTTTTATCAAAAATTACAATAATAGACTTAGACATTAGTTGTATTAACATAACTTTCATAAAAGACGTTCATAAGTAGCGTCTACCAAAGTCAACTAACGACTAAATAACACGTTTCAAGAGTTGTTTAACAATCATTTACAACCCATAAACCAAGTCTAAAAAGATTTAAAAACATTGCGGAAGCTTGGAAGTAGTGTTCGGTTCTTCAAAAGTTTGCTCGACCATCTTCCGGTTAGTTACTAACAACACCTAGGATCAAAACACATCATAAGTTAGTTTTGATCAATTAAAAAGGGTTATAAACAAGTTCCAAGCATCAACATATAAGAAAAAAAATAAAATTTCGGAACAAGGGCGTCGCGCGACGCGACGGGGTCTCGCGCTACGCGAGGCCCTTGTTTTTCCAGAATGTCATGTTTATTGTTGCTGAATATTTCCAGCTCCAAGTTCTTATCAAATTCCAACTTTAAATAGCCATAACTTTTGACTCGTAAGTCCGTTTTAGGTGATTCTTTTTCCTATATGTCTGTAAATTCGTTACCGACATGCCTATTATAAATTTCATACCGAAAAACTTGTTTACGGGTCAAAAGACTATATGAACATATATGATTATTCGACCCATTCTAACCTTACACAATTTGCTACCATTTAATTATTAGACCTATGGCGCTCTATGCTCAACATCCGGCTTATTATTATTCACATATCTTACCACTTTATGATTTCGTGCTCTTGTGAATATTTCCGCCTCTACTTTCAACTTTACAATAATGAAACTACAAGGTATCATGATTTGACCCGTTTGATCCATCTAAGGTAATTCTCCATTTTGATGGCAACCAAACGACTACAAACCAATCTTTAATCTACGGATTTAAGTATCATACATGATTACCACAACCAACACGATTTCATCAACAACGCAAAGTTTAACAACAATTCACCAAATGTAACGGATCAAGTTACATACCTTCAAAGCACACCTTTTCCACGCGGATCCCCTCCGGTGTGTCCGCTTGATGTTCCGGATTCCTTGCCTATAGAGTTCAATTCATAACAAGTTTTAGAACTCTTTCATAATCTTTAACGCATTATTTCTTAACATAGTCAAATCTGCGTTTTCATCCAACTTATAACATTTTAGCCCTCATTTAGGCGTTTCATCAAACATCTTGCGGGTAAAATTTCTACATGATCTAAACCAAGTTCACAACTTGAATCTTCCACCCTAATTAACTTCAATTAGCCAATATACCCATATTTTAACATCAATGATTTTAGAGATTATCTCACAATTTCAGTTTACACTAGAACAAGAGTCTTAATCCTAGTGTTTATCAAGTTCTACTAGCTTATTAACCATCCACTATGGTGACTTTGACTCTTACCATTATCATGCAAGATTTTGACAAGAAATCGTCTAGGGTTTGTCCCTAAACCTGATATCACTTCCAATATCATGTTTACAACACATAATTAAGCTCTATACTCAATTTCAATCACATGCATGAATATTAAATCGAATCAAATGACCTAATTCGACATACCTTATGATCCCTTTGTCGAGGTGATCACGATTCTATGTTCACATTTCGATTTCAGCTTGATTTTGGCCCTCAATTTGATGATTTAGTAGAAGTTAGGGTTTTGGGGAGTGAGGGTGTCGCCCTCCCTGTTCTTGATCGACCAGACACCACAATTGTGGTGTTTGGTTTTGTTTTTAAATAAAATCAATAATAATAGTTCCAAGTTTTACAACATTGGTCCCTCTACTTTTGTTTAACCTATAGTTTGTTCATTCTAACCACATTTCGAGTTATTTCTAGGCTTCTAGTTAACCAGGTTATAATTTCCTAGTTAAATAATTTCTTGTTTATTTATACTTTATAACTTTAATATAAAGTTTTATATTTTCGGGATGTTACAGCATCACTGGGAGCTGACGAGGCAACAGGCTACTCCGATAACACGTAATCCTAGATCGGCGTTCTAGTGCATGAATCTGAAATACGAACGTAGTTTCTCCATTAGGATTACGCTACCACCAATGTCAAAACACCGACTTTCGATATCCTGTTAATAAAAAACACAATTTAGCATTAGACTCCACATTCGAAAATACATTGTAAAAATAAAAAAAGAAAACAAAACACCACCACAGCCGACCCACAACCACCACCACAACCGACCCACTACCACCACCACAACCGACCCACCACCACCACCACCACAGCCGACCCACCACCATCACCACCACCACAGCCGACCCACCACCACCACCACCACCAACACAGCCAACCCACCACCACCACCACCAACTTAGCCGACCCACCCCCACCACCACCACCACAGCCGACCCACCACCACCACCACCACCACCACCACCAACACACCCGACCCACCACCACCAACCCAGCCGACCCACCCCCACCACCACCACCACCACCACCCTAGCCGACCCACCACCACAACCACCCCAGCCGGCCCACCACCACCACCACAGCCGACCCACCACCACCACCACAACCTACGCACCACAACCACAACCACAACCCCAACCCCAACACCACCACAAACGGCCAAAATAAAACCACAAAAAAACAAACCTTGAATATTCCGACCCTATAGACCGATACGAGAGCGAAAACTATACGAGAGACGCGTGTGGTCCCCTTCCGGATTGTCATCGTGTGGTCCAGACTCCAGAACTCGGTCCAAAAAATACCTTTACATATGTGTACTTGTTCGAACGTTTTAACTATAAAAAGAAAAAGAAATGAAACTGAACATCAATGAGACCCGTATGGGTCGATGAGAGTCGTATGCAAGTGGGGTGTCATAAATGTCCTGTCAACTTTTCAGAAAAAGTAGATGTATATGGGTCTCATCGGGCTATATGAGGCATATGGGCTGAAAAGTTGTCAGCCTCCGTACCCACAATACGCGCGTATGGGCCTATGAACGGCATATTGGTTTGTTTTTTTTAAAGCTTGTATATGTTGGTTGCAAATGTCGGGTATTTTTGTCATCCTTACTTGCCACAGTGGTTGTTTGCAAATTCAGAAATATACACCATCTTCACAATCACAAATTCACAATGGTTGTTTGCAAATGTGGTAGGACGGCTGCACTAAGAACATCTTGGACTGAAGCTATTCCGGGACGTCAATTTTACACTTGCCACAGTATGGTATGTTTTTAATCCCACACCCGGTTATAAAAATATAAATTAAAAAAAATTGGCCAATCGGGTATATGATCGGGTATATAGTCAGAAGTGTATTTTTTCATCCTTACATTGAAACACTAATTCCTCTTCCGTGTCAGCGTTCTAAGTACAACTTCTTTGTGTGGGTCGATCCTCCCATGTGTCGTCGGGCATGTATGGTCATCAAAGAACTGATGGATACGAAGGCTGTGCTTGAAAACGAAGTCAAGTATTTGAGAGAGGAGGTTTGAATTTATATATTGCAAGAAGCGGAATTTGAAGATAATCATTCAAGGGTTGTTCGTAAGAGGGAAAGTTGTTTGATAATCAGTTGGATTTTTTTTGTATTGTTTGTCTTGTTATTTTTCATTGTTAGTATGTAAGTTTATGCAAGACATGTAATCGAATATTAGTTATAAATGTCGGTTTTTAATATTATTATAAATATTAAGTTTTTAAAAAAGTGTTGTTTTTTTATAATAAGTCGACTAAGCATAAATAACAAAACGAACAAACATTCATCAAGTTACAAATGTTTAAACATACCAAAATGAAATAAATACTTGTCCATAGATGCCCAACACAACCAAAATAAACAAAAAGAAATAAATATTTGTTCATACATGCCCACAAATGTTTAACAAAATAAAGTTCACCCAACAAATAGAAATACTAATCCTCCATGTCCTCATCGGTGTCGTCAGAATCATCCCCACCACCTGCCTGCGTCCCGGACGGACCTGCCTCCATGTGGATACCCGGATACACTCGTGGATGTGGCGGGGGTTGAACCGCCTATCCCGCCTGGGTACGTCTCTCGGTCTCACTAGCCATCACCTACTCCATCAAATCCTCTATCCGGTCCATCCGCTGAAACTGCTGTGTCCAGCTCGCCATCATACAATCCTGACCCGCCACCAGCCTCTCAACGAGACGTTGGGTGGACTGAGGCAACCGCACTGCATGATAAACACGTTGTGGAATCTGTGGCGGCTCCTGCGGATGCCCCTGGTCAACCTGAGGCTCCATGTCTCCATCCATAACAGGCACGTCAGCAATATGCGGCATCTCCACCTCCCCAGCCTCGAGCAGTGCCTGGTGGACTATCGGTTCGGGTTCAAAAATCTGTTGGTGATCGTCAACAAACCGATGCCCGAGAACCGGAAAGTTCACCGCAATCTTCATCCCTCTCATCGTCCTAAGATCTATGGGCTCGTGTGGTACTGGGGCCGGCATATCCTCAAGGAATAGGAAATGCAGGCCGCAATGCTGGGCAATACGTGTGATAAACACCCCTCCAATCAAACGGCTATGCCTCTGCCGTTTGCCGTACGAGGCAAAATACTCCGCCAGACAGCGATGGAGGTCGCACGGTGTGCCCGTATATAAGCAGTACAGAAAGAACAGATCCACCTTCGTGACCCACTCGTTGCCTTTGCCACGCGCAGAGATCGACGTGGCAATGCAGCGGTGTATGTAGCGAACGAGTGGGTCAGGAATCGCAGAAACTCGGGCCTTCTTACCAAAGGGTTCAGGACATAGGGTAGGCCACCAAGTAAACAACTGATCATCAGGCATAGCCCAAATCGCGGAGGTATAGATGTCCTGAACCAACTCATCATCGGTATAGAACCCGGTGGCAACAACAAACTGACACAGCGACATATTTTGTCACTGCCCGAACAAACAGAAAGATACCTCGGGAGGCGGTGGATCCACGTTCAGATCGTCCATATCCGAATTGGGCCGGTCAGCCGGCCGTGGACGAAACACGAATGTGGACAGAAACTCCACCATCATGGTCCTATACGACGGCTCTGCCGCCACTGAAAACATGCGATCCCACGGGGAATTCTCACTGATCAAACCCCGGGCTCTCTCTTCCCCGACCTCCCGTAAAGCCTCCCATGACAACGACCTCTGCCGCCCCACCTTCATTTGTCGCAACCTGTTAAAACGTTTATACTCCCTAGAATTGTTCGGGTAGTCCATATAGGGAATACCCAAACAATCACCCCCGGCCATCTCATCGAATCCAGGCACCTGTGCCACACCAAACTCCTCCTCGTCTGACGACATATCTGCAAAAATTAATATATAATACGTGTCATATTATAAACTTTTTACAATTTTTATAAACTTGTAATAATTTTAGTAACGAATTGTATAGCCGACCCGCCACCACCACCACATCCGACCCACCTTAACGAAATTAACGCCTAAATAATCGACAAAGTTTCTAACAAATTAACATCTAAATAATCAACAAACAATACCAAATAACACCCGAATAATCAACACTTCACGCCAAATAAGACATAACTAAATAACTAATCGACAATTAACGCCGAACAAAACGCAAATAATTTTAACACAATATTTTTCGTATTCGTTTATTTTATTTGAAACACATTGTTCTTCAATAAACCTTTCGGGTTAATTTTTTTTATAACTTACATTTAATTTTTACAGACATGTTAAATAAATTTAGAAAACAAAATAATTTCTATAAAAACTTTTTACAATTTTAATGTTTAAATTTAAGATTTGTACTAAATAAAGTTTAAAAAAGTTAAGGACCAGAAGGACTATTATTGTCAAGTTGAAAAATATTAGACACCACATTGTCAAGTCCCTAAAACTTTCAAAACTGCTTTACCGGCGAGATTCCGGCGGGATTCCGGCAACCCCGGATCCGCTAATCGGATTCGTTTTCATCTATTTCTTTTGCATCAACCTTTATCTACATCCTAAGCTAATCTATAACCCAAACCATATCCCCCGTCACTTATCCGGTCACCATCCCCAACTATTCCGGTGACATTTACGTCCCCAACTATTCCGGTGACACCTTTATCTACATCCTAAACTAATCTACATCCTAAACTAATCTATAACCCTCACCGTGAAACACCACCACAAAAACCATCACCACCGGCCAAAATTTAAAAATAAAAAACAAAAATACACAAAGGAAAGATGAAATAATACACTAACCTTTTATGAAAATATGGACCGTATAGGTTGATACGTTCGGATCGAGCGATACGAGAGAGACAGTGTGTGTTCTCTTGGTGTTTAGTGTGTGGGGTTAAGAACTTTTAGATCTATTATCCATTTGGTCAAACTTGAAAAGTAGTTTTTGAATCAATAAGGGACGTATAGGGCAATAAGGGGATGATATATTTTTTTCTTTTTTAATCTCTGAAACTAAGCATAAGAAAATTAATAATCGGGAGGATTAATGGGTGAGACACTTGTCTCAGTGGAAGGGACGGGTGCATTTAAGGGAAAGGTCACGAGTTCGATCCGGGTGTAGAGGCGGGTTTTTTGCATTTTGTGGTAAAAGTGGAAACCACCCGGGGAGGCTTATTGGTCAATGAGCACCTTATAGGAGTTGTATATGGGTCTCATTGCCCTATACGACTCATATGCAATTAATTTTTTTAAAAATTTTGTGTGGTAATTAAGGGTTTTTATGTTATAAAACACCCTAATTAATATTTTTTTTATAAAAAAATTGTTGTGTACATTATATTTCACGGATGTTACACCTTTGCCAAGTTAACAAATTCTTTTTCGTGAAGTTCTATTACTATCTAGTAACGGCCTACCTTATGTAATACGATACATGTACATTGTCACCCATTCCATAGCTTCTATACGTCGGTGAGGTATTTCAAAGTCCATTTCGTACCGACATCGGGCAATCAACCCGTTAACTTAGCAATGATCAAATAGACACCTTCGACATAAGCAATCGATAAAATGGAATGGTTCGGGTAAACCTCCGGACCATCGAACAAACGGGAAGTAAGTTTGACAAACACAATTGCTTAAATACGTTTTGGCCCGACGTATCGTATAATAATAATAATAATAATAATAATAATAATAATAATAATAACAATAGTATTAATAATAGTAATAATAATAATAATAAAGCATATGCACATATTGAGTTGCTCATTGACCAATAATAATAATAACAATAAATAATAATAAAAATAATAATAATATTAATAATAATAACACTTAATAAAAAACATATGCACATTAAAAAAACGATGTTATATCTAGTCCTGGCAAACGGGTCGGGCCGGATACCCTACCTGACCCCCGGCCCGACCCGTTTGCCGGGTCTAGTTATATCATCGTTTTTTTTTAAATGTGCATATGTTAATTTTATTAAGTAATATTATTATTACTATTATTATTTATTATTATTGTTATAAATAATAATAATAATAATAATAAAAATAACAACAAACAATAATAATACTAATAATAATAAAAATAATAATAATAATAATAAAGCATATGCACATATTGAGTTGCTCATTGACCAATAAGCCTCCCCTGGTGGACACATTATGAGTGTCTCATTGACCAATAAGCCTCCTCTGGTTGAACTATTCCACCTTTGATAAAAGTGGAAACCATCAGGGGATGCTTATTGGTCAATGAGACACTCATAAGGTGTCCACCAGGGGGGCTTATTGGTCAATGAGCACCTTATAGGAGTTGTATATGGGTCTCATTGCCCTATACGACTCATATACAATTAATTTTTAAAATAATTTTGGGTGGTAATTAAGGGTTTTTATGTTATAAAACACCCCTAATTAATATTTTTTTTATAAAAAATTGTTGCGTACACTATATTTCACGGATGTTACACCTTTGCCAAGTTAACAAATTCTTTTTCGCGAAGTTCTATTACTATCTAGTAACGCCCTACCCTGTGTAATACGATACATGTACATTGTCACCTATTCCATAGCTTCTATACGTCGGTGAGGTATTTCAAAGTACGTTTCGTACCGACATCGGGCAATCAACCCGTTAACATAGCAATGATCAAATAGACACCTTCGACATAAGCGATCGATAAAATGTAATGGTTCGGGTAAACCTCCGGACCATCGAACAAACGGGAAATAAGTTTGACAAACACTATTGCTTAAATACGTTTTGGCCCTACGTATCGTATAATAATAATAATAATAATAATAATAATAACAGTAATAATAATAATAAAAAAACATATGCACATATTGAGTTGCTCATTGACCAATAATAATAATAATAATAACAATAAATAATAATAATACTTAATAAAAAAAACATACGCACATTAAAAAAACGATGTTATATCTAGTCCCGGCAAACAGGTCGGGCCGGGGGTCGGGTAGGGTCTTTTACCCGTGACCCTACCCGACCCCCGGCCTGACCCATTAGCCGGGTCTAGTTATATCATCGTTTTTTTTTAATGTGCATATGTTATTTTTATTAAGTAATATTATAATAATAATAATAATAATAATAATTATTATTATTATTATTATTATTATTATTTAAAACTTCATATTTTATGAAATGGATTGTGTGTATTATAAAATGTCAAATTTTTTATTTATCAATTATTATTATGTCTTTAATTATTTTTCACTTGTCATTTATTAAACATAACGCAATAAATACACGAAACATCGTTTTATATTAATACACAAAACATGTCACTTTAATACAAAATTTAACGACTAAACCCTAAACCATAAATCGCAAACAATTACATATTCCTAATTTTTTGCAAACTGTATCGGTTATTCAGATCTCTATTCGGTCACCATATTGTTGCTATCAAGTTTAAGGATGCATTCCACGGTAAACGTGTTTTCCGCTTCCCCATTACCACATGAAGAACCTCCGACCTGATCTGGCGTTCCCTCGTTGTTGCAGAAGCATTCTCGGTACCAGCTTCCACAACATGAAGAACCAATCCATACAGATGGAGTTCTCCCTCGAGGTTGGTGACGCAGAAGCATTGTCGTTGGTGGACGTTCCAGTGAGTGCATGAATCTGGAATACGAATGCAGTTAAGCGTTTGAATCTGAAATATGAACGCAATGTACTTCTCCATAAGGATTACGCTACCACCACCATCAAAACACCGACTTTCGATATCCTGTTAATAAAACATACAATTATAGCATTAGACTCGGCATCCGAAAATATATTGTTAAAAATAAAAAAATCAATACAAGCACCACCACCACCACAGCCGACCCACCACCACCAGCACCACAGCCGCCTCACCACCACCACCACCACAGCCGCCGAACCACCACCACCACCAGCACCACAGCCACCACCACACCTGCCTAACCACCACCACTGCAGTCGAACCACCACAACCGCCACCACCACCACAGCCACCACCACACCCGCCTAACCACCACCACCAAAGCCGTCAAACCCCACCACCACCACAACCACCACCACCACTACAACCACCACCACACCCGCCTAACCACCACCACCACCACACCCGCCTAACCACCACCACAACCGCCTAACCACCACCACCACAGCCACCACCACACCCGCCTAGCCACCACCACCACCACCAAAGCCGTCAAACCCCACCACCACCACCACCACAGCCTTCAATCCCTACCACCGTCAATCCCCACTGCCGTCAATCCACCACCACCGTCAAACCCAACACCACCACAAACGGCGGAAATCAAACCAAAAAATAAAAAAAGGTTGAAGATTAAGCAATAAAATTTGGAATACAAACTTACCTTCAATATTCCAACCGTATTGAGAGATACGAGAGCGAGAACAATACGAGAGCGGATCCTCATCGTGTGGTCCATAGTTTGTCTTGTGAAAATCGTGTGGTCGAGAGCGTTTGTGTGTGTTCTTGGTGTTTTAGTGTGTGGGTTTTGAACTTTTAGATCTATTTACACCTTTATTGAAGCTGGAAAAGGTGTTTGGGGACAATGAGAGGCGTATGGATCTATGAGAGGGGTATAGGAGTTTTTTTTTTCTTTTTTAATATATGAAACTTAGTACAAGAGAATTAACAACCGGGATAATCAACGGGTGAGACACTTGTCCCAATGGAAGGGACGGGTGCATTTAACTGAGATGTCACGAGTTCGAGCCGTGTTGAAACTGGTTTAGGGCCGGTTTTTTTCATTTTTTGGGGATTTTATTTATGAAACATATAAACTTTGTATAAGAAAATTAAGAATCATAATTCTAAACAGGTGAGACACTTGTCCAAGTGGAAGGGACGGGTGCATTTAACTAAGAGGTCACGAGTTCGAGCCGCTTGAAACTTGTTTAGTGCCGGGTTTTTTTTCATTTTTTGACATTTTTTATTTATTATTCATTTATTTATATTAAAATTAATTCCTTTAATTAAAAAAACAAACAAAAACAGATTTCATTTTTATTTTGAGTCAACAATTTTAAATCCCTTTAAAACAATAGTTTTCTTTTATTTTGTACTCCTTTCTTTTATATGAAGCACTTTAATTAAAAAAAATTTATAAAAAAATTGTTGCGTACACTATATTTGACGGATGTTACAATATATTTAAATTATATTAAAGAGAAACATTAATAAATTCGTTGCGTACACTATATTTCACGGATGCTACACCTAATACAAGTCAATAACTTCTTTTTGTCGAGTTCTATTACTACGTAGTAACGCCCTACCCTGTGCAATACGAGACATGTACATTGTCTCCCATTCCATAGCTTCCATACTTCGGTATATATTCCAAAGTCCATTTGGTACTGTCATCGGGCTATCATCCGCTAACTTAACCGTGATGAAATGGCCATTTTCGACATAAGCGATCATTAAAATGGAATGGTTCGGGTAAACCTGCGGTCCATCGAACATCAGGAAGTAAGTTGACAAACACCGTTGCTTAAATGTTGAACAATCACACCAAATTTTTGAGCCACCAACAACCCTGTGTAGGGCAACACCATCCAACTATCCATTAGTGCAAGTTCAACATTTAACCAATTTATCGATCGATACACATTGTCGTAACATCCCTTGTCCAATGATTCGAGTATAAGCCCCCGGCGCTTTTTGTTAATGAACATCTCGTCGAGTAGCTCTTAGCGGACCTACTTCCACTGTTTCTGGTCCAACCCCAAACCCATAGCTATGGATTGAAACCCACAGTTACCGTCCGGCTGGGCATCTTCGATATGTGTTATGTATCTCCGATAGCTAGGGCTGTTCAAATTGCTCGACTCTCGTTCGATGCTCGCTCGAAAAATGCTCAGAATTTGCTCGTTCAATTCAGCTAGATTGAAAAAATGCACGGTTCGGATCGGTTCGGTTTGTAAACGAACCGAGCACAAGCAAAGGTCCGCTCACTTCGGTTTGGCTCGGTTGGCTCGGTTGGCTCGGTTGGCTCGATATATTTTTTAATATATATATATATATATATATTTGTGTGTGTATCATTTTTAATGAAATGACTAGAGACCAACATCAACAATGTTTGGTCTAATACCCAAATAGAGCTCATTTAAGTAATTAGAATTGAAATCCAATACCAATAGTCCATTGTCCAATACTTAAATGTCTATTTGAGTAATTGAGTCAAAATTTCAAATACGAAAATGAGAAGCGTCGATCAATACTCAAGTCTCAACCCGTCATCCGATTCAGAAGTACAAGACCCTAATCAAAACCCCCCATTGGCCAACATTATTCGATTTCTCCATTGCCACTCGCCAAGACGGCAACTCGCCAGGGTTTTGCTTCAATCGGTTCATTCAATTTCAAACTTTCGACAAAACAAGGGTATGTTTCGATCGGTCGACAATTTATCTTCCCACTTAGTTAATCTCGATAGAACTAATTGAGTGTTTTTGTATTCTTGTTATTTGTTAAATTTTTACTTGTTTTCTATTGGACGAAACATCAGGGACGAAAACTGCACTTTATTCTAATAACTAGCACTCACATCGTTATTTCCTTGTTTGTTCTGCGACGCTCGATACTCGCTCGACGTTTGTTCGGAAAATGCTCGGATCGAAAGACGCTCGCTCGACTTTGGCTCGGTTGAAAAAACGCTCGGTTCGGTTCGGATCGGTTTGTAAACGAACCGAGCACGAGCAAAAGTCAGATCGGTTCGGTTCGGCTCGTGAACAGCCCTGCCGATAGCTAGATGGAAGCCAATCCTTAAAACGCTCGATCATGTTTCTGTACCTATAATTGGCAAAAAAATAAAAAACTAAAAAAATACTAAAAAATAAAAAACTGAAAAAGAATTCTAAAAATAAGTATGTATGTACGTATGTACCTGTGCCCGACCAACAGTGGAAAGTCTTTATCTATAATCGGAAGTGTATTTTTTTCTTCTTTGCTTTCCTTTGAATGACTACGTCGCACATTTGGCTTTTGAGTGTAGTCGTTCACCTGTGATTCGGGTTATTTATCTTTGCTTTTCTTTTGTTGTTTTGCTTTCGTAGTTGGGCGGCCCCGGGTATCTTGTTGTACCTCAGGCGGTTGATGGTCATTCATACTTGGATTCAACACCATTTTCATCTTCGACAACATACTTTTTACCACTAGAGGTGGCTGCGCCTGTAGTTGCTGTGCGAGTCTATCCATTTCCGCCTGAATATTACAATCGTCTTGATTAAGTTTTTCTGTCGAAAAATCAAGTTTTGTCCAGAATTTGTCTATCGCGGCAAGTGGAATTTTGCAACCTGTTTTTCAATAATCATTGTTAAAACATTAAGTATAATGATGATTATATAATATGGATCGAAGCATATGTAATAGTTGTTATGTTACCTGTACTTTCCCACCACTCCATCTGAAAAGCACATGGCAACCCACAACCCGTAGAAAGCTGGTGGCCACAAGTCCCCCCTCCTACCCTCAACGCATGTAGCTTTTTCCTCTCGACAACCAACAACTCTAAGGCTTTTTGGGAAACATTATCGCGCAGGTTGTCAAAAAACGGAAATCTGTGGTCCCCCATTTGCACGGACCTGCTCTCCTGAAAACTACGTTTTATTTGTATCTTTTGTGACTCTACAACTTTGCCAACAAGCCACACAAGTCTATGGAGCGAGTTGTTTGGCCCTTTAATGTATCTCTTAAACTTAGAATGCTGGCTTTCAGCTCTGTTGGTTGTATGTTGACCAAAATTGGGGACTGTGTTAGTCCAAGCTGAAACGAACTTTTGTTTATAATCTTTCAGCCCCACATCATACAAATAATCCAGAACACATCTGAAAAAAAATTGAATACAACGATTTGTAATGTTTGTATGTATGTATATATGTATGGATGAATGTATGTAAACTAATATAATATGTACCTGATCGTTCGTCGTTAGTCAATCGCGTGAAAAGCCGCTCAAAGTTATAATTGTATAGCGTCGGAGTGGGAGAACTACACATCCGAGACCAAGAAAGCTTGAATATTTTCCGGTCTTCATCCGTGAATTTTGCCCGACAGTGTTTTAGAATATTCTGCGAGATGTGCCACCTACATAGCAATTTGGAAGCTTTTGGGAATACTTTATCGCAAGCATTCATCAAAGCTTAATATCTATTACAATTACACGTGGCTCCATACAATCTACCAACAATTCTTTGAGCTTCTCCAAGACCCATAAGAAGTTATCTTTTTTTTCTTTAGAGACAAACGCATGAGCCACACAAAAAGACTTGTGTGTTGATGTCACACCCACAACTTGAATAAACGGAAACTTATACTCATTTGTCTTGTAGGTAGCATCAATCATTAACACATGTGGGAATGCACGCCACATGTCATACGAGTCCGGATGAATGAAAAAAACCTCCTCGACCGCGTTTGTGGAGGGATTCACCCTGGTGAAATAAACGTACCTTTCTTCTTGCAACATGCTCTCCAATATCTGCATTGGAGTTCGATCGCCGTACATTTTGCATTTAATCTTTTTAATCATGTTTTGTATGTCTTGTAGAATGCACACGCTATGTGGGTTTTGTTTTCTTATGGTTAAATGTATATTTGTAGGCTCCATGTTTTGCAGATAAAGTTTCTCCACCAGTGATTCTTCGTCCGGGTTCAGCCTTCTAGCAAATGCGTGGCCCTCAAGAAATTCAGCAGGCTCATGGTTGTGAATGTTTTTCTTCTCCACAAGGCTCCAATTACCACTGCTTGAGTCTAGTTTCCCTATCAGACTAAAAGGACAGCCAACCTTTTTGCTACCGGAACGCCGAACTGTTGCTTTACTTTTGGGTTCGCCGCCACGATCGCATTGCAACCATATCTTCACTGTCCTTGGTGACGAACCTTCGCCTTTTGTTATGGTTCGTTGGGTCACAATGACGTAACCTTTCGTAACTTCTCTTTTGTATACCCAATTCTTCAATTCTTCAAGTGACCCAAATACCTAAAAAAAAAAGGTTCATTAGAAATCCACATATAAATGAAATTAATATGTTAATTTGTCGAAAAAATAATAAAAAAACTCGGGTTGAACATCGGGTTCGGGTTAATATGTATGACGCATTTTTGGGTTTGTATGAAATTTTGTGTCATACATTTTCTACTTTTAATGAGTATACATGACTCGTTCGTGTTCGTTCGGTTCATTTACAAGCCTAAGTAATTTATTTTTAACAAAATATTTCACCAGAACATATATAATATTTCACCAAAATGATAACGAAATCGGGTTAATATGTATGACACAATTTTCGGGTCGGGTTCGGGTTAAGGTCGGGTCGGGTCAAACATTTTCTAGATTTCTCCTACCTAATAAAAATTATATATAACGAATAACACGTATACAAAATCATTTTTTTCACTCTAAAATTATATCGACATTATATAACACGTAATTGACTACCTAATAAAAATTATATATAACGAATAACACGTTTACAAAATCATTTTTTTCACTCTAAAATTATATCAACATTATATAACACGAATAACACGTAATTGACGGTTATGTCATACTTTTTTTGTTTTTTTTCTCGTCATTAGCACCTTCCTCGTTAGCACGTTCCTCGTTAGCACGTTCGTCGTCATCAACACCTTCCTCGTTAGCAGGTTCGTCGTCGTCAAACCCCTCCTCAAAGTGCATTACACCTTCCTCGATTTCGTTATCATTTTCCTCAAAGTCCTTAGCACATTCCTCGACTTCGTTATCATTTTCCTCAAAGTCGTTAGCACATTCTTCGACTTTGTTATCATTTTCCTCAAACTCCTTAGCACCTTCCTCATACTCTAACTTGTGTTGGTTTTCCGTATACGAATGGTAAGTCCCGTATTCGTGTCGCGGATAACTTTGGGGAATGTAAGATGGTTCTGCCTCATCTACAAACACCTGGTTCAAGTCAGGTAACACGGACACACACCCCCGTCATCACAACGAGGCACGGACACAACCTCCTCCTCACCTCGATCAATGCCGGATAACCAATCGCTTTCGGAGACGTACGACTTTTTCGAATCTTCGCCAAACAAATTACCAATGTCCCAAAATGACATCTCTATGCTTCACGGTCTCAACCAATGTTTTTATTTCAGAGTTTCTTCAGTTTTATCGGTATTTTGTGAGTTTGAAAAATTTTGAATCAAATAAATCCCGTATGCTTGGGTAAATAAACATTTTTGGTCGATAAGGGTCGTATAGGTCGATAAGGGTCGTATGGGTCACTTTCACGCTTTTTCAGACTGAACTAACTTCATGTCAATAATTATACCTTAAATTCATCAAAAGTCGTGCCGATAAGCCTCTCATTGCTCAATGAGAGGCGTATAGGGTTTAATGCTCCAACAACCACAACCTTATACGCCTCTCATAGGGCAATGAGAGGCTTATCAAAGCCCTTTTTCTGGCACATTTAATGCTTTCACACTCTATACTCCCCTTATTGCCCTATATGCCACCTCTGGGGGGATGTGCACTTAAAAAGTGGGGATGTGCCAATACCCTCACGCTAGCTGAATTGGTCTATTGAAGAAATCCACTTGCTACATGTGGTTGCCCACTTTTTTAATGTAGCTTGCCGTGTTTCCGTACTAGAGTTTCGTATTCCCTTCAAAAGAAGTTAGCGGATGGGCTCTACAAATTTATAAAATGTAGGGCTAGATCGTTCCAAAGGGGTGCACTTGCTAAACCATTTAAGAATTGACACACCATTATTTGTTGCATGGCCTGTAGTTACCAAGCTTGCGGTTTGATGCTTACATTTGATGCATAGGCTTTTTGTGTTAAGGCTGGCCGAGCTTAGTTAATTGTTGCTCTATATTTGAAAATTCGATATTCGATTTTTTTGTACAGCTTCTTTGGTTAAAGGGACGACACTTGACAAACTTTATATATTAAAGAGTAAATTACAAGTTTTGTCCTTTATTTTTACACTAAATTACAGGCGTTATTGTCCTTTGGCGCAAAAGTTGATGAGTTTTGTACTTAATGTTTCAAAATCTTGTACGTTATGTCCTTTAGCCCTAACTCAGACATATTTTTTGGTTAAGTATGGTCATGTGCCTTGCACATGAGGTCATACTTGTCATTTCACCTTACCAAGGGTTATTTTATAAACACTTATTATTGAGGGACTGTATTTACAAAACTGAAAAAAAAAATATAAACTCTTCTCTTTCTCTCTAATCTGAACCCACCACCACAACCTAGTCTCTCTCAACCCACCACCACCACCACCCCCACAACCTTCACCGCTGCCACCTACCCCACGTCAGCCTTCACCGCCTCCACCGGCCCCCACCTACCGACCACCCCAACCCTACTGCACCAGAATCGGGTGACTGTAAACATGGTTTAGTCAATGATTTCAAACTCAAACTAACAAATACAAAAGCTAATAAGTTCCCATCACCCACGACCTTTGCTCCACCGCCTTTACCAACCCATTAGCCACCACCACCGTCAACACCATCGGTGCTCATCATCCCCACCTACCACCACTATCCAAACACCATCAATACACCATCTTCAACCAAGCAACAACCGGCCACCACCATGTTTGCGGCCTATAATCACAACAATCTTCATCAGTATTTGCTGCTATCACCACCATCACTGTGGTAAACCACCAACCCATTACGAGCAGACCCCCACACTACCCTATTACTTCTGTAAATAGTTAATCAAACTCGTGATTCATAAATCTGACTAAGGATTACACATTCAACACATATTAGAGAGGAATCATACTTACTGGAAATCGTAAACTACGGGATTTGTCTCTCTGCGCACCTGTCTGTCGTTGCACTAGGTCTTCTAGGGTTTTGTTTTAAAGGGGCAAAGTTGGGGTTAAAGAGGGTTTTGTTGACGAATTTGAAGCCATTTCATTAGGGTTTGAAGAAGGAGGTTGACGAAATTGAATGTGTTGTTGTACGATTTCATGGTGGTGGCTGGAAGGTGGTGGTTCTGGTGGGTGGCAGTGGGAGGAAATGAGTGAGGAAGAAGACAGAGAATGAGAGAGAGATTTCTTTTCTTTTTTTATATTTATTTTTTATTTAATAAATTGATGTTGTATTTTTGAGTTTCTACATAGTTAGTCCTTGGATATATGAAATGACAAAAACTACCCTCATGTGCAAGGCACATGATCATACTTAACCAAAAAATCTAACTGTGTTAGGGCTAAATGATATAACGTGCAAGATTTTGAAACATTAAGTACAAAAGTCTTCAACTTTTGCGTCAAAGGACATCGCTTGCAATTTGGTGTAAACATAAAGGACAAAACTTGTAATTTACTCTAAATTAAATAAAAGCAAATTGGAATTTAATCATCTAAACTATGACGTAGTGGTTGATTATATATAATTCATAATGACCATGCGACCGTTACACTCTAAACTTTCACTTTGTTGTCAAGGGCAATCTCCAGGGCCGGCACTGAGAATTTGTGTACCTTGTTCGAGCTCGAAAAAACGTGCCCTTAGGCCTTAACGAAATACATAATATAAACTAGTTTTTCATACAACCTAATGCCTATGAGCTAATAACTAATGTAAACCATAAGAATAGTTTGTAAGTGTGCCTATGTTATGTTTGTATGGGTAAACCCTATTAACTTCTTTACATATACATTTCAGTTTTTTTAAATAATGTGCCCTTCGAAATATCAGGCCTTAGCCGGTAGTCCTCCCCGCCCACACCTTGGCCGCCCCTGGCAATCTCACTCTAACGAAAATTAGCTAGGTCTAGCCCCAGTTTTCATTTATTTCGTTTCAAAACAATTACAACATTATGGTTAGGATAGAAGTCAACTAGTTGTTCATTAAGGGCAAGCGGAGATGTAGGTTGAGCCAATATTACCACGCAATAGGGAAGGAGCTCAAGTTTCATCAACACTGAGAGCTTCGAGCCAAGTGAGCAACCACTATGTCAACCAGAGCTTCGTATTTAGACTAAGTAGATGAATGAAAGATTGTGCCTTGTTTATAAGAGGTCAATGAGAAAAGGTTAGAATCCAGATAGATAGCATAACCACCGTGGACCTATGATCATCTGACACCAGGCTTTGTTAGCGTTTTTGAGAAGGCATGTAGAGAAGATGTAGAATGTTGTGAACTTCTCTATGAATGAACATTAGTGAAAGCAATTGGATGCATGTCTAATGAGAAAAGCATAGTCAGAAGTGCCATGAAGATAGCTTAGAAAGTTGATTGCAGACCAATGATTTGCTATCAAGGAATGCATAAACTAACACACACTTTATTGGCCGCAAATGTGAAATCCGGCTGAGAGAGAGAGTAACATACTAAAGGGCACCGGTAAGTTGGAGAGACTTGCCCGTTTAGAAGCTTTGAAACGTATTTTCTTTAAGAGAGTACGGTGTTATTTAGGACCCTGAGTTAAAATCTTAACCCACCAAAAAAGTAATTAAGATCCATGGGTTCTTTTAACGCAAAATATATGCGAAGCCGTTGGACTACCTTGTTTATAGCTTCGGGTTCTTTCAACATAGACTTACATCTCTAAGAATGCGCCTCCATATGAATAAATAAAAGGTATGAAGTTATAATCCCTTACATCCTAAGTTAGAGGGTTGTTTAGTAAATAGTTATTAGTTAGTTTGTATTGTAATTAAGTTAGTACATAAGTGCGAGGACCAGATGTGACAAAGTAAAAGATAATAACCTACAACTAAAGGAAGAGACGCCTCTAGGAGACGCACCTCTTCAGAATAGGCGCCAATATCACAGAAGCCAAGGGACGCGACGTTTCAAGCATCAGGCATGTTCATAAAGTGACACGTCTATTCGATCGCACCTATTGAATTAGTATAAATAGGGTTTAGATTTCTCAATTGTAATCATCACTTGTACAATCACAATTATGCAATACAACTGAAATTCTGTAAGTTCTATTGAATTCTTTCTTGTTTCATCTTGTATTTCATTAGAACAATATCAATTGTGAAGATCGGGGCCAACAAGGTGAAGTATTTGTCTTGGAATTTGTGAAACTGAGTGTGTGCAAGCAGTAGCAGGGAGTAGCGGATCTAGAATAAAGTTGAGGTATTGTGCAGGCTAATTTTTTTTTTTGTTCATGAGTAGCGCTGATACAAAAAACGAAGAAGAAAAAAATTGTACTAAAAATGTACTTTGCCAAGAAAGTTGAGGGATAGCGCGGGCTACCCCTCTTACTATGCTAGATCCGCCCCTGTGTGCATGGCCTTTAAAAGGCAGTGAAACCAAGCCACATGTGCATGTTTTGGGCCGTAAAGGACTTATAAAGTAGATAGACAAGATTTGGTCGTTGTGGGTCTATGAAGCCACAAGGTTGCCATATATAATTGTTTCCTTTAGATCGCCATGAATAAAAGCATTCTGGTCATACAATTGGCGGAGCAACCATTTCTAAGTAATAGCAAGAGACAGAACAATCATAGCCAACTTGACGACTGGGCTGAATGTTTCGTGAAAGTCAATCCCCAATTGTTTCGTGAAAGTCAATACCAAGTTCCATTCTAGTTAGCGCCACTCTGGGTACATGTTGGCAGTGGTAAACGAGGAAACCCATAAGCAACAATTCTTGAGGAACAGTCCAAGTTTTGAATTTTAAAAACAGTCCACCATTCAGTATGGACTTCAAACATCAGTTGTTCACTTACCAGAAACATAGATATAATGTGTATGAAAAACACTTCAAGATGTTGTGGGTTTTAGGTTTACTTTTTTGGGTATTAATTTTTAGAGTTTGATTTGTGCCTGATTCTATAAATACTTATATATTGGCTTTAAATTAGTGTTTAATTTTGATATACATATTCTAGTTTGAGGTGCTATATAGAGTTGCTACCTTTTTAATACTAGTTTTACTTGTAAATTTTAACTACTCGCCAAAAAAATTATCATACGTTATATTTTAGAAATTAAAGTTTGAACTCTTGAAAAACATAACGTAGTAGGCACATGATTAAAATATATTAATGCAAAGTGATGCACGTATTTAAATTGTATATTGAGATAATTAATAAGAATAAGAATTGTATCACATGCATGGACTAAAAGTTATTTATTAACAAAGAGGAGTTCGTGATTCTCTTCTTCACCTTTACCTTGAAAACAATATTTACTAAAATATCTAATGAAAAGTTCGGATGACACATGATTAAAATCCTTAAACTTGTAAAATCAACGGACATGTAGACTAATATAATAAGGATTATTGGAAGATCATTACTATTGTCCAAGAATAGCAAAAGATAATCCGAATAAGCGTTTTTAAGTGCATAAATATATGTGATCTAAATACCATTTTTACATTGCTTAAAAAATGGTGTGCTTAAGGAATTTAACGATGGGCATTACCGAGTGGTCCGGTCCCTCTTCATCTGCTCCCATCCAGTGTGTCCAGACGAGCTCCAAACATAACTGATGTGGATGCTCTTAATGTTCTTTATGTTACAGTCATGGTTAAGATGGATCCAAAAAGAAAGCAGCCCATGTGGTTAAAAGGCCAGTTAATTAAGGAGTCAAGCAGCAAAGTGATGATCATTTGATTAATTAATTACTCTTTTAAGCCATTACAATCCTATTATGTTGCTCATATATTGTAGCATATTTGTAAATCTTTTCTTTCTACAAACCCTTTAACATGTAATTTGTAGTAACCTAAACCTTCAAAGAAACAGTTTGTTGGCCGGTAAACCTGTTACTTGTTCTCATGAGTCTGAAATATTTAGATGATAGCTAGAGATTCCTGATGATGAACCAACAAAGAAAAATCTGGAACTGCAAAAATATGTTTGACTGGTAAACTTGCTGTTAGCAAGTACATTAAACTGAATCTTCAACAATCTATTAAAAAAAAATTTGATCTTATCACCATTTGTCACTTAAGACTAGTCCTACAGGGGCACTTGTTTTCGTAATTCAGTTTTGGTACGCAAATAATTGTTTAAATGAGAAAGTGTCAACTCTAAATTTTACCTTTAGCCCTGTCAATAACCATCAAACCCTACTAGCTTATTGACTGTTATTGTCACTAACCATTTTTTTTTTTTTTTTTGAATGGCAAATGTTATTCATCTACTTAACACTCAACGAGTTTTACTACTTCAGCGACCAAGTCATCACAAATCGTCACTATAGTGGATCAGAATGAAATTGGAAACACTTTCTTGTGTCCATAACAAAAGTTAGCGACCTATTTAATGACCACTCCATGAAGTTCTTGTCAATATGACCAAATTAATTAACTATCTTTTTGAGGTCACTAAGAGGATCTACACCGACAAATTTTTGTCACTAAGCATTTTTTAAAAAAATATAAAAAATTAGTGTGCCTCACTTCTTTGTTAAAAGAGTTTTGGTGCAAGACCCCCTCACCTTTTGGCCTAAAGATGGTTTCTGACATGTGAGCCCGTTTTTACACCCCTCACAAGCCCTTATAGCTGAGATGTTTGCACCTCTGCCCATTTGGGCCAATCCCACAACTTTTACACTTTAAATGGTTTAGTTAAACATTCATACATTTAGGGGCCCCACCATCTTTAATATATAGTCAATGTAACACCCAAAGTTTAATTAAATAGTATTATTTAGTTTTGAAAAGAGAAATATTCCTCATATTATTTGCTATTATTTAGTTTGGGGTATAAACTTATGGAATTGTTTTGAGTTTTTGACTTCCAGGGTTGAGTTGAAATGGCAATTTATGTGTCATATGGTGTTAGCAAATAGCAATGAAATCTTATGTGAAATTTCTAGAAAATCTCCTTACAAGTTCAAGATAGGAAACCGACGTAGGACACGGGTTTTGAAGGAGAAAGGGAGAGTTTAGGAAGATTCTAAGTACAGCTATGAAAACTCTCATGGAAACCTATGAAAGTTCCATGAAAGCTCATAGACTAAGGGTTGTAGGTTCACGGACCACCTGTTAACGACGCCACTACATTGTGCCGGTCCGTTAACCGAGGTCATTAATGGGGTGCTTCATTAATGTGTGAACGCTGGCTAGGGAAGAAAAAGGACTGTTTTGGCATGCGAATGAAGGAGAATTTGAACAGTTGGACATTGGTTTGGTAAATTAAAAAAAAAAAGATTTTTCTGTTTGTGTAGTGTAGTTGACCCACAACACCAAGTTAACGAACAATTTAGTTAATTGCATTCTGATGAGTTGACACTGATGTAGCAGCACTTTTTCTTAGTTAATGGAATAGTTAGTTAACCGACAACACATAGTCATAGAATAACCACATATTTCTTGTATATAAAACAATGGGATTGTCTATGTGTTGCGGCGGGCATTTGATTTGTTATCGAAAGGGATACAATGATCGAAAACGAAAAAACAAAGTAGACTTGCTGAAGAAGCAATTTGCTATTTTTAAATGCATAAGAAATGAGTCCCTAAAAGAGATCAACACAAGGTTCTATCATCTGATGACAAAAATAGAGAAATATGGCATAGAGTGATACACTAACACTGAAATTAACAAAAAGCTGTAGGAACCTGTTCGTGCAAAAATAAATAAAATTCTTTATTAACTTGAATTACTAAAACAGAACAGAATTAAAATAAAAGTACAGTACAATTACAACTGAAAAAATGGAAAAACAAGAACTAGAAAATTCACACAGAACTGGTGTTCTTGGCTGAGGAACGTGTTAGACACGGGTCCCTTAAAACAAATTTCCTGTCTCCCAGGAGAACACGTTTATTTTCAGGATACAACAGCCCGTAGCAGTTGTACTACCGGTCTTGACTCCAACCCGAAGGTATACCTTGAATTCTTAAAGAAGAAGATGAAGATTCAGAGAAGATTGTATGTTGCTGTGTAAATTCGGTGTATTAGTTCCGCTATAGGAACCTCTTATTTATACTGCAGATCTGAGTCAAAACTGAAAAAACGAATTAAATGGGTGAATTAAACTGCATTAAACGTCTTCAATGCACTTAAATTCGTCATTTAATTCGCAGTCAAAACTATTGACTTCGTCAGTTTCGAATGCTGAATGTAACTGCACTGGCATTAACTGCTAGAAGCCTCTGCGCGCGCGCGCATGTTCATCCGCGCGTGCGCCATTTTGGCTCACTTCCATACGCGTGTGCGCCACCTTGGCTCAATCCCATGCGCCCCTGCGCGCGGACCCACTTGGGTCATGCGCCTGCATGCGACGTCACCAACCACTTGGTCCTTGCATCCATTGTGATCCTCCACGCGCACGTGGTCAAAATACAAAGGCGGCTCTCTCGCGGCTCGCGGCGATGCGAAGTGTAAAGTGCGCCATCAAAGCGCCACATTGCGCCTTATCGCCCAAGCCACGCGCGCGCGGGCGTGTGCGAGTGCGAGTTAGGGTGCTCCGCACCCTTCGCGAGTACACTTAGTGAGTGCTTCCATGAAAAAACAAGGATAGAGAGTTCCCACTTAAATAGCCCTTTAAGTTTCATCTCTCCTCATATGTGGGACAAGGTTCCACTTTCCCACTTTTTTCAGCATTCAAGTTTCAAACACCAAACTTTGAGCATCGATATCTCATTCATCTTAGCTCCGTTTTGGACGTGGTTTAATTCGTTGCGAAGCTCTTCCAACATAGAACACAAACCCACAAATAAATATATAAAACCCGCTCATTTTCTTATATTTATTTCTAGTCCAAAATAGGAAAAATCATTTTCCTATATTTGTGAAAAATGCTATTTTCACAAATTTCCAACAATCCCCCACATTAATAGAAATCGATCTATCAAGTTTCAACGATACAAGTTCAACAGTTGAGTATTGCAAGATAGGTAGGTGTAACCTTTGAACTTTCTTTTGTGAAACATACTTAGCCTCCTAGGGTCTTGTAGACACAGTGTCTTTGAACAATCCCCCATTTATGTAGGCGACAATATACATTCACACAGTACTCTCCCTAGTTCAGTCAAGACCTCATGCTTGTGTCCGTTTATGATCATGGAACATTTTCCTGGTTCTGCGAGAGCTCTAGGATTTGCGCCTCCCCACAAATCCATTCGAAGCGACACCACTTCTCTCTAACATAGGTGATTCCTCTGAATCATTAAAAACATCATGGTTAATCTTGGATTTCCTCAAAATCCTTAACCTCAACATGCTTAACCTTTCCTTCATGTCACTGATTGGAATGGTAGGAAGTATACACTCCCTTTATTAAAATTTTGGGGCACCCCCCACAGTGACTCCCTTTGGGTTTATGATTAAGTTTGCATATTGAACCTAGATCTTGGGATCTCCAGTCAACTAGGTTAGGTTTCCCTCATATGCCCTTCTTCTATGGGCTTTAGTCCCATTCCTCTTGATGACTTATACACCTTATCTTTGCTTAAGCCTTTTGTTAACAGGTCTGCAATGTTCTCCTTTAACCTAACATAGTCAACTGAGATAACACCCGATGAGATAAGTTGTCGTACAGTGTTGTGTCTACGTCGAATGTGCCTTGATCTGCCATTGTACATCGCGCTTTGTGCTCTAACAAGCGCTGATTGATTGTCACAATGTATGCAAATCGCCGTCAACGGTTTTGGCCATCTTGGAATATCTTCCACAAATTAACGTAGCCACTCCGCCTCTTCCCCGCTTGTATCTAAAGCGACGAATTCGGATTCCATCGTGGATCTAGCTATAACAGTTTGCTTGGAAGACTTGCTATAGCTCCTCCCGCAAGTGTAAACACATATCCACTTGTCGATCTATGATCTTTTATATCCGATATCCAGTTCGCGTCAGTGTATCCTTCGATCACTACTGGATCACGGGTATAATGCAATCCATAGTCTCTTGTGTATCTTATGTATCTAAGCACCCTCGTGATAGCTTTCCAATGTTCCATGCACGGATTACTGGTGTATCTACTCAGCCTGCTCACAGCATATGCTAAGTCGGGTCTAGTACATGTCATTAGATACATGAGACTACCAATGATCCTTGAGTACTCTAACTGAGCAACACTCTCGCCTCTATTCTTCCTTAGGCGTTGGGTATTATCAATTTGAGTTCGAGCTATACTCGTATCGACCGAATTGAATTTCCCAAGGATCTTGTCCACGTAGTGAGATTGACTCAACACAAGACCATTTTGGGTTCTAGTGATTTTTACTCAAAGAATCACATCCGCGAGACCCATGTCTTTCATGTCAAACCTCGCTTTCAACATATCTTTCGTTGAGTTGATCATGTTATCATCACTCCCAATGATAAGCATATCATCTACATAAAGACATAAAATCACATAACATCTTGGTGTGTCTTTAAAATAAACACACTTGTCGCACTCATTTATTTTGAAACCATTGTCAATCATGACATGATCAAACTTTTGGTGTCATTGTTTTGGAGCTTGCTTCAAGCCATACAAAGACTTGACCAATTTAGATACTTTGCCCTCGTTTCCTGGGGCGGAAAAACCCTCAGGTTGTTCCATGTAAATTTCTTCTTCTAAATCGCCATTTAATTATGTAGTACTATTTTTAATATGTGGTTCTCTTATTTAATTATGTAGTATTATTTTTAGTTTATTTTATTATTAGGTATGTTAAAGCTTTTTAAATATATTAATGTTTAAGTTAAGTTACAGTAATTTAGTTACGGGGACTTCTTGAGAAATCTAGTACAATACCTAGCATTTGCGGAAAATTGGGGAAAAGCTAATGTGGCATACGTAGAAATATCAAAAAAATGGGATGACTCCCACCACCCTAAGACCATGCGTAGTGGTTATGGTGAATGATGCCCCACCCTTGGGCGTTGTCCGCCACGTGTCGTCCAAGTTAGCAAATGGGCGTTTTTCTAAAATGAGTGTAGTGAGGATATGGGTATTATGTTAAAAGTGGTGTAAAGAATTAAATAAATTAATAAACCATGAAAAAAAATTTGATTGGCCAAAGAAGAAGAGGGTTACATGTGATTCGGCCAACAACATCTTCAAAATGGGGCAAGAGCGTTGTTTTTAAAACGCCATTCAAAAAAATCCAAGAAAACCGCCCCGGGGGGGGGGGGGGGGCGAGACTCGGGCGTTGTTTGGCGTTTTCAGGCAAAAAACCGCCCCGTTTGCTACGACTACGCTTGGTCTAATGTTACAATTTCATGCTAAAAAATGGCCCAAACTGCTAAAAGAGGACCGTTTTGGCCGATTCGGTTTAATATTTCAAAAACTATACTCATTGGCTCGGCACAAAAATTCCGTAAAAATGGCCGAACCAGACTATGAACGCTCTTAGTCAAAATTATATTGAGAAACTTTATTATGAAAAATGAGAAAGTATATTGATATTTTTTATATAACCCTAATATAAAAATTGTAATTTATTTTCTTGTTCATGGATCCACTTGGTATGTCATCCTCATATTGTCTGTAATATACATCCTAATATGACTTATTCCCTTCTCATATGCAAGTTGCTTGCTGCATTTTAATATCAAAATGGTGTTGGCAAATAAAAAATATTAAAAAAAAAATCTCCAAAAAGAATTGACAACCATTCGTTACACCGTGTCTTATATAAGCGATAAAGAGGAAAGCCTGTCAAATATATCATGTACAGTCACTTAGCTGAATTGGTCTATTGAAGAAAGCCACTTGCTACATGTGGTTGCCCACTTTTTTAATGTAGCTTGCCGTGTTTCCTTACTAGAGTTTTGTATTCCCTTCAAAAGAAGTTAGCGGATGGGCTCTACAAATTTATAAAATGTAGGGCTGGATCGTTCCAAAGGGGTGCACTTGCTAAACCATTTAAGAATTGACACACCATTATTTGACACACCATTATTTGTTGTTACCAAGCTTGCGGTTTGATGCTTACATTTGATGCATAGGCTTTACGTGTTAAGGCCGGCCGAGCATAGTTAATTGTTGCTCTATATTTGAAAATTCGATATTCGATTTTGTTGTAGAGCTTCTTTGGTTACAGGGACGACACTTGACAAACTTTATATATTAAAGAGTAAATTACAAGTTTTGTCCTTTATGTTTACACTAAATTACAGGCGTTGTTGTCCTTTAGCGCAAAAGTTGATGAGTTTTGTACTTAACGAGTTGACGTCAACCCGCGCGTTGCGGCGGGATGCTTGTTATAATTTTTCATTTGCTACTTGAAACCATTTACCCTCTAACGTAAGCTGGAATTGAATTTATTAACATCCAAATTAACAGATTGTTAGTGTTGTCAACATTTTAACTGTGATTTTCAAGTATAATTGTGTTAAGCATTGGCGATCTTTGATGTATTTGTCGCAACGATTAACCACCAACATTGGGATTTTGATGTACTTGTCGCAACGACTGACCATCAACATTTTCATTTGAGCAAGTTAGACAGCCTAAAGGTGTTAGAAGAAGTAGGCTATCGCACTCTTTTACCCTGATTTTTGTGAAGTAAGTTTATCAAGTTCAAATGATTTTTTTTTTCGCGTAAAAGGAGTGTCAAATTAACAATTGTATGATGCCAGAATCTACATGTGTCTTTTCAAGGCAGTTTTAGTGACCGGATCTCGATTAAAAACAACATGCCGAATCGCAGATAGCATTTTGAGTTTATTGTAAAGCAATGACATGTAAAAAAGAGTAAACAAATATCAAATATATACGATAATGATAAAGACATCAAGTGTAGAATGCAGTTGTTTATTAAATATATGTTCAAAATAGACATTTAATCTCTTCACAATAAAGAAAACTAAAAAAATATATTCTATGTAAAGAGATTTGAATAAATGGATCAAATAGGCATAAAAAAATTGTCTTTAAACGCATACAAACACATCAAATTGTCCAAGTACGATCAAATAGGCATAAAAATTGTCTTTAAACACTTACAAACACATCAACTTGTCCAAGTAAAAATAATTTAACAATATAAATCCCCAATTGCAACAGTTTCGTTATACTTCTAACATAATAGTAAGAGTAAATTATGATTTTGGCCCCTGTGGTTATATCACTTTTACCATTTTAGCCCAAAAAAAATCTTTTAACATCTGAGCCCCCAACGTCTTTTTTATAACCCTTTTACTTTTAGGGGCCAAAAGGGTTAGACAAAAAAGACGTTGTGGACTCAGAAGTTAAAAGATTTCTTTTTGGACTAAAAGGGTAAAAGTAATATAACCATAGGGGCCAAAATCGTAATTTACTCTAATAGTAAAGTGTCACTCCATCCCCGTTAAAAAAAAGAACATTCATCTTAAGCAACACTTTCTTCCCATTCAATTATTCTATTGAATTATATGTAATAATGCAAAATAGCAAACTAAAGAGTGTGACTAAAAAAATAAGTAGCCGGTTAACAAATCACGTGCAAGACATTCTTAGTTAATTTCTGTAAAGATTATTACACATCATTGATAAATAAATAAAAAGTAATAAACGTCTTTTTGTTATTCATTCTATTCGCTTTTTTTATAATATAATTTTAAAAACTTATTATTTGCCATTAGTTTATATTTTAGAAAAAGTCATTTCATGTATGTTATCTTAACCTACTCCGATTCATCCATCCAATGTAAGAGCTAACATAGCGATGGGAAAAGAATTTTGTTCCATGACTTTCCGCCCCCTCCCCCACTCCCGGAACTTTTGGTCAAGCTTCGCCACTGTTAGCACATACATTGGATGGATTGGAGTAGGTTAAGATAACTCATCCAACGATCTTTAAGATAAATGGTAACTACCTTTAAGACTTTTAAGATAAAAAAGAACCCTCAACTTTGATTTATATATAAAGTAGTATATAAAAATTACTAATAACCCGTTCTTAAATTTTTTTTACCTCATTACGAAAATATGTATAAATATTTTTGACAATAAACTTGGTAGGGGCAAAGGATTTTTAGGCAAAATAACTGGCGGTGGCGGACATATACAATTTTAAAATTTTCAGACAAAAAATCAGAAATATTACAGTTATAACTGAAACATTGGGTGGTGTGGGGGGTTGCACCCCTGCACTGCATCCCTTAAAAGCTAACAACGTTGACATGCGAATGCTTGGCCGGAACATTCGTCGTAATCGTAACGTTGTTTGGAATCCACTGAATCTGTAAGATCGACCAGTGGTGGTTTCCCCACCTTGCACCACCTGATGCCACCATTGGACCATCCGTCCATCCCTATCACGGATTTGACAAAGATAGACTGCATGCAGTCGCCATGGTGGCTGCCGGTGGTAACCGACGGAATGTGTAAACAAAATCACACCATTTTTTTTTAAAGCGGCACTTATACATGTGAACCAAACCGTCATGATTTTTTCTAACCAAGAGTGTAAACTTCCTAACCGACGCAAGTTGAACCGTCATGATTGTTCCTAACCAAAGGGTATAAACTTCCTAACCGGCGCAAGTTACTATTTTGCGTCTAAACCAATCCATTCTGTATACATATTAATTAAAAGGATATGTTGGTTCTTTGTTTGCCATGCTTTATCTTATGCATGAGTCACAAATTATAGTGCAATATAATAATGTCAATTCTAAGGCTGAGAACATAATATTCACATAGCACCGCATGCCGACCAGCCCATGCCAAGGAGTACATGCCGCACCACGGGCAGTGGTTGACGCCGAGTTGCCCCACCCATACCGTGCACTTTAAAGAAACCCTACCAGTGTCGTAGTCTTCTGCAACGACCGGAAAAGTATGTCAGAAAAGAATAAGAAAAGATGACGGTGTTCGATGGTTGTCGAACAGAAATCTGATCGAATAGATGCGATTGAACAGATGTGCCGATCGGTGAGAATTACGACGTTTGACGAAACAAAACCCATAGAAATCGCCGGAGATGAAGAGGCAGGGGTTACGAACCTTTGGAAAGGTTTAAACATCTTTTCTTTTATTTTCAAAACGTAAATCGGTTGATTGTTCCATGTGGATAAAATATGCATATTTTATCGTTAAATCAAATTGATTTGTTTTAAAGATTGAAAGGATCTGTTTGTTTTAGGGATCCAAAGGATCTGTTTATTTTAGAGACAAATTGAATATACACGTTATTTGAGATTGAACAAACATATCATCGAAGGGGTATGTTTGTTTTAGAAAGAGACAACATCTGAATATAATAATAATGTCTCCTATCTATCTAAACTAAAAACACCCCTCTTCATTTCAGAAAGAAAGGTGGCGTCTTGTTATACGGTTAAATTTAATGGCACACCGCATGTGATTTTTATGTAACCTATGCGATGTTTAATATTTCCAATTCATTAATATCAAGTTCACACCGCTTTATATATTTTCATTAAAATCAAGTTCGCACCGCTTCACATTGTATGCTAGTTATGTATTTCGTTAACGGACGTGTCTTTTAAGTAAAATGACACAACCCAAGTTAGTTTTTGTAGGGTTATATAACGTTTCAAAATCTTGTACGTTATGTCCTTTAGTCCTAACTCAGTCAGATTTTTTGGTTAATTATGGTCATGTGCCTTGCACATGAGTGCATACTTGTCATTTCACCTTCCCAATGGTTATTTTGTAAATACTTATTATTGAGGGACTGTATTTACAACACTGAAAAAATATATATAAACCCTTCTCTTTCTCTCTAATCTGAACCCACCCCCACAACCTAGTCTATCTCAACCCACCACCACAACCACCCCCACAACCTTCACCGCCGCCACCTACCCCATCTCAGCCTTCACCGCCTCCACCCCCACCAACCGACCACCCCAACCCTACTGCACCAGAATCGGGTGACTGTAAACAGGGTTTAGTCAATGATTTCAAACCTTTGCTCCACCGCCTTTACCAACCCACTAGCCACCACCACCGTCAACACCATCGGTGCTCATCATCCCCACCTACCACCACTATCCAAACACCATCAATACACCATCTTCAACCAAGCAACAACCGGCCACCACCATGTTTGTGGCCTATAATCACAACAATCTTCATCAGTATTTGCTGCTATCACCACCATCACTGTGGCAAACCACCAACCCATCCCCAGCAGACCACCACACTACCCTATTACTTCTGTAAATAGTTAATCAAACTCGTGATTCATAAATCTGACCAAGGATTACACATTCAACACATATTAGAGAGGAATCATACTTACCGGAAATCGTAAACTACGGGATTTGTCTCTCTGGGCACCTGTCTGTCGTTGCACTAGGTCTTCTAGGGTTTTGTTTTTAAGGGGCAAAGTTGGGGTTAAAGAGGGTTTTGTTGACGAATTTGAAGCCATTTCATTAGGGTTTGAAGAAGGAGGTTGACGAAATTGAATCTGTTGCTGTATGATTTCATGGTGGTGGCTGGAAGGTGGTGGTTCTAGTGGGTGGAAGTGGGAGGAAATGAGTGAGGAAGAAGACAGAGAATGAGAGAGAGAGAGAGAGATTTCTTTTCTTTTTTTATATTTATTTTTTATTTAATAAATTGATGTTGTATTTTTGAGTTTCTACATAGTTAGTCCTTGGATATATGAAATGACAAAAACTACCCTCATGTGCAAGGCACATGATCATACTTAACCAAAAAATCTAACTGTGTTAGGGCTAAATGATATAACGTGCAGGATTTTGAAACATTAAGTACAAAAGTCTTCAACTTTTGCGTCAAAGGACATCGCTTGCAATTTGGTGTAAACATAAAGGACAAAACTTGTAATTTACTCTAAATTAAATAAAAGCAAATTGGAATTTAATCATCTAAACTATGACGTAGTGGTTGATTATATATAATTCATAATGACCATGCGACCGTTACACTCTAAACTTTCACTTTTGTTGTCAAGGGCAATCTCCAGGTTCGGCATTGAGAATTTGTGTACCTTGTTCGAGCTCGAAAAATCGTGCCCTTAGGCCTTAACGAAATACATAATATAAACTAGTTTTTCATACAACCTAATGCCTATGAGCTAATAACTAATGTAAACCATAAGAATAGTTTGTAAGTGTGCCTATGTTATGTTTATATGGGTAAACCCTATTAACCTTTTTACATATACATATAAGTTTTTTTAAATAATGTGCCCTTCGAAATATCAGGCCTTAGCTGGTAGTCCTCCCCGCCCACCCCTTGGGCTGCCCCTGGCAATCTCACTCTAACGAAAATTAGCTAGGTCTAGTGTCACACCCCCCAAAATACGACATGCGGAAGACCGCGGGATGTGTGACTTACCAAATGGATGATGCAAAAGAGGTACCAAATGGATGATGCTCGCATCCAAAAGGACGAGGCCCGTGATAAAGCGATTCAAACTTTGACCACCCAAATGGGTCAACTCGCAACCGAAGTGGCGGACTTGAAAAAAGGTAAAGGTCAATTACCAAGCGACACTAAGGTAAACCCTTCCCATAATTCTTCTCGTGGTAATAATATTAACATTAATCATGTAAGTGTTTTGAAAAGTGGGAAAGAGTACAAAACCAATCCTCTACCGGATTTGGTTGATGGGGTGGTTGAAGATATAACGGGTCAAGAAAGTGAGGAAGAAAATGAAACACCTAATATTTCTTCTAAAAATCCCAATTTTGAAAAACCCGTTAATAAGGAAGAAGTATAACATAAAAATGAGGAGGGGGGATCTAGTCATGTACCATTTCCCTCGGCTTTGTTAGATCCGGGTAGGAAAAACTTTATTTCAAAACGGGGTCCTCAAAAGGAGGAGATGCGGGAAGTTTTCAAACAAGTCAAAATTAATCTTCCTTTACTTAAAGCAATCAAACAAGTACCCGCTTACGCTAAATTTTTAAAAGAATTGTGTACTCAAAAGAGGCAACAAAAAGTGCCTAAACTGGTTGATTTGACTGAGCGGGTAAGTGCGGTTTTGAAAGGAGATCTTCCTCCTAAGCTACAAGATCCGAGAACACCTCTTATTAACATTCAAGTTGAGAATTTTCAAACTGCAAGGGTGTTACTAGATCTTGGGGCCGGAGTAAGTATTTTACCGGGGGGGGGGGGGGGGTTATATGACCAATATGACTTTGGTCCATTGAAACGGGTTGAGATAACGGTGGTTTTAGCCGATTTGTCTCATAAACTTCCTCGGGGTATTGTGCGGGATGTTATAGTAAAAGTTGATGAATTTTATTATCCCGTTGATTTTCTTGTGTTAGATTACTCATCCGCGGACCCAATTCAACAACAAAATGTTATTTTGGGTCAGCCGTTTTTGAACACCGCTCATGCGGTAATTGATTGTCGATTCGGTACTGTTGATATGACATTCGGTAATAGAAAAATGAGGTTGAATGTTTTTACTAACGGTGCTAATGTTGTTAATGGCGATGAATGTTTTCTAGCAGATTTCATAGATGGATACGACCCGCAGGAATACGAAGAAGAGATTTTGGAATCGTGTGTTTGTGATGTTTCTTTGCAGGTTCACACGTGTGCATTGGAAATGGAAGAGAAGAACCAAGAGGCTCTAGCGGTGAAGGAAGGAAGACCGCCATGGACCCACCAAATGGAAAGTTTACCGGTGGGAATTGATTCGGGTACAAAGCCTTCTTTAGAATATCCACCAAATGTGGAGTTGAAGGAGCTACCAAAACACTTGAAATATGTGTTTTTGGGTGAGAAGGACACCTTACCGGTAATCATTGCTTCTAATTTGGAGGTAGCTCAAGAGGAGGAGTTGTTGCGGGTGTTGAAGGCTCATAAGGCGGCAATTGGATGGACGATAGCCGACTTGAAAGGTATTAGTCCATCCATTGTCATGCACAAAATCATTACAAACGAAGATGTAAAGCCAACCGTGAAACACAAAGAATGTTGAACCCGAATTTGAGAGAGGTGGTAAAGAAAGAAGTTATAAAGTGGTTGGATGCGGGGATTATCTATCCCATTTCGGACAGTGCGTGGGTAAGTCCGACGCAGGTAGTGCCTAAAAAGGCCGGCATCCAGGTAATAAAAGATGAACAAGGCGAGCAAATTGCCACCCGACCGGTCACCAGGTGGCGAGTTTGCATTGATTATAGAAAATTAAACGCCGCTACCTCTAAGGACCATTTCCCGTTACCCTTCATTGACCAAATAATTGAAAAACTTTCGGGTCAAAAATATTATTGTTTTTTGGATGGGTATTCGGGTTATAACCAAATTGCTATTCACCCGGATGACCAACACAAAACCACGTTTACATGTCCATATGGTACATTTGCTTTTTGGCGAATGCCGTTTGGACTATGTAACGCCCCGGCCACTTTTCAACGATGTATGATGAGTATATTTTTGGATATGGTCGGGGAGTCTCTTGAAGTGTTTATGGATGATTTTTCCATATTTGGCCCAAGTTTTGAGTCTTGTCTTGATGAGTTAGAAAAAGTTTTAAAAAGATGTGTTGAGACAAACTTGGTGCTAAGTTGGGAAAAAAGTCACTTTATGGTTCAAGATGGTACTGTGTTGGGTCATGTGATTTCAGACCGGGGGATGGAGGTAGACAAAGCAAAGATTCGGGTAATTTCATCTTTACCTCCACCAAAGAATGTTAAGGGGGTGAGATCATTTTTGGGACACGCGGGGTTCTATAGAAGGTTTATTAAAGGTTTTAGTTTAATTACAAAACCTTTATGTAATTTGTTGTTGAAAGATGTTCCATTTGATTTTACTAACGAATGTTTGCAAGCGTTTAATATTTTGAAGGAACAATTGGTGAAAGCTCCTATCTTGCAACCACCGGATTGGTCGAAGCCGTTTGAAATCATGTGTGATTCTAGCAACACGACCATTGGAGCGGTTTTGGGTCAAAGAGTTGATAAGAAGCCGGTGGTGATCTATTATGAAAGTAAAACTTTGTCCGAGGCGCAACTGAATTACACCACAACCGAAAAAGAATTATTAGCGGTGGTGTATGCCTTGGACAAGTTTAGATCTTATATTTGGGGGAGCAAGGTGATCGTGTATTCGGATCATAGTGCGGTCCGATATTTAATGGAAAAGAAGGATGCAAAGCCCCGGTTGATTCATTGGGTGCTTTTGTTACAAGAGTTTGATTTGGAAATTAGAGACAAAAAGGGTTGTGAAAATGTTGTTGCGGATCACTTGTCCCGAATCCCGTTAGAAGGTGTTGATGACACGAGCGAGATTAATGAACGGTTTCCCGATGAGCAATTGTTGGCCGTCTCTACTTTTGTTGCACCTTGGTATGCTCACTATGTAAATTATTTGGCTAAGGGTGCAATTCCAAGTCATTGGACGAAGAAGCGAAGACAACAATTTTTGAGCCAATTTAAACAATACATTTGTGTTGAACCGGATCTCTTTAAAATTGGTCCCAATCAAGTGATAAGAAGGTGTGTTCCCGAGACCGAAGTACTAGAGATTTTGACCCATGCTCATTCGTCGGCATGTGGAGGGCATTTTAGCGGGAACAAAACGGGTTATCGGGTGTTGTCTTGTGGGTTTTATTGGCCTACAATCTTTAAGGATTCTTGCGAGTTTGCTCGAAATTGCATAAATTGTCAAAAAGTGGGAAGCATATCGAAGCGGGATGAAATGCCTTTACAACCAATTTTGGTGGTTGAGGTGTTTGATGTTTGGGGAATAGACTTATGGGTCCTTTCCCAAATTCAAATGGGTTTTTGTACATATTGGTTGCGGTGGATTACGTATCGAAATGGATTGAAGCTATCGCAACAAGAACCAATGACCATTCCGTTGTGTGCAAGTTCGTACAATCAAACATCTTCGCTCGCTTCGGTGTACCAAGGGTGATAATTAGTGATGGTGGTTCACACTTTAAAAATTTTAATTTTGGGAAATTGTTGAAAAGGTATAATGTGAACCACCGAGTTGCTACACCGTACCATCCGCAAACAAGTGGACAAGTCGAAGTGTCCAACCGTCAAATTAAAGAAATTCTCATGAAGACGGTTCGAACGGATAGGAAAGATTGGTCAAGCAAACTTGACGATGCGTTGTGGGCATATCGGACGGCCTGCAAAACTCCAATTGGTACCACTCCTTACCGGATGGTGTATGGGAAGGGATGTCATTTACCAATAGAGTTAGCACATCGAGCACATTGGGCAATCAAAAGGGTTAATGCGGATTATGACGAAGCGGGTCGAGTGAGAAAGCTTCAATTGAGTGAAATTGAGGAGATTCGAGACGAAGCATACGAATGTGCATCCACATATAAAGACAAACTTAAGAAGGTTCACGATGCAAAGTTAAGAAAGAAGAACTTTGAAGTGGGTCAAAAAGTGTGGTTGTACAATTCAAGGTTGAAAATGTTTGCGGGTAAACTCAAGAGCAAATGGATGGGTCCTTATGTCATCCGGAGAGTGGGAAGGTTTGGTGATGTTGATATTCAAGATGAGCAAACCAACAAGCAACAAACAGTGAACGGGTATCTGCTTAAACCGTACTTGCAAGGCAATGACATCAACAATCTCGAGCTCGATAAAGTGGGTTATATTCTACGCCCACTGGATGATGAGGAAGCTTGAAAGAGGCCCAAGTTTGGTTGTGTAGATATTTAGATTAGTTTATTTTGTTTGAATAAAGTACCGTTTCCATTAAACTTTGTGTTCGGGTCGGGTTCGGGTTAAGGTCGGTTCGGGTCAAACATTTTCTAGATTTCTCCTACCTAATAAAAATTATATATAACGAATAACACGTATACAAAATCATTTTTTTTCACTGTAAAATTATACCAACATTATATAACACGTAATTGACTACCTAATAAAAATTATATATAACGAATAACACGTATACAAAATCAGTTTTTTCACTCTAAAATTATATCAACATTATATAACACGAATAAAACATAATTGACGGTTATTTCATACCTTTTTTGTTTTTTTCTCGTCATTAGCACCTTCCCCGTTAGCACGTTCGTCGTCGTCAACACCTTCCTCGTTAGCAGTTTCGTCGTCGTCAAACCCCTCCTCAAAGTGCATTACACCTTCCCCGATTTCGTTATCATTTTCCTCAAAGTCCTTAGCACATTCCTCGACTTCGTTATCATTTTCCTCAAAGTTGTTAGCACCTTCTTCGACTTCGTTATCATTGTCCTCAAACTCCTTAGCACCTTCCTCATACTCTAACTTGTGTTGGTTTTCCGTATACGAATGGTAAGTCCCGAATTCGTGTCGCGGATAACTTTGGGGAATGTAAGATGGTTCTGCCTCATCTACAAACACCTGGTTCAAGTCAGGTAACACGGGACGCACACCCCCGTCATCACAACGAGGCACGGACACAACCTCCTCCTCACCTCGATCAATGCCGGATAACCAATTGCTTTCGGAGATGTACGACTGGTTCGAATCTTCGCCAAACAAATTACCAATGTCCCAAAACGACATCTTTATGCTTCACGGTCTCAACCAATGTTTTTATTTCAGAATTTCTTCAGTTTTATCGGTATTTTGTGAGTTTGAAAAATTTTGAATCAAATAAATCCCGTAAGCTTGGGTAAATAAACATTTTTGGTCGATAAGGGTCGTATGGGTCACTTTCACGCTTTTTCAGACTGAACTAACTTCATGTCAATAATTATACCTTAAATTCATCAAAAGTCGTGCCGATAAGCCTCTCATTGCTCAATGAGAGGCGTATAGGGTTTAATGCTCCAACAACCACAACCTTATACGCCTCTCATAGGGCAATGAGAGGCTTATCAAAGCCCTTTTTCTGACACATTTAATGCTTTCACACTCTATACTCCCCTTATTGCCCTATACGCCACCTCTGGGGGGGGGGGGGATGTGCACTTAAAAAGTGGGGATGTGCCAATACCCTCACCCTAGCTGAATTGGTCTATTGAAGAAATCCACTTGCTACATGTGGTTTCCCACTTTTTTAATGTAGCTTGCCGTGTTTCCGTACTAGAGTTTTGTATTCCCTTCAAACATGGTTTAGTCAATGATTTCAAACTCAAACTAACAAATACAAAAGCTAATAAGTTCCCATCACCCACGACCTTTGCTCCACCGCCTTTACCAACCCACTATCCACCACCACCGTCAACACCATCGGTGCTCATCATCCCCACCTACCACCACTATCCAAACACCATCAATACACCATCTTCAACCAAGCAACAACCGGTCACCACCATGTTTGTGGCCTATAATCACAACAATCTTCATCAGTATTTGCTGCTATCACCACCATCACTGTGGTAAACCACCAACCCATTACCAGCAGACCCCCACACTACCCTATTACTTCTGTAAATAGTTAATCAAACTCGTGATTCATAAATCTGACCAAGGATTACACATTAAACACATATTAGAGAGGAATCATACTTACTGGAAATCGTAAACTACGGGATTTGTCTCTCTGCGCACCTGTCTGTCGTTGCACTAGGTCTTCTAGGGTTTTGTTTTAAAGGGGCAAAGTTGGGGTTAAAGAGGGTTTTGTTGACGAATTTGAAGCCATTTCATTAGGGTTTGAACAAGGAGGTTGACGAAAATGAATGTGTTGTTGTACGATTTCATGGTGGTGGCTGGAAGGTGGTGGTTCTGGTGGGTGGCAGTGGGAGGAAATAAGTGAGGAAGAAGACAGAGAATGAGAGAGAGATTTCTTTTCTTTTTTTATATTTATTTTTTATTTAATAAATTGATGTTGTATTTTTGAGTTTCTACATAGTTAGTCCTTGGATATATGAAATGACAAAAACTACCCTCATGTGCAAGGCACATGATCATACTTAACCAAAAAATCTAACTGTGTTAGGGCTAAATGATATAACGTGCAGGATTTTGAAACATTAAGTACAAAAGTCTTCAACTTTTGCGTCAAAGGACATCGCTTGCAATTTGGTGTAAACATAAAGGACAAAACTTGTAATTTACTCTAAATTAAATAAAAGCAAATTGGAATTTAATCATCTAAACTATGACGTAGTGGTTGATTATATATAATTCATAATGACCATGCGACCGTTACACTCTAAACTTTCACTTTTGTTGTCAAGGGCAATCTCCAGGTTCGGCATTGAGAATTTGTGTACCTTGTTCGAGCTCGAAAAAACGTGCCCTTAGGCCTTAACGAAATACATAATATAAACTAGTTTTTCATACAACCTAATGCCTATGAGCTAATAACTAATGTAAACCATAAGAATAGTTTGTAAGTGTGCCTATGTTATGTTTGTATGGGTAAACCCTATTAACTATTTTACATATACATATCGGTTTTTTTAAATAACGTGCCCTTCGAAATATCAGGCCTTAGCCGGTAGTCCTCCCCGCCCACCCCTTGGCCACCCCTGGCAATCTCTCTCTAACGAAAATTAGCTAGGTCTAGCCCCATTTTTCATTTATTTCGTTTCAAAACAATTACAACATTATGGTTAGGATAGAAGTCAACTAGTTGTTCATTAAGGGCAAGCGGAGATGTAGGTTGAGCCAATATTACCACGCAATAGGGAAGGAGCTCAAGTTTCATCAACACTGAGAGCTTCGAGCCAAGTGAGCAACCACTATGTCAACCAGAGCTTCGTATTTAGACTAAGTAGATGAATGAAGGATTGTGCCTTGTTTATAAGAGGTCAATGAGAAAAGGTTAGAATCCAGATAGATAGCATAACCCCCGTGGGCCTATGATCATCTGACACCAGGCTTTGTTAGCGTTTTTGAGATGGCATGTAGAGAAGATGTAGAATGTTGTGAACATCTCTATGAATGAACATTAGTGAAAGCAGTTGGATGCATGTCTAATGAGAAAAGCATAGTCAGAAGTGCCATGAAGATAGCTTAGAAAGTTGATTGCAGACCAATGATTTGCTATCAAGGAATGCATACACTAACACACACTTTATTGGCCGCAAATGTGAAATCCGGCTGAGAGAGAGTAACATACTAAAGGGTACCGGTAAGTTGGAGAGACTTGCCCGTTTAGAAGCTTTGAAACGTATTTTCTTTAAGAGAGTACGGTGTTATTTAGGACCCTGAGTTAAAATCTTAACCCACCAAAAAGGTAATTAAGATCCATGGGTTCTTTTAATGCAATATATATGTGAAGCCATTGGACTACCTTGTTTATAGCTTTGGGTTCTTTCAACATAGACTAACATCTCTAAGAATGCGCCTCCATACGAATAAATAAAAGGTATGAAGTTAAATCCCTTACATCCTAAGTTAGAGGGTTGTTTAGTAAATAGTTATTAGTTAGTTTGTATTGTAATTAAGTTAGTACATAAGTGCGAGGAACAGATGTGACAAAGTAAAAGATAATAACCTACAACTAAAGGAAGAGATGCCTCTAGGAGACGCACCTCTTCAGAATAGGCGCCAATATCACAGAAGCCAAGGAACGCGATGTTTCAAGCATCAGGCATGTTCATAAAGTGACACGTCTATTCGATCGCACCTATTGAATTAGTATAAATAGGGTTTAGATTTCTCAATTGTAATCATCACTTGTACAATCAAAATTATGCAATACAACTGAAATTCTGTAAGTTCTATTGAATTCTTTCTTGTTTCATCTTGTATTTCATTAGAACAATATCAATTGTGAAGATCGGGGCCAACAAGGTGAAGTATTTGTCTTGGAATTTGTGAAACTGAGTGTGTGCAAGCAGTAGCAGGCAGTAGCGGATCTAGAATAAAGTTGAGGGATTGTGCAGGCTAATTTTTTTTTTTTTTGTTCATGAGTAGCGCTGATACAAAAAACGAAGAAGAAAAAAATTGTACTAAAAATGTACTTTGCCAAGAAAGTTAAGGGATAGCGCGGTGTCACGGGGTTACTTTTCGACCCCCGTGTGGCGTCCCCAAGTCCCCGGGGACAAGCCAATCCATCCCGCTTCTTTGTGTGGGTCACTGGTTTCGTCATGCCTTGGACTCATCAGGAGAGCGGCGCTAGCTCTCGACCGGTGGTGCGTTCGTCGTTTGCACGACTAGGCACGTACACCTCTACATTGACACTGACTTCGTCCGCAGATAAAGTCCAGGACTAGCCAGTAACCCAAGCGTTCAAGCACAACCCACAACATTGCGACCTTCAAATATTTGGCCCGTGACACTCTCCCACCACCATTTCATGCACGTCCTCGTGCATGCTCGCCGTCCCATACCAGCTCGCATACTTGACAATGCATGATCCCCTTATGTTGAGCATGATTCACTTTGGGAGGGTAGGACACCCGAAAGCACAGCAACAATGATCTTCTGTCGTGCATGTTCAATATAGTACGTCAGTTTTGGTTATAAGTGGCGCTGACGTCCGCCGCATCAGATTGGGTGCCGACGATTCACCTTGTTTCAGGAATACGGGGACCTGAATAGTTGTAGCAGCTTTCACAAAACTTCCTTTTTACGGCGCTGCTTGAACCGTAAATTTTTTAACATAACACGGAGGGCTTCACTGCAACTATACTTGAGCGGCTCTCACGATCCCATACTCGCGGAGTACAAAGACCTTTGCCGAAGCAAACCCATATTTGGTCTTCTCCCACCACCATTGCGCAACCATACTCTAAATGTTAAGCTCATTTGGTTAAGAGTCACGTTCCAACGTATCCGAGAATCGTTCGGCTCTGATACCAAGTTGTCACGGGGTTACTTTTCGACCCCCGTGTAGCGTCCCCAAGTCCCCGGGGGTCAAGCCAATCCATCCCGCTTCTTTGTGTGGGTCACTGGTTTCGTCCTGCCTTGGACTCATCAGGAGAGCGGCGCCAGCTCTCGACCAGTGGTGCGTTCGTCGTTTGCACGACTAGGCACGTACACCTCTTCATTGACACCGACTCCGTCCCCCGATAAAGTCCAGGACTAGCCAGTAACCCAAGCGTTCAAGCACAACCCACATCATTGCGACCTTCAAATATTTGGCCCGTGACAACGGGCTACCCCTCTTACTATGCTAGATCCGCCCCTGTGTGCATGGCCTTTAAAAGGCAGTGAAACCAAGCCACATGTGCATGTTTTGGGCCGTAAAGGACTTATAAAGTAGATAGACAAGATTTGGTCGTTGTGGGTCTATGAAGCCACAAGGTTGCCATATATAATTGTTTCCTTTAGATCGCCATGAATAAAAGCATTCTGGTCATACAATTGGCGGAGCAACCATTTCTAAGTAATAGCAAGAGACAGAACAATCATAGCCAACTTGACGACTGGGCTGAATGTTTCGTGAAAGTCAATCCCCAATTGTTTCGTGAAAGTCAATACCAAGTTCCATTCTAGTTAGCGCCACTCTGGGTACATGTTGGCAGTGGTAAACGAGGAAACCCATAAGCAACAATTCTTGAGGAACAGTCCAAGTTTTGAATTTTAAAAACAGTCCACCATTCAGTATGGACTTCAAACATCAGTTGTTCACTTACCAGAAAGATAGATATAATGTGTATGAAAAACACATCAAGATGTTGTGGGTTTTAGGTTTACTTTTTTGGGTATTAATTTTTAGAGTTTGATTTGTGCCTGATTCTATAAATACTTATATATTGGCTTTAAATTAGTGTTTAATTTTGATATACATATTCTAGTTTGAGGTGCTATATAGAGTTGCTACCTTTTTAATACTAGTTTTACTTGTAAATTTTAACTACTCAAATTTATCATACGTTATATTTTAGAAATTAAAGTTTGAACTCTTGAAAAACATAACGTAGTAGGCACATGATTAAAATATTAATGCAAAGTGATGCACGTATTTAAATTGTATATTGAGGTAATTAATAAGAATAAGAATTGTATCACATGCATGAACTAAAAGTTATTTATTAACAAAGAGGAGTTCGTGATTCTCTTCTTCACCTTTACCTTGAAAACAATATTTACTAAAATATCTAATGAAAAGTTCGGATGACACATGATTAAAATCCTTAAACTTGTAAAATCAACGGACATGTAGACTAATATAATAAGGATTATTGGAAGATCATTACCATGTCTTGTCCAAGAATAGCAAAAGATAATCCGAATAAGCGTTTATAAGTGCTTAAGGAATGGTGTGCTTAAGGAATTTAACGATGGGCGTTACCAAGTGGTCCGGTCCCTCCTCATCCACTCCCATCCAGTGTGTCCAGACGAGCTCCAAACATAACTGATGTGGATGCTCTTAATGTTCTTTATGTTACAGTCATGGTTAAGATGGATCCAAAAAGAAAGCAGCCCATGTGGTTAAAAGGCCAGTTAATTAAGGAGTCAAGCAGCAAAGTGATGATCATTTGATTAATTAATTACTCTTTTAAGCCATTACAATCCTATTATGTTGCTCATATATTGTAGCATATTTGTAAATCTTTTCTTTCTACAAACCCTTTAACATGTAATTTGTAGTAACCTAAACCTTCAAAGAAACAGTTTGTTGGCCGGTAAACATGTTACTTGTTCTCATGAGTCTGAAATATTTAGATGATAGCTAGAGATTCCTGATGATGAACCAACAAAGAAAAATCTGGAACTTCAAAAATATGTTTGACTGGTAAACTTGCTGTTAGCAAGTACATGAAACTGAATCTTCAACAATCTATTAAAAAAAAAATTGATCTTATCACCATTTGTCACTTAAGACTAGTCCTACAGGGGCACTTGTTTTCGTAATTCAGTTTTGGTACGCAAATAATTGTTTAAATGAGAAAGTGTCAACTTTAAATTTTACCTTTAGCCCTGTCAATAACCATCAAACCCTACTAGCTTATTGACTGTTATTGTCACTAACCATTTTTTTATTTTTTTTTGAATGGCAAATGTTATTCATCTACTTAACACTCAACGAGTTTTACTACTTCAGCGACCAAGGCATCACAAAATCGTCACTATAGTGGATCAGAATGAAATTGGAAACACTTTCTTGTGTCCATAACAAAAGTTAGCGACCTATTTAATGACCACTCCATGAAGTTCTTGTTATTATGACCAAATTAATTAACAATCTTTTTGAGGTCACTAAGAGGATCTACACCGACAAATTTTTGTCACTAAACATTTTTAAAAAAAATATAAAAAATTAGTGTGCCTCACTTCTTTGTTAAAAGAGTTTTGGTGCAAGACCCCCTCACCTTTTGGCCTAAAGATGGTTTCTGACATGTGAGCCCGTTTTTACACCCCTCACAAGCCCTTTTAGCTGAGATGTTTGCACCTCTGCCCATTTGGGCCAATCCCACAACTTTTACACTTTAAATGGTTTAGTTAAACATTCATACATTTAGGGGCCCCACCATCTTTAATATATAGTCAATGTAACACCCAAAGTTTAATTAAATAGTATTATTTAGTTTCGAAAAGAGAAATATTCCTCATATTATTTGCTATTATTTAGTTTGGGGTATAAACTTATGGAATTGTTTTGAGTTTTTGACTTCCAAAGTTGAGTTGAAATCTATACTATCTATAATAAGAGATTATGAGCTGATGTAAATCTGCTTACTTGTCAACTTCTAAGCTATGCCACATGGACTTGCTGATGTCATAATTTCCTTTACAATATTTAGATATGTATAAATGTATAAATCTTTTTAAAATATATAATCAACCACTGATGATTCAAAATTAAAATTATGGCTCCAAATTCAAAATTCAAAATTATGGCTCCAGATATATAACCTATAATCGTCTTCAATCAATTACCCTCTCTATCAATTTCTCTCTCAACTCTCTCTCTCTAAAATTCACAGTCTTTTGAAACACAAATCATTCGGTTCACAGTGTTTTAAACACAATACTCTTTCTTCTTTGGCAAGAATCTGGAATTATCTCAATTTCTTCTTCATATCGAAATCTTCTGCCCTAATTCTCTCTGCCCTAATTCAACCACCATCTTTGTCACTAAGTTTCATTGATGATTTGAATCCGTCTAAAGATATGTGGAATCTGAAGTGTAGAATCATCCGGAAATGGGTTCAGTCCTTTCGGATGGATCTGATCTTGCTCGATGAGAAGGTATTAGTGTTTGTCAATCATCTTTGATGTTTTTTTTACTGTTTTTATCTTTTTCGTTATGAGTTTTGTGTAATTTAGGGTTAGACAAAAAGAAACAAAGAAGAAAATCTTTTTGTTTGTTTTTTTTATGCGAAATATATGATTATTGTAAATTGACTGTTTGTTTGTTTATACAAAGAACTAATTTTCTTGCGATTTGATTATAAAATGTTCGATAATTACATTACCTGTTTCTCTTCATATGTTTGCTTTAGGCTTAGTTTTTAACTACTAAATTTATTGAAGTGGATGTTGATTTATGATTTTAATTAACCAGGTGGATACGATAAGGAAGACAAAGCAGCTAGAGCTTATTAATTAGCAGCGCTCCAGTATTGGGGTCCCACCACCACCACCACAAACTATCCGGTAGTAATCTTTATCTTATATGACCTGAATTAATTGAAAGTAAGGATGGGCTTGCTAAAAGCTTATTTACCGACTCTGATCATGTTTTATGTAAATTTGGGTGATTTAGGTTTGCAACTATGAGAAAGAGCTTGAAGAAATGAACATGACTAGGCAAGAATTTGTTGCTTCACTTAGAAGGTAAATATAAGTTGTGTTTGTTTCACTTTGTGAATTAAGTGCAATTGTGAGTGCATTATGTTATATATAGATAGTGCCTTATTAACCTTTAAATTTGTAGGAAAAAGCAGTGGTTTATGTAGAGTAGCCTCAATTTATAGAGGTGTGACAAGGTTACAAATGTTAGTTATCAGATCACCGGATGTTCACCATCCACTTCGCCAAGTTTTTGTCAAAAATATGGATTAAACTTCTAATAATGGTTTGTGATTAAGAAAACTGAAGCGACCAGGTTGGTAATTGGTTGGCCTGCCAGTCACTATTACAATGCAGTGTAGAGCTTATGAATTAGCAGCCCTCAAGTATTGGGGTCCCACCACCACCACAAACTATCCGGTTGTAATCTTTATCTTATATGACCTGAATTAATTGAAAGTAAGGATGGGCTTGCTAAAAGCTTATACACCGACTCTGATCATTTTATATAAATTTGGATGATTTAGGTTTGCAACTATGACAAAGAGCTTGAAGAAACGGACAACATGACTAGGCAAGAATTTGTTGCTTCACTTAGAAGGTATATATAAGTTGTGTCGGTTTCACTTTGTGAATTAAGTGCAATTGTGAGTGCATTAGGTTATATATAGATAGTGTGTAATTAACCTTTAAATTTGTAGGAAAAGCAGTGGTTTTTGTAGAGTAGCGTCAATCATATAACCGGATGTTCACCGTCCAGTTCGCCAAGTTTTTGTCAAAAATATGGATTAAATTTCTAATAATGGTTTTAGATTAACAAAACGGAACCGACCAGGTTGGTAATTGGTTGGGCTGCCAGTCACTATCACAATGCAGTATACTCTCATTTTAATGGCTAAATGTTCAATATCTTTTGCAGGTGTCCTCTTTATTCTTTGGTTCAACCCATGTGCACAACTCACTATCACTTATTCTTTTCATTTGTGGATTTATGCCTTTGACATAGGTATGTAGAACTAATTTTCTTGCAATTTGATTATAATATGTTCGATAATTACGTTATCTGTTTGCGGTTTCTCTTCATATGTTTGCTTTAGACTTAGTTTTAAGGACGAGAACAAGCTCAGAAAACCTAAGTTTATAACTACTAAATTCCATAAACAAGTGTATATTTTCTACTTTATTTAATTTTTCTGCAGCTTCTATTTGTCTTGGTATACCGAATTACATTGTTGTAATTGAACCTTAACAGAGGAACAGTTGATTAAGGCGAAAACCGGTTCAGAGCAGTGGAACCAGAATAATCAGTTGGTAGGTTTCAGACTTTCCCCTTGACAGTGGTTCAAACAACTGCTGATCTATAATTCTGATTTGTTTTATCTACTGATTAGTACAACAGCTGATGTGAAGACTAAAAGAATGTCAAATACTAAGTACTGCTCTTCGAACTATTGCCTTCAGTCAAGCATTGCTGAGAAGACCAAAGCCCTGCCTGGAATAAATCAGTGGAATAAAGAAACAGTTGTTTTACTTTGTTTTATTGTAATAGGATCAGTTGTTAGATAACAATGGATGTATAGAACAGTACTTAGAGTTAGTTAATTGTTAGATGTCACGTTCATGATGACCTCAGCCAAGATGCTTCGGTGGTTTGACATGCTCTATAAATGGACCAGTAGTCTCTACTGTTTCACTTGATGGACTGACTGTGTTTATCTCCTCTGATCCAATCCTTCTTGTGTGATCGACCAAGTAGCATCAGGCTGAGGGGAAGTTTTAGTTTGTAAGCATGCAATGTAATCTTTTGATTTGATTACAAATCTTTCAATTAATGAAAAGTAGGTGTTTATCAAAACTATATTCCTCCTTGATTATGTTTACAAAGTTTGTGTTCATTTCCGCTGCATAAATCATTGAATCATATTCATTCATTGTTTGTGTATTACAAAAAACACAATCAATTTAATAATCAATTCATCTATTACAAAAAACACAATCATGACGACATCTGAGCAGCAGATGTACAAAATAGAGTATAAAGCTCATCCACTGATATACTAACAGTTGCTCATCAAATTAAACTTCAAATGCACTAAAAGACATAAAGTTGGGTAGTGTCATATAATAGGAGCTTCAACAGTTCAGGGAAAACAAGTTTGATAACTTGCTAGGCAAAAAGTGGACCCTCAAAAATATTGTATATGCCATTCCACTTGGGCAAAAAGTGGACCCTCAAAAATATTATATATGCTGGAGTATAGTTGTCAAGATTTATACTCATCAAACTAAGCACAAACAGCAGATGTTTCCACAACCACTGTTTTGAAGAAGGCTATGTTGCTGTTGCATATTGAGAAAATCAAAGTCTGTTGTAACCACTGATTGGTTTAAACATCTGTTGGGTTGTAGCTATCTAGTGTTGAAAGTCAACTGCTGTTCCATTATTTTCATTGTTTTCTACTGTTACCAAACTTCAGTGCTTTAAACCACTGACACAACTATCCACTGAGAGTTAAAGTCACCCACTGTCCTCATTTTCATTTGTAATCCACTGAAATTCATCCATCAGTGGTTTCATTAATAACTGTCTTCCATTATCCTTTATTTGATCAGAGGTTGGCATATGGGCAGTTCTTATCCGTCTGATCTTTGTAACCGTGCCACGTCAGCAATCACCTTTTTCCCTACAAAACCCTGATCAAAAACCCCAAACAGGGGTTTTACTGTCGATTCGAATTCACTAAAAACACTGTTCTCAAAGCAGTTTCCATCTTCTTATCTCAAATTCATTCTTCGATTTTCTTCATCAAAATGACGAAATCAAAATCAAAATCATCATCATCTTTCAAAGAGGCCGCTCAAATGGCCGCTGAAACCATTGAAATACCATACAAATCCCCTCACAACTACTTGGGTCTACTCACAAAACCCACCAACAATCACACCTTCGATTCAATCATCGACATCATGGCTACATCAAAGTATAAAACTTTGCTTACAGCAGATGCTTCAATTTACCAACAAACCCAGAGAGAATTTTGGAAAAACGCTACCCTCGAAAAACAAGGCAAGACCGTCACTGCCATTAATTCTTCCATACAGGGTAAAGCGATTCAAATTACTCCACAATCCATCTCAGAAGTCTTTAAACTCGATGATCAGAAAGGTAAAACTTCTTTTCTTAAAAGCGACTTGAAAACTGATTTTCTCGAAAGGGGGTATGCAGATCAAATAAAAAAGAAGACCTTAGAAAAAGGTTTCTTCCCCTCTGCAACTAGGTTTTTATTTCATACACTTTTGACATGTGTTTCAAATAAAACAACTGGTTTTAACGAAATACCATTAAAGATCCAATGCCTAGCTTATGCCATTCTATATAATGAAAATTATAACTATTCCCAGGAAATTTTTCATGATTTGGTGAAAAATGTTGATAGCAAAGCATTTCTACTTTTCCCAAGGTTTCTAAGCTACTATTTCAAAGAAAAATTTGGAAAAGAAAATGAAAATTTTCTCAAACAAGGTGCTTATTTTAAAATAAGTGGTTTAACCACTGAAACATTCTCTAGAATGATGGCACCTACAAAAACAAAAGCAGAGGTGCCTCAGCCGAATTCAGCAAAAAACACTGCTCCTCAGGCACCTACTGTTGAGCCCACTGCTCCAGGTGATCATAGTAGCACAACCACTGCTATGAAACCCAAACCTGTAATCACCAAAAAGACCAAAAAGAAATCCTACAAAAAGCCCACCCAACCCAAAGCAAAGGCATCTCAGGAAGATGAGATCCCAGAGCAACTGCCAGTGACAACACAAATGTCACCAAAAACCACTGCTGCTACTTCCTCACAGCAGATGGTAGAAAGATCTCCACCCTTACCTGAAACCCCTCTTGCATCCTCACAAAAGGATCAGGTTGTAAACACAAGGACTCCACAATATGAAGATCTGGATCCACTCGGATCCATCTTCCACAGTCCTGATCCCAAGGACATGTCTCTTTCAACACCCTTATCCTCACCTCTCACATTACCACAATCCATAATACCTTTGTTGCATGCAGTTGATATAACTCAGACACAAACCAGTTCCTCTCAATCACCTATCACTGAGAGCATACTCCTACAAGTGACTGGGTCTGATGATTATACCTCTGCTATCCTAGCAACAACTGAGGAGGTTACACTGCAAGAGTTACAAGTAATTTCTGTCAGTTGTTCAAGTGAAGCAGCCACTACAAATGTTGAACCCACTGGTTTACATTTGGACAGTGGTTACATCTATAAGACTTCCTTGAAGGCAATTCCTTCTATAGCACCTCTGATAACCACCAGTGAGTATTTTAAAACTACTGGCAACATTGAAGGGCTATCAAGTGTCGAAGGAAGAAGACCCCAGAACCAAGAACAAGGGGCATCAATGAATGATTTCTGGGACTCCGTTCCAAAGTCACACATTGATATAACCACTGCTGGTGGGAAATCAGATGATCCCATTAAAGTTGGTGATGATTTAAAATATCAGGAATTGACGGCCAGAGTTGAAAATCTTGAAACAACAGTTGCTGAAATGAAGGATATGGTGCAACAGATGTTAAAAGCTCAAAAAGCACAATCCACTGTTGTTCCACCTCAAGCAGTTGCACAACCTGCACCTGGTGCAAATGAGCTATGTAGTGTTTTCCACCTCCTGCTTGAAAAACAAAAACAAATGGCTGATGCTCAGCATGCAATACATGTACAAATGCTGACAAACATGGTGGAGTCAAGGTTCAAAGATACTCAAGCAGACATCAAGGCTATAAAGGCCAGCATCCAGAACACCACTGGCAAAGCTCCTCCTACTGTACTATTCATTGATAGCCCTCTTCCAGATAATGCCAAACAGGGGGCGAAAATCAAGCATTGGAGGAAGAAGGGAATAGAAGATGGCCTTTATGTTGAACTAGAAAAAGAGAAGCAGATTTCAAAAACTGCTAGCCAAACAGCTGCCATCTCTTCAACACACACCACTATAACAGACACTACAACCACTGCTCCACCTCCACCTAAAATCACCTCACCCCCAAAAGTGATCACTTCAAGTACATCACCAGCCATCAAATCAACCCCTGCTCAAAAGCAGAAGACATGTACTGACACATCAGTAGTTGTAATGACAAAAGAGGTTGAAACACCTGTTGTTTCAACAGCTGTTTGCCAGTCATCCACCACTGCTCTCATCAATGTCACATCACCACCATCACCTCCTGCGAAAAAGCAGAAGACATCAGATGTTAGCACACCTGTTGTAATGACAACAGTAGTTGAAACACCAGTTGTTTCAACAACTGTCAGTCAGCCACAATCCACCACTGCCCCCACTTCACTTCAAGCCATCTTTACTTCAATTAATAAATCACCCAAAACCACTCCTTCACTACAGAAAAGTTACACCAGAAAAAGAAAAATAACTCAGGCAACTGATGACAAATATGATCCTAATGCTGCAAAATATCCACTGGAACTGGAAGCTATAAAAAATGAGATGAGACAATTCTACACTGTGGAGGACCCTTCGAAAAGAAGATTTCCTTCTCTCATAGGCTTCATAGTCCCTGAAAATATGGATGAATATCTCGAGCTCAAAGCAAGGCAGGCTAAGATAAGAGCTAAACTTGAATGCAAAGATCAAGGTGATGAAGCCATTTCTGAAAGAATGGAATTCTTCCTCACCAAAGTCAAACAGATGGAAGACTATGCACGAGATCTGAGCAAAGAAATGTCAAACTTACCACCCGAAGCAGATCTACGAAAAGAAATGAGAAAAGAATATGTTGCATACATCATGAAAGAAAAATTCTATCCAGCTGAAGAAAAACAATTCGAAGAATGGCCAATAGTTGTATTAAAGCATGAGGCAAACAAAATTGAAAGAATTAAAAATGATCCAAGCAAGAAGAGAACAGCTCCAAACTGGAACAAATACAAAAAGCTTATAGCTGAGCTTACATCCGAGTACAAAAGAAAGAAGCAGGAGCTGGTGGATGCAAAGGTGGATACTGTCAATGCCATAGAAAAATGGAGTAAGCAGCAAACAGATGAGGCTTATGAAAGGCTTAAGAAAAGGAGGTTGACAGTTTCTGACACCCCAAACAAGCCTGACTACAAAAAGCCAAAGCAGCAGATCAAAACTTCTGAATCACTTATCACCTCTACAGATACCTCTGTCACTGTGATTGACCAACAAAAAAGTAAACAACTGACTGTTGCAGAAGAAAAGGAAAAGGAAGCAAAAGCTCAGGATACTGGTTTACAAATCTTTTCAACGGCAAAATATCCCAACTCATCAGTAAATAAACCTCTACCAAGAAACCCATTGGGTTCAAAAATACTAAAATGGCTCTCTGATCAAAAGACCCATGTATTGACCCTGATCAGATCCAATGGTGAAATAAAGTACATATCAAGGAAACAAGCACTGACCCTTTGTGTTGAAGATCTACAAGATCTCCTTGAACTTTCATTGTGCAGGGATGAGGATGACTCAAGTTCCAAAGATTTTGAAGCAGAATTTAAAAGACAAGCTAGGGACCTTCTGATGAGAGAATAAAGTTCAGTGTTTTACTTGTATTGTATAGAATCAATAGTTAGGATTAGCAGGGTTTGTATAAGAACAGTGTTTACAGATGAGATGCCTCAGTGGTTTGGTTTGTCTATTTTCCTCCTTGATTGTGTTTATAAAGTTTGTGTTCATTTCCGCTGCATAAATCATTGAATCATATTCATTAATTGTTCATCTATTACAAAAAACACAATCAATTTGAAAATCAATTTAACAATCAATTCATCTATTACAAAAAACACAATCATGATGACATCTGAGCAGCAGATGTACAAAACAGATGTTAAAGCTCACCCACTGATATACTAACAGTTGCTGGTCAAATTAAACTTCAAATCTACTAAAAGACAGAAAGGTTGGTAGTGTCATATAAGAAGAGCTTCAACAGTTCAGGTAAAAAACAAGTGGGCAAAAAGGATGAGAAAGTTGCACACTTACCTAACGATGAGAATCTTTTGGGAAAAAAGTGGCCTAAGCACAAACAGCAGATGTTTCCACAACCAGTGTTTTGAACAAGATTATGTTGCTGCTGCATATTGAGAAAATCAAAGTCTGTCGTAACCACTGATTGGTTCAAACATCTGTTGGGTTGTAGCTATCCACTGTTCAAAGCCAACCTCTGTTCCATCTTTTTCATTGTTTTCCACTGTTACCAATTTCAGTGCTTTAAACCACTGACACAGCTACCCACTGATAGTTAAAGTTACCCACTGTCCTCATTTTCATTTGTAATCCACTGATATTCATCCGTCAGTGGTTTCCTTAACAACAACTGTCTTCCATTATCCTTCATTTCATCAGAGGTTGGCAAATGGTCAGTTCTTATCCGTCAGATCTGTGTAACCGTTGCCACGTCAGCAATCACCTTTTTCCCAATAAAACCCTGATTAAAAACCCCAAACAGGGGTTTTACTGTCGATTCGAATTCACAAAAAAAACTGTTCTCAAAGCAGTTTCCATCTTCTTATCTCAAATTCATTCTTCGATTTTCTTCATAAAAATGACGAAATCAAAGCCATCTACAAGATCCACTTCGAAATCATCTAAAAAGGACTCTCAAAAGGCTACTACACCCATCGAAATCCCATACAAATCGAATCACATTTATCTGGGTATTCTTACAAAACTAAGCAGCACCGATGTTTTCGATTCCATCATTGATACCATGACTGCATCAAAGTACAAAACTTTGTTAACAGCAGATGCTCCGATTTACCAGAAAACCCAGAGAGAATTTTGGGAAAATGCCACTCTTGACAAACAAGGAGAAGACATCATAGCCATTAATTCCTCCTTAATGGGTAAACCAGTTAAAATCACACCACACTCCATCTCGGAAGTCTTTGAACTCAATGATCAGCAAGGTAAAACTTCTTTTCCCAAAAATGAGTTAAAAACTGATTTCCTTGAAAGGGGGTATGCTGAACAAATAAAGAGGGATACGTTAGAAAAAGGTTAATTCCCTCCTTCAACAAGATTTTTATTTCATACCCTGTTATTGTGTGTGTCAAATAAAACAACTGCCTTCAATGAGATACCATTAAAGATTCAATCCCTGGGGTTTGCTATTTTACAAAAAGAAGATTTTAATTATTCCTAGGAAATCTTTGATGATTTGGCCAAAAATGTTTTAACAAAATCTTTTCTATTATTTCCAAGGTTTTTAAGTTATTACTTTACAAAGAAATTTTCAAAGGATGATGTTCATGTATACCAACAAGGTGAATCTTTTCAAATTAAAAGTTTAACAGCAGCAACTTTCACTAGAATGTCAGCACCTTGCAAAACACAAGCAGAGGTGCCTGAGCAGAATTTAGCAGCTACCACTGATCCTCAGGTATCTGCTGCTGAGCCCACTGCTCCAGGTGATCATAGTAGCACAACCACTGCAATGAAACCCACACCTGCCATTACCAAAAAGACCAAAAAGAAATCATCCAAAAAGCCTCCCAAACCCAGTAAAACGGCAAATCTGGAAGATGAGATCCCAGAGCAATTGCCAGTGACAAAACAAAAGTCACCAATAACCACTGCTGCTACTTCCTCACAGCAGATGGAAGAAAGATCTCCACCATTGCCTCAAACTCCACCGACATCCTCACAAAAGGATTCGGTTGTAAACACAGGGACCCAACATTATGAAGTTCTGGATCCAATCGGCTCCATCTTCCACAGTCCTGATCCGAATGATATGTCTCTTTCTACACCTATTCCTTCACCTGTCACATTACCACAATCAATGTTACCTTTGTTGCATGCAGTTGCTATAGCTCAGACACAAACCAGTTCCTCTCAATCACCTATCACTGAGAGTATACTCCCACAAGTGACTGGGTCTGATGTTCATACCTCTGCTAGCCCAGCAACAACTGAGGAGGTTACACTGCAGGAATTACCAGTAATTCCTGTCAGTAATTCAAGTGGAGCAGCAACAACTAATGTTGGACCCACTGGTCTACATTGGGTCAGTTGTTCCATAAATAAGACTCCCTTGAAGGCAATTTCTTCAGAGACAACCAAGGCAACCACTGGTGTGTTTACTTTAACAACTGGTGAGTTGTTCAAGGTGTCCACAATTGAAGAAAGAAGTCCCCAGTACCAAGAAAAGGGGGCATCAGTAGATGACTTTTGTGACATATTCCCTAAGTCTGCTGCTGATACGACCACTGTTGGTGGGAAATCAGATGATCCCACTAAGTTGGGTGATGGTTTAAAATACCAAGAACTGATGAACAGAATTGACACACTTGACAGATCTGTTGCTGAACTAAAAAATATGATGCGACAGCTGTTGGAAATTCAAAAGGTACGACCCACTGTTGTTCCAGCTCAAGCACCTGCACAACCTACACTTGCTGCAAATGAGTTATGGAACTTATTTCAACCCCTGCTCCAACAACAAAGACAGTTGACTGATCAGCAGCTTCACATAGATGTCCAAAAGCTGAGGAACATGATGGAGTCCAGATTTAAAGACACCCAAGCTGACATCAAGGCCATAAAGGGCCATATCTTGAACACCACTGGCAAATCACCTCCCACTGTTCTCTTCCTTGATAATCCACCACCAGATAATGCCAAAAAAGGGGAGAAGATCAACCAGTGGAAGAAGAAAGGGATTGAAGATGGTCTCTACATTGAGCCACAAAAAGATTGTATGACTAAAGACATTCCCTTGCCAGATGGAAGCAAAAAGATTGATTTTACCACAAATGCACTGGCTGAAGCAAAAGCAAGTGTAAAAAGGGATAGAGAAGCAAAGGATAAATCAAGGTGGAATGAGGAGAAGAGAGCTTACATGGAGCTGGATGCACAGGGTTGTTCTGAGCCAAAGGATGTTAAAAATTCTGAGCCAAAAAGTGAGGGAACCCAAATCCACACCATCTATACTCACAAAGCATAATCCAAAACCACCATCTAAAAGCCCTCAGCATCAATCTTCCACCCAAACAGCTGTTGTATCAACAACTGTTCATACCTCAGTGGTTTCAGCAGTTGTTAAGCCAACAACCACCACCTCAATGACAACAACTGCTACTTCAACATACACCACTCAAACACCTGATCTCACTAAATCATCCACCACCACTTCAACAACATCATCAACCATCAAATCATCACCTGCCACTGTGCAGAAGACTTCTACTGACACATCAGTAGTTGTAATGACACCTCAATCTTCCACCCAAACAGCTGTTGTAACTCCTGTTGTATCAACAACTGTTGGTACCTCAGTGGTTTCAGCAGTTGTTAAACCAACAACCACCACCTCAATCACAACAACTGCTACTTCAATACAGACCACTCAAACACCTGATTTGACTAAATCATCCACCACCACTACAACCACATCACCAACCATCAAATCACCACCTGCCACTATGCAGAAAAATTCTACTGACACATCAGGAGTTGTAATGACAACAGTGGTTGAAACATCTGTTGTATCAACAACTATTAGTCAAACATTTCTCACTTCAAACACAACCACTGATCCACCCAAAACATCATCAGTCTCTCATCAACCAAAAAGGAGAAGGTTAATTTTGATTGATGATGAGCCTTCACCTTCACCAACATCTTCACAACCTCTACCACTTGTCACTTTACCAAACGTTGTACCTCTCTCTTCAATACAGATACAAAAGCCAATTACTGATATTGCTCCTGCAGGTGTTAAATTTCCTCTAGAACTTATTGCTGTCAGAGAAGAGATCAAATCCTTCTACTATGAGGATGATCCTGCAAAAAGGAGTTTACCATCTATTGAAGGATATCCTAGGCCTAATAATATTGATGAATATTTAAAATTAAAGGCCAAACAAGCAGAGGATATTGCTAAAAGAGAATCAATAGGGAAGACTGACAAAGAATATCAAAGGCACTACCAATTTTTGCTTACTCAAGTCAGTTCCCTGGAACAATTTGCAAAGAATGTTTGTCAAAAATTATCAGAAAGAGCAGATGAATCTCTGAGAAAAGACTATGTTGAGAATATCATGGCTTACAAGAAGTATAAGGGAGAAAAACATATGTACAAAGATTGGACCATTCCTGAGCTTGAAAGTGAAGCAACCAGGATCCAAGAGATGCTTAAAAATAAGGTTAAACACACTCCTCCTGACTGGAAAAAATTCAAAAAGAATGTACCTGACAAGGCTTTAGAGTTAGAGAGAATGAAAGAGGAGCTGATAGCAGCAGACTATGGGTCAAAGAATTCAGTGTCAAAGTGGAGAGAAGATAGGGTCCGGGCCACTTACAAAATGTTGGAGGAACTAAGGAAGAAAGATCCAAATGTTCCACAAAAACCTGAGTATCCTAAAACTGAAGGTTCAAAAAGGCCACCAAAGTTACAAATCAAGAGATACACTGATCCAGCAGGTGCTGCTATTTATCAAAGAAAAAGACAAAAGCAGATGGAAACCTTGAAGGAAATTATGGCTGGTGATGAAGTTGTAAAAGAAGGTATCAAGAAAATGGTGATAGAAAGGCTTGAAGTGAATCAATCTGTAGCCACAGATCAGATCTGATGGTGATGTGATTCTCCTTGATCTTCAAGTGTTCAGGAATGAGGAAGATACAGTTCTGTTTAGCCAATTCTACTTTTTTACTATATAGTTTTCTTTCTTTTCGAGGTTGAATTACATGTTAAACTCACGAAAAATTATTAGTTCATTTTCAATGTTGATGACACTCATGGCCAGGTACATTATGTTATCATCACGATAACTGGAATAGGTTGATCAATTCTTTTTTTTTAGGTTTAGTTATGTTGTATAGAAAAGTAAAATATACTAAAGCTTCTTGCTAATAAAGTAGAGCTAAAACAAAAGTTTCCTTGAAAATTAAAATTATAGATTTGATCGGTTTGCGGATATTATTAGACATAGATGATTTATTGAAAATGTGTATTACCAAGATCGGTAGGTAAAGTACCAGTTTTGAGATGTACCGAAAATGTGTATTATCAAATATTTGTTCACATTATACTTTATATATTTACATAGACAAAAACTGTTATCATTATAGTTATCATAATACTAACACATACTGTCTTGGTAAATATTTTATAAAGATATAGATCTAAAGACCAAAATTTAAATGATATATTATAATCTGTTTTTTAGTATTTGATTTCGATTATTACTAAACCTACCCGTGTGGTTACACGGGTACTACACCTAGTGACAAATTATGTGTAATATGGTGTTAGCAAATAGCAATGAAATCTTATGTGAAATTTCTAGAAAATCTCCTTACAATTTCAAGATAGGAAACCGACATAGGACACGGGTTTTGAAGGAGAAAGGGAAAGTTTAGGAAGATTCTAAGTACAAAGCGCCACATTGCGCCTTATCGCCCAAGCCACGCGCGCGCGCGCGTGTGCGAGTGCGAGTGCGAGTTAGGGTGCTCCGCACCCTTCAAGAGTACACTTAGTGAGTGCTTCCATGAAACAACAAGGATGGAGAGTTCCCACTTAAATACCCCTTTAAGTTTTATCTCTCCTCCTATGTGGGACAAGGTTCCATTTTCCCACTTTTTTCAGCATTCAAGTTTCAAACACCAAACTTTGAGCATCGATATCTCATTCATCTTAGCTCCGTTTTGGACGTGGTTTAGTTCGTTGTGAAGCTCTTCCAACATAGAACACAAACCCATAAATAAATATATAAAACCCGCTCATTTTCTTATATTTATTTCTAGTCCAAAATAGGAAAAATCATTTTCCTATATTTGTGAAAAATGCTATTTTCACAAATTTCCAACAATCCCCCACATGAATAGAAATCGATCTATCAAGTTTCAACGATACACGTTCAACAGTTGAGTATTGCAAGATAAGTAGGTGTAACCTTTGAACCTTCTTTTGTGAAGCATACTTAGCCTCCTAGGGTCTTGTAGACGCGGTGTCTTTGAACAATCCCCCATTTATGTAGGCGACAATATACATTCACACAGTACTCTCCCTAGTTCAGTCAAGACCTCATGCTTGTGTCCGTTTATGATCATGGAACACTCTCCTGGTTCTACGAGAGCTCTAGGATTTGCGCCTCCCCACAAATCCATTCGAAGCGACGCCACTTCTCTCTAATATAGGTGATTCCTCTGAATCATTAAAAGCATCATGGTTAATCTTGGATTTCCTCAAAATCCTTAACCTCAACATGCTTAACCTTTCCTTCATGTCACTGATTGGAATGGTAGGAAGTATACACTCCCTTTATTAAAATTTTGGGGCACCCCCCACAGTGACTCCCGTTGGGTTTATGATTAAGTTTGCCTATTGAACCTAGATCTTGGGATCTCCAGTCAACTAGGTTAGGTTTCCCTCATATTCCCTTCTTCTATGGGCTTTAGTCCCATTCCTCTTGATGACTTATACACCTTATCTTTGCTTAAGCCTTTTGTTAACAGGTCTGCAATGTTCTCCTTTGACCTAACATAGTCAACTGAGATAACACCCGATGAGATAAGTTGTCGTACAGTGTTGTGTCTACGTCGAATGTGCCTTGATCTGCCATTGTACATCGTGCTTTGCGCTCTAACAAGCGCTGATTGATTGTCACAATGTATGCAAATCGCCGTCAACGGTTTTGGCCATCTTGGAATATCTTCCACAAATTAACGTAGCCAGTCCGCCTCTTCCCCGCTTATATCTAAAGCGACGAATTCGGATTCCATCGTGGATCTAGCTATAACAGTTTGCTTGGAAGACTTCCAAGCTATAGCTGCTCCCGCAAGTGTAAACACATATCCACTTTTCGATCTATGATCTTTTATATCCGATATCCAATTCGCGTCAGTGTATCCTTCGATCACTACTGGATCACGGGTATAATGCAATCCATAGTCTCTTGTGTATCTTATGTATCTAAGCACCCTCGTGATAGCTTTCCAATGTTCCATGCACGGATTACTGGTGTATCTACTCAGCCTGCTCACAGCATATGCTAAGTCGGGTCTAGTACATGTCATTAGATACATGAGACTACCAATGATCCTTGAGTACTCTAACTGAGCAACACTCTCGCCTCTATTCTTCCTTAGGCGTTGGGTATTATCAATTTGAGTTCGAGCTATACTCGTATTGACCGAATTGAATTTCCCAAGGATCTTGTCCACGTAGTGAGATTGACTCAACACAAGACCATTTTGGGTTCTAGTGATTTTTACTCCAAGAATCACATCCGCGAGACCCATGTCTTTCATGTCAAACCTCGCTTTCAACATGTCTTTCGTTGAGTTGATCATGTTATCATCACTCCCAATGATAAGCATATCATCTACATAAAGACATAAAATCACATAACATCTTGGTGTGTCTTTAAAATAAACACACTTGTCGCACTCATTTATTTTGAAACCATTGTCAATCATGACATGATCAAACTTTTGGTGTCATTGTTTTGGAGTTTGCTTCAAGCCATACAAAGACTTGACCAATTTAGATACTTTGCCCTCGTTTCCTGGGGCGGAAAAACCCTCAGGTTGTTCCATGTAAATTTCTTCTTCTAAATCGCCATTTAATTATGTAGTACTATTTTTAATATGTGGTTCTCTTATTTAATTATGTAGTATTATTTTTAGTTTATTTTATTATTAGGTATGTTAAAGCTTTTTAAATATATTAATGTTTAAGTTAAGTTACAGTAATTTAGTTACGGGGACTTCTTGAGAAATCTAGTACAATACCTAGCATTTGCGGAAAATTGGGGAAAAGCTAATGTGGCATACGTAGAAATATCAAAAAAATGGGATGACTCCCACCACCCTAAGACCATGCGTAGTGGTTATGGTGAATGATGCCCCACCCTTGGGCGTTGTCCGCCACGTGTCGTCCTAGTCAGCAAATGGGCGTTTTTCTAAAATGGGTGTAGTGAGGATGTGGGTATTATGTTAAAAGTGGTGTAAAGAATTAAATAAATAAATAAACCATGAAACAAATTTGATTGGCCAAAGAAGAAGATGGTTACATGTGATTCGGCCAACAACATCTTCAAAATGGGGCAAGAGCGTTGTTTTTAAAACGTCATTCAAAAAAATCCAAGAAAACCGCCCCGGGGGGGCGAGACTCGGGCGTTGTTTGGCGTTTTCAGGCAAAAAACCGCCCCCTTTTGCTACGACTACACTTGGTCTAATGTTACAATTTCATGCTAAAAAATGGCCCAAACTGCTAAAAGAGGACCGTTTTGGCCGATTCGGTTTAATATTTCCAAAAACTATACTGATTGGCTCGGCACAAAAATTCCGTAAAAATGGCCGAACCAGACTGTGAACGCTCTTAGTCAAAATTATATTGAGAAACTTTATTATGAAAAATGAGAAAGTATATTGATATTTTTTAAATAACCCTAATATAAAAATTGTAATTTATTTTCTTGTTCATGGATCCACTTGGTATGTCATCCTCATATTGTCTGTAATATACATCCTAATATGACTTATTCCCTTCTCATATGCAAGTTGCTTGCTGCATTTTAATATCAAAATGGTGTTGGCAAATAAAAAATATTAAAAAAAAAAAAAGATTTCCAAAAAGAATTGACAACCATTCGTTACACCGTGTCTTATATAAGCCATAAAGAGGAAAGCCTGTCAAATATATCATGTACAGTCACTTAGCTGAATTGGTCTATTGAAGAAAGCCACTTGCTACATGTGGTTGCCCGCTTTTTTAATGTAGCTTGCCGTGTTTCCGTACTAGAGTTTTGTATTCCCTTCAAAAGAAGTTAGCAGATGGGCTCTACAAATTTATAAAATGTAGGGATGGATCGTTCCATAGGGGTGCACTTGCTAAACCATTTAAGAATTGACACACCATTATTTGTTGCATCGCCTGTTGTTACCAAGCTTGCGGTTTGATGCTTACATTTGATGCATAGGCTTTACGTGTTAAGGCCGGCCGAGCTTAGTTAATGGTTGCTCTATATTTGAAAATTCGATATTCGATTTTGTTGTAGAGTTTCTTTGGTTAAAGGGACGACACTTGACAAACTTTAGAAATTAAAGAGTAAATTACGTTATGTCCTTTAGCTCTAACTCAGTCAGATTTTTTTGGTTAACTATATGGTCATGTGCCTTGCACATGAGGGCATACTTGTCATTTCATATTCTCAAGGGTTATTTTGTAAATACTTACTATTGAGGGACTGTATTTACAAAACTGAATATATATATATATATATATATATATATATATATATATAAACTGTTATCTTTCTCTCTAATCTGAACCCACCACCGCAACCTAGTCTCTCTCAACCCACCACCCCACAACCTTCACCGCCGCCACCTACCTCACCTCAGCCTTCACCGCCTCCACCCCCACCTACCGACTACCCCAACCCTACTGCACCAGAATCGGGTGACTATAAACAGGGTTTAGTCAATGATTTCAAACTCCAACTAACAAATACAAAAGCTAATAAGTTCTCATCACCCACTACCTTTGCTCCACCGCCTTTACCAGCCCACCAGCCACCACCACTTTCCACCACCGTCAACACAATCGGTGCTCATCATCCTCACCTACCACCACTATCCAAACACCATCAATACACCATCTTCAACCAAGCAACAACCGGCCACCACCATGTTTGCGGCCTATAATCACAACAATCTTCATCAGTCTTTGCTGCTATCACCACCATCACCATGGTAAACCACCAACCCATCACCAACAGACCCCCACACTACCCCTTTACTTCTGTAAATAGAAAATCAAACTCGTGTTTCATAAATCTGACCAAGGATTACACATTCAACACATATTAGAGAGGAATCATACTTACCGGAAATCGTAAACTACGGGATTTGTCTCTCTGGGCACCTGTCTGTCGTCGCACCAGGTCTTCTAGGGTTTTGTTTTAAAGGGGCAAAATTGGGGTTAAAGAGGGTTTTGTTGACGAATTTGAAGCCATTTCATTAGGGTTTGAAGAAGGAGGTTAACGAAAGAATGTGTTGTTGTACGATTTCATGGTGGTGGCTAGAATGTGGTGGTTTTGGTGGGTGGAAGTGGGAGGAAATGGGTGAGGAAGATGACAGAGAATGAGATAGTGAGATTTCTTTTTTTTATATTTATTTTTGTTTAATAAATTGATGATATATTTTTGAGTTTTTACATAGTTAGTCCTTGGATAGATGAAATTAAAAAAACTACCCTCATGTGCATACTTAACCAAAAAATCTGACTGAGTTAGGACTAAATGATATAACGTGCAGGATTTTGAAACATTAAGTACAAAACTCGTCAAGTTTTGCGCAAAAGGACAGCGCCTGCTATTTGGTGTAAACATAAAGGACAAAACTTGTAATTTACTCTAAATTAAATAAAAGCAAATTGGAATTTAATCATCTAAACTATGACGTAGTGGTTGATAATATATTTCATAATGACCTTCCGACCGTTACACTCTAAACTTTCACTTTTGTTGTCAAGGGCAATCTCCAGTGCCGGCCCTGAGAATTCGTGTACCTTGTTCGTGCTCGAAAAACTGTGCCCTTAGGCCTTAACGAAATATAATATAAACTAGTTTTTTATACAACCTAATGCCAATGGCCAAATAACTAATGTAAACCATAAGAATAGTTTTGTAAGTGGGACTATGTTATGTTTGTATGGGTAAAGCCTATTAAATTTTTTTTACATATACATATCGGTTTTTTTTTAAATAATGTGCCCTTCGAAATATCAGGCCTTAGACGGTGGTCCTCCCTGCCCACCCCCAGGGCCGCCCCTGGCAATCTCACTCTAACGAAGAATTAGCTAGGTCTAGCCCCAGTTTTCATTTATTTCTTTTCAAAACAATTACAAGACTATGGTTGGGATAGAAGTCAACTAGTTGTTCATTAGGGGCAAGCGGAGATGTAGGTTGAGCCGATATTGGCAGGCAATAGGGAAGGAGCTCAAGTTTCATCAACACCAAGAGCTTCGAGCCAAGTGAGCAACAACTATGTCAACCAGAGCTTTGTATTTAGACTAAGTAGATGAATGACAGATTGTGCCTTGTTTATAAGAGGTTAATGAGAAAAGGTTAGAATCCAGATAGATAATATAACCCCCGTGGACCTATGATCATCTGACACCAGGCTTTGTTAGCATTTTTAAGAAGGCATGTAGAGAAGATGTAGAATGTTGTGAACTTCTCTATGAATGAACATCGGTGAAAGCAATTGGATGCATGTCTAATGAGAAAACCATAGTGAGAAGCGCCATGAAGATAGCTTAGAAAGTTGATTGCAGACCAATGATTTGCTATCAAGGAATGCATAAACTAACACACACTTTATTGGCCGCAAATGTGAAATCCGGCCGAGAGAGAGTAACATACTAAAGGGCACCAGTAAGTTGGCTATATTTAACTGGATCAGAAAAGGCCGAACTTCACTGAGAGATAGTGTGTTAGATGTAAGAATGAGCGAAGGCACGGGTTTGGGGTTGGAGAGACTTGCCCGTTTAGAAGCTTTGAAACGTATTTTCTTTAAGAGAGTATGGTGTTATTTAGGACCTTGAGTTAAAATCTTAACCCACCAAAAAAGTAATTAAGATCCATGGGTTCTTTTAACGCAAAATATATGTGAAGCCGTTGGACTACCTTGTTTATAGCTTCGGGTTCTTTCAACATAGACTAACATCTCTAACAATGCGCCTCCATATGAATAAAAAAAGGTGTGAAGTTATAATCCCTTACATCCTAAGTTAGAGGGTTGTTTAGTAAATAGTTATTAGTTAGTTTGTATTGTAATTAAGTTAGTATATAAGTGCGAGGACCAGATGTGATAAAGTAAAAGATAATAACCTACAACTAAAGGAAGAGACGCCTTCAGGAGATGCAGAATAGGTGCCAATATCACAGAACCCAAGGGACGCGATATTTCAAGCATCAGGCATGTTCAAAAAGTGACACGTCTATTCGATCGCACCTATTGGATTATTATAAATAGGGTTTAGATTTCTCAATTGTAATCATCATTGTATAATCACAAATATGCAATACAACTGAAATTCTGTAAGTTCTATTGAATTCATTCTTGTTCAATCTTGTATTTCATTGGAATCAATATCAATTGTGAAGATTGGGGCCAACAAGGTGAAGTATTTGTCTTGGAATTGTATGCAGGCAGTAGAGGGTCAAGAATAAAGTTGAGGGGTTGTGCAGGCTAAACTTTTTTTTGTTCATGAGTATCACTGATACATAAAACGAAGAAGAAAAAAAATTGTACTAAAAATGTACTTTGCCAAGAAAGTTGAGGGACAGCGCGGCGACCCGTCTTACTATGCTAGATCCGCCCCTGTGTGCATGGCCTTTAAAAGGCAGTGAAACCAAGCCACATGTGCATGTTTTAGGCCGTAAAGGACTTATAAAGTAGATAGACAAGACTTGGTCGTTGTGGGTCTATGAAGCCACAAGGTTGCCATATATAATTGTTTCCTTTAGATCGCCATGAATAAAAGCATTCTGATCATACAATTGGCGGAGCAGCCATTTCTGAGTAATAGCAAGAGATAGAACAATTGTAGCCAACTTGACGACGAATGTTTCATGAAAGTCAATCCCCAATTGTTTCGTGAAAGTCAATACCAAGTTCCGTTCTAATTAGCGCCACTCTTTGTACATGTTGGCAGTGGTAAACAAGGTGGGGTAAGAGATGTAGAGAACTGGAACCCCATAAGCAACAATTCTTGAGGAACAGTCCAAGTTTTGAATTTTAAAAACAGTCCACCATTCAGTATGGACTTCAAACATCAGTTGTTCACTTACCAGAAAGATAGATATAATGTGTATGAAAAACACATCAAGATGTTGTGGGTTTTAGGTTTACTTTTTTGGTATTAACTTTTAGAGTTTATTTGTGCCTGATTCTATAAATACTTATATATTGGCTTTAAATTAGTGTTCAATTTTGATATACATATTCTAGTTTGAGGTGCTATATAGAGTTGCTACCATTTTAATACTAGTTTTACTTGTAAATTTTAACTACTCGCCAAAAAAATTATCTACGTACGTTATATTTTAGAAATTAAAGTTTGAACTCTTGAAAAACATAACGTAGTAGGCAAATGATTAAAATATTAATGCATAGTGATGCACGTATTTAAATTGTATATTAAAGTAATGAGTAAACTTACGTTTTGCTCCCTGTGGTTTGGTCATTTTAACGATTTTGCTCCAATAGTTTAAAAATAGCCATTTTCCTCCCTGATTTTTCTAACTTATCTTCATTTTGCTCCCAGCCTCTAACTCCATCAGGGAGGAAACTGGCGACAAACTCGAAAGATTAGGGAGCAAACTTGCGACAAACTCGAAAGATCAGGGAGGAAAATGGCTATTTTTAAACTATTGGAGCAAAACCGTTAAAATGACCAAACTACAGTGAGCAAAATGGAAGTTTACTCTAAAGTAATTAATAAGAATAAGAATTGTATCACATGCATGGACTAAAAGTTATTTAATAACAAAGAGGAGTTCGTGATCCTCTTCTTCACCTTTACCTTGTAAACAATATTTACTAAAATATCTAATGAAAAAGTTCGGATGACACATGATTAAAATCCTTAAACTTGTAAAATCAACGGACATGTAGACTAATATAATAAGGATTATTGGAAGATCATTACTATTGTCCAAGAATAGCAAAAGATAATCCGAATAAGCGTTTTTAAGTGCATAAATATATGTGATCTAAATACCATTTTTACATTGCTTAAAAAATGGTGTGCTTAAGGAATTTAACGATGGGCATTACCGAGTGGTCCGGTCCCTCTTCATCTGCTCCCATCCAGTGTGTCCAGACGAGCTCCAAACATAACTGATGTGGATGCTCTTAATGTTCTTTATGTTACAGTCATGGTTAAGATGGATCCAAAAAGAAAGCAGCCCATGTGGTTAAAAGGCCAGTTAATTAAGGAGTCAAGCAACAAAGTGATGATCATTTGATTAATTAATTACTCTTTTAAGCCATTAATTACAATCCTATTATGTTGCTCATAGATTGTAGCATATTTGTAAAGGGTCTACATATTTACACACCTTAATGCCTATTTTGACACCCTTCAGGACGCCTCGTATAGACCTATACGAGGCGTATAGGGTTACTTTTCCGACCAACTCTGCACCAAAGCACAATGTCAAATCAGTCACATCAGACGGGGAGTCTAGGTCTGTACGAGGCATGGATACGAGGCAGTAAGACGCCTCGTATAGGACTATACGAGGCGTCTTCAGTGACTGATTTACTATACATTTGACAAGTGACTTAAAGCTATACGAGGGGTCTAGAGCTATACGAGGCGTCTAAGACTTATGAAAAAGTGCAACATACAGTTTATGCTTTGTCCACCCCCGAGCATTCAACATTTCATTCTCCTTCTGCTTCATTTGCTTCTTCTTCTTCTTTCATTCTGCTTTGCATTTGTGTTCTTATCATCCCGAAGTGTTGAAATGTCATCATACTGGGACGGCAACTATATCTTCGGGCAGTATTCTAGCGAGAACTGGGTGCCCGAAAGCGATCCGGTAACAGTACAGGTACTTAAATGTTTTAATTAGTTTTTGTTTTAGTTTATTATTTACTAATGATGATACGGTTCTTTATTTTGGAGGAGTCTTGCGTTCCCGATTCTAATGAGCAAGAGCAGGTTGTGTCTAGTATACAAGGAGAACAAAACAAACCGTTTCTAGATTTGAACAAGCATCCCCCTGTTGATGAAACAGCCCCTGTAGATGACTCATACCATGCTTGTCAACCAAGTTATCCGACGCAACAAGGGTATCCGGATTATAGATACGGGTGTGAATACGGAGGAGACGGTGGATACGGAGGAGACGGTGGATACGGAGGAGACGGTGGATACGGTGGATACGGAGGAGACGGTGGATACGGAGGAGACGGTGGTTATGGTGGATATGGTAGATATGGTGGTGAGACACCTCCTATCCAGGACAGTCCGTACTTAAAAAAGCAGGTATTAATTACTATTTTTTGTATTATTTAATTATTTTTATTATTATTAGTATTATTATTAGTATTATTATTAATATTATTGTCGATGTTACAGGTTTTCAACTCTTTAGATGAACTAAAGAATCGGATACAAGAAACAGCAAACGCGGATGGTTTCGTTATTGTCACCCGTCGATCAAAGAAAACCGGTGGAAGAATCGGGAGGGTATGGCTTGAATGTGATCGTGGTGGTGAGCACCAGACTACAGCAACACTTAGAAAAGCCGGAAGCAAAAAAACTGGTTGCCCGTTTTACCTGCTGGCTGTGCGAAACCACCCGTATGAAACCTGGGAGATTAAAGACGGAAAAATTGAACATAACCACGAACTTTGTGAGGACCTGTCGGCCCACGCGTTTGTGCGAAGGTTTACTCCAAGCGAAATGAAACTGATCGAGCAGCTGACAGCTCAAAACATGGAGTCTCGCAAAATATTTCAAACGATAAGGAAGCAGGACCCCGACAGGTTTCATGTTCTGAAAGACGTTCAAAACGTTGTGGCGAAGATTAGAGCCGAATAAAGACAAGGATTGACTCCCATGCAGTCACTAGAAAACATATTGATAAACAACGACTTTATTTACGAGACACGGGAGGAACACGGAACAGAGATCGTAACAGAGATCTTCTTTCTTCATCGGGACTCAAGATGCATGTGGCGTGCATTCCCCCACGTCATGCTGATCGATGCAACGTACAAGACAAACATATACAATATGCCCTTTATCCAGATTGTTGGTATGACGCCTACCAACAAATCGTTTATTATCGCGCATGCCGTTGTTAGTAAAGAACGGGGTGATAACTTTGTTTGGGTGCTTCAGAGGGTCAAGTCAATGTTGGATGAATGCATGGAGCCACGTGTGATTTTAACAGATAGAGACCTAGCCCTTATGGGCGCGTGTGCTAAAGTATTTCCAAACGCCTCCAGGCTTCTTTGCAGGTGGCACATACAACAGAATGTTATGAAGAACTGCAAGGGTGCCTTCACAGACGAAGACTGGAAGAAATTTTTGTCATTCTGGGGGACATTGATTGAGTCTCCATCAATACTCATCTACGAGTACCACTTGCGCAACATGCGAAAACGACTTGTGGAGTGCAAACGTTCTAGTAAGTTTTTATAATAACATATGACTCACCTATGGAAATTTTATTAAATTATTTTTACGTTTTAGGAGTCTTCAAATATGTGTACGATAACTGGCTAAAAGACTATAAGGAGATGTTCGTCTTTGCGTGGACTGATAAGAGGCGCAACTTTGGTAATCGTACCACAAACCGAGTTGAGAGCCAACACGCCAACTTAAAGAGATACGTTGAAAATAGGAGCTCGCTCGACCGTATAGTTGGTTGTGTCCATGATATAGTTGAGACACAGTTCGGTGAAATAAGGAAGACTTTTCGAGATAGCATCGAAAAAACAATGACCCACCACAAACACCCGTTGTTTCAAAACCTACTTGGTAAAGTATCCCATACAGCCCTTGATTTGTTGAGGGGAGAGGCAATTAGGAAGCCTGATGTCTTGGAGCGCTTTCATTCATCATGTGGTTGCCAAATGTGGCACAGCTGTGGGTTGCCCTGTGCTTGCAGGATAGAAAAGTACATGCTTGAAGGTAATAATTGTTAAACATACAACACTTGTGTGATATATTTTCGTTAATCATATGACTTAAACAATGTTGTTTTTAACCGTGCAGAGCGTCCGATTCAACTCGAAGACATAGACGTCTTCTGGCGGAAACTTAACTTCCAAAGTTGTAAATTGATAGACGATGACGTGGACGTGATCGAAGAGCTAAATATTGTTAGACAACAATTAGAGTCGCACCCCCCAGCTTAGCAAAAAAGCCTGATGTCAAAGATTAAAGCGGTGTTGACTCCAAAGAAATCTACCAAGAAACCACCGGTTGTCCAACAAAATACTCGTGGCCGACCAACAACAAAGCAGGTACAACAAAGGTTGGACGGGGCCTCTCGTATAGATGAAGAATTGAGGAGAAGCTCATTCGGTGATGCAAACACGTGCTTTGAAGGTTCCCGACAAAGTAAGTACGATAAACCTCGCCACAGCTCGTACGTTCTGTCACAGGCCTCTCAACAGTCGGTTATAAGGTCCCAAAAACCCAAAGCGAGCCTAAGCCGTTCAAAGAGTTCTAAGAAGAAAGAGACACGAGATGCTCACAGTTTTCCGTTAATCATTGGGGACGAGTACGTGGGAATAATCGAACAGTTTCAGGATGACATTCCGCTAGTGTTCCATCCGTACGTCTCGTGCATACGAGATGTGATGCCGGATGGTCATTGTGGGTTTCGGTCTGTGGCTGTGGGCTTAGGTATGGATCAGAGTTCATGGGGGCTCATTCGAAGGCACCTTGTCCAAGAAACGGATCAGAACAAATCGATCTGGTTCCAAATATTTGAAGCATGGGATGAAGGTTATTTTTACACGCATCGTCAGGGCCTAATTTGGGATTCAGTGTCCGGTTGTGGGGGGGATCACTGGATGGACTTCCCCTATGCAGGACTTGTTATTGCACAAACGTACAGTATCGGGGTGCACCTGTTAACGACAACTATGGGTGCGAGTTCCACTTTCTTCCCGATACTAAGTCCTCCGGCTAATCAACAACCATTGTTCATAACGCTTACACATGTAAACGAGAACCACTTCATACATGTTAAGCTGGAAGGGGATTATCCAATGCCACCAGCACACGGGCTATGGTTGACCCACCGAACACCCCATACGGAACAATGGGAAGATATGTACTTGCCACGTCTAGAATGGTATACATCGATAATGAATCCTCCGCCAAGATCAAACCCCAGTCTTAATTACATCGATAGTGATACGGAAGAATGATTTTTGTAATTCGAATGTATTTTTTTTATTAATTCCTATAATTTTCTACAATTTCTATAATTTTTTTTATTAATTCCTATAATTTTCTACAATTTCTATAATTTTTTTTATAATTTGTATCATTTTTCTATAATTTAAACAGGTTAATATCATTTTTTAAAAAAAATTAGAAATATACGACTCGTATAGAGCTATACGTGTCGTATAGTTTTGCCCAAAAGACCATTGAGCCCCTGGTATGCCCCCAATCTAGGCTTATTTCAGGGGCTAAAAGGTCATTCTACAATACATAGACGCCTCGTATAGATCTATACGAGTCGTCTATTTAAGCGGGTTTTTGAAATTTTGAATTTTGACTATTTGAAAATCAAAATTTGAATTTTTTGAATGAGGACGCCTCGTATAGAGCTATACGTGTCGTCTTTGTTTTAAATTTTGAATTTTGAAAATATTTTATGTTAATTACCATTTTGCCCCTGAAAGTCCCCAGTATAGGCCTTTAACAGGGGCTTAAAGGTAATTTTGAAAACCTAGACGCCGCGTATAGAGCTATACGTGTCGTATTTAGAGGCGGCAACTTTTTATGGTTTTGTTTTTTAATTATAAAAAAGGTTTATTAAATTACCATTTTGCCCCTGTAAACCCCTCAGTATAGGCTTTAATCAGGGGCAAAATGGTAATTAACCATTACAGAAATATCTTTTTGTATTGGTTATTTACCATTTTGCCCCTGAATAATGCCTATACTGGGGGCATAACAGGGGCTAAATGGTCATTTCAGAAAAAGCACGGACGACGCGTATAGCCCTATACGAGGCGTCTATGCCTCGTATAAGGCAGGGGGGGTCTAGACGAGGCTGGTTATAACCCCCAAACAAAAAACTAACAAACATACGGAGAATACACCTCTATACGCCTCGGATACGTATTTCGACCGGATTTTCAAAGATTTGAAGAATCACCGGTACGTATTTCGCCCCGTAGTTTAGTATTTTTGCCACGTTTTTGCCTTTAGACCGTAGGTTTGCCCTGAAATTTGATTTTTGTGGGGTTTGGGGGTTTGAGTTTGAGGTTGAAGATGAATGGGGAAGAACAGGACGCCGAGTATAGCCCTATACGAGGGCTATACGAGGCTCTGTAATTTTTTTTTTAATTATTATTATTTTTATTATTATTATTATTATTGTTATTATTATTCTTATTATTATTGTTATTATTATTATTATTTATTTATTATTATTATTGTTATTATTATTATTTATTTATTATTATTTATTATTATTTATTATTATTATTCGGATTTATTTATTATTGTTTTTATGCGTATACGTTATTTATTTGCAGATTGATTATGGAGGGCGATGATATTGAGATAGAGCTTGAGGGGGGTCAGCCGGCTCAGCAGGTTCAGCCGGTTCAGCCGGTTCAGGAGGGTCCACGACGGAGACGGCGGCCGCCTCTGGATACGCTTCAGGGTTGTCCGTATCTAGAGTTTCCCGCGGGCACCGATGCCACCCGCCATTGCCAGAAGCTTAGGAGGATGCACATTGGATCGCATGCATCGATCGATTGGGATGCGATGGACCAGCTTCCTGAGACGGATAGAGTGCGTCGGTTTGTACCTCTCGATTCGCCGTGGCATCGTCTTTTTGATTTGGCGCACACGCCGACCTACAGGGAGCTGCTGGTCGAGTTCCTTTCATCATTCACATTTCACCCTCCTGGGGTCCCAGTGCCGCTTCCGTACCCAGGTGCTCCCCCTACGCCTGAGATTTCTTTCAGGCTCGCTGGCGTTTTGCGTACGATGACGCTAGCAGACTTTGCGGTGCGTTCTGGTTTATAGATGCAGGGGGAGATCGAGACTGAGGTTTACACAGCGGGGCTAGTGGTGGTTGAAAAACCCATTCTTCTAGGGTTTTGGCAGGTGATTGCGGGGCCAGATCATTGGGAGCACGATAAGTCGAAGGGGAGGGTGTCGTTTGTTACGGACCCACTGTACAGGTACGTACGTTTATTACAGCAATTATTGTGATTATGTGCATTGTTTATTAATCTCTGTTTTTGTATTTCGCTAACTGCAGGTATCTGCACCATTTGCTCGCTACTTCTATCTCAGCGCGCGGGTACAACCGTGAGTGGTGTACGACCACATATCTTTTTTTCCTTTATTGTTTGTTGTATAGGAGGCCGTGCGCGCTAGCACACGGTCTAGCCCAGTACTACGCCTCCGCACATCACCGGCAGGAGCGCGGATTTTTGTATGGCGGGGCGTACGTGACCGTCATTGCCCGTTCATTTGGCCTCGTACTACACAAGGACCCACATCTACGGACGCCGCCAGTCATGCCGACGCGGATGGGCATGCAGTCGCTGTGGGGGATGAAGGTAATCAAGAGGTTCGCAGTTGGCCTGCGGTTTAAAAACCGCGATACCGGGGGCATATGGACAGAGGAGGCCCTACCAGAGCATTTCGAGCCCGTTTATCCTCCTGTAGATCCTGCTGATGTAGTGCCTGTGGAGGAGCCTCCGGAGGATGTAGACGGTGCAGCGGTGCCACAGCCACCGCCACCTGCCGGGGCGCCTCAGTTTCCACGTCACGCTATTCCAGGTCGTGCCCCAGGAGCTGCGCCGCTACATCCGGAGGTACGAGCCGAGCTTGACAGGCTCAACGATTTGGTAGGTTGGTTGGTTCGGGAGGCGCACGATAGACGAGAGAGAGAGGGGTTACCCGCGATACCGCTCCCACCAGCTCGAGCACCACAGCAGCCGCAGCAGCCACATCCAGATTCGGATTCGGATTTGGATGCATAGACCTGTTGTTGTTTTTATTTTTATCATGGATGTACAAACTTATCTTATATATTTTTGTTATGGATGTACAAAGTTATCTTATATATGTCATATTTATGTTTGTTTTCAGTTATTCGGTTACCTAATGATTGTTGTCTTAAATTGAGATAATACGGAAACAAAATATGTTTTGAATATAATACGGAAACAATATTTGAACGAGATAAAATTTTAATCGGAAGAATAATATTTAAAAAAGTAAAATGTTAAAAAACATTATAATATTTAATCGATATAATATATTTAAAGAGCCGATTTTTAAAATAGTTGATTTTTAAAAAACAGAACTTTTTTAAAAACTTGAAAATTTTTCAACCAAAAAACACATCTTCAAAAACTATCCAAGAAACCATACTAAAACCCACCAAAACACCCCTCATTTCAGCCAAAAAAAAAACCCAAGTCTAGACGCCTCGTATAGGTCTGTACGAGGCGTCTAGGTTCCTTAAACTTTGTGCCTGACACTCTCTCAGACCCTCTTGAATTCAGTGCTTAGACACCTCGTATAGGCCTATACGAGGCGTCTAGGGCACAAAAAGTGTGGAAATAGGCGCAGAGGGTGTCCAAATATCTCCAGCATTTGTAAATCTTTTCTTTCCACAAACCCTTTAACATGTAATTTGTAGTAGCCTATACCTTCAAAGAAACAGTTTGTTGGCCGGTAAACCTGTTACTTGTTCTCATGAGTCTGAAATATTTAGATGACAGCTAGAGATTCCTGATGATGAACCAACAAAGAAAAATCTGGAACTGCAAAAATATGTTTGACTGGTAAACATGCTGTTAGCAAGTACATGAAACTGAATCTTCAACAATCTATTAAAAATAATTGATCTTATCACCATTTGTCCCATAAGACTAGTCCTACAGGGGCACTTGTTTTCCTAATTCAGTTTTGATACGCAAATAATTGTTTAAATGAGAAAGTGTCAACTTTAAATTTTACCTTTAGCCCTGTCAATAACCATCAAACCCTACTAGCTTATTGACTGTTATTGTCACTAACCATTTTTTTATGGGTTTCCCTGGTGATCGATTAAAATTTTATTTATCAAAAACCCGGTTCAATAAATAATAGTTAATTAATTAAGCGAGTTAATTAATAAAACGCAGAGGAAATATAATCTAATGATCATCAAAACGAAACCTGACAGGATCCGGTTACATGCAAATACAAGCACAGTAAAAAATATTTAACTACCGATGAGAAGAATTATACCTCGGTTAATAACTAACTGGTCGAGACACCTAGGTTCAACGAACAAGTGCTAGTAAACGAGCCAACGAAACGCGACGAAGGAGGCGGCGGCCAGCGGCAAACAGCGGCGGCAGCCGCGGCAATCAACGGCGGAAGGGCGGTGGCGGTCAGCGACGGGACGACGGAGGCGGGGCGGTTGTGTATGTGTGTGTTGTTGAGAGCATTTTTGTCTTCTCCCTTTTTGTTCATCTTTTTTTTTAAAACAAGGAGTACAAGACCCAACATATTAAAAGATGTGGACCCTTCATGCATGCTAGCCAAGTGGCACACATGCATGGTGCATGTGTTGCCATTGGCCAATGTGTTAGGTGCGCGACAAGTGGCGTAGGGTGAGTATACCCGTGTCACTCGGTCCATGTACCCGTCTCTCAGTTAATACCCGCTTATGATCATAAATATAATTATGATCTGTGTCGTATGTTGTTCGTAATTACCAGTTAAACAGGTTAATTGGATTTTAGTTCGTTGCCCAAGGTGTAACTCTTACGGCTCAAGACCCGGTCCGCAGCGTTGACTTATCGAACCAGATATAATATCCAACAGCTCCCACTTGGACGGTCTCTGATAAGATCTCAACGCAGACAGCCAGCGGTGTTCTAGCTACACATAGCTGCCCCCAACAGGTCATGACACTTTAAAGTCATTGACCAAGGTATCTTCTCTTTAGCAACGGTTTGCTACTTGAAGACAGTAGACTTATGGCAATTCTCGTCATCTATCATTTCTGTAAAAGACATCAATTGAACAATGAGACATGGGTCAAATTCAATCTCACATGGCGTTCAATCATTATCGTTCTCGTTCACAGAATCAAAGTGGTCCAATCAAACACACAGTAAGTTTGGGTAAGGCCTTACACTTCACCAGTTTGAATCAACGAGGGCGCCCCGATGTCTAACTGTTACATATAATGTAAGAGTACAGAATTCCATCTTGACTACATACAACTCCCACTTAACTTCAGAACCACTCCCAACCAATGACTTTATGACTGGCAGTTACGCGATAGCGTTTGACACTGATCAAAGAATAGTCTTCAGTAAACGAAAGTTCTAGTATGTATCTCAGGTCAGAGGATACTAAATGAGTATACCTAAATCAAATACATCTTATGACCAAGATCCATGAAGATGATTTGATGCGAGTTACATCCAACGTCATTCACAATGAGGTTTGTGAGTTTGGAAGTCAACCCTTTGAGTCTAAAGTCAGAATAGTCTTAATTCAGAGTCGTTCCCACGAGTCTGACCGACTACGGATAATTTAGAATACAAGATTCATGGATTAAACGTACAAAAATCAAACACAGTTATAAGATTCAAACTTTGCATTTAGCCAGTAAATCAAAGGTGAATTCAAAAGGTACAACTGTTTGAATGTTCGTACATCCAAATACTAAATCAAAACAAATGGTTATCCAATCTAAGACTGATAGCATTCCCATGCTTGTTCTGAGACATCGGTTTAGTGAACGGGTCTACTAAGTTTTGATCTGTGACTATTTTGCTTATTAAGATGTCTCCTCGTTCCAGTATTTCCCGCATATAGTGGAATTTTCTTAGAATGTGCTTAACCCTGTGATCTGGGCTCCTTGGTTTGAGCAATGGTTCCTGTGTTATCACAGAACACCTAGATTGGTTTCTGAATACTTGAAACCACAACGAGGTCGATGATGAACTACTTCATCCAAGCAGATTCTTTTGCAGCATCTGATGCAGTTATACATTCGTATTCGTTGGCTGAATCCGCCACTACACTCTGTTGAGAGCTTTTCAAATAGACAGCTCTTCCATTAAGAGTGAATACGAATCCTAATTGTGAGCGAGAATCATCTTGGTCACTTTGAAAGCCAGCATCAGTGTAACACCTTACAGTGAGCTCCTCTTCCACTCCTCCAAACACCAAGAACATATCTTTGGTTCTTCTCAAGTACCTCAGAATGTTCTTTACTGCAGTCCAAAGGGCAATGCCAGGACTATGCTGAAAACGATTGGTCATGCTTAAAGCATACGAGACATTAAGTCTAGTACATAGCATACATGATTGAACCAATCGCTGAAACATATGGAACTACTTCCATTTGCTTAATTGCAATGTCCGTTGAAGGAGATTGCGATTTGTTCAACACGGTTCCGTTAGTCATAGGAACACCTCCTTTCTTGGAGTTTCCATCTTGAAGCGTGTCGACATTTTTGTCTATGTACGTTATTTGACTTAGCCCTAGAAGCCGCTTAGATCTATCCCTATAGATCTTCATTCCTAGAATGTAAGCAGCTTCCCCAAGATCTTTCATTGCGAAGCAAGATCCCAAATAGTGTTTAACTTCGTTAAGCATAGGGATGTTATTCCCAATGATTAGTATGTCATCCACATACAGGATGATATGGTGCTCCCACTAGCCTTTCTGTAAACACAAGCCCATCTTCATTCTTGACAAACCAAACTCTTTGATCTTCTGGTCAAAATGAACATTCCAGCTACGAGATGCTTGCTTGAGTCCATAAATGGACTTATTTAGTTTGCACACCTTAGTTGGATATTTAGGATCGATGAAACCTTCAGGCCGAACCATATAGAGATCTTCAGAGAGATGTCTACTAAGAAAGGCGGTTTTCACATCCATTTGCCATATTTCGTAATCACAGTACGCAATTATGGAAAGCAATATCCTGATTGGTTTAATCATAGCAACGGGCGAGAGGGTCTCATCATAGTCAATACCTTGAGTTTGAGTGAAACCCTTCGCAACTAGCCGTGCTTTATAGGTGTGTACATTTCAATGCATATCAGTTTTTCTCTTGAAAATCCATTTGCTCCCTACTGCCCGAGATTCGGGGGGTAGCTCAACCAAGTCTCATACTTGATTGTCATGCATAGACTGCATCTCGACGTTCATGGCTTCTTGCCATTTCTCAGATTCCGAATCTAAGATCGCAGATTTGTAGTTAGCAGGTTTTTCATTAGACTCAGCTACTAATAAGACTTCGGGACCTTTTAGATGCCATAGACATCTATCAGATTCTTGCGAATTCTACTACTTCTGCAAACGCATGTGTTTTATGTCTGATTCATTGGCAACAACTACATGTTGATCAGACAGTCCGACTACATTTGCGGTTGTTTGCGGTTCTTGAATTTCTTCAAGATCAACCACATTATATCTAGTTTCTCGATTAAGAAGTTCTTCCTCGAGAAAGTCTCCCTTCCGTTTGATGGAAATCACATTTGCATCAGGATGGTAGAAATAATATACGCTTCTTTTATAGTATTTGACGAAAACAACCTTTTCACCTCGAGGATCGAGCTTATCATCAGAATTACTTATGATGTATGCATCACATCCCCATACTCTAAGTTATTCCAAATTGGGCTTACGCCCATGTCATATCTCATATGGCGTTTTTGTTTCCCTTTTAGTCGGAGCTAAATTGACAATGCGAGCAGCGATCATAAGAGCATGATCCCAAAAGGAGTGAGGCAAGTTAGTTCTACATATCATCGATCGAATCATATCAAGTAGAGTTCGATTTCACCTTTCACTCACGCCATTATGTTGGGATGTGCTAGGTGGAGAGGGTTGTGGAACTATTCCACACTCTTTTAAATGATTGAGAAATTCAAAGCTGAGATATTCACCACCTCGATCTGATCGAAGTATTTTTATCTTTCTATCAAGCTGGTTTTTAGTCATGGTTTCTAGTCATGGTTCTGAAAGGGCCATATACATCATGTGAATGAGTTCTAGAAAACCATTGATCCGTTCACCAACATCGGTGAAGGGGTGCTTTGTGAGTTTGCCAGGTAAGCAAGATTCGCAATCATCAAAGGAGTCCTATCTAGTGGATTCAAGAATCCCCTTGGACTAGAGCCATTTTATGTGTGCCTTACTTATGTGGCCAAGTCTGCAATGCCATAAATATATTTCATTTATGTCAGCTTTATTACGTTTAGAAAGATGATATATGTTATTACTTGTTTGAACATTAATCTCATAAATACCATTTCGAGGTTCAGCCTCAAAATAAAATATATCATTCAAGTAGGCTATAATAGAAGAACCATTTAAAACGTACTTGAATTGAATCCTTGTTCAAATAGTGAAGAAACTGAAATAATGTTTCTAGTAAAACCAGGTGCATATAAACAGTTATTTAAAGTAACTACAAGGCCAGGGGAACATGAAAAACAAAATTTTCCAATTACCAGAACTGGAACTCTCTTTTCATTACCAACTATGAGTTACAGCTGGCCTTGTTTTAGTTTCTTCCACTTTTCAGACTCATGCAAGACATTAACGATGTGAAGACCGCATCTGGTATCAAATACCCATGTGTTGCTAGAAACAGTGAAAGGTTCAATAACATAAATGGGAGTAGTAGAAGAAGTGCCAATGTTATTGGCCTTGTTCATCTTCAGCTTGGCTAGATACTATGAGCAGTTTCCCTTCCAGTGCCCATTTGGTTGCATTCAAAGTACTGACGCTCCTAGGAGGGTGTGGTTTTGCAACATGCTTGTTTTTGGTGGCATTTCTGGCAGTGACAACAACTTTTCTCTTGCCTTTGCTCTTATGTTTCCTTTTCTTGTTATTGGGCTTCTTAACACCACCATACTTGACCATTAGAACTTGGTTGGTTTTGTGGAATAACCAAGTTTGTTCATCTGGTCAATGTATCCTTTCATCTTTAGCACATGAGTACTGATACATGATCCTTCCAGCATTTTACAGCTTATGAGCTGTTTCATGGTGTCATATCGCTCCTGTCGGGCTTGTTTCTAGAACATGCCTTTAGTTGCTGGATCATGTCATAAGCATCCTTATCTTCCATGTTCTTCTGAAGTTCAGGACACATGGTGGCTTTCATAAGGCAGGCTACCTCAACGGCATCCTCGTTATGTTTCTCCAGTGCCTTGTGAGCAGTAGTAGAATTACTTTCAGGCTCAGTAGGGACTGGGCCATCTAAGATATATAGCTTTTCTTCATCTTGAGAACTATTCTCAGATTGCGGTGCCATTCAAGAAAGTTGGTGTTATTCAAATTTTTATTTCTTTTCCTTTTCAAGTATGGACTTGAAAATGAAGGAGTTTGTTTTTCATTAGACATCAGTTATATAAGTAAGATGATATTAATTAGTATTTTTGATGTATATTTCCTTATTTCGTGAGGTGAGACGATAAGAAATGAAAATCCGGTTAGAAACTCTTTCCAAAGGCGGCTGGGGCACGCAACATTAGCAAGAGGTTCAATCAGACTGACAACGATTGTCAATTGTGAGAAAAGCACAACTCCCGAGGTTTATGAGGCTGCGAGGATAACCTATTGTCCTTGCATTGATAAGTTTGGCATCATCTATGCCACTTTTGTTCTCGAGACAGCTGGGGCACGTAAACACGAGAAGAAAAGTAACAGTCGTCCTAAAACGGTCACATGTGGAAGGGTCGGATGTGTCGACGAAGCCCTTGCACCTTGGAAGGATAAACTAGACACCAAGTGTCGTGCTTTGGCTCCAACACTGATGGTTCGCATTACTAGTAGTAGGATGGCATAGACTATTGATTTTAATTTTTTTTTTACCAAATAGGGTCGTTATAGTCGGTTTTAATTTAGATATTAAATTTGCGACATAACCAAAAGACCCTTTTGTTACAACCCCCGACCCCTACCCTGGGAGCGGGAGCCGCGAACCAGTCAAGTGGTATCGGTGTTTATTAATTTGGCAGCGGAATACATCAGGACCGTAGTTAGGAAATATTTTTTTATCAGAGTTAAACACCAATCTTTTTATAATAAATCATTGTGGGATAAAACCCATGTTTTATTTACAATACAAATTATAGGGATAAACCCCAATTATTGAAAACAAAGTCTCCTTTTTATTTAGGTAACTTTTATAGCCACTTTTCTAAGCCTTCAGTGCTCTCCAGCTGACTTTTATTGGCTTCACACTAAGTTACCTGAAACACGTGTTTAAAACATTTTATCAGCAAGAAATACTGGCGAGTGAATCCCGGTTTAATCAAGAAGAGTTTTATCATTTAGCAGTATTGAGAGCGATTACAATGTTTACATCTACACAATTACTCATTCAGTACTTGCAACTCGACCAGATCTGTGGCTATGGTCATATCACACATTGGCTAACCCGTTGTCCAATTGTGAAGATTATCAAGTAATGTATACAAAACCCCATAATACCGGCAGTAATTGAAGACTACAAAGACTCAATCACTGCTTAATCATATTGTAAAATATTAAGGTTTTGTAAAAACAGTTTACAAAAAGGAGATTACTCACATTGCTATTTTGGATAATTCCCTGTGGCTTCCTGGCTATATTCTATAAATTTTAATTAATGCACACGTGTTAGTATAATAACCCAATTTTACATTAGTTATACCCTCCCCGAGACAGAACTCCAACGACTACGTCGGGCAGAGCCTCGACAGCCTTTACGGAATCCTAAATCAATCGGGCAGCGTATCTAATACGTAACCGAGGGTTATGATACTTACAACGGGGCAGAACTTTGTTAATTAGGGGGGGAATAACGCCCGGGTATAGTGCCTACTATTCAGAAATTGAGAGAGAATTCGAATGTTTGAACGATTTCAAATGAGAGCCGAGACTCTCAATTTATAAGGCCTGATCCTGTCTGCATCGCGGCCCGCGAAGGATCCTTAAGGGGTCTTCGCGCCCCGCGAGAGATGGTAGGGCGGCGGCGGTGTTGCTAAGTCACCGGAGATGTCGACGCGTGTCCTGCCACGTGGCGGCTCCGCGTTCTGCCACTAATCATTCCGCTCGCGGCCCGCGATGGAGGTGGTGCAGTCTGTCGCGCCCCGCGACAGACTTGAAATATTGTTTTTATTTTATTTTTATTAATTTAAATATATTTCGGTCTATTTCTCGCATACGGGGTGTATTTAGGAGCGTTGAGGGACATTCTAAATATTTTAGGAGTGTCGGAAATATTTTAGGAGGGTTAATAAAATATATAATGCACTTGTGTTAAATATAGTAACCCAATTCACTTTATCCCTACGTCACGAGACAGAACCGCAACGAACTTAGTCGGGCAGAGCCTTGACATGCGTTGGTGGGTCCTAAATCAATCGGACAGGGTATCAGCGATCAGGGTTAAAACACTTAAAACGAGGCAAGGCTTTGGAGTTTTATATGAGTGAATTATTAAAGAAATTATGGTATAAGGAAGTAGAGAGAGATCGAAAGAATGAACAGGGGAAAAATGAGTACTAGACATGGACTCCTTTTTATACTAAATTGTGAGTCTTGGAGGCCACGAAAATTGTACCTCACGAAGATTTCATCACACGTATACTTTGCATTGATTTCAAATATTTTAGTTGTTCACATGCACACACGTAGACACCATTCCCATTTGTTTAAGTTCATATTATTTTATTATTTATTTTGAAAATTACGTACACATTTTCAAAAATATGAATGTTATAGTTTATTTGATTTTAATATTATTGATTTATATATTATAATTAATTCAACTGCTTCATTTATTTGGCGTTCATAATTTCTAAAATATGACTTTTTGTAAAATAATAAATATGTTATTAGAAAGAGAATATTTGTATCTACGTTTTGAACCAAGTTTTATTAAAAACGGAGTAAATTTAAATATAATGTATTTTTATAATTAAATTACTAAATGTTTCCTAGGCCCTTCTAGGTAGTTCATATTTTTAACAGTCAACTTACCCGTAAAATATCCGTCTAATAATATAAGTTTTTTATATACTTTAAATTTTATAAATAAAATTTTGGGAATGTTACATCCTCCCCACATTGTTTTAAATCTCGTCCTCGAGATTCATTGAAATGTGGAGGAATACCTTTAGTTTGACACTGATCCTAGTTCCTAAGTATATTCTGGTTCTTGCTTTGAATTTCCATTTTACTTTGACCAAAACTATTCTCTATGTTTTGAGACTCTTATCTTCTCAAGAGTTCTTAATGAAGGTAAAATTACTGCTAGCGTAAGTTTTTAGACGTTTGGTGTCTTCGCACAACTTTTTGTTACAGGTTTCCTAATGTGTTAATAGTCGCAAGGGGAATTCTTATACTTTTGATGACGTCCCAACTTATAGGGTTCCCGTCGTTCATCTTGTCACACGAGTTACGAGAAGGATGATCAAACGAAATAATGTTTGATATTGGAATTATAGATGTATACGAGAGATTTCTGATAATTAGGTCTAAAATTATCATTGACACACCTGTTCGTGATTTATCCCTAATTGTCAATCAATATGGTCTTTGGATTTCCTCATTGATATATATATATATATATCTATATAATCATATATTTCACATTCTTGTAATATACACACCATTCATAAGGTCAATGTGTTTAACAGATTCATATTTCCAAAAACAGGTCATGATACTATTTAGGGAATTTCATTAACATAACATATACGCCATCTTACCCGGTCTCGCCGGAGAGGTACCCCCATCTTACCCGAACAAGCTGGAGAGTCTACTACACCATACCCAGTCTTGCCGGAGAGGTAATTATCATTGTATTTCCCATAAATAGATTTCCTCAATTCATGATTTTAAAAGTTCATCATTTATTATGGCTTGTATCAAGAAATAAGGAAATTAGTATTCTCATGATAGATCATATTCTAGAACCGAGTAGTACTAATAAATAAGAAATAACAGTGGCCAAGTGTTATTGCTTTTTTATCATACTGGCACTGTTCTAGTCATTATCCTCATGGCATACCAATAACCATCACACTTTATCTACGCAAGTAATTGGCTTATCTCGAAGCTTTATACTAAGGAATTTTTCTTAAGTTCAAGTCTAAATACTATTCTAGGTGTTACCAGTAATTATCAATATCCTAATTCTTTTGTTTAAGCATAGATATTATTATGGTTGTGGTTTTTTTTTTTTTTTTGCTTCGAAAATGGAGTTTTGACAAAAATATCGTTGTCTCCATTGACACTATGGCTAGGTTCAATGTGAAGAGTATGCTTACAGCTAACTTTATTAGATTCCGTCGCAATGAATATTTTATTGAGACATATGGCATTTTAAAACATAGTAGGTTTCATGGTTTATTCTTATAATGACTTCATGTTTTCATATGAATCACCAATGATATTTTCTCTTATGTTTATCTTACAGAAGATATTATATTGGGTATACCATCAAGAAATTCTATTAGGTATATGCATATATGTGTATAAAATTTCAAATCTCTTATTAATATTAAACTTACGTAATATATACACACATGTAACACCCCGAAAACGGGTTTGGTAATCAAACCACGTTAATACTAAAAGACGGGTAAAGTATCGTTAGTGGTAAAAGTAACCCGGTGAATATTAGGATTTTTAATAAATAAGCTTAATATTAAATAAAATCTGAGCGAAAGCTTTTGAAGAAATAAAAATTTATAGAAGCCCGAGTTAACGGGACTTAAAATAAACTTAGTCATAAATCTCCCTGAACTCACTAAATTAACTAGGAATGTTTAACCTAGTTAATAAGTGGGAATATTGTTAGAAATTAAGTGGGTTGTGGCCTACTTAACAAACTAACCAAATAAGAGGGGCCAAAGTGGATAAACTTGAAAGTTTAATTATAAAAAGAAAATTAAAAACCTAAAACACACATTCAGTGTGTTCTAGGAGTTCTGAGTTCGACCAGAAGCTCCCAGGGAGCCCAAAACCCTAAACTCTAGCAAAATCATCAAATTGAAGGCTCAATCAAAGCTCAAATTCACAATTGAACGTGAATTAATGATCACCCAAGCTAGGGGATCATAAGGTATGTCAAATTGTGATGATTTGTGAAGTTGTGAAATTTGGATAATCAACATAATCGTGAATTATGAATGGATTATTGATGCTATGATTGAATTAGTGATGTATACTTGCTTAGGAACCAAACCCTAAGTGAAAATAATACATATGATGCTATAATTTGAATGATTTGATGAATTACCACACTAGGATAAGTGGGTATTAATCATAAGATGAATCTGATGATATAATTATGATTAGAATTATCATACATAATAGTAATCAGGAAATACTTGAACAAATGGTGTGTATAAGGGTATAATCATACTTACTATGATATGAGTTTAGTATGATATGATAAAAATTTATGAGATTTTCATGTTCAATGATGTTAAATATCATCAAGTATTAATTCGGTAACTTATGGTTACATGAACTTGGTTAATAAAGTGATTAAAAAGGTAACATAAGAATGATGTTTATCAAATGATTGACTAAGTAATTACACGAGTAGTTGAGCTACCTTGTGTATGATTGAATGATAAATTCGACATAAGAATCGTAGGATGGAATAGTCGTTAATGATTATGACTAATCTAACCATCTTGCAAATTGCAATGATAGTTTGACGCATAACAAGCTAGGTGGAAGCTTGGGAACGAAGCGGGTCAAACGAATCAAGAATGAAGGAAAAAGCATAATCTGGATGCTAGGTAAGTAAAGCTTACACTCTATTTATTTAATACCTATTGGTTTATAGGTTATGAAAAATAGAAAGTCCTGTTTGAATTATGATGTTCAGACACGACATGTGCGGTTCGGAATCAAAGATAATAATGATAAACCATGTTTAATTGTTAAAGAGATGCTAATATGATTAATTAGTCATGCAGCGACTAATAAATAATGAATTTTGAATGATTACCTTATAAGGTGAATCAACACAAATAATAAGGGTAAAACGGTAATCCGGTCACTCGTTGACGATAACCGTTAGTTTTAAAGACATTTTATGGCGTAAGACATAAAGGGTCAAAATAATCAAGAAGTAGGTTTTGTAAGTAAATTAACCGTACGGTATAAACCGGTACGAGTCATGTAGACGAGATGACAATAAATCCATCTCGCAAAGATATACGGTCATTTAGACCAAAAAGGGTCAAAAGGTGAAAATATCACCCATTGACAATATCGACTAATGGTTTGTCGAGTTGTATGATTATAGGAATAAATATCGAGTGGATATTTACATCGCTATTACTTAGCGGCTATAAAGGCAAGGTATTGAAAAGAGTCAATATATTGATCCGAGCAAGGTATGTAAAATGGTTCAACTTATAATTTAGAACTTGTGGTTCTATAAGAGTTAGACAAGGTCAAAAATGGACATTTGGTTATCTTTTTAGGTAAACCGAATTATCTAAATAATAATCATTGTGTTTTGAAACCATAATGATTATTTAAACAAGACATAGTTTAAAAAGTGGGATATTGGTCAAACATGCCTTTAAAAGTCCTTCGTCGTAAATGAAAGGTTAAAATTGACCAAAAGGCCCTTTATTGATAAACTGGGCAAACGACCCTTAAAGGTTGTTTGGAAATGAGTTTTGTGATCAAATAAATACTTGGAATAAGTATAATAAGCGAAAGATGAAATTCTTTGGGTCAAATGACTCTATATGAGTCTTTGCCGAAAAATAATAATTCGAGGGGTAAAACTCGGAATATATAGATCTCCACATTAAATCCACCACCCATATAGTTGTGGTGGAAGATCACTCGATAAATAATGTGGAAATAAGATGCTAAAATCGAATGAGCATGAATTTTGCTGAAAAAAATGCTTAAATACCCTTAACGGGTCAAAATAAGCATTTAAATAAAAATGGGTTGAGAATACGTAATAAACCCGTGATTTGGACTTTGAATAATAGGAAAATGACATAAAATGAAGTTCATGAAAATTTGTATACAACAAACTAGTTTTAGTTGATAAACTCATGAAGGGGTCAAAAAGTGGTCACTACATATTTAGCCGAAGGCTTAAAGATCTCGAATTTTGTTAATCCGGATGTCGGATTTTAACTTCATGTGATAGAGAATCGAATTACGATCACGTAGGAAGAAACGTGACGTAAATCGGATTAAAAATGAGCAAGTTGTGCTCGTTTTCGCAAAAACTTGGACTGCTGGTAATGTACAGCAACAGAAACAAAACATTCTGCCAAAACCACACCCTCGCGTCGCGCGACAGGGTAGGTGCATTGTGGTCGCGGCCCGCGACGGGGCTCGCGTCACGCTACAGTTTGATTCTCATCCCGTCACGGTACTCGATGGGTTAAATACCTGCAATTTTGTTGTTGTGTGTTGTTTTGAGTCTTAAGAACTTGAATTAAACACTTATAAATTCCCGATAACTAACTCATTTCATGTTTGTATGAAATGTAGGAATTATGTAAAGTAACGGAGGACGATCAAGCTCAACGAAGAACCGAACACGACCAAGAATTCAAGCTTCCGCGTAATGATTCGTCGGCACGTTTTAAATGGCAAAATTTACATACAAATGTTAAAATGTTTTATTTCTTAAAATGTTTTAACAAACTCATATTTACAAGTGTATGTTTAGTCGTAGTTACACTATATTAACCGAAATATATACGAAATTCGTATAAATCAAGTAAGGGTCTTACAAGTTGGTAATCAAAGCTCCAGGTTAAGGAGTAAAGTGTTCGGTTCGAGACTTGATCGCAAAATCCGGTAAGTTATTCAATACATTAACGGTCTAGCATGAAAAGTGTTGAAAACAACATAGGGTTATCGTACACGTTACCCCAAAGAAAGTGATAAAAGACCGATATAGTTAAACGAATTACGTGTGTTAACACGTGTCGTAAAAAGAGCCTTGTAGTATAATACGGAAGCTTATAAAGATCAAAGTTACTAATATTTGTAAATGTTTTAAGTTGAAGGAACCTCACATTGGAAGATGACGAGAGTTTAAAGAATTATCGATACGATGAAGATAGGGTCTGAAGTATGACAAGTAAGTCATACAAGCCAAAGACATGAATTAAGAAACGATCTCGAATGAGAGATCGAACAACAAGAATGTTTATCAGGGAAAGTATCTAGAAGGTACACGTCTTAAACTTATAGTATAAATAGAAATTTGCAACAAACACCTAGTGAATGACAGTTGCGTATAGAATATAAAACTTGGAAAATCTGGATAGGTTACCTATCCAGGATGACGTTTCCAAGAGAAATTCAGTAGAGATATATATTATTCACAGTCGTGAATAATAAGACAATAACTGAATTCAGTTTAAATATAAACTTGGACGAAAGTAATCATTCAAGTTAGTATTCTCAATAAAGATTCAATTGAGAAAAGTAATGATCACATTAACGAATGTGATTGTATAAATGGTTATAAAAAGCAACATTTTAAATGTTTAAGGATAAAACGGGTAAAACTGGTAATTGTTAATTGGCAATTAAATAAACTTTTACCAATTGAAATAAATCGAGAGATTACTTACATGGGACATGATATGGTAATTATAATAAGGTTATGTGTACCATGTGTTGATCGCTTACTCTGGCCAAGTAAGTAGTGAACACATGATACCATGAGCTTCTTATAATGAGCACAATTTTCGAGATGAAAGAAAAGTTAAAAGAACCTTGGGGTCAAGTAATTTTATGGACATACTCGTATAAATGGTTTTCGAGGGAACCATAAAAACGATGTATGGCGCGCATAGAAATAGATGACCCAAGGGAATTCGTGAAATAAGTCATTTTGGACGAAAGAGTCATGGTTGACAACAAGGGGCATATAAAACCAAAATATAAATGAACCGTAGGGTTATAGAAACGAACGTATTTCCCATACAAAAAGACGATCGAAGTCATTGACTTTGGTCGTAGTAAAGAAAGGATGATGATGATAATAATCATCATTCAGAAATTAAAAAGACCATCAAGCATGGTCATATAAAGAATAAAGGTTTAGTTAAATTAAGCGATGGATTTCACTAAGAAAACCAAACAAGTCAAAATGAAGTTTAAATGCATACCCAAAGAGTTAAATTAATAATAACTTCAGTAAATCACCCGGTTGATGGGTAGGAAATTAAACACATGCGTAAACCGAGAGACGGGAACGCGGATTGAAAGTCAAAGGATTCGGATTACGAGTTATGACTAAAAGACTATAAATTTCATAAATAGAAATTTTGAATAAATATGTTCAATTATTTTGAGGTTGAACTGGCGAAAAAAAAATAAAGTTTGATTGTTTATAAGTGATGGATTTCACATTAACAAGTCAAACGGGTTGAATACAAAATAATGTCGGATGGCATAAGTCAGCGCAAGCCGGATAACGGTAGCGTTAAACACAAAAGAATAATGAGCCCGATAATGGGACATAATCAAATACGAATAAATGTAAACCGGATAACGATGAGCATGATACAAACCGACGGATAAATGACATGAGAAGTCATAGGGTCGGGAGAAAGGTCCGAAATAAAACAATTGTAGTCACGAACTACAGTCAAAGTAACAGATCTTAAATTTGAAATCAAATGATTTCCAAACATAAACAAGGTGCCTTGACACCAAACATATATTTTAAGAATGACATGAGTAAGAAATGATCTACGGGATCATTATAACCTTCGAATTATAAATAGTGAAAAGGTCTACAGGACCAAAATGACCCTAGGGGTCATAAATCAAAAGAAATAAATTATAAAACACCTTGCCTTGACAAGGTAAAAGCCTAAAGAAATAGCCCACGAGGCTAAGTGATATAACCTACGGGTTACTTAGACAAAGCGAGGGAACCAGTTGAGAATCCCCGCGTAAAACGAAGACTGTACAAGAATAAATTCTTAATTGTCAATATCCTAGTATGGTTAATTGACAAAAGTTAAAGAAAAGATGCTAAACTAAAACTTCAATTTTAGTAAGAAATAACGTTTTTATAAACATGAATTCTGATATGAATTTAAATGGTAAATATTAAAGATACAGGTCATGACACTGACAGGTGCAAGACGATATATTCGAAAAGAAATAATGTCGATAAAGAAAGGTTGAAATAAACCTAAACATGACGTGACGCGATCATGGTCAAGAGAAGTAATGTGAAATGTAATCACACTGTAACCCGAGTGATGGGTATAAAGTAACTGGACTAATAAGTCTAGTTAGTAAGACCGGTTAAGGTTAAGATTCAAATTAAGAAATTGGTTAATACGCTATTTACTTTGAGAATAGCGTGGAATAAACAAAACCAATAGATTTACATGATCAAGTGGCCAAATTGGTGACTCGGTCAAGTAAACAACAAAAGTATATAAATACAAGAGAAAAGTGACGGCACATGAAACCTCACTAACAGAAAATAATGATCACCTACTGGAGGGATCAGGAGACAACCAAAGCGAAGTGTTGGGAAATCAATTCAAACAAAAGAGTTGTTCGCTAAAAGCGAAAGATTTCACTAAAGACCTTTAAACGGGTCAAAATAACGAATTTCTAAGGAATTCGATAGTATGAAAGCGATAGATTTCGCTAAGTTAACTAAACTAATGGAAATAACTAGATTACGTTATTTTGAGTTCTATTATTTCATATGAAATACGTATATGCTATGTAACCAAAAATATATTACCATACTTTTCTGGTAATATTAACAATTGGTTAAGGTATGGGTAATGCTTAAAGGATTACTCGGATCAAATGCATTGAGTTTGAAACTCAATGAGCTATGTACGAAAAGTTTCGAGGTCGAAACCTCTTTAAGGGGGATAGACTTGTAACACCCCAAAAACAGGTTTGGTAATCAAACCATGTTCATACTAAAAACGGGTAAAGTACCGTTAGTGGTAAAAGTAACCCGGTGAATATTAGGATTTTTAAAAAATAAGCCTAATATTAAATAAAATCTGAGCGAAAGCTTTTGAAGAAATAAAAATTTATAGAAGCCCGAGTTAACGGGACTTAAAATAAACTTAGTAATAAATCTCCCCGAACTCACTAAATTAACTAGGAATGTTAACCTAGGTAATAAGTGGGAATATTGTTAGAAATTAAGTGGGTTGTGGCCTACTTAACAAACTAACCAAACAAGAGGGGCCAAAGTGGATAAACTTGAAAGTTTAATTATAAAAAGAAAATTAAAAACCTAAAACACACATTCAGTGTGTTCTAGGAGTTCTGAGTTCGACCAGAAGCTCCCAGGGAGCCCAATGTCACACCCCCAAAATCCACAAGCGGAGTATCACCGCAGGAGGCGTGACATAACCAGGATCAAGCCACCAATCATATTGAACAATGTATTCAATGTAAGTAGTAAACCAACCACAATATAATTGGTGTTCAAAAGAAATCAAACAAGTTCGAGAAATCAGCGGAAGCATAAACGTAAAACCCAAAACATAAGTAATAAGTTCATAAAGTTTAAATGTTTAACATGGAACTCAACAGTCCATGTCCCACAACGACCATTCCTCCTTGTGCAAGCTCCATAAGCACCTAACGACCTGCAAGGCATGTAACAACGAGTCAACAACAAAGTTGAGCGAGTTCACAGTTGGTTGTCCAGTTTTTAATGTTGTTCCAAAAACCATAATTTGTTTCGAAAACCACGTGATAACCAAATCCTTGTTTCCCAAACCATAATCAGTGGGGGCTTCCCCATGTTAACCACTAGACCCGTTACCATATCGACAACTGACTGGAGTCATGTATGTGCCCTACGTCAATGTCTATCATCATTGAGTAAGTGCCCAGATCCATTAGTTCACTCCCGTACTCTGCGGCATGGTGTGAGGCTTGTCAAACCTAAATAGCGCTATCTAACTAATGACCCGCTCGCCATTGGCCCGGCGATTAAGTCGATATGAAAATGAAGGACTTCATGATAGAGTTTTTGTCTAGTAAGTTATAGGTTGTCGTCCTTCCCAACCGAGGACGGAGGTACGTAATCCACCCAACGTGAATACGCAGGTTAAAGGTTGTCATCCTTCTCAACGAGGATGTGGGTACATATTCTATTAAAGGTGAATATGTAGGTTTCGTTAAGCTTTATAACCCATTCCCAAACCACCGGGAATCCCATGCCTTATAGAAAGTGTGAACTCACCTTGGTTTGCTCGGTTTGATTAACTACTTGTTCACAAATAATTCAGTCAAAGCCTATAGTATGCATGTATACACAATCAGTTCATGTTCGCATTGTATTCATGATCATATGATGCATGCAAAATAATGATCACTGATTAACACATAGCAACCATACTACTCAATCGGGTACACAGTTTACATTTACGTTCGCATGCAAAATTCATATTTCCTCAATCATGATCAACAACATAAACAGTCAGGTAGTGAGTATTCAGGTTTCATGCACATGATAAACACAATCTGTTAGGACCCACATACTGGACGGCGAAACCCCAGGCGACGAAACTCACAGGGTTTCATCGAGATGTAACATGGCAAAACCTATAGGGTTTCGTCGGAATCCATCGTGGCGAAACCTATAGGGTTTCGTCGAGATATAATGTGGCGAAACTCATAGGGTTTCGTCACACATGATGTTTCGTCAGGATCACATATACTGTTTCCACCAACACATACAAGCAGTTAACACATTAACGAATGAACAGCGGATCCTTGACAGTCATTCATGCTCATACTACCCTAGACATGGACGAACATTAACCATTACAGTGTACCCGTTTACATTCCCCACCTATATCATTATAATCAAACATGATTGTTAATACCCACATAAACCCTAATTTATCGTTTAACAATATCGTCATGCAATCCCTAATCACGTCAAGATCATAAACATACAGACACACCCGTTCTCAAGCATCATACCATCAAATCTATTTGTGTTCTAATCACCGATTTATCAACAATATCATAAGCAAATTCTAGTTTCTCCATACCTAAAAAATACATCGCAACACACAATAATCAAGAGTTAATGCTTGAGCTAACTGACTAACCTAGAGAGATCGTAGTCTTACGCAAGAATACCGGATCCGTTCTTTAGAGAGATCAAACCGAGAGAGTGATGCTTCGCAAAGGGTTTGTTGTCATCGCTTGGTGTAGAGGGGATTAGGGTTTGAGTTTATGACTGACGGTTTCCGTAACAAAAGGTTATATTTTAAATTGTTCGATGTTGGGCCATACTACCTGGGCCGGCGGCCCTTATGACGAAACCTCCATGTTTCGTCGGCCAGGGAGGTGACGAAACTCCCAAGTTTCATCGAACACTAATTGCGGCGAAACCTTGATGTTTCTTCGCGTATGACTTAGTTTAATTGGTGAACAGTTTAACTTGTTTATTCATAGGAACATAACAATAACACAATATCAAACATGTTTCAAACGTGCACAATTACAATTACAAAGCAAACAAGTTATGCAGACATAGTTGTGAAACAAATAACGTGTCGAGGAAAGACCTTGAAAACTCGACTTGTCACATCATCCCCAACTTGAAAGAAATTTCGTCCCGAAATTTAGCACGTAGTTACTAAAAAAAAAAATTTTTTAGGAGGCTAGTTAGGTTGCGTGGTTTCCTGGTTTTCCTGGGGTGTCACATCATTCCCCCGTTGGTTTGGAATTTCGTCCCGAAATTCCGCAGTAGCTTCAGCCTCAGTAGTGGTTGCACTGTTCTCGAACAACTGGGGGTACTTGTGTTTCATTTGGTCTTCTCGTTCCCAGGTGAAATCTGGGCCACGACGGGAGTTCCAACGAACTCGAACAAGAGGTATTCTGGTACGCTTGAGAACCTTAACATCTCGGTCCATGATTTCTACTGGTTCCTCGACGAATCGCAGCTGATCGTCGATGGTGAGTTCCTTGAGAGGAACTATGAGGGTCTCATCTGACAGACACTTCTTCAGATTCGACACATGGAATACGTTGTGAACTCCACTGAGTTCTTCAGGTAGATTCAATCTGTAGGCCACTTTGCCCATCTTCTCAATGATCTCGAACGGTCTGACATAACGCGGATTAATCTTACCTCGTTTACCAAAATGAACCACACCCTTCCAGGGTGAGACTTTAAGTAGAACCCGGTCCCCGACCTGAAATTCTAGTGGTTTCCTACGCTTATCAGCGTAGCTTTTCTGACGGTCACGAGCTGCCGCCATTCGTTGTCGTATCTAAGCAATCTTCTCTGTCGTGTCTACCACAAGTTCTGGACCAGTGATTTGGCTATCGCCAACCACTGCCCAACAAAGAGGTGATCGGCATTTACGTCCGTACAATGCCTCAAACGGAGCAGCCTGGATACTGGTGTGGTAACTGTTGTTATACGAAAACTCCACTAAAGGTAGGTGTCTTTCCCAGCCGTTACCAAAGTCAATTACACATGCCTGAAGCATGTCTTCAAGGGTTTGGATGGTGCGCTCAGACTTCCCATCCATTTGTGGATGATATGATGTGCTCATGTCTAGACGTGAGCCAAAAGACTTGTGCATCGCTTGCCACAACTCAGAGGTAAAACGCATGTCACGATTAGATATGATGGAGGTTGGCACCCCGTGCCTCGAAACCACTTCTTTCAAATAGACGTCTGCCAGAGTAGAGAACTTATCCGTTTCTTTGACAGCCAAAAAGTGTGTAGACTTTGTCAGTCGATCTACTATCACCCAAATGGTATCGTTTCCTTGTTGTGATCTAGGTAGGCCCGTAACAAAGTTCATGGAAATTTGCTCCCATTTCCATGTCGGGATCTCTGGTTGTTGGAGTAGGCCGGATGGTTTCTAGTATTCAATCTTGACTCTCGCACAAGTCAAACATTTACTGACGTAAGTTGCTATGTTGGCTTTCATGCTAGGCCACCAGTACGTAGTCTTTAGGTCATGGTACATCTTATCCGAACCAGGATGTACTGAGTAATGAGACTTGTGTGCTTCATCCATCGCAAGCTCACGTAAATTACCATACAGTGGAACCCAAATGCGCCCTGTCACGTAGTAAGCGCTGTCTTCCTTTCGTTCTAACCGTTTCCTCGATCCTCGGAGGGACTCAGCCCTGATGTTCTCTGCTATCAATGCTTCAACCTGAGCATTTCGTATCTGAGTAGGAAGACTAGATTGGATGGTAAGTTGTAACGCTCGCACGCGCTTAGGTTTTGACTCCTTTCGGCTGAGGGCGTCGGCCACCACATTGGCTTTGCCCGGATGGTACTTGATTACGCATTCGTAATCATTGAAGAGTTCGACCCATCAACGCTGTCGCATGTTCAACTCCTTCTGTTCGAAGATATGCTGGAGACTCCTGTGATCGGTGTAAATGGTGCACTTGGTACCGTACAGGAAATGTCTCCATATCTTAAGTGCGAAAACAACTGCTCCCAGCTCCAGATTGTGTGTAGTGTAGTTCCTTTCATGAACCTTAAGTTGGCGCGATGCATAAACAATGACTTTCTCACGTTGCATCAGCACACAACCAAGTCCTTGGATGGACGCGTCGCAATAAACCACAAAATCGTCTGTGCCTTCAGGAAATGAGAGATAGGTGCGCTACAAAGTCTATTCTTTAAGTGCTGAAATGCAGATTCCTGTGCATCACCCCAACGATAGGTGACACCCTTCTGAGTTAGTGAAGTGAGAGGTTGCGCAATCTTGGAGAAATCCTTAAAAAACCTTCTGTAGTAGCCCGCCAAACCCAAGAATTGGCAGATTTCTGTTGGTGTACGGGGTGCAGGCCAGTTCTTGATTAAGTCAACCTTGGATGGATCAACATGAATCCCATCCTCGTTTACCATGTGGCCTAGGAAATGGACTTCAAGAAGCCAAAAGTCGCATTTCGAAAATTTGGCATACAGCTGCTCTGCTCGGAGGAGTTCCAGAATGAGGCGTAGGTGTTGCTCATGTTCTTCCTGACTCTTAGAGTAGATCAGGATGTCGTCGATGAAAACAATAACAAACTTGTCCAGGTAAGGTTTGCACACTCGGTTCATGAGATCCATGAAGACCGCAGGTGCATTTGTCAATCCGAAAGGCATAACCAGAAACTCGTAGTGCCCGTAACGAGTTCTGAATGCCATCTTGGAGATGTCCTCGTCTCGGACTCTCAGCTGATGGTAGCCTGATCTCAGATCAATCTTTGAGTAGAAGCACGACCCTTGCAGCTGGTCGAATAGGTCATCAATACGCGGAAGAGGATAACGATTCTTCACGGTCACCTTGTTAAGTTCGCGGTAGTCAATACACATTCGGAAGGTACCGTCTTTCTTCTTCACAAACAAGACTGGAGCTCCCCAGGGTGAAGAGCTGGGACGAATGAAACCTTTGTCTAATAGCTCTTGTAGTTGCTGGGACAATTCTTCTAATTCTGATGGGGCTAGATGATAAGGTGCACGAGCTATTGGTGCTGCTCCAGGAGCTAGCTCGATTTGAAATTCGACTTGGCGATGAGGCGGAAGACCAGTTAATTCCTCAGGGAATACCTCAGGAAACTCGCGTACAATTGGAATGTCTTCTATCTTCTTCTCTTTCGTTGAGGTGTCAGTAACTAGAGCTAGAATAGCTGTGTGCCCCTTTCGTAAACATTTCTGGGCCTTAAGGAAAGAGATGATGCCCACGACAGCACCACTCTTATCACCATGAATCACGAGAGGTTCTTCACCAGAACGAGGAATGCGGACGATCTTTTCCTTGCAAAGGATCTCTGCTCGATGTTGAGATAACCAATCCATCCCAATAACGACGTCGAAGCTACCAAGAACGATGGGAATAGGGTCGATAGAGAAGGTCTGACCAGCTAGAACAAGGTTACAACCCTTAACTATGTGTGTGGCCTCAAGACTCTTACCATTAGCTAGTTCTACAACATGCTTGGTGTTCAAAAGTGTTGGGGTACGCTTAAGCATCTGACTAACTTTTAATGACACGTAACTAGTATCGGCACCCAAAGCAAATAAAACAGTAACAAAGAAGTCATCCAGTAGAAACTTACCCATCACAACATTGGGATCGTTCCTTGCATCACCCTGACCAATCACAAAGGCACGTCCCCTGGCACCATTTCCATCATTGTTACCCCCATTGTTGTTCCCATTTCCCTGATTGTTGTTGTTGCCCTGATTCTGGTTCAACTGTGGACAGTGTCTCTTGAAGTGACCCTCAGCACCACACTTAAAACATCCCTTATTACCCTGTTGTTGCTGCTGCTGGTTCTATGGAGCCTGTTGTTGTTGCTAACGATTATGGTTCGCAGGATAGGGGCTCCTGCAATCTTTCACTGCGTGACCAGGCTTGTTACATCTATGACAGCGAATCTTGCTACATGGCCCGCTGTGGTGCAAGTTGCAACGGTTGCACTTAGGCTGATCTCCCCTGTACCCTCCTTGACTCTGATTCCCAGAAGACTGCTGACTGGGACTCTTGTAATCGTTTGTCTTTCGCTGCTGAGACTGTGGCTGAACAGAAGTCGAACCCTTGCTTGAGTTTCCATCCCACTTACGCTTATTGTCACTAGGTGCATCTGATGTAGCTGTAGCACTAATACGCTTGGGCAGCTTGTTCTGCTCAATGGCCTGATCAGTGAGACGATGGGCTAGTCGTATAACTTGCTGGATGGTACCAAGGTTAGCCGCAGTCACATGGCTCTGAATCTCTGGCACTAGACCCTTGAGGTACAGTTCGAGACGCTTGATAGGAGGATCTACCATAGTAGGGCACAAGATAGCCAGCTCAATCGATCTTTTTGTATACGCTTCAATTTCAGATCCCGTCATCTTCAATTTATAAAACTCCACCTCTAACTTATGAATGTCGTCGCGATGACAGTATTCCTTCTTAATCAGATCTTTGAAGTTGTTCCATGGGGTGGCGTTAGCAGCTACCAACCCTAGCATTTGAACCTGTGAGTTCCACCAAGTTAACGCAGCACCTTCGAGTGTTCCAGTAGCAAATTTCACCCTACGAGCTTCAGGGCATTCACACATTTCAAAGACAGATTCGAGCTTCTCGAACCAGTGGAGGAGTCCTACCGCTCCTTCAGTGCCGTTGAAAGTACTAGGTCGACAGTCCATAAAGGTCTTGAAGGTATATACAGGAGGCTGAGCAGGTTGACCTATCACGAGAGTAAGAAAAGACAACGTTAAGCACGAGAGCTAGTTCACGAGAGTAGAGTCCAAACATCCTAGGGTAAGTTAAAATGGCAGGTTATACCTCCTGTTTGGGCTGCTGTGGGTGCCTCAGTAACTCGTTCATTGATCAGAGCCGTCAGCTGGGCTTGAGTCAAGTTCAGACGTCTACTCATGATCTTCACATCGAAGTAAACATAAGTGAGAAAAGTGTCGCGAAAGTGCGATGATAGAGGAGAGTAAGCACACAGGGTTTCAAACAATAGTGATTATGTTACTAAGCATACCATGAGCAATGCACTATGTAAACTAACAGACATGCAATATAAATATAAACCATATCACCTATAGTGTTGAGTCTTGCACGTGGAGCGAAGCGTCGTTGTGGATCGTTGAGCACTGTACATGTTATAGTCTGGTTTTGTCAAAAGGCTTTTCCCTTTTTAAAACCAAGTTCACTATAACCAATGGCTCTGATACCAATCTGTCACACCCCCAAAATCCACAAGCGGAGTATCACCACAAGAGGCGTGACATGACCAGGATCAAGCCACCAATCATATTGAACAATGTATTCAAAGTAAGTAGTAAACCAACCATAATATAATTGGTGTTCAAAAGAAATCAAACAAGTTCGAGAAATCAGTGGAAGCATAAACGTAAAACCTAAAACATAAGTAATAAGTTCATAAAGTTTAAATGTTTAACATGGAACTCAACAGTCCATGTCCCACAACGACCATTCCTCCTTGTGCAAGCTCCATAAGCACCTAACGACCTGCAAGGCATGTAAAAACGAGTCAACAACAAAGTTGAGCGAGTTCACAGTTGGTTGTCCAGTTTTTAAAGTTGTTCCAAAAACCATAATTTGTTTCGAAAACCACGTGATAACCAAATCCTTGTTTCCCAAACCATAATCAGTGGGGGCTTCCCCATGTTAACCACTAGACCCGTTACAATTTCGACAACTGACTGGAGTCATGTATGTGCCCTATGTCAATGTCTATCATCATTGACTAAGTGCCCAGATCCATTAGTTCACTCCCGTCCTCTGTGGCACGGTGTGAGGATTGTCAAACCTAAATAGCGCTATCTAACTAATGACCCGCTCGCCATTGACCCGGCGATTAAGTCGATATAAAAATGAGGGACTTCATGATAGAGTTTTTGTCTAGTAAGTTATAGGTTGTCGTCCTTCCCAACCGAGGACGGAGGTACGTAATCCACCCAACGAAAATACGCAGGTTAAAGGTTGTCATCCTTCTCAATGAGGATATGGGTACATATTCTATTAAAGGTGAATATGTAGGTTTTGTTAAGCTTTATAACCCATTCCCAAACCACCGGGAATCCCATGCCTTATAGAAAGTGTGAACTCACCTTGGTTTGCTCGGTATGATTAACTACTTGTTCACAAATAATTCAGTCAAAGCCTATAGTATGCATGTATACACAATCAGTTCATGTTCGCATTGTATTCATGATCATATGATGCATGCAAAATAAGGATCACTGATTAACACATAGCAACCATACTACTCAATCAGGTACACAGTTTACATTTATGTTTCGCATGCAAAATTCATATTTCCTCAATCATGATCAACAACATAAACAGTCAGGTAGTGAGTATTCAGGTTTCATGTACCTGATAAACACAATTTGTTAGGACCCACATACTGGACGGTGAAACCCTAGGCGACGAAACTCACAGGGTTTCGTCGAGATGTAACATGGCGAAACTTATAGGGTTTCGTCGGAATGCATCGTGGTGAAAACTATAGGGTTTCATCGAGATATAATGTGGCGAAACTCATAGGGTTTCATCACACATGATGTTTCGTCAGGATCACATATACAGTTTCCACCAACACATACAAGCAGTTAACACATTAACGAATGAACAGCGGACCCTTGACAGTCATTCATGCTCATACTACCCAAGACATAGACGAACATTAACCATTACAGTGTACCCGTTTACATTCCCCACCTATATCATTATAATCAAACATGATTATTAATACCCACATAAACCCTAATTTATCGTTTAACAATATCATCATGCAATCCCTAATCACGTCAAGATCATAAACATACAGACACACCAGTTCTCAAGCATCATACCATCAAATCTATTTGTGTTCTAATCACCGATTCATCAACAATTTCATAAGCAAATTCTAGTTTCTCCATACCTAACAAATACATCGCAACACACAATAATCAAGAGTTAATGCTTGAGCTAACTGACTAACCTAGAGAGATCGTAGTCTCACGCAAGAATACCAGATCCGTTCTTTAGAGAGATCAAACCGAGAAAGTGATGCTTCGCAAAGGGTTTGTTGTTGTCGCTTGGTGTAGAGGGGATTAGGGTTTGAGTTTATAACTGACGGTTTCCGTAACACAAGGTTATATTTTAAATTGTTCGATATTGGGCCATACTACCTGGGCCGCCGGCCCTTATGACGAAACCTCCATGTTTCGTCGGCCAGGGAGGTGACGAAACTCCCAAGTTTCGTCGAACACTAAATAGGGCGAAACCTTGATGTTTCGTCGCGTATGATTTAGTTTAATTGGTGAACAGTTTAACTTGTTTATTCATAGGAACATAACAATAACACAATATCAAACATGTTTCAAACGTGCACAATTACAATTACAAAGCAAACAAGTTATGCAGACATAGTTGTGAAACAAATAACGTGTCGAGGAAAGACCTTGAAAACTCGAGTTGTCACACCCAAAACCCTAAACTCTAGAAAAATCATAAAATTGAAGGCTCAATCGAAGCTCAAATTCACAATTGAACGTGAATTAATGATCACCCAAACTAGGGGATCATAAGCTATGTCAAATTGTGATGATTTGTGAAGTTGTGAAATTTGGATAATCATCATAATCGTGAATTATAAATGGATTATTAATGCTATGATTGAATTAGTGATGTATACTTGCTTAGGAACCAAACCCTAAGTGAAAATTATACATATGATGCTATAATTTGAATGATGTGATGAATTACCACACTAGGATAAGTGGGTATTAATCATAAGATGAATTTGATGATATAATTATGATTAGAATCATCATACATAATAGTAATCAGGAAATACTTGAACAAATGGTGTGTTTAAGGGTATAATCATACTTACTATGATATGAGTTTAGTATGATATGATAAAAATTTATAAGATGTTCATGTTCAATGATGTTAAATATCATCAAGTATTAATTCGGTAACTTATGGTTACATGAACTTGGTTAATAAAGCGATTAAAAAGGTAACATAAGAATGATGTTTACCGGATGATTGACCAAGTAATTACACGAGTAGTTGAGCTACCTTGTGTAATTATTTATGTTAATAGGCAGTTGACTTTAAAAAGTCAAACTGACCAATAATATGATCGAATGATGAATTCGACATAAGAATTGTAGGATGGAATAGTCGTTAATGATTATGACTAATCTAACCATCTTGCAAATTGCAATGATAGTTTGACGCTTAACAAGCTAGGTGGAAGCTAGGGAACGAAGTGGGTCAGACGAATCAAGAATGAAGGAAAAAGCATAATCTGGATGCTAGGTAAGTAAAGCTTACACTATATTTATTTAATACCTATTGGTTTATAGGTTATGAAAAATAGAAAGTCCTGTTTGAATTATGATGTTCCGACACGACATGTGCGGTTCGGAATCAAAGATAATAATGATAAACCATGTTTAATGGTTAAAACGATGCTAATACGATTAATAAGTCATGTAACGACTAATAAATAATGAATTTTGAATGATTACCTTATAAGGTGAATCAACACAAATAATAAGGGTAAAACGGTAATCCGATCACTCGTTGACGATAACCGTTAGTTTTGAAAGACATTTTATGGCGTAAGACATAAAGGTGTCAAAATAATCAAGAAGTAGGTTTTGTAAGTAAATTGACCGTACGGTATAAACCGGTACGAATCATGTAGACGAGATGACAATAAATCCATCTCGCAAAGATATACGGTCATTTAGACCAAAAAGGGTCAAAACGGGAAAATATCACCCTTTGACAATATCGACTAATGGTTTGTCGAGTTGTATGATTATAGGAATAAATATCGAGTGGATTTTTACATCGCTATTACTTAGCGGCTATAAAGGCAAGGTATTGAAAAGAGTCAATATATTGATCCGAGCCTGATGACTGTCGTAAGGGTCATGCAAAAACCTAATTAAACTACGTAGATAGCGTAAGTAGGGTATCGTATCCACGGGGAATTTGTGGTTAGCGTTAAAGAAATTAATTAAAACTAAATTATCTAAAATGGGGGTTTGTTTGTAGATTTAAAAGAAAACACAATTTGTCACGAAAAGTGTTATCAATATTAAGAAGAAGTAACCTCCACCCGGAATCCCGAATACCCGTTTTAATATAAAAATCTGTTTTCTGATTCAAAACACCACATAGACATGGCCTCGGAATTAATGAATTTGATTAGTTAATAGGGATAGTTTTTAAGATTCACTATGCAACCTAATAACCCGTTTGTTTGTATCAACTACCCACCAATTTACTAACCCGCTAACAACGCAAGGAAGTTGCCAATACGCTTAATAAACGACAAGTAATTCAAACACAAGAAACGTTTACCAAAAATCCAACATAAGTGGTCAAGCTGTACCAGTTTACAAGAATCAGAAAAACAGAAAATTATATCAAACCGTGTAAACGTTCATCCGGGCAGAAGTCACAAGAAACTTAGCCGCGCATGCTTTGTCGTTCAGCTTCGGTTGTCATCCCGTGTTGTGCGAACATGCTTGAATGGCTTCAAGATATTAATTTTGTTTCTCTTGTTCGATGTATTAAAAGTCTTTAACATATCAAAGGAAGGTGGGCTTTGGAATTAACAAAGGAAGTCGGTTAAACTTGTACGAAAAGTTATCACATCACGTACACAAATAAAAAGGGGAGACACGATTCCAAGAGGAGCCCTCCTAATGCTTTCTTTTTTCTTTTATTTTTGTACTTTCAAATTGACCCAAAGTGATGTGTCTGCCTCTGCCCAATATATTCTCGTGTATCCCTGACGTGATGTCGTGGTCACAATCAAATTTAATCCAAATACAACTAATTAGCTAGCGGTAAGTGGGTATCGAACACAGGGAGTTTGTGGAAAATGTCTTATTTGAAAGTGTATTTTGCTTGACTAAACTTGTAAATAAATTAAAATTTAAAAAATTGATTTGATTGGATTGGTTTTAAAACTAAAATTAACTTATTAAATTGCAAGAGAAAAAGTTTTGGTTGTAAACAAAAGAGAGACAAATGACCATCCTAGACTTCCGGTTTAAATTTACATTCATGTTTTAATCCAACTAGAAAGAACCACATAGACATGATTCATGTGTAGTTATTCGGTTGTGATGAAAGGGAACTAAGTACTCAGATTCCTAGAACGTGAGGTTGTTACCCGATGACCAGTTACTTGTTTGTGATAAAAGGGAACTAAGTACTCGGATTCCTAGAACACGAGGTTGTTACCCGATGACCAGTTAATTAACATCCAACCCTTAACCTGCCCATGATATCTCGATTGCTATTAGCACCAAGAACGTATGGTTTAGACTATGATTGAAATATAAAGTAACAATTTACAAACAAATATCACACACCATAATAAACCAATAACAAGTACAAGTTTATTATTCTAGAAATAAGAACAAGAACATGAATGTCTCAAACAAACCTTCAATCTAGGATGATCATTATAAAGTTTAACTACTCATAACACACTTGAAAGCAACTGAAAACAAAATACAAAGCTTATAGAAACCGAAAAACAAACATTTACCGAACCCGGAAGCTTAGAACTCGAACCGGAAGCTTCCTAAACCCCCGAGAAGCTCCAAGGTGCTCCTACATCGCCCCTAATGCTCTGGAACCGAATGGTTTTCGATATATCTTGTGAGGATCGGACTAGCTCTATTTATAGTTGAATTTTCGATGCTGGAGACTAGCTTACGGACCTCAACGTTGACAATGTTGAGGTCCGTAAGCCCACATATTGCGACAACAGCCAACTGCTCCATTTACCGACGAAAAAGTATTTGCCGACACTGCCTTACGGACCTCAACGTTGTGGATGTTGAGGTCCGTAAGCATGCTTGAGGACCTCAACATTGACAATGTTGAGGTCCGTAAGGCTGATGTCAGAATTCTTCCAAAATTGTTTTCTTCATAACTTCTTCGTTTTAGCTCCGTTTTCTTCGCCGTTTTCGCCCACGTTCTCGTAATTTCATCCCCTATCATGTCATCATCTTAATTCTTCAATTCCAATAATTGATTTTATTTATGCACCGTATTCCTTCCATTTTAAGCTCCATTTGTACCTGAAACACAAACAACTGTAGTTATCTAATTCTAGACAATTACACAATTAAATGTAGGATTTTAATATCGTTTATACCACTTAAGGGTTGTCCTACGGACTACCCGTCAATCCCCTCAATATCTGCATGTATATGTATAATGATTAGGGTTTAAAAAACTTTTTTCACATTTTTCTTTTTTCACAACCACACGTTCACTCTTTTTTTTTTTAATTTAGATATTCTAATTTAATTATTTAACTTATTATATATAGAATCTACAAAATATGAAAACTAAAATAAAATACAAGATATATACTAGAATTAATGCATTTATTATATAGTTAGTGTAAAATAAGATATACCCAAAATACACCGATCAGAGCCAGGTATGTAAAATGGTTCAACTCATAATTTAGAACTTGAGGTTCTATAAGAGTTAGACAAGGTCAAAAATGGACATTTGGTTATCTTTTTAGGTAAACCGAATGATCTAAATTATAATCATTGTGCTTTGAAACCATAATGATTATTTAAACAAGACATAGTTTAAAAAGTGATATTTTGGTCAAACATGCCTTTAAAAGTCCTTCGTCGTAAATGAAAGGTTAAAATTGACCAAAACGCCCTTTATTGATAAACTGGGCAAACGACCCTTAAAGGTTGTTTGGAAATGAGTTTTGTGATCAAATAAATACATGGATTAAGTATAAAAAGCGAAAGACGAAATTCTTTGGGTCAAATGACTCTATATGAATCTTTGCCGTAAAATAATAATTCGAGGGGTAAAACTCGGAATATATAGATCTCCACATTAAATCCACCACCCATACAGTTGTGGAGGAAGAACATTCGATAAATAATGTGGAAATAAGATGCTAAAATCGAATGAGCATGAATTACGCTGAAAAAAATGCTTAAATACCCTTAATGGGTCAAAATAAGCATTTAAATAAAAACGGGTTTAGAATATGTAATAAACCCGTGATTTGGACCTTGAATAATTGGAAAATGACAAAAAATGAAGTTCATGAAAATTTGTATACAACAAACTAGTTTTAGTTGATAAACTCATGAACGGGTCAAAAAGTGGTTACTACATATTTAGCCGAAGGCTTAAAAATCTCGAATTTTCTTAATCCGGATGTCGGATTTTAACTTCATGTGATAGAGAATCGAATTACGATCACGTAGGAAGAAACGTGACGTAAATCGGATTAAAAATGAGCAAGTTGTGCTCGTTTTCGCAAAAACTTGGATTGCTGGTAATGTATAGCAACAGAAACAAAACATTATGCCAAAACCACACCCTCGCGTCGCGCGACAGGGTAGGTGCATTGTGGTCGCGGCCCGTAACGGGGCTCGCGACACGCTACAGTTTGATTCTCATCCCGTCGTGGTACGCGATGGGTTAAATACCTGCAATTTTGTTGTTGTGTGTTGTTTTGAGTCTTAAGGACTTGAATTAAACACTTATAAACTCCCGATAACTAACTCATTTAATGTTTGTGTGAAATGTAGGAATTATGTAAAGTACCGGAGGACGATCAAGCTGAACGAAGAACCGAACACGACCAAGAATTCAAGCTTCTGCGTAATGATTCGTCGGCACGTTTTAAATGGTAAAATTTACATACAAGATGTTAAAATGTTTTATTTCTTAAAATGTTTTAACAAACTCATATTTACAAGTGTATGTTTAGTCGTAATTACACTATATTAACCGAAATATATACGAAATTCGTATAAATCAAGTAAGGGTCTTACAACACATATACATAATACTAAATTATTTTGTAATATCTAAAAAATAATAACTATATATCCGATGGTACCAATCATCTGGCTTATTTCCATAACTTTATTTTATCCTTTTATAAAAGTAGTATATTGAAATAAACTTCTGTTAAATTTATTGAACATAATATTTTGGAATTAAAGGATGGATAATTACTAGTTTAAAGAAAAATATAAACTTTCGGGATTAATAGGAACAATTTTCATTTTTAACTAATGGGTTGAATCATATTGGTTTAAAACTTAACTCTTAATTTATAATATATTATATTATTTACTCAAAGAAGTATTATAGTAGGTAATAAAAAGTTTGACGTTTCTAAAATTGATTCTAAATATATTAGATAATTAAATAATATACATGTATTAGAATATGTACGTGTATTTCAAACAATAGTAATTTGTTTAAAGATTTTACAATATTAAAATTATAATTTGATTTTTAAATAAAGCTATATAAAGGACAAACGTACTAAACACACATTTGAGTCAACTATTTTTATGTGTGGCATCCATTTTAATTCTAGTTTGAAAAATTAATGTTTAGGAACATTTTAACGTGCCAGGTAAAATAAATAGATACTAAATTATCGATTTAAGTAGGATAAGAAAAGATGTTTTCACTGTTGTAATATCTTTACTTGTAAAAATTTAATTATCCAATCTCTTTTATATGTATCGATTGTTCAAACCATCAAACCCATCTTTTCTCTTCTTTTATTATACATCATAAAAATTTATTACTTTTTTTTAAATATAACATTCTAAATGATAGAGAATGAAAACATGATTATTTATATATGATTATCATAATATATATAATAATGACCCTTTTGATCATACCATCTCTTTAAATTATGTTATAGTTTTAAATGTATAAATTTTACATGTATCCTAATATATATATATATATATATATTTTTGCATTATATACACGTATATATTATTTAAATGTATTATAGTGTATATACATTTCAAATATAATAGAATTGTATTATATATTATCTTATATTAAATAATGAAAGCCGATGAATACAAAATGTTATTAATTATATTCGTTTATATAGTTTTTGATATAAAATAATTAATAGTATCTCCGAACATTATATTACTAGTATATTAATGTAAATTATTTAATTCATGCGGCAAGATTAATTATTATTAAAAAAATTTACATTATTTATAACACTAAATGTGTAGAAATATTCAATTTGATGCAGTTAAAATATATTACATTTAGATACCCTTAAAATTCATAATATTTAAATTTATATAGACTAAATATTTGTATACGTATATATACATAAACCCACTGTTGTATAATAACTACTTAAAGTGCATTATTAGTATACATATAAGTTTATAATATCTAAATTAAATGTATATAAATAATTGAATGTATTTAAATACATTTTTATAGGTATACAAATGATTACATTTGTATATTTTGTATGTCACATTTAATGACATATATGACAATATTAAAACATGTATTAATAATAAATTGTGTAACTATTTTAACTGATCAACTCTCATTTCCAAATAAAATATATCATGATTTTTGCTTTGTAACAAATATATACCTAAATAAATATGATGGTCACACACACGCGCAACACTACACACACTCGAGTCTTTCTCCCACATTTATATAGAAGCTTTTATCCTAATACAAGTTCTTAGATTAAGCCTTCTCCTTATTGATTATATATGTGACACTAATACAAAGAAACGACAAAAGATCCTAATTTAATAAATTTATTGGGAATAAGTTTCTTATATGTTTGCTTTATTATTTTTATAATTCTATAATATTTTAGCTATTATACGTCATTTAAAAAAAATAAAAATTTGAGAATTATGGTTTCATAATTTGAACTTTTGATGTATATCATGTTTAGAAAATAACTTTTTGTATTCCGTCCTAATTACCTATATTATGGGCTATAATTATAAGCTCATTATTCAAAGCTTTGTTGAATGCCACTGGCAATTCCAAGCACATGCAACTCAAATAACATGACAACTGGTAATTATACAAAGTAAAGTGATTTCGCTATAGTTATATTTTACATTTTAAGGTAATATATAATGTATTTTAAACTTTTATATAGTTGTCTATTGGAGGCATAATATATTAACTTAGGTAGCCTATGGGTACATTTAATTATATTGGTTACTCATACTGTGAACTATAAAAATCATAGTATACATATAAGAATTTATCTACACAGAATATCACATAAATTAAAACATTAATTTCCTAACAAAAGGTTTAAGTTTTAGGTATTAAAAGAACACCTAGATGGCTTAAACCAGTGGCTCTGATACCACCTTCTGTTACAACCCCCGACCCCTAACCTGGGAGCGGGAGCCGCGAACCAGTCAAGTGGTATCGGTGTTTATTAATTTGGCAGCGGAATACATCAGGACCGTAGTTAGGAAATTTTTTTTATCAGAGTTAAACACCAATCTTTTTATAATAAATCATTGTGGGATAAAACCCATGTTTTATTTACAATACAAATTATAGGGATAAACCCCAATTATTGAAAACAAAGTCTCCTTTTTATTTAGGTAACTTTTATAGCCACTTTTCTAAGCCTTCAGTGCTCTCCAGCTGACTTTTATTGGCTTCACACTAAGTTACCTAAAACACGTGTATAAACATTTTATCAGCAAGAAATACTGGCGAGTGAATCCCAGTTTAATCAAGAAGAGTTTCATCATTTAGCAGTATTGAGAGCGATTACAATGTTCACATCTACACAATTACTCATTCAATACTTGCCACTCGACCGGATCTGTGGCTATGGTCATATCACACATTGGCTAACCCGTTGTCCAATTGTGAAGATTATCAAGTAATGTATACAAAACCCCATAATACCGGCAGTAATTGAAGACTACAAAGACTCAATCTCTGCTTAATCATATTGTAAAATATTTAAGGTTTTGTAAAAACAGTTTACAAAAAGGAGATTACTCACATTGCTATTTTGGATAATTCCCTGTGGCTTCCTGGCTATAATCTATAAATTTTAATAATGCACACATGTTAGTATAATAACCCAATTTAACATTAGTTATACCCTCCCCGAGACAGAACTCCAACGACTACGTCGGGCAGAGCCTCGACAGCCGTTACGAAATCCTAAATCAATCGGGCATCATATCTAATACGTAACCGAGGGTTATGATACTTTCAACGGGGTAGAACTTTGTTAATTAGGGGGGTATAACGCCCGGGTATTGTGCCTTCTATTCAGAAATTGAGAGATAATTCGAATGTTTGAACGATTTCAAATGAGAGCCGAGACTCTCAATTTATAAGGCCTGATCGGGTCTGCCTCGCGGCCCGCGAAGGATCCTTAAGGGGTCTTCGTGCCCCGCGAGAGATGGTAGGGTGGCGGCGGTGTTGCTGAGTCACCGGAGATGTCGACGCGTGTCCTGCCACGTGGCGGCTCCGCGTTCTGCCACTAATCCTTCCGCTCGCGGCCTGCGATGGAGGTGGTGCAGTCTGTCGCGCCCTGCGACAGACTTGAAATATTGTTTTTATTTTATTTTTATTAATTTAAATGTATTTCGGCCTATTTCTCGCATACGGGGTGTATTTAGGAGCGTTTAGGGACATTCTAAATATTTTAGGAGTGTCGGAAATATTTTCGGAGGGTTAATAAAATATATAATGCACTTGTGTTAAATATAGTAACCCAATTCACTTTATCCCTACGTCACGAGACAGAACCCCAACGAACTTAGTCGGGCAGAGCCTTGACATGCGTTGGTGGGTCCTAAATCAATCGGACAGGGTATCAGTGATCAGGGTTAAAACACTTAAAACAAGTCAAGGCTTTGGAGTTTTATATGAGTGAATTATTAAAGAAATTATGGTATATGGAAGTAGAGAGAGATCGAAAGAATGAACAGGGGAAAAATGAGTACTGGACATGGACTCCTTTTTATACTAAATTGTGAGTCTTGGAGGCCACGAAAATTGTACCTCAAGAAGATTCCATCACACATATACTTTGCATTGATTTCAAATATTTTAGTTGTTCTTTTTTTTTGAACGGCAATATTTTAGTTGTTCACATGCACACACGTAGACACCATTCCCATTTGTTTAAGTTCATATTATTTTATTATTTATTTTGAAAATTACCTACACATTTTCAAAGATATGAATGTTATAGTTTATTTGATTTTAATATTATTGATTTATATATTATAATTAATTCAACTGCTTCATTTATTTGACGTTCATAATTTCTAAAATATGACTTTTTATAAAATAATAAATATGTTATTAGAACGAGAATATTTGTATCTACATTTTAAACCATGTTTTATTAAAAACAGAGTAAGTTTAAATATAATGTATTTTTATAATTAAATTACTAAATGGTTCCTAGGCCCGTCTAGGTAGTTCATATTTTTAACAGTCAACTTACCCGTAAACTATCCGTCTAATAATATAAGTATTTTATATACTTTAAATTTTGTAAATAAAATTTTGGGAATGTTACACCTTTCACCTCTCGGGATAATTAGTTTTAGATAACCTATAAAACTAAGTTTGTCGCGACTTGGAATAACCAATTTTAAGTTAATAGAAAACTATCAAGTTAATAGTTTTGGAAAATAAAAACTAGTTTAATTTGCAAAACTTAATTGGTTATTGTTTGTTTCAAAAACAACCTTTGTTTTATAATAAAACTTTAACAAGTTATAAAAGCAATTTAGAACTTGTTTTAATGTGATTGTTTTAATATTTTAAAACTCCTTTTAAAACCATATTGGTATTTAGGTTGGTTACGTTATAACAATTTATTAGATAAAAGCAACCATAATAGCAATATAAATATGTAAATCCATATGGCCAAAATTGTTCGATCTTGCTAGAGCCTAATAGCAAGATCAAACGGGTCACGGGGTCACAACACACAAACAACCACAAGGATGGACTTGAGTGCATCTTGTTGTCTTGAGCAACTCCCACTAACTCCAAAACTCCTCTTGGCATTCGGTTTTGCTTCGGGTTTGCTTCGGGTCTTCGTATCAACAATATTTAATAAGTAAATACAACAAATACAAAAGGCCTATCTATTACAACTTTGAACCATAAGACGGGCCAAAACCATAAACTAATCTATTACAACTTTGAACCATCTCGGTGGCCAAAAATAATAATTACAAAACCGAATAAGATATACAACTACAAAAATAAGGCCGGGCAGGATTTACATATCGCACAACAATCACAAAATAAACCGGGCAATGTTTTGGTCAAGCAAAACAAATAAAATATTGACCAAAAATAAAAGTGCCCTTAAAAATACTTAGATCAGAAACTTTAAATAAATAAAGTTTATGTTCTAATTCCAGTTAAAAGGACCGGTACCGACTCGTATGGTGTAACCAACGCTCTGATACCACTAATGGGTTTTCGTGGTGATCGGTTAAAATTTTATTTATCAAAAACCCGGTTCAATAAATAATAGTTAATTAATTAAGCGAGTTAATTAATAAAACGCAACGGAAATATAATCTAATGATCATCAAAACGAAACCCGACAGGATCCGGTTACATGCAAATACGAGCACAGTAAAAAATATTTAACTACCGATAAGAAGAATTATACCTCGATTAATGACTAACCGGTCGAGACACCGAGGTTCAACGAACAAGTGCAAGTAAACGAGCCAACGAAACGCGACGAAGGAGGCGGCGCCAAGCGGCGGCCAGCCGCGGCAAACAGCGGCGGCAGCCGCGGCCATCAGCTGCGGCAGGGCGGTGGCGGTCAGCGACAGGTTGGCGGACGCGGGGCGGCGACGGCGGCCCGCGGCGGTGGCTTGGCGGCCGGTTGTGTATGTGGGTGTTGTTGAGAGCATTTTTGTCTTCTCCCTTTTTTTTCATCTTTTTTTAAAACAAGGAGTACAAGACCCAACATATTAAAAGGTGTGGACCCTTCATGCATGCTCGCCAAGTGGCATACATGCATGGTGCATGTGTTCGCATTGGCCAATGTGTTAGGTGCGCGACAAGTGGCGTAGGGTGAGTATACCCGTGTCACCCGGTCCATGTATCCGTCTCTCAGTTAATACCTGCTTATGATCATAAATATAATTATGATTTGCCTCGTGTGTTATTCATAATTAACAGTTAAACAGGTTAAGTGGATTTTAGTTCGTTGCCCAAGGTATAACTCTTACGGGTCAAGACCCGGTCGGCAGCGTTGACTTATCAAACCGGACATAATATCCAACATTTTTTTTTGAACGGCAAATGTTATTCATCTACTTAACACTCAACGAGTTTTACTACTTCAGCGACCAAATCATCACAAAATCATCACTATAGTGGATCAGAATGAAATTGGAAACACTTTCTTGTGTCCATAACAAAAGTTAGCGACCTATTTAATGACCACTCCATGAAGTTCTTGTCAATATGACCAAATTAATTAACAATCTTTTTGAGGTCACTAAGAGGAATCTACACCGACAAATTTTTGTCACTAAATATTTTTATAAAAAATATAAAAAATTAGGGTGCCTCACTTCTTTGTTAAAAGAGTTTTGGTGAAAGAACCCTTCACCTTTTGGCCTAAAGATGGTTTCTGACATGTGAGCCCGTTTTTACACCCCTCACAACACAAGCATTGCTTACAAGAAGTGGAAAGCTATATGGTCAATAAACTCTTGAATTATTGGACTTTGCGTAGTTCACCGTTTTCTTTCTACTATGAAGACCATGTATGCTGTTCTTTGCCCTTAATTTTTTGTTTGAACCGTGAATGATACTCTACTTCGACTCACTCCTAAATTAAACATAACTTATTTCTTATCCGGGATTGAACTTAAGCCCTTTTACCTGAGATGTTTGCACCTCTGCCCATTTGGGCCAATCCCACAAGTTTTACACTTTAAATGGTGTAGTTAAACATTCATACATTTAGGGGGCCCACCATCTTTAATATATATAGTCAATATAACACCCAAAGTTTAATGTATTACTTAAGAGTTAACTCTCATTTTTTTCCAGTGTTTTCTTCACTTTTGTTATTTCAGAACACTTTTTAAAAATGCATTAGTTTCCTCCCTAACATACTGTAAACGTGGCATTTCAGTCCAAAAATTAAAACTCAGTTAAGTCAGACAGGTTAAATGAATGGTATTATTGTTAATTCATATATCTTTTATTTTCACCTTATTTTATGAATTGGCAATAATACTCTTCATTTAACCTGTCTGACTTAACTGAATTATAATTTTTAGAGTGAAGTGACACGTTTCCAGTATGTCAGGGAGGTAACTGATGCATTTTTTTAAAATTGGCCTGAAATAACAAAAGTGAATAAAACACAGGGACGAAAATGATAGTTAAGACATTAGTTAATTATTGGAGAAGTAAAAAATTTAAGGTTGTCTGTTATCATCCTATTTTTTAATTAAATAGTATTAATAAGTTTTGAAAAGAGAAATATTCATCATATTATTTGCTATTATTTAGACTGCGGGGAGGGGGGTTTGGGTTGGAGATTTTGCTCGACACGTGGCGATAGTGGACTTCACCGGACCACCCCAAAAAAAGTGGGGTGTGGAAGCGGCGTTGGGATGCCATGTTGGCTAACGGCTATTGCTAACGGTCAAAAATGAACATCCAATCCTGGCTAGTGTAACAACCCTCGGTAAAACCAACACCCTCATCATATTGACACTCTAGTATATTGTAAAATGTCTCAATATGTCTTATATTACACCCCGTATGTGAAAACCGAGCCCGAAATAAGTTATAGTTTATAAAATAAATTAAAAACATTAAATATTGAGTTGAGGCGGGCCGCGTAGACCCACCCCAACCTTTCACGCGGGCGGTATCAGGGTCTAAACCTGATATCGTTGAATCCTTTAGTTCAAGCGGGCCGCGTAAAAGTCCTTGCTAGTTAACGCGGGCCGCGAGAGATCATGAAACGCGGAGACATCCGATGCTGACACGTGTCGACATCGTGGCGAGTCTAGTAGCTGACCCAGCTAAGCTACAGCGTTGACCAATGTTGACGCGGGCCGCGTAAGAGTCCCTTATCTTTTACACGGGCCGCGAGAGGACAAGATTTCAAAACTATAAATAGCAGGCATCAGTTTTCGTTTTCCGTCGCTCATTCTCAATTCTCAATCTCGAATTCTGAAAGTATTAAGCATAATATTTGGGTATTATACCCCTAATTAGCGAGGTTCTGCTCCGTTGTAAGTATTATAACCCTAGTTTCGTAACAGTTACGCTGCCCGATTGATTTAGGGTTCCGTAACAACTGTCGTGGTTCTGCCCGACGTAGTTGTTGGAATGCCGTCTCGGGGAGGGTATCATTAATATTTTCAAAGGGTTATGATACTAACCAATGTACATTTGTATAAATTATAGATTATATCCAGGAAACCCTTACGAGAAGCCTAAGATAGCAATGTGAGTTTATCCTCTTTTTGATAATCTTTTTGGTAATGTTTTACCAAACCTTAAATGTTTTACTATGAAATTTAGCAGTGATTGAGTCTTTGTAGTTCTTCAATTACTGCCGGTATGTTGGGGTTTTGTATACAAAATATACTACACTATGAGTAGTAAGTCGAGGATGACAATACGTTACCATTGGACAATGAGTTAGCCAATGGGTAATATGACCCACAAGTCAGGGTTGACAGTACTAATGGAGTAATTGTGTAGACATAAACAATGTGATCGCTCTCAATACTGTTCACTGTGACTTTTGTTATTTAAACTTGATTAAACTGGGATTCACTCACCAGTATTTCCGACTGACAAATGTTTTTAAAACACGTTTCAGGTAACCCAATGTGACAGCCAATTAGTAAAAAAAAAGGCAGCTGGAGAGCACTGAAAGCTTGGGAAAAATGTGTCTATAAAAGTTACCAAATAAACGATGTTTTAAAATTCAATAAAATAGGGTTTATCCCTATAAATGTATTGTACTAAGAAACTTGGGTTTTACCCATGTGATTATTAATATTAAATAAGGTGGTTTTACTCTGATAAACATTTCCTAACTATGGTCCTGATGTAAATTCCGCTGCAAGATTAAATAACAACTGATACCACCGAAACTCTGTGATCGCGTCCACCCGTTCCCGGGGATCAGGGATCGGGGGTTGCGACAGAAGGTGCTATCAGAGCCTAGCCACTGGTCTGAGCCAAAGAAGTGTTCTGCTGACACTTAAAATCTAAATTTTATGTTAGGAAATAAATTACGAAAATACGTGCATAACTGTATTTATTGGTTATGTGTTATTTGACTATTTGTTAGTTTACTGTATGAGTGATCAAGGACTATCAGACATGAATCGTCAGTTGTCTGAATCACCTAGGAGTGAAGGTACCTCATCACAGCCTGCCCTTTCGGGGTATTCTGCTGATCAGGAGGAAGGAATATTTGCCTTTAGAGCTCAATCTGAAGAGCCATTTCCTAATAAGAAACGAGGATGGTTCAGTAAAGAAGCTTTTGCTCGTAGGAAGAGAATGCGAAAATTGCAACAGCAAAGAGCTTTAGCAGCCATTAAGCGAGAGACAGATACCCATACTCAAGTTATGCTTAATAGAAGCCTAGCTAATTTCCATATTCTAGCTACAACTGCTGCTGACCCAAGTCTGGAACAACTAGTAGCCCCACAACCACAAAACCCAGAACAACCTATGGAGATAGAAAACCAGGAAAACCAAGTGGAGATGCATGACTTTAATCCAGAAGAAATTCCTAGGGTACCTGCACCAAACCCCCTAGACCCAAATTACGACCCCTGGTGGGACGACAATAGGGACTTTGTGCAACGTTACCCTATCCAGGAATATCCACCCATACAGAACATAGAAGCCTATCCAGGTATGGACCCTTTAGATCCCTATTACCAAGATGATTATATTAGGGAGATATTAGAGGATCCTTACCAATTTCATGAACTGTCACCCCCATATCAGGAAACCGCACCCCAGATTCCAAACCCAGTCCGAGAACCTGCACCCCCAATGAGTGCAGAAAACGCCCAAGAACTTAGGACTTTCGGGGAGGAAATTTTAGAAAGCAGTGAGAGAATGCGTCAGGTGGGAGAACGTCTCGTATGGAAATACGATGAGCGCAATATGGATTTTTGGATAAATCCATATCCGTGAATGTGTGAATGGAGGAAAGGGTAGTAATAATAATAATAATAAAATAAAATATGTGTGTAATTTTCTGTTGGTATTGTAATCTTTATTTCAGTACTAGTGTGTAATAGACGCATAGTATATGAAAAGAGTATAGTCGCAATGATCGACGCTTTTGGCAAAAATGTGTGTCATGTGATTAACTATATTAAGATATTATTTGTGATATTAATATGGGGTAATTGTTTAAAATTCAGATGGCCGACGAAGAAAATCAAGGAAATCTGAATAATGATAACCAGAGTAACATTAACGTGGTTAATGAAAATCCAAGCCTCAATAACAATGGAAACCAAGTGGATAATTGTAACACCTCGCTCTTTCCGTAGTTCTATTTTTAGAAAATACGTGTTCGTTAACCTTTGTTTTTCTTTTTTTTGGAATCATAGTCGAAATCGGATAAAAAAAACAGATTTAAAATGACAAACGACGCCACCTACGTGACTTTAATGCAACCGACAATCGTTCGCGACTAATATCGATTTCCGACACCATGTTTGTATTTACAACCCTAAATAAACGTTATACCACAATTTACGACTCTCGGGATAAAAAACGGGCCTTGCAGACGTGATCGGGCCGCTAAAAAACGCTAGAACGGGTTAACGGGCTTTGGGCCCAACACACTACCTAACCCGAACTATTTAAACACCTCAAACCCCCCGTCTCCTTTACAAAAACCCTAGCCCTTCCCTGCTCTCACCCTCTCGTTCACATAACCGGCGACCGGAGCCGGAATTCCGGCCAAGCTCCGGCACCCCGTCTTCTCCGGCTTCAATCTCCGACCGGCTACACGCTCACCCGCACCCTCTGTCTCCTATCTAGCTCCGGTGAGCTCTCCGACCACACACATGCACCCTCCCTCTCTCGCTCATCTCCATCCCTCCCTTCAACAGATGGCCGACACCACTCCGGGTGGCGGCGACGTCAGTTTCTCGGCAGCTCAAGCGGCGACGACGTCGGCGGTGGTAACTCGCCGTCGGGTTTCATTTCGGAGCGAGTAGTTCAGATTCGTTCTTTGTGTCCTCTCGGGTTTTCATGAGAGGCTCAGGTCAGGTCCAGCAGGTTCGATTTCCGTTTTGTTCCGAGTTTGGTTTGGTTGTGGGCTAGCTCGTACGCTCGTCTCGGGTCAACAGTGGAATCGGATCAGATTCGTTTTCAGTTCGGGTTTCAGGAGTCTCGGCTCTGAGATGGGTAAACCAGTCTAACGCGGTCAAACGGTACAGCGGGTTTTCAGGTCAAAGCTAGTCAAACGCAGTCAACGGTTCGGTCCGGGTCGCGACAAATTCGGGTTCGGGCTTCGGGTATCGTTTCAGTCAACAAAGTCAGCTTTGGTTCAGGTCGTGTTGGTTCAGCTTCGGGTTTTGTTCAGCTCGGTCAACTGGTCAACATGAGTCAAACACGCGATGCGGTAAACTTTAAACGATGCGAAATTCACTTATAATGTTCTTTTTTTTAGATATTATTAGTACTAAAAACCGAGTTTGAACCGATACATTTATCTATTTATTCACTTTCGGCTCATCTTACATACATAGTTTACATTGTGGAGTAAAATGTTGAATTTTGAACATATAAATCGACATCATACCTTGTCGGGATCATCAAAAAACAGAGGAAACTCTGCCCGTTTTTGGCAAAATTCCGTAAATCGAAACGCGTTAATTTTATAAGACGAAACCTTTCTTGAAATTCTAATATTTTTATAAATAAAATATACACTATTATTATTTTGTGTTAATTAATGGTCGAACCACTAATGAAAACGTATTGGATTCAATTAAATTTTTATAACAATAATTATAAATGTAAATTTATTTAATTAATTATTTATTTAATTTCTTTTCTTTTTGACAAAACTTCTGTGATATTTTTGATAAACTTAGATTAAAATCTTTGTATAAACTTTATGTTTGAAAAATATATATACTTAACCATCGACCAGTTATACTCTAAGTGCTACTTCGAATCCTCCGTCATAATTTCCGAATACTCATACACCTTCCCTTACCCATATAGGGTGACATCGGTGTTCCATCATCCTAACCTCACACTCGTCGACACTTGGATAATTGGAAGACTTAGCAATTATGTGAGTATACTCGTATTCCCCTCTTTACTTTTACCACTTTTGGGGTGTAACATGTTTACTTATCAAAAACTTACACATGAACATTTTGCTTAAACACATGAACATTCCTATAACATGCTTGTATACGTGATTGCTTGATACTTTGAACTTGGGTGATTCTTATGTGTTGAACTTATCATTAACTTCGTACGAGCCTAACCGTGACATATGTAGCGCTATAGGATTGACGACCCGCCCGTAGACTTGTGGTTATGTCATGAGCATCTTGCGTCTCATTTGGGTTGATATGTTAGACACATGCCAAATTTATTGTTTATCTTGAATCACATGCTTGCTATGAGGAATTGTTTAAAACTTATCTTTTGTTATGTACATACCAAACTTGTATACTCGCCTTTGCTTTTGCATTGAATTGTATTTTAAACATGTTACAGGTTGATGATGACGATGCTATGAAAAGAAGTAGTGTTGATGCCTAGATACACATATAGACGTTTAGGTTTAATATGTCGTATCAATTTTGATTATGTTGTCTTGTATTTCCTTTGAACTTGTTGTAGTTGAATTTCTTGTAATGTTGACAATTTACTCTATGAAATGAAATCAATTTATTAAATATTGTCACAAATAGCGTTATGATGTCTCTAGCAATCTTCACACTTCGTCTCATCCCGATGTTTCCGCCATTGGTTGGGGTGTGAAAGATTGGTATCAGAGCCATAACTATAGGGAATTAGGAAAAGTAGGAATGCTTTTACCTAGTCTATAGTTTTAGAGCCTTATTCGTATGTTTTGCTTGAACTACTACATGATACTTTATTTGTTTCTTATTTATGCTCTTTTAAACATGTATATCACTCGTGGGTAATATTCGACATGTTATTCTTATGCAATAATGCTTGTCTTATTATGTGTTATTACTTGTTTCGTTGTTCGATTCTTTACGTATTATTCTTGACCTATTTCTCTATGTGTTAATACTTGATTTATCATTTCATTATTTATGTACCATTCTTGACATGCCTTCTTACGTGTTTATACTTGTTTGCGTATTCCTTTGACATACACTTCCCTCATGCATTTTACTCGATATTTCTAAATCCGAAAACACTCATAATATACAAACGAGACGACTTCACCAAAATAGGCGTGAAACCCACAATTTGGTAAACGACTCTCATCCCGCCCGATTCTATTTTCACACGAAATTCACTATTAAGTTAGGAGTGAAATCCACATCTTAATGGAAATTTCAAATTTAAATTCTAGTGGACGCTCGTCAACGTGTCGAAAATTTAATTGACCCGACGAGTGCCAACTATACTTAGGGTACGAAGTCGTCAAGTTAGGGGTGAAACCCGTACCTTGTTGACTAGTCCCACTCCTTGATTTTTATAAGTTCCGCCAAGTCTCGAATTGTCGATTGAATTGGAACATGTAATAACCGGAAGGGTAAATACCGTTAACCGATGTGTCGGCGAGGGTATTTCACCTATTAGGCCAAAGCATGCTCTCAAATTCAAAAGACTCTTTCGACCACTTTGGTTAGTCAATGTTCCGTTTGGAACCATCCAAGTTTTATTCGAGCTTACGCTTTATTATTTTCGATCTTTTTTCAATTTTGAACAATTTTTCGAGATTCATTTTTGCGCAACATCATACTCTTACTTTTCATACGACTGACTATACATTATTAGCATGCATAATTTCATGTAACTTTATTTACACTTTTGTAACAACGATTGGAGGCATATCATCAAGATAGGATTGATTTCTTTACCTTGACGATTAACTCCGCTTCTTTTTCTCATCTTACAACAACCTCACCAACGGATTTGGGGTGATTCCCTTGCCTAGGTGATCGTTACCAATGCTTTCTTTTAAAAGACTATATTATGTAAATACGATCATGTTTATATTTAAATCATTTATCATTAGTCAAGTCCCTAATTATTTCAAAATGCATTGCTATATAAACGAATATCCTATCCTACAATCTATTTTCATATAGCTCACACACACAAAATTCTTAACTTATACCATAAACGCTATTCCTCGACTTTCAGAATTTCACGAAATGCTACTTATCAACCTAGGCGGTCTAATAAAATCTTTGCCCACATAATTTCATATTTCACGTAATTACTAAAACACGCTCGTCTCGCATCACTATACTAAAGAATACCATTTTTCAATTGAGATTCAAACCAGCTTTTCATACAAGATATTACAAATATTATTCAATCGTTTACTAAAACTTCTTTTAAAATCAATAACACATTTTTATTAAAAGAAGCTTTTCCAGCAAAACACAAAGTTCATATACCAAGATCCTTTTCCTAAGGATGAACCTTTTCACAAGAATCTATAAACTTCAAAACTTTCTAATACAAAGTTACTTAAACGATGCAAACTTGTTAATCCCAGTAACTTTTCAAAACCTCGCTCGATACGCCAATTAAATTCAAAACATGTGGGCAAGGAAACTTTATAAGGACGACAAATTTTCAACTATGTAAATTCTTTTAAAACTATAGTAGCATTTCCATTCCTTTACAAAGTGCCTTTTTGCATGACCAATAAACGTTTTATACTCTCTTTACATTCACAAACTAGAGTCTATATTTCGTGACAACTCGATCTATTTACATTCACAAACTATACACGCATATCATTTTACACGTTTTAGTCAATGTTTCACAACAATCTCATGCGTGTCACTCATCCCCTTTTCTTTCATACTCAAAACTTTTAAACGTTTACGCGCATAAACTCGTGTAGTTCGATTTATACTATAAACAAAATCATTACTTTCTACATCCATGCTTATACATTTTATGCCTTCACTTATGTTCACACTTACACATTTATGTTATACTCATGATTCAAAATTCGTACGTTTTACGTTTATACATACACTCACAATTATACACTTACGTTGTCCTCACATTCATGTCTATACTACATTCGTATTCATATTCATATTCATACGCTTTATGTTTTCATTTGCACTTACACAACTTTGTTATACTTGTATTCATACACATATATTTTATTCATACTTAACCTTCATGTTTTACACCTATATTCACATTCATATCTATGCTCATACATCTTATGTTCACACTGATACTTGTATTTATACTCATACGCCTTGTGTTTACGCTTATACTCATGTTTGTACTCGCATTTATACTCATTTTTCATACGCATTATGCTTAAACTTTTACTTATACATTTTATGTCTATACTCAAACTCACGTGAATGTTCATACTCAAACTTATATTTATGCTTATACTTTCATTCGTATTCATGATTCATACATTCGTACCCGTACGCGAGCGTAATCCGAGGGATTCGCTTACGTGGGTCACATACATACTTAAGCATGGACTTGCTTACATACTACATTCTTACACGAACACATTCTTATTTTCAAATTTATGTATACCCTGATTCATAGACAACTAGTACAAGCTATGCGGATCATGCGACGATCAATATAATCGCGGGTGCACACGGGATTATAGTGATAGGCGTATGAGAACCATAGAGTGTACTACTGTGTATGGTAAGACACGGAACGTAACATGACACCGAATACGAAACGAACGTAATGTGGTTAAAACATGGTGGATGCGCGCTGGTACTTCCTATATATAAGTGTTTTCACCATGTTACCAAACTTTCGTAAAACGTGCCATGGGAAATTCAGTGTTTTACAGACCTTTTTGGACCTAATACTTAAACTTTAACAACTCACAAACGCATTATATCCGATTATCCACGACGAGACCTCATTCTTAGCGCACTACTTTTGTCTATTCGATACTTGTGCTATTCTCATACTCATATAATCGTTTATTAGATCAATCGTTCACCCTTATACCTCAATTATACTCTGTTGTCCCAAACTCCAAAGCCTCAATTTTAAACAAACCTCTTCTGTTTGCCAATATCCTCTCAAGTCTTACTCTTGAATAAATTTCGGGACGAAATTTCTTAAAGGAGGGGAGACTGTAACGCCTCGCTCTTTCCGTAGTTCTATTTTTAGAAAATACGTGTTCGTTAACCTTTGTTTTTCTTTTTTTTGGAATCATAGTCGAAATCGGATAAAAAAAACAGATTTAAAATGACAAACGACGCCACCTACGTGACTTTAACGCAACCGACAATCGTTCGCGACTAATATCGATTTCTGACACCATGTTTGTATTTACAACCCTAAATAAACTTTATACCACAATTTACGACTCTCGGGATCAAAAACGGGCCTTGCAGACGTGACCGGGCCGCTAAAAACGCTAGAACGGGTTAACGGGCTTTGGGCCCAACACACTACCTAACCCTAACTATTTAAACACCTCAAACCCCCCTTCTCCTTTACAAAAACCCTAGCCCTTCCCTGCTCTCACCTCTCGTTCACATAACCGGCGACCGGAGCCGGAATTCCGGCCAAGCTCCGGCACCCCGTCTTCTCCGGCTTCAATCTCCGACCGGCTACACGCTCACCCGCACCCTCTGTCTCCTATCTAGCTCCGGTGAGCTCTCCGACCACACACATGCACCCTCCCTCTCTCGCTTATCTCCATCCCTCCCTTCAACAGATGGCCGACACCACTCCGGGTGGCGGCGACGTCAGTTTCTCGGCAGCTCAAGCGACGACGACGTCGGCGGTGGTAACTCGCCGTCGGGTTTCATTTCGGAGCGAGTAGTTCAGATTCGTTCTTTGTGTCCTCTCGGGTTTTCATGAGAGGCTCAGGTCAGGTCCAGCAGGTTCGATTTCCGTTTTGTTCCGAGTTTGGTTTGGTTGTGGGCTAGCTCGTATGCTCGTCTCGGGTCAACAGTGGAATCGGCTCAGATTCGTTTTCAGTTCGGGTTTCAGGAGTCTCGGCTCTGAGATGGGTAAACCAGTCTAACGCGGTCAAACGGTACAGCGGGTTTTCGGGTCAAAGCTAGTCAAACGCAGTCAACGGTTCGGTCCGGGTCGCGACAGATTCGGGTTCGGGCTTCGGGTCTCGTTTCAGTCAATAAAGTCAGCTTTGGTTCAGGTCGTGTTGGTTCAGCTTCGGGTTTTGTTCAGCTCGGTCAACTGGTCAACATGAGTCAAACACGCGATGCGGTAAACTTTAAACGATGCGAAATTCACTTATAATGTTCTTTTTTTAGATATTATTAGTACTAAAAACCGAGTTTGAACCGATACATTTATCTATTTATTCACTTTCGGCTCATCTTACATACATAGTTTACATTGTGGAGTAAAATGTTGAATTTTGAACATATAAATCGACATCATACCTTGTCGGGATCGTCAAAAAACAGAGGAAACTCTGCCTGTTTTTCGCAAAATTCTGTAAATCGAAACGCGTTAATTTTATAAGACGAAACCTTTCTTGAAATTCTAATATTTTTATAAATAAAATATACACTATTATTATTTTGTGTTAATTAATGGTCGAACCACTAATGAAAACGTATTGGATTCAATTAAATTTTTATAACAATAATTATAAATGTAAATTTATTTAATTAATTATTTATTTAATTTCTTTTCTTTTTGACAAAACTTCTGTGATATTTTTGATAAACTTAGATTAAAATCTTTGTATAAACTTTATGTTTGAAAAATATATATACTTAACCATCGACTAGTTATACTCTAAGTGCTACTTCGAATCCTCCGCATAATTTCCGAATACTCATACACCTTCGCTTACCCATATAGGGTGACATCGGTGTTCCATCATCCTAACCTCACACTCGTCGACACTTGGATAATCGGAAGACTTAGCAATTATGTGAGTATACTCGTATTCCCCTCTTTACTTTTACCACTTTTGGGGTGTAACATGTTTACTTATCAAAAACTTACACATGAACATTTTGCTTAAACACATGAACATTCCTATAACATGCTTGTATACGTGATTGCTTGATACTTTGAACTTGGGTGATTCTTATGTGTTGAACTTATCATTAACTTCGTACGAGCCTAACCGTGACATATGTAGCGCTATAGGATTGACGACCCGCCCGTAGACTTGTGGTTATGTCATGAGCATCTTGCGTCTCATTTGGGTTGATATGTTAGACACATGCCAAATTTATTGTTTATCTTGAATCACATGCTTGCTATGAGGAATTGTTTAAAACTTATCTTTTGTTATGTACATACCAAACTTGTATACTCGCCTTTGCTTTTGCATTGAATTGTATTTTAAAGATGTTACAGGTTGATGATGACGATGCTATGAAAAGAAGTAGTGTTGATGCCTAGATACACATATAGACGTTTAGGTTTAATATGTCGTATCAATTTTGATTATGTTGTCTTGTATTTCCTTTGAACTTGTTGTAGTTGAATTTCTTGTAATGTTGACAATTTACTCTATGAAATGAAATCAATTTATTAAATATTGTCACAAATAGCGTTATGATGTCTCTAGCAATCTTCACACTTCGTCTCATCCCGATGTTTCCGCCATTGGTTGGGGTGTGACAATAATAGTGCTATTCAACATATAGTAGCACAAGGAATTATAGATGCAATGCCATTTATTCTTCAAACCGTTAAAGATGCTGATAATAAAAGTAAGCATAGCAGTAAACGACCAGTTGAACCAGAAAACAGCCTGAACAATGGACCTGTACTTCAATTGCCTATTCCTAAAAGAAGAAGAACCATGCCTTATGGTTGTTCTTATAAAGAATTCTGGTCTTGTAAACCAATGGAATTCTCGGGCAACGAAGGGGCCATTGCTACCTTACGCTGGATAGAAAAGACTGAGGCAGTCTTAAGGATAAGCAAGTGTGCTGAAGAAGATAAAATATTGTTTGCTTCTAATTTGTTTAAGAATGCAGCACTAGAATAGTGGAACACTATCCTTCAGACAAGAGGAAGTGATCAAACCTACAATATGGAATGGGAAGAATTTAAGAACAAGGTAGAAAGGAAATTCTGCCCACCCAATGAGAAGGAACAGATAGCAAACAAATTCCTAAATCTTAGGATGACTGGTGTGGATAGTAAGGGATACACTAAAATATTCTTTGAATATGCTAGAATAGTGTCAACTCTTGCTTCACCAGAACCAGTGTTAATCTCCTGTTATATTTGGGGATTAATTGGAGAGATTAGCCACGTTGTCAAGGAAGCTAGACCTCAAACTATAGAAGAAGTTGTAGAACTAGCCAATACCTTGACAGATGAGTTAATCCGTACTAGAGAAGAAGATCAGAGGAGGAACTTAACCCAAAGGCTTACTCAAGAATTTCGTTCTGGAAATTTCAACCGTAGGAATATGGGTTCTACCTCTGCACCTTTTTGCAAGGTTTGCAAGAAAAAGCATTCGGGAAAATGCTCCATTCTCTGCAATTATTGCAAGATGCCAGGGCACAAGGAAGAAAATTGCAGGAAGAAATCCAGTAATGGATTATGCTACAACTGTGGAGAAAAAGGTCATATCAGGCCAAACTATCCGAAATTGACCCCAGCTGCAGACAACAAGAATACTAAAAATTCTAGAGCATTTGTTCTGACTGCAGAAGAAGCCAAGATGATCCCAGACGTTATAGCTGGTACGTTTTTAGTTAATGATGTTTTTGCTAAAGTATTATTTGACTCTGGTGCAAACCAAAGTTTTATTAATACATCCTTTTGCAAATTTTTAAATCAGTCATTAACTAAACTACCACAAGAATGTCTAGTAGAGACAGCCAATGGAGAAACCGTTAGAATTTCTGAAATCCTGCTGGGAGCAAGTATAGAAATTTTAAATCAGAAATTTATAGCAAATCTATATCCCATGAATCTGGCAGGATTCGATGTTGTTTTACGGATGGATTGGTTAATAGCCAATAAAGCCAGTATTTTATGTGATCAAAAGTTAATTCAAGTAAATTCACCAAAAGGTAAAACGATCACAATTAAAGGAGATAAACCTTCTAGGTCTACTAAATTTATCTCTGTGATGAAAACTGCAAGTTGTATAAGAAAAGGGTCTATAGTGTATTTGATTTCCATAATCACTAACACTAAAGGAAAGGATTTAAAAGATATTCCAGTAGTGTCACAGTTTTCAGATGTCTTTCCAGAAGAATTACCAGGACTACCTCCGGACAGAGAAGTTGAATTCAGAATTCACATGCTACTAGGAACATCACCAATTGCCAAAGCACCTTACCGTTTGGCACCTGCAGAAATGCAAGAATTGAAGAAACAATTAGATGAATTGTTAGAGAAAGGATTTATACAGCCAAGTTCGTCGCCATGGGGAGCGCCGATATTGTTCGTTAAAAAGAAGGACGGATCAATGCGCATGTGCATTGATTACCGTGAATTAAACAAAGTTACGATTAAGAATAGGTACCCATTACCGAGAATCGATGATCTGTTGATCAATAGCAAGGAGCTCGATTTTTCTCTAAGATTGATTTAAGGTCAGGATATCATCAATTAAAGGTACAGGAAGAGGACATTCCTAAAACCGCTTTCAGAACAAGGTATGGCCATTATGAATTTACTGTCATTCCATTTGGTTTAACCAATGCCCCAGCTGCATTTATGGACATGATGAACCGAATATGTAAACCATATTTGGATAAATTCATAATTGTTTTCATAGATGATATTCTAATTTACTCTAAGAGTAAAGAGGATCATGCAAAACATTTGCACGCACTTTTAAGTCTATTAAGAAAGGAAAAGTTTTATGCTAAATTTTCTAAGTGCGAGTTTTGGTTAGAACAGGTACAATTCCTTGGACATTTAGTTAACCATGAAGGAATTCATGTAGATCCAACAAAGATTAAAGCAATTACGAAATGGAAAACCCCTGAGTCACCAACCGAGGTTAGAAGTTTCCTAGGATTGGCCGGTTATTATAGAAGATTTATTCAAGATTTCTCTAGAATAGCCATTCCTTTAACTAAGTTAACCTGTAAATCTGTTATGTTTGAATGGGGATTAAAACAGGAAGAAGCCTTTAGAATTCTTAAGAAAAGATTGACCCATACACCTATATTAGCATTACCAGAAGGAACTGAAGACTTTATAGTCTATTGTGATGCTTCTAAATTAGGTTATGGATGTGTATTGATGCAACGACAAAAGGTTATAGCTTACGCATCTAGACAACTTAAGAATCATGAAGAGAATTATTCAACCCATGATTTGGAATTAGGAGCTATAATTTTTGCTCTTAAGATTTGGAGACATTACCTTTATGGTAGTAAGTTTACCATATTCACTGATCATAAGAGTTTAAGGTATATCTTCAAGCAAAAGGAATTGAATATAAGACAAAGACGCTGGATGGAGATGCTTAGTGACTATGATTGTGATATCCAGTATCATGAAGGAAATGTAAATATAGTGGCGGATGCTTTAAGCCGAAAGTATCATGAAAAGCCAAAAAGAGTACGTTCTCTTAAATTAAATCTGCAAGTAGATTTAAATGATCAGATAAGAGAAGTACAAGAATCAGTAATCAAGGATGATTCTGAAAAATTAAAAGGTATGTTGAAAGAATTAAAACAAGGAACAGATGGAATTTGGAGATTCCATGAAAATAGAATGTGGATACCTAAATTAGGAAACCTACGTCATTGTATATTAGAAGAAGCCCATAAGTCTAAATATACGATGCATCCAGGAAGTGATAAAATGTACCAGGATTTAAGGAAAAATTTCTGGTGGATAGGAATGAAGAAAGACATAGCAGCCTATGTTTCTAAATGTTTAACTTGTTCACAAGTCAAAGCTGAACACCAGAAACCCTCAGGTTCGTTACAACAATTAGAAATGCCGGTATGGAAATGGGAATTGATAACAACGGATTTTGTTACTAAATTACCCTAAACTAGGAAAGAAAATGATACAATCTGGGTGATTGTAGATAGGCTAACTAAGTCAGCTCATTTTCTACCAATGAAGGAAACAATTAGTATGGAACAATTATCTAAATTGTATGTAAATGAAATTGTTTCTTTACATGGCATTCCTTTATCAATTGTTTCTGATAGAGATAGTCGATTTACCTCTCATTTTTGGTCAAGTTTCCAAAAGGCAATGGGAACTAAGTTAAAACTAAGCACAGCTTATCATCCTCAAACGGATGGACAGAGCGAAAGAACAATTCAGACAATGGAGGACATGCTGATAGCTTGTGTAATTGATTTTGGAGGTAATTGGGACGATCACTTACCTTTAATAGAATTTTCTTATAATAATAGTTATCACACAAGTATCAATGCTGCACCATTCGAAGCACTTTATGGAAGAAAGTGTCGAACCCCAGTATATTGGGCAGAAATTGGGGAAAAGCAACTATCTGGACCTGAGATAGTACAAGAAACAACCGACAAAATTATTCAAGTCAAGGAACGACTAAAAGCAGCACGTGATCGACAAAAGAGTTATGCTAATAACCGACGCAAACCATTGGAATTTCAAGTAGGAGATAAAGTATTGTTGAAAGTCTATCCTTGGAAAGGAGTAGTAAGATTCATCAAACGGGGAAAGCTAAGTCCCAGGTATGTTGGACCTTTTGAGATTATTAGAAGAATAGGACCAGTAGCCTATCAGCTACAACTGTCAGAGGAAATGGCAGGAATACGTGATGTGTTTCATGTATCAAATCTCAAAAAGTGTTTAGCTGATGAATCACTGATAGTACCTCTTAAGGATATAGAGGTAAATGAACAACTCAAGTTTGTAGAAAGACCTCTACAGATTGAAGACAGAAAAATCAAGAATCTCAAGCATAAAAGACTAGTTCTAGTCAAAGTGAAGTGGGAATCCAAAAGAGGACCTGAGTACACATGGGAACTCGAGTCAGAAATGCAAAGGAAATATCCACATTTGTTCCAGTAGATCTCGAGGACGAGTTCTAAAACAAGGTGGGGAGAATGTAACAACCCTCGGTAAAACCAACACCCTCATAATATTCTGACACTCTAGTATATTGTAAAATGTCCCAATATGTCTTATATTACACCCCGTATGTGAAAACCGAGCCCGAAATAAGTTATAGTTTATAAAATAAATTAAAAACATAAAATATTGAGTTGAGGCGGGCCACGTAGACCCACCCCAACCTTTCACGCGGGCGGTATCAGGGTCTAAACCTGATATCGTTGAATCCTTTAGTTCAAGCGGGCCACGTAAGAGTCCTTGCTAGTTAATGCGGGCCGCGAGAGATCATGAAACGCGGAGACATCCGGTGCTGACACGTGTCGACATCGTGGCGAGTCTAGTAGCTGACCCAGCTAAGCTACAGCGTTGACCAATGATGACGCGGGCCGCGTAAGAGTCCCTTATCTTTTACGCGGGCCGCGAGAGGACAAGATTTCAAAACTATAAATAGCAGGCATCAGTTTTCGTTTTCCGTCGATCATTCTCAATTCTCAATCTCGAATTCTGAAAGTATTAAGCATAATATTTGGGTATTATACCCCTAATTAGCGAGGTTCTGCTCCGTTGTAAGTATTATAACCCTAGTTTCGTAACAGTTACGCTGCCCGATTGATTTAGGGTTCCGTAACAACTGTCGTGGTTCTGCCCGACGTAGTTGTTGGAATGCCGTCTCGGGGAGGGTATCATTAATATTTTCAAAGGGTTATGATACTAACCAATGTACATTTGTATAAATTATAGATTATATCCAGGAAACCCTTACGAGAAGCCTAAGATAGCAATGTGAGTTTATCCTCTTTTTGATAATCTTTTTGGTAATGTTTTACCAAACCTTAAATGTTTTACTATGAAATTTAGCAGTGATTGAGTATTTGTAGTTCTTCAATTACTGCCGGCATGTTGGGGTTTTGTATACAAAATATACTACACTGTGAGTAGTAAGTCGAGGATGACAATACGTTACCATTGGACAATGAGTTAGCCAATGGGTAATATGACCCACAAGTCAGGGTTGACAATTCTAATGGAGTAATTGTGTAGACATAAACAATGTGATCGCTCTCAATATTGTTCACTGTGACTTTTGTTATTTAAACTTGATTAAACTGGGATTCACTCACCAGTATTTCCGACTGACAAATGTTTTTAAAACATGTTTCAGGTAACCCAATGTGACAGCCAATTAGTAAAAAAGCCAGCTGGAGAGCACTGAAGGCTTGGGAAAAATGTGGCTATAAAAGTTACCAAATAAACGATGTTTTAAAATTCAATAAAATAGGGTTTATCCCTATAAATGTATTGTACTAAGAAACTTGGGTTTTACCCATGTGATTATTAATATTAAATAAGGTGGTTTTACTCTGATAAACATTTTCTAACTACGGTCCTGATGTAAATTCCGCTGCAAGATTAAATAACAACTGATACCACCGAAACTCTGTGATCGCGTCCACCCGTTCCCGGGGATCAGGGATCGGGGGTTGCGACAGCTAGCCAGCTCACCCCGCCCTCCCGCCCCACGCCAGGCTTCATAGCGACGCTGGCTGGGCAAGGCTAAACCCAACGTTGTCTTGGAGTGGGTTAGCCAGCGTTGTCTGGCTTCCCCCGCCTAACCAACGCTATCACTCCCGCAGTCTTGGTTTGAGGTATAAACTTATGGAATTGTTTTGAGTTTTTGACTTCCAAAGTTGAGTTGAAATGACAATTTATGTGTCATATGGTGTTAGCAAATAGCAATGAAATCTTATGTGAAATTTCTAGAAAATCTCCTTACAATTTCAAGATAGGAAACCGACGTAGGACACGGGTTTTGAAGGAGAAAGGGAAAGTTTAGGAAGATTCTAAGTACAGCTATGGAAACTCGCATGGAAAACTATGAAAGTTCCATGAAAGCTCTTAGACTAAGGGTTGTAGGTTCACGGACCACCTGTTAACGACGCCACTACATCGTGCCGGTCTGTTAACCGGGGTCGTTAATGGGGTGTTTCATTAATGTGTTAACGCTGGCTAGGGAAGAAAAAGGACTGTTTTGGCGCGCGAATGAAGGAGAATTTGAACTGTTGGACATTGGTTGGGTAAATTTAAAAAAAAAGATTTTTTTATTTGTGTAGTGTAGTTGACCCACAACACCAAGTTAACGAACAATTTAGTTAATTGCATTGTGATGAGTTGACACTTATATAGCAGCACTTTTTCTTAGTTAATGGAATAGTTAGTTAACCGACAACACATAATCTTAGAATAACTACATATTTCTTGTATATAAAACAATGGGATTGTCTACGTGTTGCGGCGGGCATTTGATTTGTTATCGAAAGGGATACAATGATCGAAAACTAAAAAACGAATACTAGTACCAATTCCAGTAATATCGATATAGGTTCGGATAATACTGATAGTGGTACCGTTGTTAATCGGTTGCAATCGACTCGGTTCATCATGGCATGGCCCGGAACATCAAGATTAACATAGAAAACGAATATCGGTACCAGTACCGATGTTTGAATTTTTAGTTATTCTAAAAGGCAAAAATATCAATTATATTTTCCATGTTTACTTTTGAATAATTTTTTTATTGAAATGTAAATAAAAGTAACTGCGTCAAGTTATATTATTAGAATGACCAAATGAATAATGGTGAAAACATCAATTATATTGGAAATTGGATTTAAATCCCACATTTTGATAGTTGGCCGATAATGATTCTAACCTCAAAACTCCCCACAGGCAATCCCACATTTAAAAAAAAAAATTACTGGACCTCCACTAAATTTTTTTTTTGAATTTCAAACTGATATAATAGGGCTTTTGATCAGAACAAGGATACAAGTTGATTGATGTAAGATTTACCTCGAAACATTGCTTCAAACGACTTGATTTTTGTTAATTGGAAGTGTAAACACCCGAATTGAAGCATCGTTTCGTCGTTTGGAATACCGTTTCGAGGTAAGTTTTACATCAATCAACTCGTATGTTTGTTCTGATCAAAAGCTCTAAAACATCAATAAACTTAAATAAGAAAAAAAAAATTAAAAGGTGAGACTGCTAGTGGAAACTTTTGAATGTAAGGTTATTATTGACCAACTACCAAAATGTGAGATTATTAAACCAAATTTGCCAGTTATATTTGACCGGGTTACTTTTGAATAATTTTTTTGTTGAACGTTAAAGAAATTAAGCGCAACCAATATATTATTAAAATAGCTAAAACCGTAAACGACATCAATTTATATATAAAAATAACGAAACTATGAGACTCTTTTTAATGACATGTAGTCATGTACGTTAATTTAAGTGCGTCGAATTATATTATTAATGTAACGAAAAGAGTAAATGATGTAAAATTATATATAAAAAGAAACTAAGCCATGAAACAACTTTGTTGATATGTATGTTTGCAGGTGTATTCGGTCGGTATCGGTTAAGCTCGTTACGATACCACACTCGGTATAGTAACCAAAAGAGATATGCCCAAGAAGACAAGACCACGTATTTTACAATGATCAAAACTACAATGATCTCTAGATCAAATGGTGGAGGGCTTGCATTTCTCTTGAGAGATGCAGGTTCGACTCCCACTTGGTGCAGAGTGAGACACTGGTGGCCAAACGGGTTTTACCGGTAATTTCACCGTCGTGCCTACGGACGGGTGGGTTACCGGGTTTTCCCCGGAATTGGTGGTGGACTCGGAGTACTCCGTTTGTCTAGTGGGTGCCCCGAGAGTGCTCGGGGTTGAGTTTGTTGGCCGTTCAAAAAAAAAATAGGGTAACCAGTTCGGATAATACTAGCACCGGTATCGATGTTATTCTTATTCGATCAAAATCAGTTTGGTTCATCATGACACCGAACGATATCTTTTTGGTTCGTCAACTTGGTAAATACAGTGAAATTATAATCTTAAAAAACATACAAATTACAATAAAAAAACACGCCTCATGCAATAAAAAAAACATTAAACACGTATCTTTTTTGTGTTATGCAAGTTTGTACTATAATATACATACGATGTAAAATAAATATAGTGAACGCATATGCCTCTTAAAGAGGATGTCTTAATTTTAAACCTAGACAAGGATGAATATTTTAGTCTAATTGATATAATAGAGTATGAGGAAATGTTGTTATTTATAAAATGTCATATATAAGAGCACACGGGGTGGTCTGTTATACCACTCCCATCACTCGTTGAACCATCACGGAACACCGCCGCCGGACCCCCCATAACGCGTGAAAAAGAAAACGCGTTGAACCTATAACGCGTTGAAGTTTGAAAAATTGGACCGTTTGATTGATTTTTTGACCGTTTTTAAACGGTAATATTCATTAAAAAAAAAAAAACCCTTTAAACCATTTATCTATTTATATCTCCATTTTAAACCATTTTACACACACCAATCTACATCTTTTAAACCATTTTAAACCCATTTCACACAATTTTTATATCTTTCTCAAATGGAATTCCCTACGGATTCGACGTTTCCGATGTCTAGCGATAGTGATACCGAGTCGTCTTCCGACAACGAAACGCTAAAATATTTTGTGTCGGTGTATAACGAGCTTGATGCCGAGTCGTCCCGCCCAAAGAAGAAGATGGTCGACCGTGATCGTATACGTGCCAACGAAGTTTGATGAACGATTATTTTGTGGAAAATCCGCTCTACAATGCCGAAACGTTTAAAGATCGGTTTCGTTTACCCAAAGAATTATTTTTAAAGATTGTTGGAGACATCGAAGCAAGCGATGAATGGTTTCAAGAAGGTTACGATGCGAGGGGCAAACCAAGTTTCACGCCGATACAAAAATGCACGTCCGCCATTCGCCAACTAGCGACAGGTAACCCTCCCGATCAATATGATGAATACCTAGCTATGTCGGAAAGAACTTCACGTGAATGTTTGCAATTTTTTTGCAACGCGGTCATTAAGTTGTATACTAACGAGTTTTTACGTAAACCGACGAGCCACAACATCTCACGTATTTACGCCGCACACGAGGCTAGATGGCATTTTCTCGGGATGCTCGGTAGCATCGATTGTACACATATCGAGTGGAAAAATTGTCCAAGAGAGTTGCGAGGGGCGTATGTTAGGGGAGACATCAAAAGACCAACCATCATACTAGAAGCGGTGGCGTCGAATGATTTATGGATTTGGCATTCATATTTCGGTGTTCCAGGTTCAAACAACGACATCAATGTGTTGCACACGTCGCTGTTGTTCCAAAGCGTAACGGATGGTACCGCACCTTCCTCTCCTTTCTATGTTAACGGTCGACATTACAGACGAGGCTTTTTTCTTGTGGATGGTATCTACCCGTCTTGGTCTGTTTTTGTGAAAGCTCCCTCACTTTCGGTTGAGATACGATTTAATCGAACTAGTAGGTTCTCTAGGTTTGGAGTTTCATGATTCGGACGAGGAGTAGGTTTTTTTTTTTAAATTGTATGTTTCTAGTATGTTAAATTGAAGTAGTATGTTTTAAATTTAATGAAATTTTTAATTTTAGTGTTTTATTGTTAATTTCTAATTTAAAATAAAAAAATTAAAAAAATTAGTGAAATTTTTAATTTTGTTTTAAAATAAAATTAAAAATTTCTAATTTTAAAATGAAAATTAAAAAAATTTGAGAGTGATAGAATTCCATCACTAGTGATACCACCCCCCTACATTTCTATCACTAGTGATAGAATATTGGGTGATGACATGGCATGATTTGATTGGATAGTGGGAGTGATAGAAATCTATCACTAGTGACCACCCCTCCTCCCCTAAGGGTGGTTTTATTTAACACATGGAATCTTTAAGTGTAACTTGTAAAGATTTGTTGTATGCGTTCTCTAAAGCAGTACTCAGTGCTTATGTTCCTTGTAATCTTGCATTTCAATACAAGTCTTCTGAATTGATGTGTGTGTTAGAGTTAAGATTACTTAGTTGGACTACTAAGTGACATGATGCTTGGAAAGACTAGTCTATTATCTATAAGAAGTGTTATAAGAAGTGGTATTAGATAAACTACGTCGATTTGAGGGAAGATGACTAACAGAGCCACAACAAGTATTGTTGGTAAGTGAAGACACAATTGATTGAATTGAAAAGAAAATGAACAATACTTAACAAACTGATCCACACAAACTAGACGGGATGAATTGTTGATTACATTGATTTGCTTGACATTGTACCTTATATATATATTCTAAACCAGTGGGTACTAAACGACGCATCGTTTGGTGAAACACCGTGTTAACCTAATACGACTATTCTTAGTAATATTGAAGCCGGCCCAAATAACCATTTTGTTGATTTGAATCTGACTGTCCGATCAAAAAAAGGAGAGATTTTGGCCGTATAAAATAGGCAGATATGTTTTTTTGGAGATAGATACCAAACGTGTTCCCTCACTTTTGACAGATTTTTTTTAATCACCAGCTCATCGCGCCTGACTTCATGGTTATAAGTTCCCTACTGTCGATTTTCCAATTTTGATAGCATTCTGAAACTCCCCAGTCGTCTCCGATCTCCTCATCGTCAATTCTACCGCCACCACCACCATTGCTACCCAATTACCAACCTTTGGTTTCCATAATCGATCAAGTAAACGCTAATTCCGCCTCCAAGCCAATGAATTTGATCGATAAGAATTCTCCAGCCCTATATTTATCTCTTCCTTCTCATCGTTTTTGCTCTTTGATTCTGGTGGTTATGTTATATTTCAGTTTTCTTTGATTTATTTTGACTTTTCGCTGAAAATTCTTCAGGTTGTTCAGAATTCCATCGTTTCTTCTTCTGTTGGTGCATATTGTGTCAACAGCTTCGTATAATTAGGTCTTTGGATATCTCGTAATTAGTGAAATGATAAACGGTTAGCGGGTTTAGCTTTGTATAGTTAGATAACAGAGTTTGGGCCACAAAACCCCACATGTTGTCAGTGGTAGGCTAATTGGGCTTGATCTAATTCGCAGCCCACAATGAAACCTAGCCCAGATTGCATGCCTTGTGTTATATAAATAAAGTTTTGCATTATGGTTTAGGTTAGCACTTCAAAACATTATTAGAGAGAGTAGAGAGAGGAATTCATATAGAGAGAGGCTAGGACGAATTTGTGAAGTGTTCTTGGATCTTAGGTTGATTGTAAAACATCTAGTTTTGATAATCAATAAATATCAATTTGTTTCTAATTAGTATTTTTGTTTCTATACATTTCTGTGATAATTTGATCAACAGGATTCCGCACTCTAGGTTAGATAAATAATTATGTCAACATCTGAAGACTAATGAAGGGACCTACAATAGGTATCAGAGCAATAGCCTCTTGATTGGCTCGGTTCAGGATTGTTTGTTGTAGAAATCAGAGGATTTTATGTGTTTGGAGGCTTTAAACAGGAAGCAGAAAATTTGTTCAGCAATTATGCGTATTTAAGAGTGTTTCTATGAAATTATTTCTGCTAATTTTGCAGGAGTTTTGAAGAATTTGGCTGGAAAAACTTCAAGATTCGAAGATTTGTCCTTCGTGTTGTTGTTTATGTTCTTCAGTTTTACTTGAAAAATACTGATAAAGTGTGTGTTTGATTTTGTAGGAAACTGTTTGGAGTTAAGGATAAAATCTTTTCAGAATTTGAAAAGATCTGATCTAATATGCAATTCCATAATTACCATCGAATTTGTTAACAACTTGGTGGACAAGAAACTACGTTTTTGCTAAGAACGCAGAGAAAACCTGCGTTTTTGACACCTTGCATAATTGATGCAGCGTATTTATTCCAAAGGCGACTTTGGGGACAATGATAATAGTCTTCTGCCACATTATCATGGTGATCAGCGACTTTGCTAGGCATCGTAGTATTGACCCGGACACTTTCAGCTTATTTAGCCTCAGCATAGTTGTAACTCAGCGGATTTGTTAGACTTGCGTAATTGCTTGCTTGCGTATTTGACTTGACTGCGTATTTAACCAGCTTATTTGACTAGCCTGCGTATGTGTGACATCCCGTACTTTTAGATTAGCGCCGTTAACCCTTTTATGTTAGTTACAATTTATAAAAACGCTAGTTTTAACACTCAAACCAACACACGAAGTTAATTAGATTAATTTTGCAAATAGAGGGACTTGCGAATCTTTATACAAAAGTTATGTTGATAACGTTCTACCTAAGTTTTGATTTAGAAAATTTAGGGGACCTTTTGTGCATTTACTATAGTTCTATTTTTTTTAAATAATATAACCAACCCCCAAACCCTAGATCGCCCCCACCTTCCCTATGACTCCCTCTCTCCCTCGTCGACTCTCTCTAGCACACACACGCATACACGCATTTGGATTGTCATTATCTTCCTCTCTAGGCTTGTTGCTTGCTTCCGGTAATCATCTCTTTGTTGTTATATTGAGTTTATATATGTGAACTTGAAGTCTTGATCTTGCTTTGATTCTTGATGCATGAAAACATGATTTTATACGTGTTAGGGTTTGCTAAAACATGTATTTTGATATTTATGTAATGATTCTTGATAGTATAGTAAATTGATGATCATGTATGCATGCTAGGCTTTTGATTATGTTTGATATTGATGATGAAACTTGATGCTAAATTCGTGTATGTGATGTTGTTGAAGTTTTGATTGCAGAAAATACGGTTTATACTGTCATACACATGTTTTGATTGAAAGCTGAATACAAACAGAACCTGATCAGAATTTATAGCCGATTTGTATTGGCTATAACATGGGCAAAAATTAACAAAAACATGTGTTTCTTGAGTCAATTCCAGGAAATAGCTTTCAAACCCCACTGGAATCATAATTTTTCGATGAGTTTTAATATTTTAAATGAATTTTTCCGTGTCAAAGCTGCAGGCTGCGTTTTTCGACAGAAATTGCAGCCTATTACGAATGTCATAACTCAGTCCGTGTTTTGAATTAATATGTTAAATTTATACTGTAGGTAGTGCTAGGAGATTCTCATACTCTCCCACTAAAATTTCGTTAAAAGAATTAACGAGGATTTTTATATAATTTTTACTGTAGTATGTCGCCAGAAAGTGATGAATCAGGTTATGTGTACTGTTTGATTTTTCATGAATTTTCTGTAAACTATTAGGCGCTAAAAATTTTACACAAGGACAAGTGAACCATTTTTCACGTCACATAAATTTATCTTTTTTGAAGCTTGTTTAGTATTTTAATAAAATCCCTGAGAAACGGCTAAGTTTCGGAGTTCTAAACTGGTAGTGTAGTGAATTGAATTTTGTGTATCTATGTGTTGCTTGTGTAATCATAGGATCTTAATACTTGTTTAGCACTTACATGAATGTCGCTTAACATCTTGTATGTCGTGCTATGATCCTGTACACGAATTCACCCGATACACGAATTCACCCGAATGAACATTTAAGTGTCAATGCTATGCATGCTATGTGTTAGATATGTGTAGGGTTATGTGTCTTGCATAAACACACACTAACAACCTAATGGTAACCATAATAGGAAGTGGTTGATCACATTGGCTCGAAATTATACCGAGCAAAACAAAGGTGAGTTCACGGCCCCTACTCTTTAATTATTATAAAACACAGGGGGAGAAAACATGTAGACATTACGGTAATGTAATGCTTTAACGTTATGAGAATATAACGTCTTTAATTTAGTTGAGTTTTTGTTATATCATTATGGTCACAAAGTAGCTATTATCACATAAAGTCCTTGTAAACCTCAGACCGTTAGCGTTGGGTGGATAACTAGGGAATTTTTAGTAGTACTACTGGGCCCGACAAGCCCCGCTCGAACTACTCACGCTACCTAGACCGGGAATGGTCAACGGGTGTAGAATTGGCCTAACTTATCGCCATGGTCAGTGATAGACCTGTCAAACAAAGGCAACAACAGTCAGCTTCGGTTTTGAACTCTTTCGTGGTGTAACTTAGGTTAGCTATCTACAATATAACAAGTAACTGCTAAACACTATATTTATTGTTCGGGTTAGAACAGTGGGAACTTTTGGAAAACAACTTACTTTGTAACTCTGAACTCACACATCATAATTGTTGACATGTAACACCCGTCTCAATTAATCAAGTTTTAATAATTGAATACGCATTTTAATGCTAAAAATGCGACTTTACAAAAACTTGTCATCCCTACATTCCATACGTTTTACTTTTCAAGACATAGTTGTAAGTGTTTACATAATTCATTTTTACCACTAACGGTATTTTACCCGCCGTCACTATCAACGTGGTTTTATTACCAAACCCGTTTTTGGGGTGTTACAAGTCGACCCCCCTTAAAGAGGTTTCGTCCCCGAAACCTTATTTACATAGTTCATTGGTTTAATCAAACGAACCTAGTTTCGTTTTCAAGGCACCCGTTTCTTTTGGTCAAAAGTTTTCATTTTTATATTGGCGCGTGCGTCTTTTATGTGTAAGGCCTCATGGGCGGTTACTTTCAGCTTGTATCCATTATCTATATTGATTATTTATTTGGCGGTTAGACTTGTTAGTAACCGGTTACCTTATATCCCATCACCCGGGTTTACTATATTGCCGTCGTCGTCCTTTTGCGTGTTTATGATTTCATAGCTTGTAACTCACATTATAACGTGGTTATATTCTATATCAATTTTGTGATTGTGATCACATCACATCATGTTTAAGTCTATTTCGACTTTTCATCATCAAAAATTCTTTCTTTCGAATGTATCGTTTTACACCTATCGGTGTTAGGACCTATATCCTTTAATATTAACTAATTTCTAATCTCTCTTGTAATATCCATATTTATTAAAACGTTGTTTCTCACTAAAACTGAATTTTAGTTTAACGTTTCTTTTTCTCCTTGTCTTACATCTTTTTCTCATTTCCAGGACTTTTACGTCCGAAAATTTATTCCTTTCTGTTATTGTTTCGGTAATGTTTTTACCCTTTTTGTGAACTATCACAGTTTAAATAATTGTGAATTCTTTTTGTCATTTCTGCCCGTTTAGATGTTTTAGTGAAATCCCTCACTTTTGTCAACCAAACCTTTCATGGTCTCTTCCTTTTAACTCATTTAGTTCAATTAGCGAAACCCCTCGCTTTTATACTAACTTTACCTTCTGCTATTATTTTACGCGGGGAGTTTAACCAGTTTCCTCGCTTCACATTATTGACCCGTAGGTTCTTTCACTTAGCCTCGCAGGCCTTTTCCTTAGATTCCCTCCTTTTAAGGTGAGACCCCAATAGTTCGTTTCTTTCTATTTGTGACTCAAGGGACTTTTTGGCCCCGTAGACCTTAACATTAATCATAACTCCGTAGGTTATGATGACTTCGTAGATCATACTTTATTCGAGTTTTTATTCATGTGTATATATGTTTATATATGTATATGGTGTCAAAGCACCCCTTTTTATGTTTGGAATTATTTACTTTTGCTTTTTGGATTTCATTTATCCTTGACCGTAGTCTAAGGCTACATTTATCTTCTTTCGAATTATCTTTCCGACTTTATGACTTCTAACATCATTTACACGTCGGTTTGTCCTACGCCTATCATTACCTGGTGCTTACCTATACTTCTTTACGACCCGTTACCCGGTTTCTTTATCTTAATGTTTTTAACACTCTTGTTTCGCTAGTTTGCGTTTTTCCTATCTACATTCCTTTACAACCCGTCACATAGGTTCATTAATATTTCGCGCTTCCATTATTAGGTTTGCGCTTACTTGCACTACCAAGCTTTTACACTTTATTTATCTCGTTTGACTTATTCGTGTGAGATTTCATTACTCATGAACGTCAAACTTCATTCTTCATTCGACCCGTTCAACTTTAAAATAGTTGAACGTAGTTATCAATATTCCTGTTTGCAAATTCTCATCGTCTTTTAGTCATGACTCTTAATCCGAGTCCTTTGACTTTCTATTTCGCGTTCCCGTCTCTTGGTTTACGCATACTTTCAAAATCCTAACCATCTATCGGGTATCTTTACTGAAGTTATCATCAAGTAACCATTCTTATATGGTTTTAGACGTCACTTTAATTTATTTGGTCGTCTTAGCGAAATTCATCGTTTTTATTCAGTCGAGTCCTTTATTCTTTATTCTACCCCCTTTGACTTGTCTGTGTGAATTTCATCACTTATGACAGTAAAACTTTATCCCCTATGTCTTAGCATTCACATTAGTTGGTTCGTATTTTCATTTACTTTAATCTTTGTCCCTTCTCTCGGGCTCGTTATTCTAACGTAAAACGCTTTCGTCATCCGACTTGCGTTTACGTTTACGATCAACATTTTACTTATTTGACTCATTTGGGTACCTTTTTAATTTGTCCCATTAACCCGGTCCTTACTACATCGGATGTAAATGTGTCCGCTGTATGAAGTTCATGGTATCATATGCCACTACTTACTTGGCCAGAGTAAGCGATTAACACATGATACACATGACCTTTTTATAGTTTTCACATCACGGCCTATGTAAGTAACGCCTCTATTTAGTTTTCTTGATAATAATATCCTGGGTAGGTATTATATTCAGGTTTTCCAAGTTTCTAATTTACATATGCAACAATCATTCTCTACATGTTTGCTGCATATTGCTATTTGTGCGATTAAATTTAAAACATGCACTTGATAACGCTTGCCCCGACAGGCTTTCCTTGCCATTCACCTTGTTCGCGATCGTTACGCGATTTAGGTCCTTGGTGAGTATACTCAACTTGTCGTACTCCGGGCCATTCCTCTATCATATCCGTCACTTGTTACACTCTCGTCATCTTCAGATGCGAGTATCCTTCAACTAAACATTTACAAAAGTTAGTGATTTCGACATTAATAAATGCCCGTTTTATAAGACAAGGCTTTTCTACTATACGTGTCAACATACGTAATTTCATTGACTATATTTACCCTATATCGATTTTATTGGTGTAACATGTATTACACGATAACCATATGTGTTGTTCTCAACACTTTAATCATACTAAACCATTGATATACATGTATTTACCGGATTTGCGATCAAGCCTCGAACCGAACACGCTTTACTCTTTAACCGTGAGCTTTGATTACCAACTTGTAACACCCGTCTCAATTAATCAAGATTTTAATAATAGAATACGCATTTTAATGCTAAAAATGCGTCTTTACAAAAACTTGCCATGCCTACATTCCATATGTTTTACATTTCAAGACATAGTTGTAAGTGTTTACATAATTCATTTATAACAAAACAAAACAAGGTTTAACGCGGAAGCTTCATTTAACGTGTGTTCGGTTCTTATTCGTCACTTGATCTTCATCGGGGACTCTCGACATTCACCTATGATCAAAACCAACTTAAAAGTTAGTTTTGATGGTTAAATAACAAGTACAACAAGGTAATTGGGTCAAATAATCAAAATAAACAAAAAGTTCAAGATTTTACTCCGTCGCCGCGCGCGACAGTAAAACCCTTTAGGCGTCGCGCGACACCACGCCTCCAATTCGACAGAATGTGTTGATGCTGGTGCTGCATATGCCCAGCTATAGTTTTAATCGAAAAACGAACTTCAAAGTGTCATAACTTTTTGTCTACTTATCCGTTTTACGCGATTCTTTTTCCTACGCGTTTGTAATTTAATTCTCCATCTCATGGAGTAAAAATCCAACATCTGAATTTACAAAATTTTAGATTTTAAGCTCTTGGCTTGAAATTCAATTTTAACACTTTTGACCCGTTCATGATTTTATCAATCAAACTTGTTTATTACCTTTAAAATACCATGGACATCATATTACATTCACTTACCAGTATTTAAGGTTCAAATTACGGGTTTCTTATGAAATCTTAACCCGTTTTGCATATCTACTCATTTTGACCCATTTAGAGCGATTTTTATGCATTTAAGCTTCAAACTCGCACTTCTCTTTCTACACTTCGTATTTCCATTTTTAAATAGCCTCTTATATTCCACCACAACTATTTTGTGGTGGATTTAACATAATGGACCGTTATCCTTAATTTTACCCTTTGGATAGTCATTCTACGTAATTGACCCGTTCTTAGGCATTTGACCCTCAAGGTTTATACTTACCACTCTTACATATATCTAAGAGTTACATAATCATAATACTAGTATCTAAACGACCTCTAAGGGTCGTTTGCCCGATTTACCTATCAAGGGCGCTTTGGTCATTTTTTTAGTCCCTGATTTACGACAAAGGACTCTCACTAATTATTTGAGCAAAATTGCATGTTTAACTAACAACTTATTTATGCGTACCTGGCCCGGGTCATAATATCGACCCATTACAACCCTTTCACTATTAATCACTAGCTAATAGTAACGTGAGCCTTAAGTTAATTCCTGTGAATCACAAAACTCAACAAGCGATTGTCAAATGTTATTGTCAAATGGTGCTAACAACACCATTTGACCCATTTAGTCTAATTGACTATTTGTCCGTATGAGATGGTATTTAATTACCATTTCATCCCTTTAAACCTATCCCGATTTTTCCCTTCGAACTCATTTTACTTAAAAACCGTTTCTTATTTGTTTATCATTGCATGACTTGATTTACCATTTTACCCTTTTACCATATTTCATGATTTCTTACCATTTTCCCTTGTTCCGACTCTCATTAAATCATGTCGGAACATCATGTATCAACCACTTAATAGCATTCTTATACACTACTTACAATTAAGTAATTTGTAAATAGTGTAAAAGGGGCGTAAGCTTTACTTACCTCTCGTCCGATTATGCCCTTCCCGCGTACTTGATCCGTTTGACCCGCTTCCTTTCCAAGCTTCCACCTAGCTTGTAAAGCGTCAAACTATCATATAATTTCCACAAGGTGGTTAGATCAGTCATTCAATATCATGACCATCACACCTTATGAATCTTTTTACTAATTTTCTTATTGAACCCTATCATACGTCGGTTTGACTTTTTAAAAGTCAAATCACCAATTGACACATATGAATGCACTATCAAGTTCACATGACTCAATTAGACACATTATCAATATTTAGTGAGCGTCCTCTTTTGAGACGCCGAATTAGCTAACATGTCATCCATTTCATACCTCAAGTAATAATAAATCAACATATAATTTCAGTTATTATAAGCGTATATACACTTTGGCCATCATAATAATGACTTTAACTCTTATGTCAAGACCCACTTCTAATCACTTATGAACTCTTAACAAAATCCCTAATTTGTTCAAGTAGTTCATTTATACGAGTTAGTATGATGTTTATAAACACCAATACAACATCAATTTCGTCAAATCATTGAAACCCACTTAGCTCATACTTGATTAGTTGACTAATCACTAGTTTATGGCACAATTCTACAAGTTTTGCATCTAGGGTTTGTTCCTAGACTTATTCTCACATCTATATCACTATAACATTCAACGATCATACAAGAATTTCGCACATGCATGTTTATCACAAATTCAAAATATCACCAAACATCAAAATTCAACATACCTTGTGATCCTCTAAGCTTGGTGATCACAATTTTATTAAAAGCCCCAATTTCCCGGTTCGATTTCTCTTTGATTTTGTTGAACTTTTGAGTGTTTAGGGTTCTTGAAGAGAACCCCTTCTCTTCTCCAGATGATATACGACCAAAGACGCATTCATGTGTGTGTTTTGGTGTTTATTTCTTTTAATTAGACACAATCCTTCAAATTTGTCCCCCTTTAGTCCCTTTAGTTTCAAAGGTTATTAAAAGGGGTTACCAGTTTCAAGTTTCTTTATTATTTAACAACACTCATTTAAATAGGTTGATATTCCTAGTTACTTAGTGGGTTCGGGGAAGTTATAACCCGTTTTTGTTTTAAGTCCCGTTAGCCCGGGCCTTCTATATACTTTGTTTTTCTCAAAGTATTTATCCTCCTTTTAATTAACATCAAGTTTATTTATTTAAATCCTAATATTTACCGGGTTAATTTTTACCACTATCGGTATTTTACCCGCCGTCACTGTCAACGTGGTTTTATTACCAAACCCGTTTTTGGGGTGTTACAAGTCTACCCACCTTAAAGAGGTTTCGTCCCCGAAACCTTATTTACATAGTTCATTGGTTTAATCAAACGAACCTAGTTTCGTTTTCAAGGCACCCGTTTCTTTTGGTCAAAAGTTTTCATTTTTATATTGGCGCGTGCGTCTTTTATATGTAAGGCCTCGTGGGCGGTTACTTTCAGCTTGTATCCATTATCTTTATTGATTATTTATTTGGCGGTTAGACTTGTTAGTCACCGGTTACCTTATATCCCATCACCCAGGTTTACTATATTGCCGTCGTCGTCCTTTTGCGTGCTTATGATTTCATAGCTTGTAACTCGCGTTATAACGTTGTTATATTCTATATCAATTTTGTGATCGTGATCACATCACATCATATTTAAGTCTATTTCGACTTTTCATCATCAAAATTCTTTCTTTCGAATGTATCGTTTTACACCTATCGGTGTTAGGACCTATATCCTTTTATATTAACTAATTTCTAATCTCTCTTGTAATATCCATATTTATTAAAACGTTGTTTCTCACTAAAACTGAATTTTAGTTTAACGTTTCCTTTTCTCCTTGTCTTACATCTTTTTCTCATTTCTAGGACTTTTACGTCCGAAAATTTATTCCTTTCCGTAATTGTTTCGGTAATGTTTTTGCCCTTTTTGTGAACTATCACAGTTTAAATAATTGTGAATTCTTTTTGTCATTTCTGTCCGTTTAGATGTTTTAGTGAAATCTCTCACTTTTGTCAACCAAACCTTTCATGCTCTCTTCCTTTTAACTCTTTCAGTTCAATTAGCGAAACCCCTCGCTTTTATACTAACTTTACCTTCCGCTATTATTTTACGCGGGGAGTTTAACCAGTTTCCTCGCTTCACATTATTGACCCATAGGTTCTTTCACTTAGCCTCGCAGGCCTTTTCCTTAGATTCCCACCTTTTAAGGTGAGACCACAACAGTTAGTTTCATTCTATTTGTGACTCAATGGTCTTTTTGGCCCCGTAGACCTTAACATTACTCATAACTCCGTAGGTTATGATGACTTCGTAGATCATACTTTATTCGAGTTTTTATTCGTGTGTATATATGTTTATATATGTATATGGTGTCAAAGCACCCCTTTTTATGTTTGGAATTATTTACTTTTGCCTTTTGGATTTCATTTATCCTTGACCCTAGTCTAAGGCTACATTTATCTTCTTTCGAATTATCTTTCCGACTTTATGACTTCTAACATCATTTACACGTCGGTTTGTCCTACGCCTATCGTTACCTGGTGCTTACCTATATTTCTTTACGACTCGTTACCCGGTTTCTTTATCTTAATGTTTTTAACACTCTTGTTTCGCTAGTTTGCGTTTTTCCTATCTACATTCTTTTACAACCCGTCACATAGGTTCATTAATATTTCGCGCTTCCATTATTAGGTTTGCGCTTACTTGCACTACCAAGATTTTACACTTTATTTATCTCGTTTGACTTATTCGAGTGAGATTTCATTACTCATGAACGTCAAACTTCATTCTTCATTCGACCCGTTCAACTTTAAAATAGTTGAACGTAGTTATCAAAATTTCTGTTTGCAAATTCTCATCGTCTTTTAGTCATGACTCTTAATCCGACTTGCGTTTACGTTTACGATCAACATTTTACTTTTTTTGACTCATTTGGGTACCTTTTTAATTTGTCCTATTAACCCGGTCCTTACTACATCGGATGTAAATGTGTCCGCTGTAAGAAGTTCATGGTATCATATGCCACTACTTACTTGGCCAGAGTAAGCGATTAACACATGACACACATGACCTTTTTATAGTTTTCACATCACGCCTTATGTAAGTAACGCCACTATTTAGTTTTCTTGAAAATAATATCCTGGGTAGATATTATATTCAGGTTTTCCAAGTTTCTAATTTATATATGCAACAATCATTCTCTACATGTTTGCTGCATATTGCTATTCGTGCGATTAAATTTAAAACATGCACCTGATAACGCTTGCCATTCACCTTTTTCGCGATCGTTACGCGATTTAGGTCCTTGGTGAGTATACTCAACTTGTCGTACTCCGGACCGTTCCTCTATCATATCCGTCACTTGTTACACTCTCGCCATCTTCAAATGCGAGTATCCTTCAACTAAACATTTACAAAAGTTAGTATTTTCGACATTAATAAACGCCCGTATTATAAGACAAGGCTTTTCTACTATACGTGTCAACATACGTAATTTCATTGACTATATCTACCCTATATCGATTTTGTTGGTGTAACGTGTATTACACGATAACCATATGTGTTGTTCTCAACACTTTAATCATACTAAACCATTGATATACATGTACTTACCGGATTTGTGATCAAGCCTCGAACCGAACACGCTTTACTCTTTAACCGTGAGCTTTGATTACCAACTTGTAACACCCGTCTCAATTAATCAAGATTTTAATAATAGAATACGCATTTTAATGCTAAAAATGCGTCTTTACAAAAACTTGTCATGCCTACATTCCATATGTTTTACTTTTCAAGACATAGTTGTAAGTGTTTGCATAATTCATTTATAACAAAACAAAACAAGGTTTAACGCGGAAGCTTCATTTAACATGTGTTCGGTTCTTGTTCGTCACTTGATCTTCATCGGGGACTCTCGACATTCACCTATGATCAAAACCAACTTAAAAGTTAGTTTTGATGGTTAAATAACAAGTACAACAAGGTAATTGGGTCAAATAATCAAAATAAACAAAAATTTCAAGATTTTATACCGTCGCCGCGCGCGACGGTATAACCCTTTAGGCGTCGCGCAACGCCATGCCTCCAATTCGACAGAATGTGTTGATACTAGTGCTGCATATGCCCAGCTATAGTTTTAATAGAAAAACGAACTTCAAAGTGTCATAACTTTTTGTCTACTTATCCGTTTTACGCGATTCTTTTTCCTATGCGTTCGTAATTTAATTCTCCATCTCATGGAGTAAAAATCCGACATCTGAATTTACAAAATTTTAGATTTTAAGCTCTTGGCTTGAAATTCAATTTTAACACTTTTGACCCGTTCATGATTTTATCAATCAAACTTGTTTATTACCTTTAAAATACCATGGACATCATGTTACATTCACTTACCAATATTTAAGGTTCAAATTATGGGTTTCTTTTGAAATCTTAACCCATTTTGCATATCTACTCATTTTGACCCATTTAAAGCGATTTTTATGCATTTAAGCTTCAAACTCACACTTCTCTTTCTACACTTCGTATTTCCATTTTTAAATAGCCTCTTATATTCCACCACAACTATTTTGTGGTGGATTTAACATAATGGACCATTATCCTTAATTTTACCCTTTGGATAGTCATTCTACGTAATTGACCCATTCTTAGGCATTTGACCCTCAAGGTTTATACTTACCACTCTTACATATATCTAAGAGTTACATAATCATAATACTAGTATCTAAACGACCTCTAAGGGTCGTTTCCCCGATTTACCTATCAAGGGCGCTTTGGTCATTTTTTAGTACCTCATTTACGACGAAGGACTCTCACTAATTATTTGACCAAAATTGCATGTTTAACTAACAACTTATTTATGCGTACCTGGCCCGGGTCATAATATCGACCCATTACAACCCTTTCACTATTAATCACTAGCTAATAGTAACGTGAGCCTTATGTTAATTCCTGTGAATCATAAAACTCAACAAGCGATTTTCAAATGTTATTGTCAAATGGTGCTAACAACACCATTTGACCCATTTAGTCTAATTGACTATTTGTCCGTATGAGATGGTATTTAATTACCATTTCATCCCTTTAAACCTATCCCGGTTTTTCCCTTTGAACTCATTTTACTTAAAAACCGTTTCTTATTTGTTTGTCATTGCATGACTTGATTTACCATTTTACCCTTTTACCATAATTCATGATTTCTTACCATTTTCCCTTGTTCCGACTCTCATTAAATCATGTCGGAACATCATGTATCAACCACTTAATAGCATTCTTATACACTACTTACAATTAAGTAATTTGTAAATAGTGTAAAAGGGGCGTAAGCTTTACTTACCTCTCGTCTGATTATGCCCTTCCCGCGTACTTGATCCGTTTGACCCGCTTCCAAGCTTCCACCTAGCTTGTCAAGCGTCAAACTATCATATAATTTCCACAAGGTGGTTAGATCAGTCATTCAAAATCATGACCTTCACACCTTATGAATCTTTTTACTACTTTTCTTATTGAACCCTATCATAGGTCGGTTTGACCTTTTTAAAAGTGAAATCACCAATTGACACATATGAATGCACTATCAAGTTCACATGACTCAATTAGACACATTATCAATATTTAGTGAGCGTCCTCTTTTGAGACGCCGAATTAGCTAACATGTCATCCATTTCATACCTCAAGTAATAATAAATCAACATATAATTTCAGTTATTATAAGCGTATATACACTTTGGCTATCATAATCATGACTTTAACTCTTATGTCAAGACCCACTTATAATCACTTATGAACTCTTAACAAAATCCCTAATTTGTTCAAGTAGTTCATTCATAGGAGTTAGTATGATGTTTATAAACACCAATACAACATCAATTTCGTCAAATCATCGAAACCCACTTAGCTCATACTTGATTAGTTGACTAATCACTAGTTTATGGCACAATTCTACAAGTTTTGCATCTAGGGTTTGTTCCTAGACTTATTCTCACATCTATATCACTCTAACATTCAACGTTCATACAAGAATTTCGTACATGCATGTTTATCACAAATTCAAAATATCACCAAACATCAAAATTCAACATACATTGTGATCCTCTAAGCTTGGTGATCACAATTTTATTAAAAGCCCCAATTTCCCGGCTCGATTTCTCTTTGATTTTGTTGAACTTTTGAGTGTTTAGGGTTCTCTTCTCCTGATGATATACGACCAAACACGCATTCATGTGTGTGTTTTGGTGTTTATTTCTTTTAATTAGACACAATCTTTCAAATTTGCCCCCCTTTAATCCCTTTAGTTTCAAAGGTTATTAGAAGGGGTTACCAGTTTCAAGTTTCTTTATTATTTAACAACACTCATTTAAATAGGTTGATATTCCTAGTTACTTAGTGGGTTCGGGGAAGTTATAACCCGTTTTTGTTTTAAGTCCCGTTAGCCCGGACCTTCTATATACTTTGTTTTTCTCAAAAGTATTTATCCTCCTTTTAATTAACATCAAGTTTATTTATTTAAATCCTAATATTTACCGGGTTAATTTTTACCACTAACGGTATTTTACCCACCGTCACTGTCAACGTGGTTTTATTACCAAACCCGTTTTTGGGGTGTTACATGACCCTTGTTTCTAGCATGTTTTCTCAAGTCGCTAAGGTACTCACGGTTAGGTACACAGCATGGATGTCAAAAAATTGTTTTCTTGATGATACATTATTACATTATTTACTTTGGTTTGGGCGTTCATTTTGGCACACACTTTACTTTATGTTTTTTTACGTTTCCGCATTTTTATTAACTTATTTTGGTTGTTTGGTTTAAAACGTATTTTTTCTCATATAGAGGTCGTTCTATATGACTGGTGTCTTAGATCCTACTTTGTCACGTGCCTCGCGGTAATACCCCGCAAGTGGATTTTTGAGAGGTGTGAGTATTTGACTAGCGTAGTTGACAGCGTATTTGACCAGCGCATTTGGACTGCGTTTTTAACATACGTAATTAACCATCATATTTAATCAAGGCGTAATAAAAAACCAGCGTATTTAACTTTTTATCACTTAAAGGATTCGGTAATGAATGTATTAGAGAGCAGAGGATTATCCGTGCACGAACTTTGAAAACAGACAGTATGGTTTGATTCCCCTCATTTTTAGGACAAAAAAAGGCACGGAAATTCTGAAAATGGTTTTGGAAATAATACATCATTGGATTTGTAATCTCGAGACGAGTATAATGATACAATTTGGTAAAGCAGTTTTCGGGAAGTTTTTGAACGTCTTAACCGAGCCGGTTACGATAAAAATGTCGAGTATGTCGAACTTGAATGAACTGTTAAAGATTGAGCATGAGGTTGGTACTACCAACAAACCTCCAAAGCTGATGAAGGTTGAACAGTATCTTACATGGAAAGACATGTTTGAGTCATCTGAACCCCACTCATGATTTTGAAGGCAGACAAAGGGTCACTCTGTACGTTAATATGAACGAATCAGAGAAAATGATGTATGAAGCTGAGAAAAGAGCCCTAGCTGCGATAAAGATGTCTCTTCTTGATGGGATAAAACACACCTTTAGGAGGTACACTACCTCAACAAACAGTGGGATGAATTAGAGAAGAGGTATGAGGACAATGCAGATGTGAAGAAAAACAAAGTAGATTTGCTGAAGAAGCAATTTGCTATTTTTAAATGCATGAGAAATGAGTCCCTAAAAGAGATCAACACAAGGTTCTATAATCTGATGACAAAAATAGATAAATTTGGCATAGAGTGATACTGTGAAATTATAAAATAATTTTCAGTTTATATGCTCTTTTTCTTATTTATCCTTTTTCTAATTTGTGTTTCTTTTTTAGAAGTTTCTTGGGCTTCTCTGTCGTGAAGTTGGGCTCGTGTTAGGCTGATGAAAAAGGGCTTAAGATGGGGCTGAAAAAGGTTGTCTACAGCTGGCTTCTCTAGGGTTTGCTGCTTATATTTTTGCTCGAAGGCAGTGCAGTAATGGGCATCAAGACATCCTCTGTCACTAGTGTACTTTTACTCCAGAACCTTCTGTTTCACAGCTCTATTCATTGTTTTAGGGCTGTTTTTCATTTACAGAATTTATCTTTCAGATCGTGCATTAGCCGGTCACTATTGTTTACCGAATAGTTAATCTTTGATGACTGTTTCGCTTATTGTTCATATCACAATGGAAGGTTCATTCAAGACTGTTTAATCATTCCTGAGTTCTTGACATGGTATCAGAGCTCCAAGGATGATTTGGTGCTCTGGTAGTCTTCCGCTGTTAAGATTAAAAGACTGTGTTAATCAGTGAGGCTCGATTCAGATCTAGGGTTTGCTGGTTGTATCTCGAACTTGGAATTTTCGATCAAAATTTTGTAATTTTGGTTACGGGAAGGACTGGTCGTCATTTCTGGAGCTCATCTTCTGGACTTTTCTTGCATCACAGTCATATAACCCTAAGTGAAGGTTATAGACTGTGATTTTTATTTTGGCGAACCCTAACTTGGGAACCCCTCTCGGTGAGATTGTTCTTGTTTTTTATGGAGTCTGTGTCTTTTATCCACTGCTGTTAAGTGTTCTGTTTTTCTTTTTTCTTGATCGGATTATTTGTTTGGTGTTTGTGATAATTCTTGTCTCTCTTATTTATTTTAGTTCCTCTGTTTGGCTTGTGTACTACTGTTCCTTGGTTACCAGTCTTGTTTGGCTATTTAGTTTGATATTACTTCTGTTGATTGTTCCTTGTTTATCATGACTGACAAAGATGAGTCCTCTGTTACCTTGATAAGTAAGTTAGATGCTAGTGATCCATTGTATCTGCATGCTAGTGATTCTAGTAGTCTGCCAATTGTTAATATCAAATTAAAAGGGACTGAAAATTATGTGGTATGGTCTAATGCTATGAAACTTGCTTTGATGGCTAAGAACAAGTTAGGTTTTGTTGATGGAACGTGTACTAAGTCCGAGTCTAATGATACTTTGGCTAGACAATGGGAAAGATGCAATTCAGTAGTGTTAACCTTGATTCTAAACTCTGTTTCTGATGAATTGTATGTTGGTCAAGTCTATTCAAAATTGGCTTCTGAAGTTTGGAATGATTTAAAGGAAACATATGACAAAGTTGATGGTTCTGTGGATTTTGGTTTATATCAGAAAATCAATTTTATTAGTTAAAATGGTTCTAGCGTGTCTGAATATTATCATAGAATTAATACTATGTGGAAACAATTTTATGCTATGCTCCAGTTACCTTCTTATACTTGTGATGCGTCTACCAAGTTCAATGAGTTTAATCAATTAATAAAGCTTATGCACTTTTTGATGGGGCTAGATGATGTTTACCAACCTGTTAGAACCAATCTGTTAACCAGAGATCCTCTTCCTTCAGTTAAAATTGTTTTTTTCTATAATATCTAGGGAAGAGTCACATAGAGGTTCAAACAGTATTTCTAAAACTTCTAATGTTGGATTTGTTGCTAAAACTAATCAGTTTAGTGATAACAAAAAGAGGTTTAATAAAGGTCCTAATCCCAATTTGAAATGCACTCATTGTAACAAGATTGGACATATGATTGATAAATGTTTTGAACTTCATAGTTATCCTTCGAGCTATTGAACCAAACCTAGTCAATCGTCAAGTCAGTGGTCAAAATCTAATAACTCTGCTAATAATTCTGTGAATAGCTCTGTGAATGATAAATCTGCTGCTAGTTCCTTGAATTCTTTAACCTCTGATCAGTTTTCTAGGTTGTTAGGATTGCTGGGTGAAAGTAAATTGGATGATCCTCCTAAGTCTAATATGGGAGGTAATTGTTTTAGCGCTTTCAATTCTTTAGGATGGTATAAAAACCTTTATTGTTTCAATTCTTCCTTGTTTCACCAAAGGAACCTTAAATGGATTATAGATTCTGGTGCAAATCAACACATGACCATGAGAAGTGATAATATGTTGAATTTAATTGATGTGTCTGATTATAACATAACAGTTAAACACCTAAATGGAACTGATGCTAAGGTTACTCAAATTGGATGCCTTAAATTATCTGAAAATATAATTCTAAAAGACGTGTTCGCCGTACCAGAATATTGTGTTAATCTTATTTATGTCTATAAGCTTGCTAAAGACAATAAGCTTAGAGTTTTATTTGATGAAAATAACTGTTATATTCAGGATGTGTGCTTAAAGAAAAACCTGGTGACTGGTAGACAAACTGATGGTCTTTATTTTTGTGGTAATACTTAAGACTCTGTTTTTGTGTGCTATAATAAGACAGAAACAATAAAGCTCTGGCATTCAAGACTTGGTCATCCCTCAGACCAAGTTTTGCATGTGTTAAATTTTAAAACTAAAAATGATGATGTTGAACCTTGTGATACTTGACATAGGGCGAAGCAACATAGGGTTCCATTCCCTCTTAGTGAACATAAATCTACTAGGGTTGGTGACTTAGTTCACCTTGATGTTTGGGGACCATATAAACAGTCAAGTCTAGAAGGGTATAAATATTTCCTTACCATTGTTGATGACTTCTCTAGATCTGTATGGGTTTATCTGATGAAATCTAAATCAGAAGTATTTGATAATATTAAGAATTTCTTTTATTTAATCAAAACTCAGTTTGAAGCAAAGGTTAAAATTTTTAGAAGCGACAATGGTACTGAGTTTATAAATGCCCAAATGGATACTTTCGTTAAAAGTCATGGTATCATACACCAAACCTCTTGTACCTATACACCTCAACAAAATGGGGTGGCTGAGAGAAAACATAGACACTTGCTAAATGTTGCTAGAGCTTTGTTGTTTCAATCTAGTGTTCCTTTAAAGTTTTGGTCTGAATGCGTGCTTACTGCCTCATATTTGATTAACAGGACTCCTTCTTCTGTTCTTGATGGTAAAACCCCGTATGAAGTACTTTATGGTTTTTAACCTTCTCTAGATCACTTGAAAATCTTTGGTTGTCTGTGTTACTTTACTGTTTTAAATAGTTCTGATAAACTTGAAGAAAAGGCTGAAAATGTGTTTTTATGGGATATTCTAATCTAAAAAAGGTTATAAGGTTTGGAGTCTAGATAAAAAAAAATTCATTTTGTAGGGATGTTAGTTTCTATGAAACCGTGTTTCCTTTTAAAACTAAACTTCTTTCAGAATCTGATCTTGACACCTCTGGCACTTTAAACAATTTAAATTTTTTTGACATCTTTGATTTTTCAAGTGATGTAAATCCTGATGATGAAGAGAAGGGAATTATGATTCAACTGCTAAGACTCAGCAACACAGTAGCTCTGATGAACCAACAGTTGTTGATGATACACAACAACCGTCAGAGATTGATGGTATGGCTATAAATCAACATCTGAATGAGTCACAAAGTAGTCCTGTGAGGGTTGAGTCTAGTAGTTTGTCTGATGAATCTAACATTCCTGAGGGTATTCAACCTAGTATTAAAAAGTCTACTAGGTCTGTTTCTACTCCAAAAAAAATTGATGATTATGTTGTTGAAGGTAGAGTCAAATATGGTTATGAAAAGGTTGTCAATTATGTTAATCTTCCATATGAAAATGTTTGTTTTGCCAGTAATGTGAATAAGATAGTTGAACCTCGTTCGTATAGAGATGTTATGAATGATAAAAATTGGGTATATGCTATGAATGATGAATTGGCTGCTTTATATAGGAATAATACGTGGGATGTCGTTGACCTTCCTCAGGGGAAAAAACCAATAGGGTGTAAATGGGTCTTTAAAGTTAAATATAAATCAACTGGGGAAGTAGAGAGATATAAAGCTAGGCTTGTGGTTAAAGGATTTAACCAAAGGGAAGGAGTAGACTTTGAGGAGACCTTTTCCCCTATAGTGAAGATGGTGACCATTAGAAGTGTCATTAGTTTGTCTATTCAAAATAATTGGCCTTTATATCAACTTGACGTCAATAACGCCTTTTTGTATGGCAATTTGAAAGAAGAGGTTTATATGAGTTTACCTAATGGGTTAGATATTAATAATAGTAATAAAGTTTGTAGGTTGAATAAATCTCTATATGGCCTAAAACAGGCGCCTAGGATGTGAAACGAAAAGCTTGTGCATGTTTGTTAAATATTGGGTTAGTTCAATCTAAATGCGATCATTATATGTTTGTTAAGTCATCTAAATCTAGTTTTGTGGTTTTTTTGGTCTATGTGGATGATATAATCTTGACTGGTAATAGTAAACTTGAAATTGATAACATAAAAACTATGTTACAGTCTGAGTTTTTAATTAAGGACCTTGGTCTTTTGAGATTCTTTCTTGGTATTGAGGTTATTAAAAATAGTGAAGGGATATGTCTTTCTCAGAGGAAATATTGCATGGATTTGCTAAAGGATTATGGCATGAGTGGTTGTAAATCCATAACTTAACCGATTGGTCAAAACTATGTGCTAACTAATATGGTAAATAAGGAAAAGTCAAAATTAGTTGATGTCACTGAATATCAGAAATTGGTTGGAAGATTAATATACTTATCTCACACTCGCCCTGATATTTCGTATTTTGTACATTATTTATCACAATATATGCATAGCCCTACTGAGGCTCATACTCAAATTGCGATGAAGTTGTTAAGATATTTGAAAGGAGCCCCTGGTGCTGGCATTATGTTCAGAAAAAGTGACACCTTTCAGTTGTCTGCTTTCGCGGACTCAGATTGGGCTAAATGCGTTGATAGTAGAAGGTCTGTTACTGGGTTTTGCATGTTCCTTGGGAATTCATTAATTTCTTGGAAAAGCAAAAAGCAAAGTGTTGTTTCTAGGTCATCTGCTGAGGCAGAATACAGAGCCATGTGTAGAGCTTCTTGTGAAGTTTTGTGGCTGGTAAATTTGTTAAGGGAGTTACATGTTAATATTGAACTTCCTGTTGTTTTGAAATGTGACAATAGTGCGGCTCTTTCAATAGCTGCAAATCCCGTCTTCCATGATAGGACGAAACATTTTGAAATTGATCTATTCTTTCTAAGAGAAAAAATATCCTCTGGTGTTCTTAAAACTATTGGTGTTAAATCTGAAAATCAACTCGCGGATATGTTTACAAAAGGTCTTCTTCCTAAAGCACATGTTGATATGTGTAAGTGTTTGAATATAATCAATCTTTTTGCCCATATAAACTGATGGGGTGTGAAATTATAAAATAATTTTCAGTTTATATGCTCTTTTTCTTATTTATCTTTTTTCTAATTTGTGCTTCTCTGTCGTGAAGTTGGGCTCGTGTTAGGCTGATGAAAAAGGGCTCAAGATGGGGCTGGAAAAGGCTCTCTATAGCTGGCTTCACTAGGGTTTGCTGCTTATATTTTTGCTCGAAGGCAGTGCAGTAAAGGGCATCAAGACATACTCTCTCACTAGTCTACTTTTACTCCAGAACCTTCTGTTTCACAGCTCTATTCATTGTTTTAGGGCTGTTTTCCATTTACAGAATTTATCTTTCAGATCGTGCATTAGCCGGTCACTATTGTTTACCGAATAGTTAATCTTTGATGACTGTTTCGCTTATTGTTCATATCACAATCGAAGGTTCGTTCAAGGCTGTTTAATCATTCCTGAGTTCTTGACAGATACACTGACACTGAAATTAACAAAAAGCTACTAGATGCCCTACCTGCTAAGTGGGATATTTAAACTCTCATGATCAAGGATGAACAAGACTACAGTACTAAAGACTTGGAAGAGATTATTGGGAAGATAAATACTTAGGAGCTCAACATGTAGAGGAAGGAAATAGGTTATGATCACGTTCAAGATCCAGGAATCTACGAAGGCATTCCATCTTCATCTACTCACAATTGTAACACCTCGTAAAATCATGTCCAATGATATGTTGACACGTGTACTAAACATTAATAAAGTCAAATGTTGACTATGAGGGACTAATTTTGTGGAAAATCGAAAACTTTGAATATGGAAGGACTGGAAGTGTTAACATGCTTAAAATAAGTTTTTGAATAACCTCTTATGGTGTTAATATTCACAAATGAGCCGCTTGTTGATCGAGAGTAGCCGTTTGCGTAATTAATTTAAAGTTTGTGCGACGAAGGGTTAAAAGCATCAACATGTTAATTCTTACCCCTGAGTGACCTTTTAACAAACCGGGAGCTTCATGATGTTTGATTATACTCTCGGGAATGCCAATTATTGGCCATCTAAGGCTTTTATGCCTTTAAGCGACGTTACGCGTAACTTTGCAAGTTTAAGAATATGTTTAATTATACCTCTGAATGACCTTTCTACGAACCCGAAGCATTATGATGTTTTATAATATTCTCAAGAATGCCTAATATGGATTAGATAAGGCTTCGATGCTATTAAACGATGATATACTCAAGTTTGCGCATTAGAGGGACTGTTTGCATCAAACTGCAAAAGTCTATCAATTCGTATGGTATTTAACCTTCCGGAATATGATCATAAGTTAAACATGCCCTAAATATCCTTTACATAGCTTAGAAATAGGCTTGGAGGTGTTTGGTGTGCAAAAATAAACTTATTTGATCAATAGGGACTAAAAGCGTCAAAAGTGCATAAGTTTGCATTTTCGCGTATATCTTACGTTCTGGATATATCCGGACATCCAAAAATTTATATAATCATTAAAATATTTTATTTTAGTGATTGGCATGATAAAATTTCCTTTCGTCGTGTAAATTGGATCTTTTTCGCGTCCATTCGTGTTTCGTCGTAATTAGCCGAACAACGTGTCACACCCCGACCATGTAGAACAACAAAACGTGGTGGAAAACGTCGGGGAGTGTTGTAACAGAATCATTGTTTCATAACACATGGAAATTGAAATATTGTTTTATTAAATAAAAGAGTTACAATGTCTTGACAATCAAAGAAACATAACATAAATAACTAGTCTTGCATCTTTTATTGTCTCTAAGGCCCCAAGTCCGCCTATGTGTATCTTGATAAGTCCTATGCATCATCTCCTGAAAACACATGTGAAAATAGGTACGTCAGCATAAAAATGCCTGTGAGATACATAGGTTTTGTGAAAATAGGATTCATGACTTATGTTTAAGAAAATGTTTAGTCATGAACCTTGTAATTTGCTTTGTCTTGTAAATCATTTGAAAAGTGATAAATAAACCAAATGATATATATATATATATATATAAAAGAATAATACATGGTTAAGTGAATAACCATGTGAAATGAGTTTGTATAAATTAAGTTGTTTGTAAAACAATGTATTGTGAAAAGTATGTTGTTTGTATAAAATGTTATATGTCCCAAATTGAAATGATTCAAATAACGCTACGATATGTAATACCATACAATCACTTATATATAGGAAGTACCAGCGGCGTATCCACCATGCTTGTATCATATTACACACGCCTTGTTACTTAAATCACTTACTCAAACCAAACCAACAATGTAAGATGTCTATGTTTAAACCAATTGCCAAATGTATTGAATAATATGTCAAAATGTTTATGTTAAGATGTAAGTCATGTAATGTATAACCAATGTCAATAATGTTTATGTGTCAAATGTAAATCATGTAATGTGTAACCAAACTGATATGTATGGCTAGTGAAATCAACTAAACCATATGCACAAAAACAAAGTATTGAAGTAAAACATGGTTTAAATCAAAGCTATGTTTTGTGGAAATGCATGCTATACTGATACAGACATCTATGCGGTATTGTGAGAATACATACATCCAAGCCTTGAGACTGTGGCGATAAACCCTTAAACAAATTAAAGATTTATCTAATTTATGTATATCGAATTCAGTCATTCCTTCCAATCCAAACAAACCCAGGATTTCAGGAACGGGAGTTGTCAATTCCTATGGTATCACTACCTACTAACGAACGGCGGGATCGGTGTTAATGAATGTATATTGATCCATCAAAACAAACCAAATATCATATCAAAATGAAAGCATGTGATGAAAACAACTGTACTAAGTACGCAACAAATGGACATACATAGCATGTGAACTGTACTAAGTATGCAACAATGAACATACATAGCATGAAGTGTAATGTAAAACAATGTACTAAGTATGATGAACATACATAGCATAAAATGTAATGTAAAATGATGTACTAAGTACGCACATGATGGGCATACATAGCATAAAATGTAATGTAAAATGATGTACTAAGTACGCACATGATGGGCATACATAGCATAAAATGTAATGTAAAATTATGTACTAAGTACGCACATGATGGGCATACATAGCATATACACAATGAAATCATGTACTATAAATGTACTAACGAACATAGCAAGTATATGATGTGAAAACAGGAAAGCATGAAAGTAACAAGTAGGAACATGTGTTTCACCCCAAAACAGTTTAGAAAACAGTAAAAGAGGGGTCTATGTACTCACTTGAGATTGCTTAGTAGTCCTTGAGTAACAACCAAACAATGCTAGAGATCGCGGATATCAAACGGCACCTAATATAGGTAACTATGTTAATAAACCGGACCTAAATCGGAGGATCGGATAGCACGAGGGTTCGTAAACCAAACGAGTATAGAGACTCGTGTCATATGGTTTAACAAAGCCTACATACTAAATGAAACCTAACATAAGTGCTTACGACCCATTACGACCCGTTTAGGTAGCTTATGCTACTTTAACGCGTCGTTCACGTGAAACGCGTTCGGAAAGCCTAACTAGTCCTATGATAAGTAAAATATGCCTCTACATGTCTAATATTGTTATCAAATTAGTTTATATGTCAAAAGTTATGTTACATATGTTTAAAATGAATTTTGGCATCAAAGGGGTATTTTGGTAATTTACCTAAGGCATATAAACTACCTATCATACAACTACTTAAACGGTGTGACCATTAGGTATAACCTTGGAAGGTTATTCCCTATACACTATGGTCACCTAATGTATTTGGTCGGATCCTAATGATCGACCAAATGGGTCGGGTTCGAAGGTATAAGCGATTTATTAAATCGCTTACCCTTACGACCCTAGACAAGCACAAAACTAAATGTGACGTGCTAAGCATGTTAAAACATGCTTAACTAAGTTTGAAAACAAGTTTGGTATCAAAACAAACGGTTTTGATACCTAAGAGTAGTTTGGTTACAAAATACGCACGAATGCGCATTTTGACCGAAACTACGGCTTGTCACTGAGCCTAGACAACGTGGTAATCAGTAGGCATAGTCACAAGGGACTATAACCATCGTGATTACGCTCACGTTGCGAAGTTCAAACGAACTTCGCATTGACCATAAACTGGTCAATGCAGAAAGTCAAACAAAGTTTGACTTTCGGACTCGAAAAGAAATAAAAGAACGAAGGAACACTTATAAAGGGTCCAAGAATGGAAGGTTTGAATCCGAACACTCTCAGGTATGAAGTGTTAAACACGACAACTTAGAGAGCAAGTTCAGATTCAAAGGTGTGGGTTTTTGGGTGTGATGTTGGTGGGTATTTATAGGAAATGGTCCACCGTTAGGATCGTTTCTTGGATAACGTGCCTTGATCTCACCCGTACACTTGTCGGAATGTTGTGGAACCCAAATTTGCCACTCACCATAAGAGATCGACATGTGGCAAGGGATTTGGGAGTGGTTAACAGCTGATAACAGGCTGTTAGAAACATTTAATCTATTTAGAAGGGGCCTCGCGGCCCGCGTAAGTGACAACTGAATCTTACGCGGCCCGCCTGGGCTACACAGATCAGAAACAGTTTTCAAAAGTTGCAGTTTCAGTCCCTGTTATGTGTTTAAGCCATTTTTGACATGTGTAAGGCCCGTTAAGCCAACTTTAAGGCCCTAACATGATGTCTAAACATTGTGGACATGAAACATGCTCAAAAATATGTCGGATGTTGGTTCGTTTGGTCGTACGAACGCGATGTTCGCTTAATTACGACGGAATGCGCATAAGCGCGAAAAACGATCCAAATTGCGCGACGAATGGATTTTTCTTATGCCAAACACTAAAATAAAATATTTTAGTGCTTACATAAATTTTTGGATGTCCGGATGTATTCAGAACGTAAGTTATGCGCGAAAGTGCAAACTTGTGCACTTTTTGACGCTTTTAGTCCCTGAATGACCCAAAAGTTTATTTTAGCACACCGAACCTCTCAAAGCCTATTTCTAAGCTATGTAAAGGATATTTATGGTATGTTTAACTTATGTTCATGTTCCGGAATGTCTGTTACAGTTCAAATTGTCATACTTTCACAGTTTGTTAAATTTAGTCCCTGTAAGCGAATTAACTCGATTTTGCCATACCAAAGCCTTCAAAACTTATTTCTAAGTTATGTAAAGGTTATTTAAGGTATGTTAAGCCTATTTCACTATTCTGGAGTGTTCGTTTCATTAAACGGGTTATATTTACGCATCAGTGCGCGTATAACCTTCCAGAAAGCGATTTAAAGCTTGAAATCGAACAAGAATTGATAATGTGCAAAGGATACACATATTTGTACATGTCCCAAGTATGAAATACAATATTTCATTGATACAGTATTTGTTTGATGGCCGTGGAGGCACAGGTGTTACAGTCTCCCCTACTTTAGGAAATTTCGTCCCGAAATTTTATTTAGAGGAAACTTGTGAGAGTTTAAAACATGAAGTTGAAAAGATCGAACAACATTGGTTAGGGTTCTGAACTTCTAATAACCTTAATAGCATTATGCTTGCAATGTAAGAGGGACATTTATATACAAGTATATGAAGTGTCATTGGTGCGTCCACCGTACCTCCATTACATCGTTCTCATTTTGTTATTGTTGTCGCTATCGGTTCTTACACATAATAAATCTTACTGGGTTTCTGTGCACTAAATTTCATAATTATGTACGCGTCCATAATTAGACAATTCCTTGCACAGTTCACACAGTCTATTTTATAATGTGTAGGGTAAAACCAAATGAACAATCCTGTGATGAGTGTGACTAGACCGCCATAGGGTCCTTTTTAATTAAATCAATAAATGATCTAAATAGACTATCAAGGAGTCTGTTCAGCTACATCACTAGATGTCGTTCTTTAACCAAATGGTGAATCAATCTTTTTTACTAGACCACTAAAAGGATCTCTTATGAATCATGGAGTAGTACTATATAATCCAAGGGTCTTAACTATTACATAGAAACCCATTTAGGATTTAAGGTAGTACCTTTTTGAATATCCTACTACGAATCCCTCATATGAAGATATGAAAAATTCTACGAGGATTTGGATAACGAATATCCAGAGTATAAAAACACAAAATGCATAAAAGAAAACATAAGATGAATAAACACATAGTCATATAACCACAAAATTGTTTAACTAGAAGTTTGTTCTGCTAACAGAGCACATGTATTTAAAGCACACTAGGAATCCATTCCTTGGATTTCATTTGGTACTTTAAACATTATCAAGAATCTAACTATAAAGATAGAAAGATTTTTAAAAGAAAAATTCGATTTCGATTATAAGGAACCGAAATGTTCGAATTTAGGTACAAAAAGAATCCAATTAAGGATTCTGATTTGAATGATAATCATCCACAAGGATCTAAATGTGAAGATAAAAAGATCCCATATGGATTTTTAGAAGTTGAAGATGTTTGAAACCTTGCACTGGATGTGCTTAAGTCAAAACATGAAATAAAAATGCTTATGAAGTTGAGATGCTAGATATGTCAAGGCGACATATGAAGCAGTATTTGAAGGTTAAGTCAATGTATGAGGAAAATATTTTTGAAAACTATGCATGGGGTTCTTAAAAAATGTGTTCAATGTTTTTGAAACCCTATATATAATACCTTTGAAATCATAGAGTAGGTGTATTAGGTAGGTATATATTTAAAAAAAAATTGTTTTAAAATCATGCGAGATAAATTTTGAAATTATGTATAAGGTTTTTGAAAGACATGAATGATGCTTTTCGAAATCATGCACTTGATAAGAAAATGTACTGTGTTAATATTGTTTTCAGACTATATGAAATATTTTGAAATCATGAAGGTTGTTTTTGAAAACATAGCCAATGTTTTTGAAATAACATAGACAATGCATTTAGAAAAATTGTTTTCAAACTATATGAAATGTTTTGAGATCATGAAGATTGTTTTTGAAATACTCGTACTGTGTATGTTGAAAAAATCAAAACGTAATGGGTATGAGATTTGAAAAATACCCTTAGTTCAAGGATTCAAAGGCACAGATGTGCAGAAGCATGATTACTCATAATGTCACTTTATTTTCTATACTTTGTTTCTTAGAGTGAAACGAGTACTTAAATTTTTTTTTTTTTTTTTGAGGGAATCATGAGCGATCATTTGAAAGAGAGAATCACAAGAGTAGTTTGTAAGGAATATAATCCCTTGATGTAGGTATCATAGGAAAAGTCATACACACATGTAACTATTCTTGTACATCAAAATTGCGAATAACAACTTTTATTTATGAACGAGACATATTGTTTCACAATACAAGAAAACAAAAGAAACAAAGGCATAAGAGAGCAACATCCTTTGTTCAGCCAACTGCTCATCCGTGGGTTGGATTTGCATTAGCAATCCTTGGGCAATTTCTTCGAAAATGGCCCATCTCGCCACAGTTGAAGCAAGGACCTGGTGGACAACGAGCTTGAGCAGGATTTACTTGAGGTTGGTTTGGACCACCTTGGTTTGGGGTAAATCGACAAGCATTTGCCAGGTGACCAACTCGCCCACATGATACACACAGACGGCACAGTAAGTGAGCTTGGTGATGCCCATTACATTTGTCGCATATTGGTGATGTTCCCTTGTATGGCTTCCTAGCAGGGGGTTGAGCTGGTTGGTTGGGGACGGCTTGACCATTGTGAGTGACCACAGCGAAGTTCTGAGAAGCCTTTCGCTTCTTTGACATCTTTGGGGATCGTTCATCCATGGTCTTTGATTCCTCGGTTGGTTTCTTGGCTGGTGGTGCTGGCTTGACTTCTGCCTCCTTTGGTGGCCCTTGAGTGGCTTCATTGTTGAGACGAGAGGCTTCATTGTTGAGACGAGACATGGCAATGCCTAAATCCACACTCTTCAGAATCACCTCGCCTATTTGCTGGGCAAATTTGGCTGTTTGCTCGGACATTTGACCGGTGCTGAGAGGAAGAGACATTCTAGAAGAAAATGAAAGACATAGGAAGAAACAAGTGAAAGGTTATCGAATAAACAAAACAGAATGGCAATGTATAAGAATTGGCGATCATTTGTTTGTTACCTAAGGCAAACAAATGAGACGGTGACAAATCAAAGTAGGCGGATCATATTAATGTATCACTGAAGACATGCTCGCCTATAAGTGAACACTCACCCCAAGAGTTCCCAGGTAAGAGTGACTGGTCTGATACTGCGGATTTGTACGAACACTCTAGCCTTTGACAGAAAACTCAGGGTACAGGCATTCACTCTTCCAGTTTGCACGTGTTCACATTATATGACCCAAACTTTGACGAGATTTGGAAAATTCAAAGGGGTTCAAAACCATATAACAGAGGGTTCAAAACCTTACAATAGAGGGTTCAAAACCTAGTAATCAATCATCCTAGAACAGATGATTAGTTTTCAAAGCGGTTTTGAAATTTATGTTCTTGTTGTGGTTGTCGCCTAAGGATAGGTGACAGTATTGTTTTATGACTAAACGCAAGTAAACTCGCGTTAGGGTCCTAGGAAGGTTATAGACTAGGTCAAAGTATTACTAATAACCTAATTCCCTATAACCATGAGCTCTGATACCAACTTTTCTGTCACACCCCGACCACGTAGAACAACAAAACGTGGCGGAAAACGTCGGGGAGTGTTGTAACAGAATCATTGTTTCATAACACATGGAAATTGAAATATTGTTTTATTAAATAAAAGAGTTACAATGTCTTGACAATCAAAGAAACATAACATAAATAACTAGTCTTGCATCTTTTATTGTCACTAAGGCCCCAAGTCCGCCTATGTGTATCTTGATAAGTCCTATGCATCATCTCCTGAAAACACATGTGAAAATAGGTACGTCAGCATAAAAATGCCTGTGAGATACATAGGTTTTGTGAAAATAGGATTCATGACTTATGTTTAAGAAAATGTTTAGTCATGAACCTTGTAATTTGCTTTGTCTTGTAAATCATTTGAAAAGTGATAAATAAACCAAATGATATATATATATATATATATAAAAGAATAATACATGGTTAAGTGAATAACCATGTGAAATGAGTTTGTATAAATTAAGTTGTTTGTAAAACAATGTATTGTGAAAAGTATGTTGTTTGTATAAAATGTTATATGTCCCAAATTGAAATGATTCAAATAACGCTACGATATGTAATACCATACAATCACTTATATATAGGAAGTACCAGCGGCGTATCCACCATGCTTGTATCATATTACACACGCCTTGTTAGTTAAATCACTTACTCAAACCAAACCAATAATGTAAGATGTCTATGTTTAAACCAATTGCCAAATGTATTGAATAATATGTCAAAATGTTTATGTTAAGATGTAAGTCATGTAATGTATAACCAATGTCAATAATGTTTATGTGTCAAATGTAAATCATGTAATGTGTAACCAAACTGATATGTATGGCTAGTGAAATATATCAACTAAACCATATGCACAAAAACAAAGTATTGAAGTAAAACATGGTTTAAATCAAAGCTATGTTTTGTGGAAATGCATGCTATACTGATACAGACATCTATGCGGTATTGTGAGAATACATACATCCAAGCCTTGAGACTGTGGCGATAAACCCTTAAACAAATTAAAGATTTATCTAATTTATGTATATCGAATTCAGTCATTCCTTCCAATCCAAACAAACCCAGGATTTCAGGAACGGAAGTTGTCAATTCCTATGGTACCACTACCTACTAACGAACGGCGGGATCGGTGTTAATGAATGTATATTGATCCATCAAAACAAACCAAATATCATATCAAAATGTAAGCATGTGATGAAAACAACTGTACTAAGTACGCAACAAATGGACATACATAGCATGTGAACTGTACTAAGTATGCAACAATGAACATACATAGCAAGAAGTGTAATGTAAAACAATGTACTAAGTATGATGAACATACATAGCATAAAATGTAATGTAAAATGATGTACTAAGTACGCACATGATGGGCATACATAGCATAAAATGTAATGTAAAATGATGTACTAAGTACGCACATGATGGGCATACATAGCATAAAATGTAATGTAAAATGATGTACTAAGTACGCACATGATGGGCATACATAGCATAAAATGTAATGTAAAATTATGTACTAAGTACGCACATGATGGGCATACATAGCATATACACAATGAAATCATGTACTATAAATGTACTAACGAACATAGCAAGTATATGATGTGAAAACAGGAAAGCATGAAAGTAACAAGTAGGAACATGTGTTTCACCCCAAAACAGTTTAGAAAACAGTAAAAGAGGGGTCTATGTACTCACTTGAGATTTCTTAGTAGTCCTTGAGTAACAACCAAACAATGCTAGAGATCGCGGATATCAAACGGCACCTAATATAGGTAACTATGTTAATAAACCGGACCTAAATCGGAGGATCGGATAGCATGAGGGTTCGTAAACCAAACGAGTATAGAGACTCGTGTCATATGGTTTAACAAATCCTACATACTAAATGAAACCTAACATAAGTGCTTACGACCCATTACGACCCGTTTAGGTAGCTTATGCTACTTTAACGCGTCGTTCACGTGAAACGCGTTCGGAACGCCTAACTAGTCCTATGATAAGTAAAATATGCCTCTACATGTCTAATATTGTTATCAAATCAGTTTATATGTCAAAAGTTATGTTACATATGTTTAAAATGAATTTTGGCATCAAAGGGGTATTTTGGTAATTTACCTAAGGCATATAAACTACCTATCATACAACTACTTAAACGGTGTGACCATTAGGTATAACCTCGGAAGGTTATTCCCTATACACTATGGTCACCTAATGTATTTGGTCGGATCCTAATGATCGACCAAATGGGTCGGGTTCGAAGGTATAAGCGATTTATTAGATCGCTTACCCTTACGACCCTAGACAAGCACAAAACTAAATGTGACGAGCTAAGCATGTTAAAACATGCTTAACTAAGTTTGAAAAAAAGTTTGGTATCAAAACAAACGGTTTTGATACCTAAGAGTAGTTTGGTTACAAAATACGCACGAATGAACATTTTGACCGAAACTACGGCTCGTCACTGAGCCTAGACAACGTGGTAATCAGTAGGCAAAGTCACAAGGGACTATAACCATCGTGATTACGCTCACGTTACGAAGTTCAAACGAACTTCGCATTGACCATAAACTGGTCAATGCAGAAAGTCAAACAAAGTTTGACTTTCGGACTCGAAAAGAAATAAAAGAACGAAGGAACACTTACAAAGGGTCCAAGAATGGAAGGTTTGAATCCGAACACTCTCTGGTATGAAGTGTTAAACACGACAACTTAGAGAGCAAGTTCAGATTCAAAGGTGTGGGTTTTTGGGTGTGATGTTGGTGGGTATTTATAGGAAATGGTCCACCGTTAGGATCGTTTCTTGGATAACGTGCCTTGATCTTACCCGTACACTTGTCGAAATGTTGTGGAACCCAAATTTGCCACTCACCATAAGAGATCGACATGTGGCAAAGGATTTGGGAGTGGTTAACAGCTGATAACAGGCTGTTAGAAACATTTAATCTGGTTAGAAGGGGCCTCGCGGCCCGCGTAAGTGACAACTGAATCTTACGCGGCCCGCCTGGGCTGCACAGATCAGAAACAGTTTTCAAAAGTTGCAGTTTCAGTCCCTGTTATGTGTTTAAGCAATTTTTGACATGTGTAAGGCCCGTTAAGCCAACTTTAAGGCCCTAACATGATGTCTAAACATTGTGGACATGAAACATGCTCAAAAATATGTCGGATGTTGGTTTGTTTGGTCATACGAACGCGATGTTCGCTTAATTACGACGGAATGCGCATAAGCGCAAAAAACGATCCAAATTGCGCGACGAATGGATTTTTCTTATGCCAAACACTAAAATAAAATGTTTTAGTGCTTACATAAATTTTTGGATGTCCGGATGTATTCAGAACGTAAGTTATGCGCGAAAGTGCAAACTTGTGCACTTTTTGACGCTTTTAGTCCCTGAATGACCCAAAAGTTTATTTTAGCACACCGAACCTCTCAAAGCCTATTTCTAAGCTATGTAAAGGATATTTATGGTATTGTTAACTTATGTTCATGTTTCGGAATGTCTGTTACAGTTCAAATTGTCATACTTTCGCAGTTTGTCAAATTTAGTCCCTGTAAGCGAATTAACTCGATTTTGCCATACCAAAGCCTTCAAAACTTATTTCTAAGTTATATAAAGGTTATTTAAGGTATGTTAAGCCTATTTCACTATTCCGGAGTGTTCGTTGCATTAAACGGGTTATATTTACGCATCAGTGCGCGTATAACCTTCCAGAAAGCGATTTAAAGCTTGAAATCGAACAAGAATTGATAATATGCAAAGGATACACATATTTGTACATGTCCCAAGTATGAAATACAATATTTCATTGATACAGTATTTGTTTGATGGCCGTGGAGGCACAGGTGTTACACAACGCAACAGCATAACCAAACGAACCGACATCTGAGATGTTTTTGAGCATATTTCATGTTGCCTATACTTTAACTTCATTTTAGAGCCTTGAAATGGGGTTAATGGGGTTTAAACGCATCGAAAATGGCTCAAAAGTGTTGCAGGGACCACACCTGTCAATTATTGAAACTTTCTGGGAGCTGGCACATGGTGGCGCTGCGCCACCACTATAGGGTTTTGCCGTGGCGCGACGCCACAACCTCATCTGGGCAGAAACTTCATTTTTGCACCCAGGTTGAATTTCAGGGACCTAAGTGTAACTTTTCTCAATACCGTGTGATGGTTTTGGACACGCCTAGTATTCCAAAACCATGTGCCTTATGTGTAAGGTCCAGATCGAAGATCAATTATCGAGGAATGATCCTAACGGTTCTTGAAATCCTATAAATACCCACTAGTTTTGCTCTCATTTCTCACACTTGATCTAAATTTCTCTAAGTTGAAGCTTTATGCTTCATACCTGAGTATTCTAGATCAATATCATCCTTGCTTGGACCCCTTGTAAGTGCCCTCTTATGGCTAGTTATTTTTATTTCGCTTTAAAGCCGAAAAGTCAAGCGTTTGCGATAAACGCTTTGACTTTTAAACGGTCGATCCATTGTTCGCAATGAACATGGCTACGTGATCGTAATTAGGTAGGTATTAAACCCTCAAAAAGGGCACCTCCTAATTACCACGTTCGCTTAGTTAATTGCCGGGTCAAAGTAATTAAAATAAAAGTCAAACGAGTCGGTTTTTAGATAAAATTCATAACTAATGATGTAAAGGAAATAAAATCAGTTTTGTCACTTTAATAACTTGGTAAATATTAATTGAACATGTCTAGGCATGTTCAACCAACAAATTCTGAGTTTAGGATAGGTTCGCAACCGAAAGTCGCAAAAGTAGACTTTTGCTTTGACTTTCAGTTCTGACCCGATTTAGCTTAGTTTAGATATGCCTTAGGATTCCTTTAGGACCGTATTATATGTTAGTATAACCCTCCAAGGTTATACAACTTGGTTCCTTAGAAATCCTAGTTCATTGCATGTTTCCGTTAATTGCCTAAAAGTTGACCATTATGCCCTTTTGATGTAAAAACGAGATTGTTGAAAATATGAGAGGACAAAAACCTTTATTATTGATTTATAAATATGTCCTAAAAATTTGACATCAGTTTGTGGTCTAAATTAGGAGTTATGCTCAATATCGTAAATTGAAGCCTTTTTATTAATTAAATGGCATATTTGATATAAATCCTATTTAAACTCAAATTTTGACATCAAACCTTTTACCTACTGATGTAATATAATATTTTGGGATTTTTGGAAATTTTTATTTAATTTTAAAATGATCATAACATAGAGTTCTCGCATAGGCTCGGAAATTGACGATAACGCCCTTTTTGCTAATAAAATGAGTTTTATAAATCCTTTTGATACCAAACCTTTTTCTACTGATTTTATATATTAAATAAGTTATTTTAAACAGTAAAGGATGAACAAAATCTCAGATTTCCTTAATCAACCCGAATATCGTCAAATACCGACTTTTATGCGATTTAGGCGCATAGTATGGTTTGAAACCATATTAGGCACCTAAAGCTTGTTACCTACTGATGTTATGAATCAATTTTATACTTTAATAGTAAGAAAAAGTTTTAAAATCAGATTTCCAAATTAACCTCTTTTATAATCTTTAAAATGACCAAAATACCCCTACGGGGCTTAAATTGATTTTAAATTCGTTTTGGGCATAATGGAAGGTATCCTACTGATATCACAACATATTTAAGGCATATCAACTTGTGAAACATGTTCATGACGCATTGGTTACCCGTTATGCATCTTTCGCGTTCGGTACGGTTTATGTAACTAGTTTGCATAAATTAACCGAAACGGGTCAAACCTTATCATTTTCACTTCAAAATTCAGAATGTGTTTAGTTTACCCATATTATACAAGTCTCCATACTTGTCGGGTCTAAATCACACTCTAATCCGGTCATCGCTTAATCTTGCGTTTTAAACCGTAAACCTTTCCTTAAAACTAACCGGTCTAAGTTACAACTTAAATAAGACCCGTTAGGAATCTAATAGGTTAATAAAACCTTCGTTCCAGATTGAGAGCCCCAGTAGAGGTACTTGTGCTTGCTGAATAGAATATACGGCTGAGTATAAATTGCATTTTAAGCTCAGGTAAATACTTTTAACTTATTTTCTGTTATACGGGCTTGGGATACGGTATTATAAAAATACCGCTTGGTCGGGTGTAGAAACCTTTTAATCGGAGATGATTAAATTGCATAATCCCGTTTTAATAAGTATTGCTTGATAAAAAATAACAATGGGGGTTAATGACCGTGTCCTGGATATCCTTGGCTCATTTAAAAAGTGTAAATGGCCACAACTTAAGCACAAGGTGTAGGCATAACACCTCCTGTTGCGTATGTAAAAGATATACTCACTCGTGAGGTAACTTCTTGTTAGTTATATTTGTGGTGTGTCGATTAATCTTGATCGGTTTGTTTAATCACCGGCCCTAAATGTTGGACAAACATGTAAATCTGATACAAGATTGTTATTAATATAATTGTCCCAAGATATAAAAGAATATTTGTGCCTTGTGCATTTAAATCAATTTTCATAAAGATTTTCAAAAGAGTCAGTTAATTGTATTTACCAGTGTAAACTGATGTATTTTCCAAAAAAATGTTAAGTGACAGGTGCTATACGTAAGCTCAGGGCGTTAATAAGGAATCTTGCAAGTTCTAAACGTCTAAAGTCTGTTGAACAGTGTTTATATTTCTGTTTTAAGATCCGCCTGTGGATCCATCTTACAATCTGTTTGTAATATTTGATGTTACTTTTGAATCGGTTTATAATATATTTACTTTAGACGTCCGCTGTGCATTGAATTATGGTTATTTGACTATGATGATATCAACTACGTCACGATACTCCCCATCGGGCCCACCGGTAATACGTGGAAATATCGGGGTGTGACAGGTTGGTATCAGAGCCAACATTGAGTGAATTAAACACTAGCCTTTTGTGTTTAATCTCAATGACACAGTAACACATTCCTTAACTTCTGAGTCTAGACTGGAACTAGGAATGATCTCATCCCTGTTATATGTATATATTGTTTTCGATATTTATGCATCTCAGGATCGTGTCGCCAAGCAAAGCTGCCATTGGTGGAGGCTCTCCAAATCTGAAGTTTAAGAATGTAAAGCTTCGTACTACAGCTCGAATTAGCATACGACCAGTATGGAGAAAGGACCTTTTGAAACCATTAACCATATTTCAAATTCTGTACCCAAGACTTTTGAAACTTCAAGTGAGAATCCAACATCGGAGGAGTTCATACCAGTTGTCCCTGAAGCTCCCGCTCCAAAGATAATACCTATGGACCCAAAGGACTCGTATTTCTTACCTCCAAGTCTTGGAATCCCAGACTTGGAATATACCTATCCTGACCTTATTCATGATTCATATTATTCATTAACCATAGAATCCTTGGATTCCACTTTTGCAAAGATTTCTAATATAGAAGATTTCGACTACCCACAAGAACCTTCTGTACCCATACCGCACTCAGGGAACTAAGGAGAAAACCTTCAGAAATAGAATGAAGAAGGAACTTCCTTGTTATATCTCATTTCTATAGTAGCCCCTATAAGGACATATGTATCTTTTAAGTTCCTGCGTGGGCAAATTTCCTTGTTTAAAGACCCGTTTAGGGCAATTATTGTGTTTTATGAGACTTTCTATGAAAAGTTTTCTATTTTGAAATTTACTTTGGTATTAAACAGTATACGTATGTATTATGTCCTAAATCAGAACGTCATTTCAATTTATGATTGCTCTGCCATTATATATCAAAGAAAATCTTAAAGGTATAACCTAGCCTATATGTCGTTTTCGACATAGCTAAAATGGTAAAGCCTTTTTAAGATAATAGATCATTGTTAACACCTAAGAACGTGTTAACACTCTTGACAAATGTGGTTTGAGAAAATCACAATAGTCATCCTTATATTAGATTCTTCCAATCTCTTATCTAGCCTAGTGATTTAGAAATCACGGATCAAATCAGATAAGATGATCATGTCATAAACATCCCTTAGTGATGAAATGCCTACGGGCTATATCTATTGTCCTAGAAGACAAAAGACAGTTGTAGTCTTTGACTCTCTGTCCAGAAAGGTAATGGACTATGTTCAAACCTTAATGCCTCGATCCTATAAGATCATGGCTTATAAATTCAAAAATGTCCTCGTGACAAGGCCTTTTGTGCCATTTCAATATCCATAATAGCTTATAGCTGGATTAATTATAATGAAAAATTAAAATAAACCTGATTATCAAATTAACCAAATATGGTCTATTAATACCATGGTTAATGAATCATATTCCAAAATAGACTCCTAAGCAAAATTATTGGCGATTGTTTTATAGAAAACAAGCTTCAGCATGTCTGAATCAGATGAAGTCAACAGTCATCCCAATATGAGGAATGACAATACAAGGATGAATGTAACGGCTGCAGAATTACAGAAGATGATAGATAAAGTTGTCACTCAAGCCATTGATAGGCAGTTCAAAGATTTAAGTGGTGCTCATAGTGGGACCCAATCTGTGCCTCATACAAAACCACCTTCTAAGACACATATGTCTTATAAGAATGATTCTCATCATTCTTTAAATCAGAGAAGTGTTCCATCCAGACAAATTATGCTCAGTCAGGAGCCACATGTTAAGACCTGCTCTTATAAATACTTTGTCTCTTGCAAACCAATGGACTTTACAGGAGAGAAAAGAGCCATCGATTGTATGACATGGCTGGATGAGATGGACACAGTAGTAGACATCAGTGGTTGTGCAGAGCAGGATATTGTGAAGTTTGTTTCACATTCATTCAAAGGAGAAGCGTTGGCATGGTGGAGATCATTGATCCAAGCCACGGGAAGATCCTACTTTATAACTTGTCTTGGGATCAATTTGTTGCACTAATCAAGGAAAAATTATGTCCTCATCATGAGGTAGAAAGGATAGAAACAGACTTCTTGACTCTGCTCATGTAGGATTTAGATTGTCAGGCATACGTGACGAGCTCAACACTATGTCCCGCCTAGTTCCCTATTTAGTCACCCCTGAACCTAAACGCATAGCGCGTTTTATTGGAGGCCCAGCACCAGAAATTAAGGGAAATGTTAAGGCATCTAGGCCTACCACTTATAGGTCCGTGGTGGACTTATCCTTATCTCTCACTTTAGATGCAATCAGGAATAAGTCTGTTAAGACCTCTAGCGAGGGAAAAAGGAAAGTAGAAGAGGAAAGCTCTCACCGATCTAGCATGAAGAAAAAGGGAAGTTCTGAGCACAGGAAGGATTTCGAGTTTAGGAAAAACTCGAGTCAGTCTAATGACAGACCTAAATGCAGTAACTGCAGAAAGCATCATTCAGGAAAATGTATGATCGACCCACATACTAAACTGTGTGGAATTTGCAAGACCAAGGGTCACAAGACTTTAGATTGCAAGGAGTTGAAGAACGCGACTTGTTACAACTGTAACGAGGAAGGGCACATCAAAACCAACTGCCCAAAACTTATAAAGAAGCCTAAAGAGGCCAAGAAAACAAACACGTGAGTCTTCCAGATGAACGCCAAGGAGGCAGTACGGAATGATAACATCATAACAGGTACCTTTCCTTATCAATGATGTTTATGCGGGAATTTGTTTGATTCTGGCACAGATAAGTCTGTTGTGGACAATAAATGTTGTGAACTGTGGTATCCGCCTGATTAGGACTCTAGACATATAACGCGAGGTAGAAATTGACCGATGATACTTTAGAGACCACTTAAACGATCTTAGATGGATGCTTTATATCCATTAGGAATCACTCTTCTCAAATATCCTTATGGCAAGCTTTCAAGCTATCCAAATTCATCAATATAATAAAGACAGATGTGACATTTTGATCCCCTGTCAAAAAGATGATGGACTAGGTCCAAACCTTAAATGCCATTGAAGGTCTTTTTATGGCCTAGGCTAAGTATAATTGATATATATTTAAATAACATTCATTAAGAATGTTCGTACTATATTAGCCTGTATGGTTTAATGATACCATGGTTAGTATATGTTAGGTCATCAGGATGATGAATAGCGGTTGTTGGATTGCAACTAAGTAATTGTTTCATTTGGTGTTAGGAACCAAGTCTCGAGTATGACAAACTCGGATAAGACAACCGTCAATCACGCCATTGATGATGCGACACATGCTAATGATGCTACAATTGTGAACCTCAAAATTGACAAAGATGTTATCCAAGCTATGATAGACGCAGATGTTGGAAAAGCTATGAGAAAGGCTGTGAAAAAGTTCAAAGAGCCCAATACTACTTGCTCCAAATCTCATTTAAAACCACACTTCCTTACTCACGAGAAGGATCTTGTTCATACCTTGGATGCAAAGAATGAACTAAAAAGGAAAAGAGAGGAAGATACCTCCCAGACTTCTAAGAAAAAAGGTAAGCTTGAGTTCAATAAGAACAAACAAAGGTCCGACAAGAAACCTGTATGCAAGACCTGCAAGAAGCGCCACCTCGGGAAATGCAGATTTGAATCTCAACCTCTACCTTGTGGGATCAGCAAGTCTAAGGAACATAAAACGATGGATTGCAAGGACATAAAGGATGCAGTCTGCTTCGGCTGTAACGAGAAGGGCCACATCAAGACTACATGCCCTAACTATGTCAAGGGAAGTGCAGCTAAGGATAGAAAGCCTAAGAATGAAAGTGCTTAAACTCTCCTGATGGATGCCAGAGGTAGTTCATATCAATAATGTCATCAGGTACATTCCTTATCATTTATCAGTAATATAAATGCTAAGAGTTCTGTTGTTAGTGCATGCGTCTGTCGACTTCGTCTTGTATCGAGTCTTGCTTTACACAAGGCACGAAGATCGAGAAATCAAGACGAAAAGCTAATCCCGCTTGAGGATGTTAATTCCGCTTGAAGATGCTGATTTCGCTTGAATGCATAATTCCGTTTGAGTCATGTAATATCGCTTGAGTTGTGATTTCGTTTGAACATGTAATTCCACTTGAGTCTTGTTCAAGCGAAATTAGAACTTTGGTTCATTTTTGTCACTTTTAAGCTGAATTTTGGTCTAATTTTCTCAAGGCTTTGTTAAAACAGAATTACGCTTATATTGTGAAAAATTCAGTCCATTTTAACCGTGAAAAGTTGTTCAATTGAGAAAAGAAGGTGTAGAAGTAAGATAATTGAGAAAACGTTATTCCGCTTGAAAGTTGTTATTTCTCTTGAAACATTTCAAGGAAAATCAGGTATTCCACTTCAGTGTGCTATTTCGCTTGAAAGTTCAAACGAAATCAGTGATTCCGTTTGAACTTCTAATCCCGCTTGAAACTTTTATTCCGTTTGAAGTGTTGTGCAGGTAATCTCGCTTGAAGGGTTATCTCGCTTGAAAGGTTAATCTCGCTTGGAAGTGATCTCGTTTGAAAACTAATTTCATTTGAAAGTGTTTGTCTTGATAAAGGTGATACCGAATCATGAGTGAAGAATTTTACAACGCATTTGCAACATCACCGACTACTCCGGCTACCATTGCTCAAAACATGAACTTGGAAAATGAGACTGGAACTACACAAAAACCCCCGAAACTAATGAGCATTGAGGAGTATTACGGTTGGAAAGATCGGTTTGAGAACTGGGTTCAAGCTAATCACTTGAGATCTTGGGAATGTATTTTGAAAAAATATGTACTACCACGTACTGATCGGCAAGTTGAGAAAGAAATCTCTGAATTCACTGATAAAGAACGAGACATGTACAGAGCTGAAAAGATGATGATTAGTCTACTTCAGCAAGCTATTAAAGAAGACATTTTCGTATTACTTCAACATGACAAAACTTCAAAATCAATTTGGGATGCTCTTAAAATCAAGTTTGAGGGAAGTGATAAGATGATAAAAAGTAAAAAGTCATTGCTTAAGAAAGAATTTGATCTATTCACAAGTCTGCCAGGGGAAGACACAAAGAAATTGATTGAAGAGTAAATTACAAAGTTCGTCCTTTATGTATGTCATATATTACAAAGTATGTCCTTTATCTTTAATAAGCTCAGAAAACGTACTCGATGTTTGCAAACCCTTACACATTATGTCCTTTAGCCCTAACTCAATTATTTTTCAAGGTTAAATCTGACCAAGTAGACCCCACATGAGGGTATTTTAGTCATTTTACCCTAAAAATATATAAATAAGCAAAAACTCATCTTTTCCTCTCTCTCAAAACTCACTCAACCTCCCTCAACTCTCTCTCTCTCTCTTTACAATCAGAGATCACCACCACCTATAGCATCACCACCGCCGCCGTAGCACCACCGCCATCAGATCACCACCCACCTGCCGCCACCTCCTCACTCCCCAAATATCTCCCACCAATTTCACACCTGATCTCCAATTTCACACCAGTCAGTGACGTCCCTGTTTATCTCTCATCTCCACAAAATCCAATGGCGTCTGCTACCACCACCGTTGATATAACCACCGCTCGTATCGGGCTTTGATCTTGGGGGGTTGCGACACCACCGAAGGTCTGATGTTGTGTTATGGTGCTCAGATCTAGATTTCAGGTCTGATGTTGTGTTATGGTGCTCAGACTAGGGTTTGAACTATTCATTTACAGATCTGGAGATATTTTCCAGATGTTCTATAGCGGTGTCGAATGTCCCTAGCCAAACCCTAGATCCTTTCTTGTTCGGATCGCGAATCTCCGCTGCGAACTTTCCCCACGGCCGTTGTCTCACTCCTCTGTAACGTCGCCGTGGTTGTTGTTCCTCCACTCTCTCCGTCTCCGCCGTCACCGGCGGAGGAAACGGGATTGATATGTTTAGCGAGGGTTTTCGGTGGTGAAAAGTTGTGTTTGAGTGAAGAATTGGTTCAGGTTTTATGTTGAATTCGAATTGTTGGTCGAAAACAGAGGATGAAGAAGAAGTAGGTGAACTGAATAGAAGATCAGATTCAATAAGTAAGTGTTGACAGATGAAGTCTATGGCTGAAGATTCGTCTGGTGACGCCATGTGAGTGAAGGAATTAGAGAGATTGATTGTTGTTGAATGAATGGAATTGTTTGAGTGGAAAAGATGGAGTGAAGGGATTGATATATATGTATTATTGGAAGAAGAATGGATAGAGATTGAGGAGGGAGTGAGGACCCAGGGGGGTTGGTTCCACGATGGTGAGGAAGAAGCATCCGTGATGATGATGAGTGATGACCAAAATGGATGGAAAGACAAATTTATGTTTTACTTACAAATTATTCACTTTTGGATTTCTATCCAATAGTTTGTTTTTCTGACTTGTTTGGTCCATGCTTTGTTTGCAGATCTGGAGATATTTGCCAGATGTTTTATGCAGATCTGGAGATGTTTTATGCAGATCTTGAAATATTTTCCAGATATTTTCCAGATGTTTTATGAAGCGACGGAAGTTTAGAGAGAGAGAGAGAGAAAGAGGAGATTGTAGAGAGAGATTGAGAGAGAGCAGGTAGAGTAAGAGAGTGAAAGTGGTGGTGGTGGCAGATCGGTGGTGGCAGATCGGTGGTGGTGGTGGTGGTGATGGAGGTGGCAGGTGAGTTGTGGTGGTGGTGGGGGTAGGTGAGAGAGAGAGAAGGAGAAGGGGTTAATAATGTTGTATGTATATATTTACATATATAGTTCTAAAATTGTTTTATTTATTGGTTTTATGATTATTTATTATAAAATTTAGGATAAAATGACTAAAATACCCTTATGTGGGGTTGACTTAGTCAACTTTAACCATGAAAAATAACTGAGTTAGGGCTAAAGGACATAATGTGTAAGGGTTTATAAACATTGAGTATGTTTTCTGAGCTTATTAAAGATAAAGGACATACTTTGTAATATATGACATACATAAAGGACGAACTTTGTAATTTACTCTTGATTGAAAGATATTGCCACTTAGTGCGTTCTATGTCGTTGTTAAGCATAACCAAAGAACGAGAGGAATGGGTCGACAAATTAGCTGATGCTTTACCTCAAAAATAATGGGGTACATTTTTGATGATCTTAAAGAACACCGGAGTATATGATGGTTTGACGATTTCTCAGTTCATCGAGAAGATTGAGGGTCAAGATCTTGAACAACAAAAGATTGCGAGGATGAGTAATCCAAGTGGTCAACAAGATGTGAAAATGTATTACAAAGGTAGTGTTCAAGAGGTTGAAATTAGTCTGAAAATTCAAACTACTTTTAATGCTGGAGACTCATCTGGAAATGTTGATCAAAGTCCAAACAATAGCAGTGGATTTTCTTCATATCCGAGTGTTAATCCAAAGAGTTCAACTTCAAATTTTCATTCTCAAAGTTCAAAAAGTGGAAATGGTTGTGTGATACAATGCAACATTGCATTGAATCTTCCAGATGGTCAAAGTTTTTCTGAAGAAATTGCAAAAGATCACACGGCGTAACTTGCAACGGTGTTACAATCCTATGAAGGTTTGGTTGCAGGGAGGATCGGAAATCCTATGCTGACGAAAGAGGATTACGATCAGATAGACGCTGAAGAGATGGAGCTAATGGATATTAAATGGTGCTTAGCTAGTGTTCTGAGAAGAGCTGAAAAGTTCAAAATGATTACAGGAAGAAATGATTTCTTAGATGCACATGTTTCTACTTTGGGTTTTGATAAATCTAAAGTTACTTGTTTTCGATGCAGGGAGAAAGGTCATTTCAAAAGAGAATGCAAAAATCAGGAAGCTAGTGGAGCAAAGAATCCTTTTGGAAAAGATGATTACTATCGGAAAGCCATATATCAACAATTTGCTCATCAATCACATCAACAAAAAGATTCACAAACTGCTCATGGGAAATTGATCGAAGATGCAAATAAGAAAGCTTATTATGGTATCATTGATCAAGATGATGAGAGAATGGCTCCAGGATTTAGCTGGGATAGGTTTGTGGATGAGAATGGGGAGTTTAAAGCTTTCATTGCAAAGATAGTTCAAGAACCTGATTTGTTTACAGAATGGATGAAAGCGATTGGTGTTCATGAGAAGAATCAAGAAGTAGAATATGTTTCATCCGATGAAAGTTCAGAAGAAGCAACTGTTTTTGATCAAACACCATCTGATTCTGGTTCTTCAGATGATAGTTCTGAGAAGACAATAGATTTTGATCAAACACCAACTGATGACAGTGGTGATGTTGAGGAAGAAAGACATATTAATGTTGCAAAAACTCATCTATCTCCTGAAAGCTTTCAATTTTATTTTGCAGATCGCGTGGAGAAGCTGAAGGAGAGACGAGCAGCAAAAGAACAAAAGAAAATGAAGTATGAAAGTGTTGATAAACATGAAGAGACTGTTCAAAATGAAGAAGTTAAAGCTGAGAAGGTGACTGAAGCTGAACCAGTGATTGAGGTGGAGAAAATCATCGAAGTTGAAAAGATTGTGGAAGTCATCAAGCCTTGCTAGAAGTGTTTGGAATCTTGCAAGCAATGTGCAGAAAAAGATGAGAAAGTTATTGTTCAATCTGAATTATGTGAAAGAGTCGTATGACGTGTTGAATAGAACAGTAAATGGTCTTCAAAAGACGAATTCTGAGAGAGAAGATGCATTGACGATGATGAATGCTACGATGATGTCTAAGCAAAAAGCCATAAATCATTACATCGAAGAGTGTGCAAAGTTGAAGCAAGAGTTGGAGACTGAGAAGATTGAAAATGAAAGAATTAGAAGACTGTTGCAAAGGTATTCTAGTTCTAATTATTTGATTGATCGAATTTATCCAACTGTTGCAGGTTTTGAAGCATTTCAAGACGATGAAAAGCCAAAGAAGAAGGATACTGGAAAGAAACAGAGTGCTAGTTATAACAAGTGTCCGCCTCCAATTTGGGAAGGGTATTCTCCAAGAAAACCGAATGAGGAGCAAGTCGAAAAGGCAGTCAATATAAAGTTAAAGTCCGATATAACCGACGAATTACCAGAAAACATTGACGTCATTTTTACATCGTCTGACACTGATCATGAGTCCGAGTTAATAAAAAAGGTGGTCGATCAGGTGTTGGATACAGATGAGGAGTCGGTGTTAAAGTCTGAGTCAAAGTCCGAGTCTGGGTGTTCAAGTTCGTCCATCAAAAGTTCGAGTTCGTCGGTCAACAGTTCAAAGTCGTCGGTTAAACGGGTTTACAATAAAGAATTCCTGTTATCAAAATCTAAGTTGAATGACGAAGCAATCAAAGTGGCATATACATTGATTGATTCAGACAAATTATATTCTGATGAGGAATTTCCAATAAGAAGTGTTAATTTTGAAAAGATCAAAAAGGTTTTCAAAATGACAGAAATTAATATTTCTGAAATAAAAGATTTAAATCTTTCTGAAAAATCTAAAAAGTACACTTCAAGAGTTCAACAAAGATTGAACAAGAAAAAAAGTTACAGTTCTGGTTCTGGTTTTCAAAAGAAATCAAACCATAACGGTAATTTCAAAAAGAAAGGATTAGGTTTTATTCCACCTGAAAATTATAAAAATGAAAAATATGTTAGAGATTTTAAATCGAAAATGATATTTGTTTCTGGGATAAGCTGTGAAGGGAATCAAAAAGCTCATTCTGGAAACAATCAAACAGAGAATTTCTTGCAAAGAAGCAAGAGAATGTGAAGAATGGAGCTAATCAAAGAAAGGAGACAAGAACCTGTTACAGATGCAATGAAGTTGGTCATATTGCTTGGAATTGTTCTCAATCAACAAAAACAAAACAGGGAGTCTCAGAAAAACTTAAAGAAATAGTTGGTGAATGTTCAAAGAAGTTCTACAGGAGAAGTGTGAATGTTGACAATCAAAAATGGGTTGTTAAGAAATCGGATGTGAAATCTGGCGATGAATCTGATTCCACAAAATCAGAAGAGCCACAAGTTGTTAAAAATGGCGAAAAATCAATTCCGCCTTTGGATGATGTTCATTTTCCACCATTGCGGGCTGAGAATTTAAAATCAAAGGTTGGAAAAGTTGAAATCTTAAATCAATTCTATTCTGAGAAGAAAGAATTTGATGTTGAGAAAGCGTTCAATGGAAAAGGTGAAAAAGATTTTTGGGAAAATGGTCGAGGGGAAGGCCAAAGGGGTTAAAGATTTTTATGCAACAAAGAAGGCAACTTATAACCCGACTGAATCAAAGTTAAGATCACCCAAGGCTGGTCAGGCTTGGGTGGACATTTTCTTTGACTAAAAACCTGACTTGCCGGAGCTTCCAGGTTGGTAAGTGTGGAGCAGGAATCGGCATCTTTCTTACAAGATTAATCAGGGACATTAAGTTGTACTTGATTTATCTTTTTCCTACAAGTGGTTAATTCAAACTTACAATTGTTAAAAATGAACAAAGTGATGAATTGAAACCCCGAACTTACAAGTGGTTTTAACAAAACTTATTTTCCGGAAAAACCATTTGATTAAAACAAACTTAAGTATTTTGAAATCATAATGGGAAAATGTTTTGTAGTGAAGGGGAGTTCTGATTGTTTATGCCAAGTGGATGGCGAACTGAAGTGATTCGATATCAGTTGTCAATTTTACTTGTACAGTTTGATTTCAAATTTCTTGAAATGTGTTTGCATTTTAGGGGGAGTAATAAATTTTTCAGAAAATCCAAAAACATTTGAAATTTGAAAAAGGCAAAAACATGATAAAATTCAAAATGAGTTTTGTTGTCAAAAAGAGGAAATGATAGTACATCAGTAGACTATCACAGCATGCTAAAGAAATGGAAAGATAAAATGTGATAAACGGTCTCACTAAAGATGTGACGGTAGGCTCTGCTAGACTAGTAGATTTGCGATAACGATACAAACCTAAATGAAAAAGCCTAGTTCTAGTGGGAAACATGATTGAAGGCATAGTACTTAGTTTTGTCCTTCTTGATTGTGTGCCTACTCAGTAATCGCTGATTGTCGAAAGACATAAAACTGCTTAAGTTTGTGAACTTTCACAACTTTTCTAAAAAGTCAATATGAGTGTGCATTTTATTTTGCAAAGATTTAAACTTGTTTTATTTCTTTATTTTGTTTAAGCATTGGACATCCTCTGCGTATACATGAGTATCGACCTGGATGTTATTGCCTAAACGTTCTGCATTATTTTCTTTGGTGTTTCGTTTAAGCTTTGGATCACCTCTGCGTATACGGAAGTATCGACCTGGTGGTTAAAGCCTAAACAACTTCAATTTGTTTTATTTTTCTTATTTTGTTTAAACATTGGACTTTCTCTGCGTATCGAAAGATCGACCTGATTGTTAATGTTTAAACATTCTGCTTTGTTTTTCGCACAAATGACAGTTGATAAAAGTTTAAAGGCATTACTTGAGTCAGTGTATTGCATGATGAGGGGATATGTTGAGATCGTGGGGTCCATAAGAATTTAGTGCAATATTAATATACCTTAACGTATCAGCAAGCATTTCGAAAGTTTTTAGATTGAGTTTAAGTGGGCAACAATATCGTCAATCTATGTGAATCGTTTAGAACTGAAAATGTTTAAAGCTTAATGGTGTTGGTGATTTGTCTCAAAAACTGATATGATCCTCTTACACAAACTCACAAAAAATATTGTCTGTAAATATTTTTTTCTGCATTTCATTTCATTCAAAAATACAAAAAGATTTTTAGTGTGTTTTAGCATAAATTTTGAAAAATTCAAAAAGATTTTCGACAACTGATGTTGGAAAGCTGATTTTCAAAATTCTAAGTGCTAAACATGATGAGCATGTAGTGAGGGGGGGGGGGGGTGTTTAAATGAGAAAAGATTTTGAATAATTGCTTACATGTGGTCATAAAAATCTTTCTTAATGATAAATCATTCTAGATTAATTTGAGGGGGAGTCTGTATATAAATTTGTCAAATGTTAAATTTGTGAAATTTACTTTTGGGTAGAGAATGTGCAGGATATCTGAGTGATATAGAGCCAGGTTCCGATACCTGAGGACTTTATGATTTCAAAAAGCCAGACTGCGATCCCAGCAAATCGAAAGGGGGAGTCTGAAGACATCTAAGTAGATAAGATTGTTCGAGGGAAGTCTGTTGATGCTGAAGAGGAGAAAGAGATAAAGTTTGAGGATGCCTACACTGTCAGATACTTTGTAGAGAAGCTCAAAGACTGATAAAGACTGAAGACATTGAAGACTCGACACTTAAAACTCGTCAACATCCGAGGGGGAGTCTGTTAGTGCATGCGTCTGTCGACTTCGTCTTGTATCGAGTCTTGCTTCCTTTACACATGGCACGAAGATCGAGAAATCAAGACGAAAAAGCTAATTCCGCTTGAGGATGTTAATTCCGCTTGAAGATGCTGATTTCGCTTGAATGCATAATTCCGTTTGAGTCATGTAATATCGCTTGAGTTGTGATTTCGTTTGAACATGTAATTCCGCTTGAGTCATGTTCAAGCGGAATTACCAAGTCTATAAATAGGAGTTAGACCGTGTCATTTCATACGAAATTACTTAGAGGTTTTCCGACGGCGAAGCTCTGTCGAAGTGTCGTCTTGCTGTAAAACTGTTCCAGATCAATATAAACGACAGTTAAAAGTGATATCTAGCTGAATTCAACTCATTATGTCTGTTTCCGCCTTTCATATTGAATAGAACACCTCTGATCGACTCATTTCGGGTCCGACAACGATCCTACATCTGTCTTGATTCGGGTACCAATAAATCCTTCATAAATTGTAAGTATAGCAAACTTTTAAAACCTTCCATAAGAACCCCAGATATTAAGTGTAAGGTAAAACTTACAGACAGAAATCATAGGAACCATTTCTTCTGTTCCTGTCAAAAATCTTCAGTTGTAAAATACTAGAGTACCCTCTCTCCAGATGAAGTGCGTCAGCATATGTAGTTGATATCTCTTTGATCTCTATAGATTGCGAATACCAGACGGTATAACAAAAGCGCCATATGAGGATTAGTGTATCTTAAAATGTTCCATAGATTGCTTCCATGCCTGATCAGTATGGAGGTTTAATGCATGGAACCACAAAGAGATTCCAATGGTCATATAGTACTAAAGTCAGCTAATGGAATTCAAAGAAGATATCCAGAATGGAATTGTCCAAGTAAGTATCTCTGATTAAGGAATCCGTGGACTCGTAACGTAAATGTGTCACTTATCAGACACAGGCAATGATAGATGAACTGGTTCCTGAGATTTGGAAAATCTCTATAACCTCCTTGTGTCATGAATTATCTTCGATGAAATCGAATATATCAAGATCAAGTAGCTTATAAGCTAAAACTTACCTGAGGAGCTTAATGGAAATCAATGTGACCCACACTAGTGATTTAAGGATATGTTTCGCCAATAAGTCGAGAAGCATTATCACATAATGATATGCAGATTTATGATTTGATGAGAAACCCGTATCGATTAAGGATCGACAGGTTAAAAACTTCAAAAGGATACATGTACCTAATATAAAGGACATCTCGGGTGCTTGGAGAGGCCCCAGATATGCTGTGGAAGATTTAGTCCATTACATGACAAAAAGTACTTTCATCTTTTGAGTAAATCTCGAGGTCGAGATTTCTTTTAAGGGGTGAGGATGTAACACCTCGTAAAATCACGTCCAATGATATGTTGACACGTGTACTAAACATTAATAAAGTCAAATGTTGACTATGAGGGACTAATTTTATGGAAAATCGAAAACTTTGAATATGGAAGGACTGGAAGTGTTAACATGCTTAAAATAAGTTTCTGAATAACCTTTTACGGTGTTCATATTCATAAATGAGCCGCTTGTTGATCGAGAGTAGCCGTTTGCGTAATTAATTGAAAGTTTGTGCGACGAAGGGTTAAAAACGTCAACATGTTAATTCTTACCTCTGAGTGACCTTTTAACAAACTGGGAGCTTCATGATGTTTGATTATACTCTCGGGAATGCCAATTATTGGCCATCTAAGGCTTTTATGCCTTTAAGCGACGTTACGCGCAACTTTGCAAGTTTAAGGGGTTAAAAGCGTCAATATGTTTAATTATACCTCTGAATGACCTTTCTACGAACCCGAAGCATTATGATGTTTTATAATATTCTCAAGAATGCCTAATATGGATTAGATAAGGCTTCGATGCTATTAAACGATGATATACTCAAGTTTGCGCATTAGAGGGACTGTTTGCGTCAAACTGCAAAAGTCTATCAATTCGTATGGTATCGAACCTTTAGGAATATGATCATAAGTTAAACATGCCCTAAATATCCTTTACATAGCTTAGAAATAGGCTTGGAGGTGTTTGGTGTGCAAAAATAAACTTATTTGATCAATAGGGACTAAAAGCGTTAAAAAGTGCATAAGTTCGCACTTTCGTGTATATCTTAATTTCTGGATATATCCGGACATCCAAAAATTTATATAATCATTAAAATTTTTTATTTTAGTGATTGTCATGATAAAATTTCCTTTCGTCATGTAAATTGGATCTTTTTCGCGTCCGTTCGTGTTTCGTCGTAATTAGCCGAACAACGCAACAGTACGACCAAACGAACCGACATCTGAGATGTTTTTGATCATATTTCATGTTCCCTATACTTTAACTTCATTTTAGAGCCATGAAATGGGGGTAATGGGGTTTAAACGCATCGAAAATGGCTCAAAAGTGTTGCAGGGACCACACCTGTCAATTATTGAAACTTTCTGGGAGCTGGCACATGGTGGCGCTGCGCCACCACTATAGGGTTTTGCCGTGGCACGACGCCACAGCCTCATCTGGGCAGAAACTTCATTTTTGCACCCAGGTTGAATTTCAGGGACCTAAGTGTAACTTTTCTCAATACCGTGTGATGGTTTTGGACACCCCTAGTATTCCAAAACCATGTGCCTTCTGTGTAAGGTCCAGATCGAAGCTCAATTATCGAGGAACGATCCTAACGGTTCTTGAAATCCTATAAATACCCAATAGTTTTGCTCTCATTTCTCACACTTGATCTAAATTGCTCTAAGTTGAAGCTTTATGCTTCATACCTGAGTATTCTAGATCAATATCATCCTTGCTTGGACCCCTTGTAAGTGCCCTCTTATGGCTAGTTATTTTTATTTGGCTTTAAAGCCGAAAAGTCAAGCGTTTGCGATAAACGCTTTGACTTTTAAACGGTCGATCCATTGTTCGCAACGAACATGGCTACGTGATTGTAATTAGGTAGGTATTAAACCCTCAAAAAGGGCACCTCCTAATTACCACGTTCGCTTAGTTAATTGTCGGGTCAAAGTAATTAAAATAAAAGTCAAACGAGTCGGTTTTTAGATAAAATTCATAACTAATGATGTAAAGGCAATAAAATCAGTTTTGTCACTTTAATAACTTGGTAAATATTAATTGAACATGTCTAGGCATGTTCAACCGACAAATTCTGAGTTTAGGATCGGTTCGCAACCGAAAGTCGCAAAAGTAGACTTTTGCTTTGACTTTCAGTTCTGACCCGATTTAGCTTAGTTTATATATGCCTTAGGTTTCCTTTAGGACCGTATTATATGTTAGTATAACCCTCCAAGGTTATACAACTTGGTTCCTTAGAAATCCTAGTTCATTGCATGTTTCCGTTAATTGCCTAAAAGTTGACCATTATGCCCTTTTGATGTAAAAACGAGATTTTTAAAAATATGAGAGGACAAAAACCTTTATTATTGATTTATAAACATGTCCTAAAAATTTGACATCAGTTTGTGGTCTAAATTAGGAGTTATGCTCAATATCGTAAATTGAAGCCTTTTTATTAATTAAACGGCATATTTGATATAAATCATATTTAAACTCAAATTTTGACATCAAACCATTTACCTACTGATGTAATATAATATTTTGGGATTTTTGGAAATTTTATTAAATTTTAAAATGATCATAACATAGAGTTCTCGCATAGGCTCGGTAATTGACGATAACGCCCTTTTTGCTAATAAAATGAGTTTTATACATCCTTTACATACCAAACCTTTTTCTACTGATTTTATATATTAAATAAGTTATTTTAAATTGTAAAGGCTGAACAAAATCTCAGATTTCCTTAATCAACCCGAATATCGTCAAATACCGACTTTTATGCGATTTAGGCGCATAGTATGGTTTAAAACCATATTAGGCACCTAAAGGTTGTTACCTACTGATGTTATGAATCAATTTTATACTTTAACTGTATGAAAAAGTTTTGAACTCAGATTTCCAAATTTAACCTCTTTTATAATCTTTAAAATGACCAAAATACCCCTACAGGGCTTAAATAGATTTTAAATCCGTTTTGGGCATAATGGAAGGTATCCTACTGATATCACAACATATTTAAGGCATATCAACTTGTGAAACATGTTCATGACTCATTGGTTACACGTTATGCATCTTTCGCATTCGGTACGGTTTATGTAACTAGTTTGCATAAATTAACCGAAACGGGTCAAACCTTATCATTTTCACTTCAAAATTCAGAATGTGTTTAGTTTACCCATATTATACAAGTCTCCATACTTGTCGGGTCTAAATCACACTCTAATCCGGTCTTCGCTTAATCTTGCGTTTTGAACCGTAAACCTTTCCTTTAAACTAACCGGTCTAAGTTACAACTTAAATAAGACCCGTTAGGAATCTAATAGGTTAATAAATATTCATTCCAGATTGAGAGCCCCAGTAGAGGTACTTGTGCTTGCTGATTAGAATATACGGCTGAGTATAAATTGCATTTTAAGCTCAGGTAAATACTGTTAACTTATTTTCCGTTATACGGGCTTGGGATATGGTATTATAAAAATACCGCTTGGTCGGGTGTAGAAACCTTTTAATCGGATATGATTAAATTGCATAAACCCTTTTTAATAAGTATTGCTTGATAACAAATAACATTGGGGGTTAATGACCGTGTCCTGGATATCCTTGGCTCATTTAAAAAGTGTAAATGGCCACAACTTAAGCACAAGATGTAAGCATAACACCTCCTGTTGCGTATGTAAAAGATATACTCACTCGTGAGGTAACTTCTTGTGAGTTATATTTGTGGTGTATCGATTAATCTTGATCGGTTTGTTTAATCACCGGCCTTAAATGTTGGACAAACATGTAAATCTGATACAAGATTGTTATTAATATAATTATCCCAAGATATAAAAGAATATTTGTGCCTTGTGCATTTAAATCAATTTTCATAAAGATTTTCAAAAGAGTCAGTTAATTGTATTTACCATTGTAAACTGACGTATTTTCCAAAAAGGTTAAGTGACAAGTGCTATACATAAATTGGCTGGGAGCTCAGGGCATTAATAAGGAATCTTGCAAGTTCTAAACTTCTAAAGTCTGTTGAACAATGTTTATGGTTCTGTTTTAAGATCCACCTGTGGATCCATCTTACAGTCCGTCTGTAATATTTGATGTTACTTTTGTATCGGTTTGTAATATATTTACTTTAGACTTCCGTTGTGCATTGAATTGTGATTATTTGACTATGATGATATCAACTACGTCACGATACTCCCCACCGGGCCCACCGGTAATACGTGAAAATATCGGGGTGTGACAACAATGCTTCTAGTGATTCAGCAAATGCATTCCTCTCAAGTGTAAATGAAAATGTAGTTACTAATACTAATGGTGAACTATGCTTTGTTGCCCCATCATGTGACAACCGGTAATTAAGGGCTTTTAATTACGCGATTAGCAAATGTTTAGGCCATAACAAATAGTGTTTAAGACACGAATTAGCTTAATTGGGCTATTGGAATGCCTAGGAACGCTTATCAGACGCTACAGTACGCGAATGATAATCTGCGGAGAAGACTGCGTAACGATAAATGATAACGAACTGATGCCGTACAAAATACTGACAACGTCGACAAATACAATTTTTTTATGAACATTTTCTATTTATGAATTTAATTTAGTGAATATATCGTGCTTTCATACGACACAAACGCATACGTGATCAGAAAAACGCTACCACAACAGCGCATCGGCAACGAAACGGAAACATTGGACACGCGTATTACTCGGAAAACTAAAACTTTACGATATAACTAGCTTCGTAATTAAATTTTATCGATCGCAGTCAAAATCAGATCAGAAAATGGGTTAACGACGACAAAATAAATATTTTCTGCGATTTAACGCAACTGATGGACAACCGCGTCTAATGAACGACTTACAACGAAATTTTTCATGCTTCGACCCAAAAATTATATTTTTCAATCTTAGATGACGTTCAGGTGCAAAGACGGGTTCCAAAATGTTAACGGGCTCCTAAAATGTTATTGGGCCAAGCTTTGGGCCCAACCCAAAAGCCCACTAACAAAATCTAACCTAGTATAAAAGGGTAGCGAGAAACCCTAAATCATATTTGAGTTGTTTACAGCCGTTTCCATTTCATCTTCCCTACTATGTTCTCTGAAACCTTATCTCTCAGATCCACCATCACTATAATCTCTAAACACACAGATCTTTCAACACCCTCACATACACCTCCTGCTTCACCCCTCTTCCTCCGATGAATAACTGGCCGACGACCGGCTCCCCTTTTTCCGACAAACACCCATCAGCCGACACAACGCCCCCTATTACAGAATTAAACGGCTGCCACCACTAGATGGTGGTGGCGTGCGGCAGCGACAGTGTAAGAAGAGGGAACGAGGCAGAGAACAAGTAACAACGGCGGTAGCCGCCGTCTGCAACGGAGAGAAGGACAGAGAGAGAGAAGGAAAGGCGGTGACGGAGCCGGTGAAAAGGGTTCTCGACGACAGTGGTGGCTCCGGAGACACCACGACGATGGAGGTGGTTGACCGGTGAGCAATCGGCGATGAGTGGCGAGGTTCGACAGTCGCTACTTCTTCGTGGTGGGTGTTTATGGTGGCCCAGTGATGGAGGCGGTGTGTATACTCTAGCAGGGATGTTGAAAATGATGATGTTTTGGTTCAGGTTCAGACCACACTAGCTAACCGGTCAGATTTTATTCGGGTTCTCATCGGGTCCACCAAGTCAGTTGGTTCAATTCAAAGTGCGGTTTGGTTACGGGTGCGGGTTTGGTTTCGGGTCATGGTTTGGGGTTTGGTTCTATTTGGTTTTTGTTCGGCTTGTGCGGTTCATACGGTTCGGCAGGTCCGTTTTGGTTCGGGTCTCGTTCGGGTTCAGTCAACACAGTTTGGTGCGGGTCAACTCAGTTCGGGTGTGGTCAACATGGTCAAAGACAGTCAACGCAACGGCTCGGGTCAGCGTTGGTAGTCAACGATCAATTGTCCGGTCAAAACCAGTCAATGCGTGACCCGGTAACAGTTAAACAGTTAAACGACGCGAATATTTATTACATAGTTAATATATTTTATAGTTGTCGTGAAACCGAGTTCGAACCGAATATATTTAGTGGTTGGTTCTTATATTTTCACAATACTTGACGAAAAGTTTTGGTATATTTTGATTAAATATATTGTTTACGACATTGTTGAATTTTGACAAAGTGACGACAACTTGAGTTGCCGGGGTTATTCCAAAAATAGAGGAAACTCTGTCCGTTTTTCGTTAAAAATCCGATACACGACGCACGATTACATCCTAGAAACGACACTTATCGAAATCCGAATTCTTCCTATAAAATAAATAGTAAGACATTTATTGTGGCGACGTTATGAGTTAACGAAAATCAATACTTATTTAAAATAAGGGGTATTGGATTTTAATAATCCCAAGTTTCACTAATTGGCCGGTAATAATCCCAACTTCAAAAATTGCCTACAACAGTCCCAAGTTGTAAGATTTTGGCCACCAATGATCCTTGTCTAACTGGGTTAGTTAAGTGTGACGTGGCAGGTGACGTGGCGGCTGATGTGTTTAAAAACTTAAATGTTGGAGACCTATGTGGATGCTGATGTGTTCAAAGAGTACAACACCCTTATTTAAAAGGCATTTTAACCCTAATTTAAACCCAATCCCTGAAATGTCAACATCATCCTCTTCAATAAGCTGCCCAAACAAAAACCCTAAGTTCTTCAAAGTCGATCTGGATGGTAACGTCTACTGTAATCATGATATGCTTGCAATTCTTCGAGTAGTAAGCCGTAAACGAGATCGAATTGGGAAGGAGTTTTATGGTTGCCCTCTCTGGCCTGTAAGTTTTTCCTCCACAGTAATCATGATATCCTCTTCTAACTTGTTAATTTCATTAACGGTGTGTTCATTTTGTAATCTGATTAGAGAGTGGACTGCAAATTTTTTTTTGTGGAAAGAAGATTTGGAGAATGTCTTTAAGAACACATCTATGGCCAACAATCCAAGTTATGAAGGTCTGAAGATGGAAAATTTAAAGTTACAAAACAAGATATTAGAAGAGGAGAATAGAAAGCTGAGACAGAGGCTTTCGATGGAAAAGTACAAGTGGAATTCTTCATGTCTGTTTGGTTTTGCAATAGTTATGGCAATATGGTGGGTTTTAAGTCCCAAGAGTTAATATTTAGGTTTTGTAATAGTTATGGGAGTATGTTGTTATGTAATGCTTATTGCATAATGTACAATCTTGTGTGTTAATGAAAAGTAGTGCATATAGCACAATCTTTGTTATAGACAGTTGTGTTTGTTTACCAAAAGTCGACCAAAACGAGCAATATTAACCTGCTGTCAATATGAAACAAAACTCGACAAAAACAACCAAAACGACCAATTATGAAACTGCAGTCAATCTGAACCAAAAGTCGACCAAAACGACCAATATTAACCTGCAGTCAATCTGAACCAAAAGTCGACAAAAATGACCAAAACGACCAATTATGAAACTCCTGTCAATCTGAACCAAAACTCGACCAAAACGACCAATATTAACATATACAAACTGCATTACATAATAAGATTCATTACATTCCAAAATGCACAAACTGAACAACTAAGTTTTGTGCGATAAACCTACTACTACATACCATACATGTACTGAACAACCAAAAAGCATGAACTATAAAGTCATCATGCATCATTAACTACCAAAAGCATACAAAACACATACAAAACACATAATTACTAAGCTTCACTTCCCTTTCCCTCTTCCCCTTGCATGACCCTTTGTCCTTCCCCGGATGGTTGGCTAGCAGCTTGTGAGACTTGACTCGCTTCAACTCTTGCTTTCTTGGGCCTTCCCCTTGGGTTATTAGAAACACCCTCAGCAGATCTCTTCTCATTTGTGCAGCCCCTCTTATTGTGCCCTCTCTCCTTACAGTTGCTACACTTCATCTTATTACCATGTTTGGACAATTTTCCTGGTTTCTTAGGGTTCTCGTGTGGGTCTCTCCTTCTATTCTTCTTAGGTCTTCCAGGAGCAGCCTTGATTGGAGGTGGGTCAAGAGGGTAATCAACTTCTGGCCAATACTTCTCACTAGGCAATGGAGGAATGGTGTAAGCATAAGTCTTTAGGTATTCTGACTTGTGATAACATTCATGTACAAACTCCTCTGCATTCATGTTTAAGAAACCAGCCACTGCACAAACATGCTTACAAGGGATACCCTTCAAATCCCATTTCCTACAGCTGCAAGTTCTCCTACTCAAGTCCACAGAAACATCATCCAGTTCTCTAACTTGGAATACATTGAATGATGATGGATACACTTTGTAGAATCATGAAACGACCTAACGAGTCGATCAGAAGAGTGCTCAGACCGAATCAGAGGCGGAATTCATTGATTCGGTCTTCGTTTAGCTTGTATTCACTAATAAATGTCTTGTTTATTGATCTTGAACGGATTACAATGTGTAGATACTTCGACAGGGATTCGCTGTCGGAAATCAGAATTTTACAAATGAGAAAGTTTGAAGCCTATTTATAGGGAGAAACCCCTGACCGTTTGAAGGTGGCATATCACCCTTCAAACAGTCACCCCTTTCAAACGGTCATCTCTCAAACGTACAGGACCAACATGTTCAAACGGTCAACTATCTAAATTCATAAATCTGATTTGTCTTCTTGTGAACATTCAATTTCGTGTAAACTTGCAAAGATGATGTCATCTGATGATGTCAATGATGATGCCACTTTGATGATGTCATCATTCAATATAATGATATCATGCTCGATAAGATCCGCAATGCAACCCAGACTCGATATAAGACGAAGTCGACAGATGTATGCACCAACAGACTCCCCCTCAGATGTTGACGAGTCTTAAGTGTCGAGTCTTCGCATCTTCAGTCTTTATCAGTCTTTTTTCTTTCTTAGCATATACCAGGATCTTCTCTTTGGCTTTAACCTCGTCAGACTCCCCCTCTCATCATGATAGGATCGCCATCTGGAATAAGCTATCACCTTGAGATCAATCCGTGGCTTTATCTCTGATCAGCTCATTTCCTGCACACATTTTCTCATCACAACATAAGTTTTTACTTAAATCAATAAGAAAAACTTACTAGTAATAGTTACATCAAGTTCAAATTAATGACCTTGATTAACTAATCAAACTTTTCTTTTACAAAATCAGTTTCTTCTTTTAAACGCACACTCCCAAACCAGTTCATCATGTTCAGCACTTGAAATTTTGAAAATCAGCTCTTCAACATCAGTTGTCGAAAATCTTTTTGTATTTTTCAAAATTTATGCTAAAACACACTAAAATCTTTTTTTTTATAGAATGAAATGCAATGCAGTAAAGAAATATATACAAACACTATTTTTGTGAGCTTGTGTAAGAGGATCATATCAGTTTTTGAGACCAATCACCAACACCGTTAAGCTTGATTTCATTTTAAGCTCTAAACGATTCACATAGATTGACGATATTGTTATCCACTTAAACTCAATCTAAAAACTTTCGAAATGCTTACCGATACGTTAAGGTATATTAAGATTGCACTAAGTTCTTATGGACCCCACGATCTCAGCATATCCCCTCATCATGTAATACACTATCTCAAGCAATGCCTTTAAACTTTTATCAACTGTGATTTGTGCGAAAACAAAGCAGAATGTTTAAACATTAACAATCAGGTCGATACTTCCGTATACGCAGAGAAAGTCCAATGTTTAAACAAAATAAGGAAAATAAAACAAGTTGAAGTTGTTTAGGCTTTAACCACCAGGTCGATACTCCCGTATACGCAGAGGAGGTCCAAAGCTTAAACAAAACACCAAAGAAAATAAAGCAGAACGTTTAGGCAACAACATCCAGGTCGATACTCACGTATACGCAGAGGATGTCCGATGCTTAAACAAAATAAAGAAATAAAACAAGTTTAATTCTTTGCAAAATAAAATGCACAATCACAGCGACTTTTCAGCAAAGTTGTGAAAGTTCACAAACTTAACCAGTTTTATGTCTTTCGACAATCAGCGATTACTGAGTAGGCACACAGTCAAGAAGGACAAAACTAAGTACTATGCTTTTGACCATGTTTCCCACTAGAACTAGGCTTTTTCATTTAGGTTTGTATCGTTATCGCAAATCTACTAGTCTAGCTGAGCCTATCGTCACATCTTTAGTGAGATCGCTTATCACATTTTATCTCTCCATTTCTTTAGCATGCTGTGACAGTCTCACTGATCTACTATCATTTCCTCTTTTTACAACAAGACTCATTTTGAATTTTTCAATGTTTTTGACATTTTCAAATTTTCTAATTTTTTTAAAATTTTTACTCCCCCTAAAATCAAAATATGTTTCAATTTTGATTTTCTGAGAAAATTTGAAAACAAACTGTACAAGGAAATGTGACAACATGATGAGAATCATTTCAATTCTCCATTCACTTGGCTTGAACAATCAGAACTCCCCCCGACAACAAATTATTTTCCCATAGTGATTTCAAAACACTTAAGTTTGTTTTAATCAAAATGGTTTTTCCGGAAAATAAGTTTTGTGTGTCAATTCTCAAATTTGGGGATCATTCATCACCTTGTTTTCTTCAATCACTTGTAAAAACTAACATTTTTAAGATCAATCCTCAAACATCACTTGTAGAAAATCAAGTACAACTTAATGTCCCTGATTTACCACTTGTAAGTCGAAATATCACAAACGTGAATTTCTCAAGAAAAATGCCGATTCAAGTTCCACACTTACCAACCTGGGAACTCCGGCAAGTCAGGTTTTTCATTTAAACAGATTCACCCAAGCCTGACGGTCCTTGGGTGATTTTGAATTCTTGTTCAACAATGGTGGAAAATTTGCATCATCCATTGTTAGACCAGAATTCTCAACTTTTACCTCAACACAAGGCTCTTCTGGTTTTACCATACCAGAATCATTGCCTGAATGTGGCTTGTCTGACTTTGATGAGTCAGATTCATCGCCTAAATGTGGCTCTTTTGTTTCCGAAGAAACAAATTCATCACCATCAACTTTCTTCTTCTTCTTTTCCTCTTTCGTCCTCAGATTTGTATCTGATGAATGCGTTTTGCTAGATTTGTTGTTCTTTGGAGAGCAAGACGATTTATCAGAACTTTTATCTGTTTTGCCAGCTGTATCCGAGGACAAAATCCTTTCGAGATATTCTCTCGCTTTCTTCCTCTTCTTTCTCAGTCTGTCTTTTTGTCCCTGAAAAAGTTTCACTTTCTTTTCTTGAACTTTAGGTTCTTGAACCTTCTGTTCTTTGGGCTTGACATTGACTGATTTCTGTGTCAATTTCTGAGAATTAGCCCTCGATCTTTCATTTGATCTCCTTGGGCAATCTCTAGCGATATGGCCAATGATGTGGCAGTTAAAGCATCTCCTCGACTCAAACCTCCAACTCTGGCAGTTAACAGCAATGTGTCCTTGATAGCCGCATCTGTAACAAACTCTGTTATCGTACCAATCACCATTTTCAGTCCAAACATTTAGATCAAAGCACTGTTTAGCTTGGTGATAATCTTTCCTCCTCATGTTTGCTGGATTTGGCCTTTGAGCTCTGTGGTCCGACCTGCACCACTCATTACCAACAATTTTTGAATTTTCATTTTTTACTTTTTGTAATTTTTCATTGCGATTGGATGATTGAACTGATGAGCTTTTATTTTCTTTTTGTACATTTTTCGGTTTTTTATCTTTTTGTTTTTGTTTCACATTCTTCTTTACAGGTTTTTGCGTTGAGCATTCACCTTTTTCAGTAGAATGTAGAACAGTTTCTTTAAACATTTCATTTAATTTCAAAACTATTTTTCTTTTTTCAATTTCATCATCAGTTTTCTCATCACAATCTTCAACTTTGACATTGTCAAAGTTTGTGACATTGTCACTTATTGGAACTGAATTAACTGGTTTTAGGCAAGGAATAGTTGAAGTATTCACAAACACCTTCAACTTTTCTTCCCATTCCTTGATTTTCTTTTGAGCACACTCTGCTTCCTTTTCAAGTCGAATAATCTTTTCAAGATGAGAATTGATTTCAATTTGTTTTTCAAGATTGTTTTTACCAAACAAATCTCTCTCATCTTCTAAAATTTTTATGTGACTTTGAAAATCTTTCTCAATTTTTACTTTTTCATTTTCAAAATCTTTTTCGTTTTCTACCAAAATTTTGTTTTCTAATGTCAAACTGTTCAAATCATTTAACAGTTTGTCATTTTCAGATTTCAACCTCTCACAATTTTCCTGCAAAACAAGAATCTGTTTATCAACAAATTTCTTTTCATCCTTCATAACTGAAAATTCTTCAGTCTGTTCCTCTCCCACTTGAACACCTTTACTCTTGCTCTTCTTTAATATTGATTTTCCACTTTGACTTTTCTTCTTCTCAGCATTCCTCTCCATCTGTTCTTCAAGTTTCTTAATGAATTGACGAATTGCCAAATCAGAGTATTCTCTAGTTCTTTTTAAATCCAAAAGAAATGTACTCCACTCTTGTTGAGGTAAGGCATTGGCTAATTTCTCAACCCATTCATTTAGACTTTTCTTAATACCCTTCTCAGACATTGAGCGAACAAGATGGCTATACCTCTCAATTATAGTCTTTGTACTTTCTCCTGGATAACCTGAAAACGAGTCAAACTCTTTCTTTAATACATTTAATCTATTAAGTGTTTCACTGTTCATATTAAAGAAATTTATATCCATGATTAGGAAACCCGTTTATCAAGACAGTCCTGTTAAGCAAAATATCAAGTTTAAGCTAGATCACCTTTCAAACAAAATATCTATCTCAAACAAAACTACCAATTCAAGTTATTGAACAAACCCAAACTTTTTGATCTTAGCCCAAATGATATCTCGTGACCCAAAACTTTTTAATGTTCAAAACACTTAGGCCCACACTCAGATCCTCGGAATACACAGCCCAAATTACACTTTATCTAGACAGTTTAATAAAGTGATTGGGCAGAACACTTTTGACTTTCAAATAATGGCCGACAACTTATCTTAAAACAATACAACCAGTTTCACATGAATTGATAGGATCTATGAATTGTAACTTGTGCCAACAACATCACATGTGCAACTGACAAAAACTCTTGAATAATGTACCAAGAGTCACATGACCATGTGATATATTCAAATGGGATTTAATTGAACCGCTAAACTATTATCAATTCAATAAATTCTGTTGAATCTTTACGTGAATGTGGCCGACAATTTCAATACCACATGCAATTTTGACTAACAAGTCCTGGTAAATCACATGAATCAATGAATCTTTTCAAACGGTTCACACAACTCAATGTACAATCACGTGAAGACTGAAACACTTTCAAACAAGAACCATGTTTCAAACGGTCATGTTGGCAACTTTCAAACGGTTATATCACGTTTCAAACTGGAAGGTGCTGACTTCAAACGGTTAAGTCAATTTTCAAATGGACAAGTATGTATTTACAAACGGTCAGGTTCAGATTCAAACGGTCATGTCCAGTTTCAAACTGACAGCCAAGTCTCGTTCAAACGGTCAGCAATTTTCAGTCTATTTTTACCATTTTTTCTTCGAATTTTGATATGAAACTCTCAAGGGTTTGTTAAAATACAATTACGCACATATTGTGAAAGTTTTAGCCGATTTTATCCGTGAAAAATATCAATTTTATGAAAGAAGGTGTAGAAAATCAGAATTTGCTAGCGAAAACGAGCTAAACGGTAAGAACTCTTCCTCCTGAAGCTCTGATACCACTTGTAGAATAGTGAAACGACCTAACGAGTCGATCAGAAGAGTGCTCAGACCGAATCAGGGGCGGCATTCATTGATTCGATCTTCGTTTAGCTTGTATTCACTAATAAATGTCTTGTTTATTGATCTTGAACGGATTACAATGTGTAGACACTTCGACAGGGCTTCGCTGTCGGAAATCAGAATTTTACAAATGAGAAAGTTTGAAGCCTATTTATAGGGAGAGACCCCTGACCGTTTGAAGGTGGCATATCACCCTTCAAACGGTCACCCCTTTCAAACGGTCATCTCTCAAACGTACAGGACCAACATGTTCAAACGATCAACTATCTAAATTCATAAATCTGATTTGTCTTCTTGTGAACATTCAATTTCGTGTAAACTTGCAAAGATGATGTCATCTGATGATGTCAATGATGATGTCACTTTGATGATGTCATCATTCAATATAATGATATCATGCTCGATAAGATCCGCAATGCAACCCAGACTCGATATAAGACGAAGTCGACAGATGTATGCACCAACACACTTCACACATATATGCCCATGACTTTTCTTTCTCAAGTTTCTCCTGTATATTTAGACACACAATCAAGTCTTGTTTAACCATCTCTGCATATTGGGTTGTTAGCCTAGTCATTATTGATACCCGGATGTTTTCAAGCATGTTGATGATGTGTTTGTATCTGGACTGTATAATGTAACCATTAAAGGACTCAGCCATGTTATTAACAATAACATCACACTTTGTATCAGTCTTTAGATATGCCCTTGAGAAACATTGTGGGTTTTGCTTCAAGAATGCCTCAGTAGCTTCAGGTGATAGGTCTTCCATCTCTTTAATGGCTGCCTTGTAGTCAGGAATGCAGTATGCTCTACAAGCTTTCCAGAAAACTTCTTTTAACTCATCTCCCTTGAAGTTTTTATGCCAATTAGCATAAATGTGTCTAGCACAATTCCTGTGTTCAGCTTGAGGCCACACTAATGCAACTGCATTAATTAAACCCTGTCACAAACATAGATGTTAGTAAAACATAAGTCTAACAAAACATAAGTATACAAAACAAAAGTATTACCTTCTGTTGATCAGATATTAATGTCCAACCTTTCCCACCATCATTGACTTCCAAACACTTCCTTAACTCTTCCATAAACCACTCCTATCTGTCATTTGTTTCACCTTCAACTACTGCCCAAGCCACAGGGTACATTTGGTCGTTTGCATCCCTTCCAATTGCACCCAACAACATACCACCAAGAAAATTTTTTAGGAAACAACCATCTAAACACAGTGCCTTCCTGCAACCTGCTAAAAACCCCTTCTTGAGCCCATCAAAACACACAAAGAGTCTGTAAAATGTCTCACATGTGGAACTTGGATCAGCATTTATGAAGCCTGGTGGGGCAGTTAAAAGTTCAAATGTGGAAGTTGGATTAGCTACCCTTAAAGCCTCCAAATATGAAGCAAGTTTACTATAGTGATCCTTCATTGATCCATAAAGCTTACTTTGTGCACACTTCTTTGCCTTATATGCCAACCACTTAGTTATCAAAACCTTATACTTCTCCTTTACTGCTAGTTGGATCTCTTTAGCAGACCAGTTTGGCTTAGCTTTAAAAACTGGCAACAACTCTGTAGCTATAAACTCAGCAGTCAACTGTCTGTTCTTAGACATGTTCCTTAGACAGTTGTGTTTGTTTACTACCTTCTTAACCATATAACAACCCTTAGCCTCATGAAAAGAACAATAGATATTAAAAGGACAGTTTTTAACACAGCTTATACCAATACGGCCATGTCTATGCTTGTCACTAACAGAAACACACAAATTCTTACCATTTGCAACAGCATACTTCTTAACAGCCTGTTTGAAAGCCTCCCTTGTTGGGAACCTTATTCCTACAACCCAGTTGAACTTCTTCCAATCTGTTTGGTCATCTACAATTGGAACATCAACAGCATGCTTCTTACCTAGGATGTCGTCTTCTTCACTTTCACCAGGTGTCTTCACATCACCATCTGAGTCCTCATAAACTTCTGTATGACCACCACTACCTAAAACTGGAACACCACCTTCTTTGTCAACTGAATTTCGTATACAATTTTCTACCAATTTTTTTGTACTTTCTGCATCTTCCTTGTTAACCTTCCTTATGGCAGCAACTGAATCCCTCCACTCAACATCCTCCTCATCAGAGCCACAACCAAATACCTCTTCAACACTGTTTTCATAACCATCTAAACTAGTATCATCCTCCTCAGATCGAGCACTGTATAACTCATCTTCAGAATCAGATTCATCTAAACTAAAACCATCCTTATCAGACTCATCTGTTCCTGCAACCTCCTTATCAGACTCGTCTTCAACTTCAATTGAAGTCTCCTTAATAGATGTCAGTGCAATTGCAGCCTCTCTATCACATTTTTCTAGTTCTTTGTTTGGATTAGGGTTCAAACAAGTTTCTGTGTCAACTGCTGGTGTTGCAAGCCTTCTAGCTGTTGACTTAGAGAACCTTGCTGGGCTTTTAATTGGGCTTGTTACTTGGCTGTTATGGGCTTCTGGTTTATTGGACTGGGCTTGGGGGTTAGTGGGCTGGGCTTGGGGGTTAGTGGGCTTCATTGGTCCCTGTTGGATGTATAAATCAAGTACTTCCCTGGAGTTCACAGCAACCGTCTTCCCCACCTCAATAACATCCCTATCGCTTACCAAACGTCTCAACCCACCATTACATGGTAAATTGCAATAAATATTGAAATCTTTTGATGAGTAAGAACCAGTTTCCATCACATAATCAACTAACTCAAAATAAGAAAGCTTATCAATGTCTAACTTTATAAGTTCATGATCACCACTTACATACCTCACTAGGGGAGTGGCCACTTCAATCGTACCACCATACCATAACCGGACGTTGATGATTTCTGCCATCTAACTCAGAAGGAACGAACGATCGGAGTGATTTGAGTTTTAGGGTTCAAGGATCGAGCTTTTTTATGGAAGAAGGAATCGTCGCTTTTGTTTTGAGAGAGAGTGATTTGAGTGTTAGGGTTAGGTGTGATCATATTTGTGAGACTGAAGTGTTTAATTGTGTGTAATAAGAGGTAAACAGATATCATACACGTGGCATCCACGTAGGTCTCCAACATTTAAGTTTTTAAACACATCAGCCGCCACATCACCTGCCACGTCACATTTAACTAACCCAGTTAGACAAGGATCATTGGTGGCCAAAATCTTACAACTTGGGACTGTTGTAGGCAAATTTTGAAGTTGGGATTGTTACCGGCCAATTAGTGAAACTTGGGATTATTAAAATCCAATACACCAAAATGTAAACATAAGGTTTATAATTATTTCAAGCATCGATATTCCGGGCACTTTTATACGATAAATATAACGTGTATACATATTTCAAACATCTAAATTTTGAATACGTACCATTATTCATCTACACCTTCCTTCGTAGAGTCATTTTGTTAGCGACTCGGTAGAGCTCGGACACGTAGTTTAACTACATTGTTTTATTAGAAATTTATAATTATTCCTTGATTAGGAATGCTATAGTTGCACGCTAGCTAATTCACATTCTTGGAACGTCACTACGGAATCATGTTAAGCTAGCTTTGCACAGTAATATCAGGGTGAGTTCATAACCCCCACTTTTTACGGTTTTACATTTTTATAAAATGTTTTTCGGGGGTGGAAAGACATGCAAGTTTTGCAAAGGTAAACAACATTTCGATGAACGAAAACACGTATTTATAAACCATATTGCAAATGAATTTCACGAACTTGAACGGTTTATGAAAGGTTTATACTAAACATACCGGTTTTACAAAACAAATGCGTATTCTCGCAAAAGTGCATGATTTTCATTACTAGCGACGGGAATGTCATAGTTACAACAATGGGACTGGGTTGGTCTGCGCATGAAAAATGAGACAACCCAATGGGTTTATGTCCCCCTTTTCTTTTGAAATACATGATAACTAGGGTATGGTTAAGCTATGGAATGAATTCTTGGATCACGTGCGAATAGGCGCTAACTTAGGCACCATTAATCCTTTTAAGGATCATGGAACAGGGGGTAGATCTATCGGGTACGGGCGAGCCCCACTCACGGTCCTTGTGCGGCCACTTAGAGTGCTTTTGTGTCCCTATTGAAGTGAATCGACACTTAAATCGTCTACCGGGTTGAGTGCTTCCTATGTCGCCACACATATTAATGTCTTAGCTACACATTAATGATCATTAGGTTCATAGACGCTTACATACCAGCTTTTGATACTCAAATTTTCAAATGTTTTTAAGATTCATTTGATGGAAACTCACAAATATATGGATTTACAAACTTTGGTAACGTTTTCAACTTATGTACAAGTAAGAGGACGAGTTGGTCCTGCTTACAAAGACTCTTTTGGGCTCGGCCCATTCTCTCTCGTGGGCTAGACTCACAGTTTTCATATATCATACCGAGAAAATGATTTTTATATATTTCTCAACAACTTTTAAACCGGTTATCAAAATATTTATTTTAAATCTTTTCAAAACAAACTATGAACTCGCTCAACTTTATGTTGACTTTTTCGCATGTTCTTTTTCAGGTTGCATTTTCAAAACTATGGAACGTTTGGAATAGGAAAACCCATGGGAATTCGAGTACTTGACGGCGTTCATTTTCTAGAAGTCTTAGCTTATTTGCTTCCGCTGTGCAATGAAGATACCGGTCCAGTCACGCCAGCTCTGATATTTCGGGGTGTGACAGATTGGTATCAGAGTTATAGGTTTCAGCGAATTAGGTTTCTGTAGAGATACCTAGGCTTTAACCTCACTTTCCTCTAGGGACTTAGATCATTAAGACCTGAATACATACAGAACGCCTAGGACTCGAATATGGGTTTCCAACCGTTGCCGAAAACAGTGAGTCAAAAGTTTTGGTTTTGAACATACACAAGTATGGTGTTTGATGCATGTTACACGAAACAACTAAATACAGTAAGCGAAACATTGAGGGTTTTGATGTCATGCATTTAGGACCTTTGGAAAACTCTTGATGAGGAACTTATGTCAAAATTCATTAAAGGTCCTCACTTAGAAACCGTGACTAACGACTCGGGCAAACACCTTTATCTATATTGTCTATGCACTTTTAATTACCTGAGCAGGTAATCTACGTGGAACGAAACGCGATTGCGTAACTATACGTAAAACTTAAACTATAAGTCAGCGAACATCGAAGTATATCACACACGACTTGGGGAAAACACAAATGGACACGACAACAATGATACTAAGTCCGTTAGCGGGAGAACAACAACCGAAATGCGGTACTTTGCCACGTGATCCTGAAAATGACACGAGTCACGCTAAGGTATGTTAAAACAAGATTTCACAACAGTTGATACTTAGTCCGAAGAGACTCACAATTACTGGCGCTGCAAAAGAAGTCACATCTCTTCGCATCCCCCTATGTCACTTATGGCGATTACCCTATGTTCAAAATTCCAGGTAAAGTCCTTAAATTTCTTTTATTGAAATTCTGACTTTTGCATACAGTGAGTAGATTTTTTTTTCTACTCCCCCTAATGGTCACTGCATCACAAAGATTTTCTTTCATGATAGAGAACGCCCAATTTCTTGATAAATTCATATGTTACGCATGCATTGTTTGTTGCGCATGTGATCAGTTTGATTTGTGAAGACCATTGGAGGGCTTCACTCCAAATTGTTGTTGTATCAAAGCTCAAATGTTGTTTCGCTATACTTGATCTTTGCATTGTGATCTAGATGACCGCATTATGGTAAAGTTGTTTTGGTCAAAAATCAAGCTAGGATAATGCAACCAAATCTTCTGTTGTGAGGTATGATGCTTGAATCAATGAACAAATGTATGAACAACTCGCAAATGAAATGAACAAGTGACACAAGGATTTATACGAGGAAAAAGCCCTTGATCAAGAGATGATCTCCGGCATAAAAAACCTCGGGTGATGGAAACTACCGATCACCAACTATAATTAAACAAATGATTGTTACAACTCAGGATGATAACAAGCTTGTTACAAGGATCACTAGTCTGCAAAATGTATGAAATCGCTAACAAGTTTCAGAGAGCTTGCGAGAGTGTGTGAGTGTTTGCTAAATTTGCTAATCGTCCTAAGTCAAGCTTGTTATCCCCTTTAAAAATAGAAATAATCTAAATAACAAACTATCCGCCAAATGTGCAAGCTACCCACGACTTCTAAAACGGTAATTCCAGCCATGCACGTGCAGAATATTGAGAGCATATTCCCCAAGAATATCGGCAAGACTAGGTCTAATACATATACTCCTACAAAACAAGTGTAAACATAGAGGAAACAACCGTTAGTGTTAGGATAACAATGAGGATCCTGGATCCTTGATCCTGCAACGTCTTCTGAGGATCCTTAATTCAAACAGAATTAAGGATCCGTGATCCTGGCTGCACTTGAGGATCCGTGATCCTTAGGCTTAGAAATCCATCCCTAACAATTGCCCCCAAAATATGAGGAATAAAATATAACTTTATGAGTCATATTTTTAATCTTATCCGGAACGAACGAACTAAGTAACGTAAATATAGCCGTTAGAGCAGGACTAGCCGTTACACATCATGCGTCAGCGAAGTGACAACCTGCAGAATCATTATATATAGTTTAGAGATAAGGATCGATTTGCATTTAAATTCCAGCGATACTTCCCTTTAAATCCTCATTCAAAGATCGGAACAGGTATCTCTCTTCTCCCTCTCTCTTCATCTGCTTACTCTGATCTTCTTTTTTCTGAACACCCATGACGAAGATGGTTCTTAGATCCTCACCGGCTAAGGATCCAAAGAAGGATAGTCCCCTGAAAAGCCAAGGAATTATCCAAAATCCTTCAAAGGAACTCTGCTGCTTCACCGACCCGGAGATTGACCGGATTCGCCATTGTTTCCCGGCGGACACCGTCTTTAAACCTTTTGACCCTACTGCCAAAAGCGATTCTGTCTCCGACACTTGGGTTACTTTTCCGGCCACCCCATTCTTGACAGGATTCTCTTATCCTTTCCCTGCCTTCACTCAATCTTTCTTTTCACTCACCGGCATGTGCTATATTCAGGCCATGCCGATGATGTGGAGAGTATTGTACACTTTAGAGAACATCATTGAGCAGGAAGGCATAGAGTTGGGAATGTCGGAACTGGCTGAATTGTATAATCTTGTGAGCCATGGTTCACACCGTTTCTTATTCAAACACAAACCTGGTGATTCTCACCCAATCCTCAAGACCACAAAAAATGATACCAACTGGAAAAAGCGTTTCTTCTTTCTTAGGAGGGACTCTATCCCAGACGGGAAAGATCTCCCCAAAAAGTGGACCACCCATGGTAGGATATAGGATCCTTATAGAAGGATCATAGGATAACTCTATTTCGTGTTGAGGATAAGTGATCCTTTTCTGTCTTTTTGTGCAGCTATCTCAGTTTCTCATCTCATTCAGTCACCTGCAATAAAAAAAAGGATCGCTGCTTTTTGGAGCCTTGATCCAGCTGTTAGAACGTTCCAGCCCAAAACAAAGGATTCACAAGAAGTATCCTCTGGTTCAGTCACCATGTCAAGTAAGTATTCTCATTTATGCATAACTAAATATTTAAATAAATATAGAATAAGGATACTTATCTATTATTTATCCTTTGTAGGCGCCGGAAAGTCTTCAAAGTCAGCCTCCCGCTTCAGCGTCAGTGATCCTGACGCATATGCCCTCTCCCGGTCCGGCAAAAAACAATCTGCTACTAGCCCTAGCCTCCCAGCTGCTAAGGCTGTCAGCACCAAAGGCAAGGGTGGAAAGAAGAGGAAAACAGCTGACACTCTTGAAGGCCTGCCCCTCATCAGGCATCAGTTAGATGAGTATGTCTCTGAGGTAAGGATCCCGGATCCTTAAGTCTGTTCTGCCCATTTGAGGATAACGGATCCTGACTTGTGTCTCCTTTTTTTTACAAAAAATTGCTGAGATCCAAATGCTCATGGATTCCTATGCTGAGGAGGCTGAGCAAAAGGAGTTGGACTTCCAAAAGCGGTACCTGGCTAAGGATCAGACCATCTCTTCCCTCGAGAAGGAGCTCAACTTGGTGAAAAAGCAGCTGGTCATGGCCCACATCACTACTGATCAGGAGAAGGCTGAAGTGATGGAGGGTGCTAAGCTTTCTGCCACCATTGCTATGCTCAAGATCAAACTGAAGATGGCGAAGGAAGCTGAGGATCCTAGCTTTGACAGGACCACCTGGGACCAGGAAGGTTTGGTAGTTTTTTTATTGTTGATGTTTTTTGAACAATGACTGGTCTGTAATAACTCTAAATAATAGCTCTTAGGTTTAAGGATCAATGATCCTTCAGACAATAGGTAGGATAACAAATGGTGGAAGGATCCTCTGTTTGGGGGATGAAGCCATTGTGATCCTGCCGTCTTTTTATTCCTGCAATATTTAGAACTTATTATCATGGATACCCTTTACCTACCCTAGCGGACGGGCCACAGATTGCTGGTAGATGCTTGGGGTAGGTAATTTTGACAACCTTTAGAGGGTTAACCTTTTGCTAAATAAATAAAAGCTTAATCTTTTGACTATCTCATGTGTTGTTATTTTTGTGAATACTTTACCTTTCAATTGTTATGATACACTTTGTTTGAATTCATAAGTTAAGAACAAAAGTTATGTCAAAAAGTTTAGGATATGATCAAGGATCAAATATCATATAATCGATAAATTCAAAAAAGTAGTGTAATTTAAAGATCACGTATCCTGTTGTCAAAGAATAAGGGTCGCTTAAATAAATAAAGAATAAAACTAAGATGATTAAGGATCATACCTGAGAATCCAAGTTAGGATCCTAAACCTTCAATACTTATAATCAAGATAACCAAAAGACAAACCTTATTAAAAGGTTAGGATCAAGGATCCTTAGTTGTTTAACTTCAAAAACCTGAAATGAAATATAACTTGGGACTAAGCCAATATAAGAGAAGAGTTAGCAACTGGGGACAAGCCCAACAATCTGGGGACAAGACCAATAAACTGGGGATAAGCCCAAAAAAACTGGGGACAAGCCCAAAGGATCTTGTGTGAACTGGAGTATGGCCCTCACTGGCGACTATCCAAACTTAGTGACATGAAAATGCCAAAACCTTAGCTAACGTGAAAACGTTAGAAAACTTAGGAACGGATGTATGGTACGTCTACCATTATACGTAGGATCCTGGATACAGCCAGTACAATGAAATTGTCAGCCCCTAAAGCGGGTACTGGTCCCATTGCCTTGAACTGCACCAGGATCATCGTGCGCTACTGGCGAAACTGGGGACAAGCCCAAAAACTGGGGACAAGCCCAAAAAACTGGGGACAAGCCCATAAAACTTAGGAGACCTCTAAGGATAATTGATCCTTTGCTAAGGATACATCAACCTTCTGTAAAACTCAGAACTAAATGAAAGAAGGATAAAGGATCCAAGATCCTTCTCCTTGTAAATAAGTTAATTAAAGAAGTGAATAAGGGCAGCTTCCCCTTAAACTTTTTCCAACCCCTATTTAAAGTTAGATCATTACCAGAGTGAGGATCATCTATCCTCTGAGGATCCTTCATGGACATCGGACACGGAAATAGTTGAGGATCCTGGATCCTTACTACATGAAGTATCTCTTTAAGTGGACAGCATTCCAAGCTCTTGGTAGCAAATCTCCTTCCATTGTTAATAATCGATATGCCCCCTTTCCTGCCTCACCTTCAATAAGGTAGGGACCTTCCCACTTTGGTGCTAACTTGCCATCAGCAGGATTGGTGGTATTCTGAAATGCTTTTCTCAATACCATGTCACCAACTTGGAATTTCCTGATCCTGACATTCTTATTGTAGGCTCCAGCCATCCTTTGTTGATAACTAGCCATTCTTATCCTCACTAAATCCCTGAGTTCTTCTATGGTATCCAAATCTTGAACCAAGTTTTCAGCATTTCCTTCAGGATCACGGATGCTTGTTCTTGCAGTAGGAACCACCATCTCTATAGGGATCACTGATTCTGCTCCAAATACTAAAGAAAATGGAGTTTGGCCAGTAGCATTCTTGGGAGTTGTCCTATCAGCCCATAGTACACAAGGTAGTTCTTCTGCCCACTTTCCTTTCTTGGATCCAAGCTTCTTCTTCAAATTATTGATGATGATGTTGTTGGATGATTCTGCTTAACCATTAGCTTGTGGGTGGACTGGTGTTGATGTTATCATCTTAATCCCCCGGCTGTCACAAAAGTCAGTAGTTCTACTCCCAATAAATTGGGATCCATTATCACAAACAATTTCAGAGGGGATACCAAATCTAGTAATAATATTTCTTTTAATAAAGGATATCACTTCTTTTTCTCTGACTTGAGCAAAGGCTTCAGCCTCTATCCACTTGGAGAAGTAATCAGTCATGGCAAGCATGAATACCTTTCCTCCTGGTGCTTTGGGAAGTTTACCAACTATATCCATTCCCCATCTCATAAATGGCCAAGAAGAGGATATAAGATGCAGGAGCTCTGCTGGCTGATGAAGGATATTGCTATGTCTCTGACAAGCATCACATTTCTTGGCATAATCCACAGCATCCTTCTTCATGGTAGGCCAATAGTATCCTGTCCTAAGGATCCTTGAGAACAATGCCCTGCCCCCAGTGTGGTTTCCACAATCTCCTTCATGAAAATCCTTTAGGACTTCTTGAATTTCAAGATCCTCTATGCACCTTAGATATGGACATGCAAGAGATCGTTTATATAACATGTCATTTAATATTGTAAATTGAGATACCTTGATTTTGAAAGCCCTTGGGTTTTCTACTGTAGGGATCTCTCCATGTTGTATATATCTCATAATTGGAAGGATCCATAATCCTGAATGAGATTGTGCATTATCACTAGGAACCACTGCAGAATCCTCTTCTATCTCCATAGCTATGTGATCCTCAATAGCAGGAGCCAAAATATGGATGATATGGATCTTGATATCCTCTGGAATTTTCAATGATGATCCAAGATTGGCCAATGCATCAACTTCTGCATTCTCTTCCCTAGGTACCTGTGTCAAACTAAAAGAAACAAAAGAGAGTGCCAATTCCTTGACTATCTCTGGGTATTTGATTAGTCGTTCACCTTTAACAGTATAAGATCTATTAAAGTGATTAGTAATTAATAATGAATCTACATGTACCTCAAGATACCTGATCCTCATATGCTTGGCAATTTGAAAACCAGCTATCAAGGCCCCATATTCAGCCTCATTATTAGTAGTTGGAAACTCACAAGCTATTGAGTGGGGTATTATGTCCCCCTGTGGCGGTTTTAGTAGTATTCCAAGTCATGTTCCTTTGACATTAGAGGCTCCATCAGAGAAGAGTATCCAAAGATCCTGAGTCTCTTCAAGCTGTTGAACTTCTAACTCAGCTTCTCTTTGTAAATCACTACTAAAATCTGCCACAAAGTCAGCTAATGCTTGGGATTTGATGGCCGTCCTTGGTTCATATCTTATATCATAAGCACTAAGCTTCACTGCCCATTTAGCCATCCTTCCTGACATTTTAGGTTTCCTGAGAACATTCTTAATTGGAAAATTAGTCTTAACAATAATGGCATGAGTTTCAAAATGATGTCTTAGTTTAGTGGATGCCATAATTGTTAGGGGAGGATTTTCTAACAATTAGTGATCCTTACTTGTTATCCTAATTAATGATCCTTACTTCTGTGACAGATAGTGATCCTCAGAAGAGCTTCAGGATCAGGATCATGGATCACTTCAAGGATCCTCATACTAACGATTGTTTGTTTCTGTTTCTTATCATTTCGCAGGAGTAACAAGCTTGACTTGGTCTTGGAAACGTTACTATGGAATATTCCACGGGTATTTCGCACACGTTTGACTAGAAATGGACGTTGTGGAGAACGTGGGAGCATGGCACAAAAGTCGGATAGTTTGTTATTATAGTTAACTTCTATTTTTAAAGGGGTGATGAGCTAGAATTAGAACACTTAGCCATTTTCAGCTACACACACTCTCGTACAATCGCACTCTTGAAGCTCTCGACAAACACTTAACAGCTTTCACTCACTTTTACACATTTCACCATAGTGATCCTTGTACCTAGCTCGTTACTATCCGAAGTTGTAAACAGTTATTGATTTATTTAAGCTTGGTGATCGGTAGTTTCCATCACCCGGGGTTTTTTGTGCCGGAGATCAACTCTTGATCAAGGGCTTTTTCCCCGTATAAACCTTGTGTCACTTGTTATTTATTTTTCATAGTGATCCTTATTGCTACGGAATAATTTAAGCATCATACCCCGTAACAGAGAGTTTGGTTGCATTATCCTCATCAGATTTTTTGACCAAAACAGTTTGGCGCCCACCGTGGGGCAATTGGTGCTTCATTTCTAAGAAATTATCATCTTTGTGATCATTCCGGTTCATTACATACGAACAGATGGCCTCATCAGTGAAGAGTACTTCAAGTTTGATGCCCTCATTCAGTTCTTCACAAGGCGTTCCTCCTTTGCCTCCACCACCTTCTGGATCCCAGAAGAATGCTGCGAAGAAACCAACTCCCATTTTCTCAAAACCTCCAACTTCTTCTGCTTCTTACACTCCTACTATTAGTGACTTGTTTACTCTGATTTTGCAGATGAAGGAGCATATCCAGTAGCAGGACAAGACAAATGAAAAAATCCTTAGAGAAATTGGAGACATCAAGAAACAAAAGAGATCGGCGGAGGATCATTCCCCACTAATGCCCAGATCTTTGAATTTTGATACTCCGGTGATAACTTCTCAGCCTTCAACGGTTCCAGACATTCAATATGTTGGAGGACCAAAAGGAGTGCATTACGGGTCATCAGCAATAACTCAGGCTTCAGGGTTACACTTTCAACCAGCAGGATCCCATCCTCAGCATATGGGACCCTTCATGAATTCAGGAGGATACTCAGGAGCTCAGCAGGTTCAAGGATCCTCCTTCGTCCCAGGATCATCCCAGGTCCAAGGATCCTCCTTTGTTCCAGGATCATCCCAGGTTCAAGGATCCTCCTTCGTCCCAGGATCATCCCAGGTCCAAGGATCCTCCTTTGTTCCAGGATCATCCCAGGTTCAAGGATCCTCCTTTGTTCCAGGATCATCCCAGTTTCAGGGATCCTTCCAGATGCCAGGATCCTTGAGGAGTTTGCAAACAGGAAATTCAGATGTCCATCAGGGAGATTTTATTCCGATGCAGACCATTGCTTCTACTGGTCCTTCGATCATTCCGGAGCCCCAACAATATGGATTAACATCCATTCTTCCTAATTTGAATCCAATGGGAGGTAACACTTTTAATAATTCTTATGCTACTAATCATGGCCTTATGCAGGATCCAGGTATCAATCATGCCATGGCCAGAGAATTGCAAAAGTTAAAGGATATGATATCAAGTGTCCCAGGAGTAGTCAAGCCTATCCCAGAGATTGCAGATGGGAGCCACAAGATATCTCGTTTTGCACCACCAATCTGTGATGCTGAGATACCCAAGAGGTTCCATGTGCCAACCATGAAGCTGTATGATGGTTCGACGGATCCTGAAGAACACATAGCACAATACAGGGAGAGGATGGAGATCAATCCAATCCCAGAAAGGTTAAAGGAAGCGTGCCTGTGCAAGGGATTCGGATCCACTCTTACTGGATCAGCTCTCAAATGGCTGCTAAGTCTTCCCCCCTACTCTATTACCTCATTTGCTAATCTAGTTAACCTATTTAATAATCAGTTTTCTTGTAGTAGAAAATTTGAACGATTAACTAGTGATCTATATAGGATAACCCAGGGTCATAATGAATCATTAAGGGATTACATTACCAAATTCAGTAAAGAATCCTTAGACATTCCCAACTTGGATATAGCCACGGCTGTTGAGGCCTTTAAAATGGGATTGCTTAGGGATTCATTGTTCTATGATGATCTTGTTATGACACCATGCAGGAACCTAGATGAGGTAAGAACCCGGGCACTTAGGTACATCCGGCTAGAGGATGACAAGAGGATCCAGGAGAGGTTAGCAGGATCCTCAAAGCAAGATAAGCAAGGATCCTCATTCAGGAACAACAAGTTCAGATCCTACAACAGATCTGATAACCAGAATGTGCATGCTGTTGATCAGGAAGAGGATGATGAGGATTATCCTCCAATCTCTGAATATTGTTTTTCCGTTGATAACAATGAACTAATCCTTGCGATGCAGAATCTGGGTGATAAAGCCAGATGGCCCAGAAAAAATGACAGACCAGCTGCAACCAAAGATAAATCAAAGTGGTGTGCATACCATGAAGATTTTGGGCATCTTACAGAAGAATGCATTGCACTAAGAAAGGAAATTGGATACTTGTTGAGCAAGGGGCATCTAAAAGAATTGTTGGGTAGAAAAAAGTCAAGGACCCAGGATCCTGAAAGGATCCCTGAGAAGGCTCCAGCCCCTCCAGCAGATGCACAAGTAATAAACTTTATTTCTGGAGGATCAGACATTTGTGGCACATCCTTCTCAGCAACTAAAAGGCATGCAAAGGAAACTAAAATGGATAATGGAGAAAGACCCGTTCGAACATCAGGTGTCTCCGAAGGAAAAGTCATAACCTTTGATGAGGATGATCGTGTTGATATCCAGGATCCTCATCACGATGGTTTAGTTATTACTCTTTTCATTTCTAACCATTTTGTCCGCAGGATCCTTATAGACGGAGGAAGCTCAGTGAACATTATCCAGCTTGATGTTCTAAAGAAGATGGGTATCCCTGAATCAGATATCATACCAAGATCCTCCGTGCTCGTAGGATTTAGTGACGAAACTAAGAATACCCTGGGGGACATTAAGCTCCCAATATACATCGAAGGCCTACACTCTTATCAAAAATTTTGTGTTATTGACTGTTTATCTTGTTGTAATGTTATCCTTGGCAGGCCCTGGATACACGATATGAAGGCAGTCCCTTCTACTTACCATCAATGTGTGAAGCTCCCTAGTCCTTGGGGAATAGTCAAGATTGATAGTGATCAGCAGGAGGCTAAGAATTGCTATACTTCATCGATGAAACCAGCTTCGAAGTCAAGGGAGCAATAGCAATCAAAGTATCCTCCAAGGGATGTCTTGGAGGCAAGAGAGCAGGATGTGGTAGAAATCCTCATGGATCCTCATGATCCTGAATCCAAAATCTATATCGGATCAGGGATCCTTGGCAAAATGAAAGAAGACCTCGTATCCTTCCTCAAAAGGAGAAGGACTACCTTTGCATGGAAACATGAAGACATGACAGGTATATCTAAAGATGTAATCACTCACAAACTTGGCATTGACAGGTCCTTCAAACCAATCCATCAAAGGAGAAGAAAGTTTGCACCGGAAAGAAATGCCATTATCCAGGAAGAGGTAGAGAAATTGCTCCGGGCAGGTATGATTAGAGAGGTCAAGTATCCAAGATGGTTGGCCAATGTGGTTGTTGTTCAAAAGAAAAATGGAAAGTGGAGGGTATGTGTCGATTTCATAGATTTAAATAAGGCATGTCCCAAGGATCCTTTCCCATTACCCCACATTGATTCCATGGTGGATGCAACTGCGGGTCATGAACTGTTAACTTTTATGGATGCTTCATCTGGATTTCAACAAATCCAAATGGAACCATCCGATCAAGAGGATACAGCCTTCATGACTCCAACCGGTATATATTGTTATATTGCTATGCCATTCGGACTAAGAAATGCAGGTGCAACTTATCAAAGGCTAGTGAATATGATGTTCAAGGATCAGATTGGACAGACTATGGAGGTTTACATAGACGATATGTGGTAAAATCAATAAAGGCTGAGGATCACCTAAGAGACTTGGAAGAAGCATTCGATATCCTTGATAAATATAACATGAAACTTAATCCTTCAAAATGTCACTTTGGTGTTAAAGCAGGTAAATTCTTAGGATACATGGTGACCAAGAGAGGCATTGAAGCCAGCCCAGAACAAATCAGAGCAATAGTGAACATCAAGTCCCCTACTAATGCTAAGGATGTTCAAAGGCTAACAGGCAGGATAGCAGCTTTGAACAGATTTATATCCAAATCCTCAGAAAAGTGCAAGGAATTCTATGATATCCTAAGGAAGAACAAGAAATTCGAGTGGACTGAGAAGCACGAAAGTGCTTTAAGAGCTCTTAAGGATTACCTATCCTCAGCCCCGGCCTTGATGAAACCAGAAAAAGGCGATGTACTATCCTTGTATCTTGCAGTATCCTCAAAAGCAGTAAGTGCCGTCCTTGTTAAGGATCACGAAGGTACATAACATCCTGTCTATTATGTAAGTAAAAGTTTACTTGATGCCGAATCCAGGTATTCACACCTTGAAAAGCTTATTCTTGCATTAATTATGGCATCTACTAAGTTGAGACATTATTTTGAAACTCATGTTATTGTTGTTAAAACTAATTTTCCAATTAAGAATGTCCTCAGGAAACCAGAGATGTCAGGAAGGATGGCTAAGTGGGCAGTGAAGCTTAGTGCCTATGATATAAGATATGAGCCTAGGACAGCCATCAAATCCCAAGCATTAGCTGACTTTGTGGCTGATTTCAGTAGTGATTTACAAAAAGAAGCTGAGTTAGAAGTCCAGCAGCTAGAGGAGACCAAGTATCCTTGGATACTCTATACTGATGGATCCTCAAATGTCAAGGGCACAGGGCTTGGAATACTACTAAAATCGCCACAGGGGGACATAATACCCCACTCTATAGCTTGTGAGTTCCAAACCACTAACAATGAGGCTGAATATGAAGCCTTAATTGCTGGTTTGCAAATTGCTAAGCATATGGGGATCAGGTATCTTGAGGTACATGTAGATTCATTGTTAATTACAAATCACTTTAATGGATCCTATGCTGTTAAAGGTGAAAAGCTAACCAAATATTTAGAGATAGTCAAAGAATTGGCACTCTCTTTTGTATCCTTTAGTTTGACACAGGTACCAAGGGAAGAAAATATAGAAGCTGATGCATTGGCTAACTTAGGATCATCCTTGAAGATCCCGGAGGATATCAAGATCCCTATTATCCATATCCTGACCCCGGCTATTGAGGATCATGTGACCATGGAAGTAGGGCAAGATTCTGCAATTATCCCCAGTGAGGATACTCAATCCCATTCAAGATCAGGATCATGGATCTCGCCAATCATGAGATACTTACAACATGGAGAGATTCCTACAGGAGAAAACCCTAAGGCTTTCAAAATTAAGGTATCTCAATTCACAATTTTAAATAATATGTTGTATAGACGATCTCTTGCAGGACCATACTTAAGATGCATTGAGGATCCTGAAATCCAAGAAGTTTTAAAAGACTTCCATGAAGGAGATTGTGGAAACCACACTGGGGGCAGGGCATTATTCTCAAGGATCCTGAGGACAGGATACTACTGGCCGACCATGAAGAGAGATGCTGTGGAGGATGCTAAGAGATGTGATCCTTGTCAGAGACACAGCAATATCCTTCATCAACCAGCTGAATTTCTGCATCCTATATCCTCCTCTTGGCCATTTATGAGATGGGGTATGGATATAGTTGGTAAGCTCCCTAAGGCACCTGGTGGAAAAGTATTCATGCTTGCTATGACTGATTACTTCTCCAAGTGGATAGAGGCTGAAGCTTTTGCCCAAGTCAGAGAAAAGGAAGTTATATCCTTCATTAAAAGAAATATTATAACTAGATTTGGTATTCCTTCTGAAATTATATGTGATAATGGTTCCCAATTTATTGGGGGCAGAACCACTAACTTTTGTGACAGCTGGGGGATTAAGATGATAACATCAACACCAGTCCACCCACAAGCTAATGGTCAAGCAGAATCATCCAACAAGATCATCATCAACAATTTGAAGAAGAAGCTTGGATCCAAGAAAGGGAAATGGGCAGAAGAGCTACCTTATGTGCTTTGGGCTGATAGGACAACCCCTAAGAATGCTACTGGTCAAACGCCATTCTCTTTGGTATTTGGGGCAGAATCAGTGATCCCAACAGAAATGGTGGTTCCAACTGCTAGAACAAGCACCCGTGATCCTGAGGAAAATGATGAGAACTTGGCTCAAGACCTGGATACTATTGAAGAAATCAGGGATCTGGCTAGGATAAGGATGGCCAGTTATCAACAAAGAATGGCTGGTGCTTACAACAAAAATGTCAGGATCAGAAAGTTTCAAGTTGGAGATATGGTATTAAGGAAAGCATTTCAGAATACCACCAATCCTGCTGATGGAAAATTAGCTCCAAAATGGGAAGGCCCTTACTTGATTGAAGTTGAAGCAGGAAAGGGGGCATATAGATTGCTAACCATGGAAGGTGATTTGCTACCAAGAGCTTGGAATGATGTCCACTTGAAGAAATATTTCATGTGAGCAGGATCCTCATGGCACAGATGATCCTTACGTCAGAAGTATCCTTGAATGATCCTTATAGTATCGGTGATCCTTATTTTGGTAACGTCCTAATCTTGAACTATTTCATTTCCTTATTTTCTCATATAAGGATAAGGATCATGCGCCCTTTATCCATCTCTCATGTGATTTTGAGTTTTGAAAGTTCAGGTATCCTTGGTAAAATATTGGTTATCTGCAGAAGCAATCCGCTCCTTGGGTTTAACCCCAGTTATTTGGGCTTGACCCCAGTTCCGCCTGTAGCGCATGATGATCCTGGTATAGTTCAAGGCAGTGGGACCAGTACTCGCTTTAGGGGCTGATAATTCCATTGTACTGGCTATACTTAGGATCCTACGTATAATGGTAGACGTACCATACATCCGTTCCTAAGGTTTCTAACGTTTTCACGTTAGCTAAGGTTTTGACATTTTCATGTCACTAAGTTTGGATAGTCGCCAGTTAGGGCCATACTCCAGTTTACATACGATCCTTGGGCTTGTCCCCAGTTATCCTTGGGCTTGCCCCCAGTTATCCTTGGGCTTGTCCCCAGTTATCCTTTGGGCTTGCCCCCAGTTGCTAACCTTTATCCTTTAATGGCTTAGTCCCAAGTTGTGCTCTATTTTCAGGTCCTTGAAGATAAGCAACTAGGGATCCTTGATCCTTACTTCTCTCTAAAGTTTATCTTATAGTTATCCTTATTATGGTTAGGATCCTAACTTGGATCCTCAGGTATGATCCTTAACTATTTTTAATTCTATTCATTGTTTATTTGAATAACCCTTAAAATTTGACAACTAAACTTGTGATCCTTAAAACGTATTACTTTTTGGGATTTTTTAACTATAGGATATTTTATCATAGATCATATCCTAAATATTTTCAATCTGACTTATTCAAAATTGCTTGTTCAATAAGTGTACATCAAAACAATTGAGAATTAAAGAGACAAAAAGGATAACAATACAAGATAAGCGACAAAAGATTAAGGTTTTATTTATTAACAAAAGATTAACCATTAAAAGGTTGTCAAAATTACCTACCCCGAGCATCTACCAGCAATACGTGGCCCGTCCGCTGGGGTAGGTAAAGGGTGTCCATGATAATAGGTTCAAAAGTAGTGCAGGAATATAAAGGCGGCAGGATCACAATGGTTTCATCCCCCAAACAGAGGATCCCTCCACCATTTGCAATCCTACCTATTGTCCAAAGGATCATACATGATCCTTAATCCTAAAACTATTGTTCAGTACAAACCATCAAATTGTTCAACATCACAACCACAAAAAACTACTACCAAATTTAAAAATTGGGCTCCGGCTGCGTCTAAGAATGTCCATCATCGCCCAATTATGCAGCCTACACCTTTGCTACATCCTCTTCCCCTCCAGCTGCGGTATCCTTCACCAGATCCTTCCCACTACCTCCAGCCTCGATCGCCAAAACCTCCTCAGCCTCCTCATCATCCTCAAGATCAGCCAACCTTGCTTTCCAGCCCTCAACATCCCAGCTGCTTCTGTCAAAGTTAGGATCTTGAGCTTCCTGGGCCATCTTTAGTTTTGTCTGGTACATTGTGATGGCAGCAGAGACCTTGGCATTTTCTATGAGATCATGCTTCTCATAGTCAATGTCGATCAGAATTTTAGCTGTCTTAGTCTTGGCATCTTGGAGTTCCTTCTGAAGATCAGCAATTTTGAGGTCCTTTAGCACTGCAACCTGTTGGAGGTCAGCAATCTTCTTATCCAGCTCCTCAACACTCCCCACGTAATCTTCAATCTCAGCAAATTTCTGCAAAGAAAAGGACAAAGCAGTTCAAGATCAGGAGATCCTCATATGAGTAGGATGCCTAGGCAGAATTGGTGATCCTTACCTCATTGAAGTATTCAAGGAACTGGTGGCGGATCAGTGGTAGGCCTTGAAGGTCCTCAGTGTCAGAAGTTTTCCTCTTCTTGCCACCCTTTCCTTTAGTGGGTGCCTTGGGAATGGAGATGCTAGGACTGGTAGTGGCCCTCTTCTTCCTGGATCGAACAACATCAAGGTCAGCCGTGTTGAACTGGGATACAGGCTTGACAGATTTTCCAGCACCTACACATTCAAAGCAAGGTAAGTATCCTTATCCTATTTCAATTTAATTATTTATTTTAATATTCAAACTATGCAAAAAGCAGGATACTTACTTGACATGGTGATGGAACCTGAGGATACTTCTTGTGAGTCTTGGGTGTCTATCTTGAATGTCCTTATTTCAGGATCAAGCTTCCAAAAAGCAGCAAGCCTATCCTTGGTTGTGGGTGTTGTGATGATGTGCGAAACAGAAATAGCTGCATAACACAAGACACAAAGGGGTTAGTGATCCTTATACAAAAACAAGACTACCTGGTGATCCTTCTCAGGATCCTCTGGCCTACCATGGGTGGACCATGTCCTTGGTAGATCCTTTCCGTTTGGAATGGTATCCCTCTTGACAAAGAAGAAGCGACGTTTCCAATTTGTGTCATTCTTGGTGACTTTAAGAAGGGGGTGTTCTCCGCCGGGTTTTCGTTTGAACAAATAACGATGAGAACCAAAGGTAGTAAGATCATACATCTGCGTCAGCTCTGACATTCCTAAATCAATACCTTCCTGCTCGATGATCCTCTCCAGGGTATACAAAACCCTCCAAATCATCGGCATGGCTTGGATGTAAGAGATGCCGGTAAGGGAAAAGAAGGATTGTGTAAATTCTGGGAAAGGATAGGTGTATCCTATGGCGAATGGAGTAACTGGAAAGGCAACCCATGTTTCAGAAACATAGTCGCTCAGAATAGTGGGATCAAAGGGTTTGAAAAAGGCACTCGCCGGAAAGCAATGACGGATCTTATCTACTTGTGCATCGTTAAAGTAACACCTCTCATGTACTGAGTCTTTGATAATCCCTTGACTCTTTAAGGGACTATCCTTCTGGTGATCCTTGGCGGGGGAGGACCGGAGCATCATTCTTGAAGAGGTGATGGTAAAGTAAGAAAAACAGAGTAATAGAAGGAGAAAAAAGAGAGGAGATACCTGATTGATCTTCGACTGAGAATTTAAAGGGAGTATCTCTGAAATTTAAATGCAAACGATCATATCTCTATCTCCTATTTATGATCATGATTATGCAGGGTTGTCACTTCTGTGACGTCATAGTTGCAACGGATAGTTCTACAATAACGGCTATATTTATGATAGTTAGTTGCGGATAAGATCAAGAAAATATAATTCGCTCATTTTACATACCACTCCTTATATTTTGGGGGCAATTGTTAGGGGAGGATTTTCTAACAATTAGTGATCCTTACTTGTTATCCTAATTAATGATCCTTACTTCTGTGACAGATAGTGATCCTCAGAAGAGCTTCAGGATCAGGATCATGGATCACTTCAAGGATCCTCATACTAACGATTGTTTGTTTGTGTTTCTTATTATTTCGCAGGAGTAACAAGCTTGACTTGGTCTTGGCAACGTTACTATGGAATATTCCACGGGTATTTCCACACGTTTGACTAGAAATGGACGTTGTGGAGAACGTGGGAGCATGGCACAAAAGTCGGATAGTTTGTTATTATAGTTAACTTCTATTTTTAAAGGGGTGACGAGCTAGAATTAGAACACTTAGCCATTTTTAGCTACACACACTCTCGTACAATCGCACTCTTGAAGCTCTCGACAAACACTTAACAGCTTTCACTCACTTTTACACATTTCACCATAGTGATCCTTGTACCTAGCTCGTTACTATCCGAAGTTGTAAACAGTTATTGATTTATTTAAGCTTGGTGATCGGTAGTTTCCATCACCCGGGGTTTTTTGTGCCGGAGATCAACTCTTGATCAAGGGCTTTTTCCCCGTATAAACCTTGTGTCACTTGTTATTTATTTTTCATAGTGATCCTTATTGCTACGAAATAATTTAAGCATCATACCCCGTAACAGAGAGTTTGGTTGCATTATCCTCATCAGATTTTTTGACCAAAACAATAATCAAAGCAAGGATAAGCTTTTCTAAATGTGAATACCTGGATTCAACATCAAGCAAACTCTTACTTACATAATAGACAGGATGTTGTGTACCTTCGTGATCCTTAACAAGGACTGCACTTACTGCTTTAGAGGATATAGCTGGATATAAGGATAGTATATCCCCATTTTCTGGTTTCATCAAGGCAGGAGCTGAGGATAGGTAATCCTTAAGGGCTTTGAGAGCATTTTCATGCTTTTCAGTCCACTCAAATTTCTTGTTCTTTCTCAAAATGTCATAGAATTCCTTGCACTTTTCTGATGACTTTGATATGAACCTGTTCAAGGCTGCGATCCTCCCTGTCAATCTTTGCACATCCTTAGCGTTGGCAGGAGATTTGATATTCACAATTGCCTTAATTTGCTCTGGACTTGCTTCTATGCCTCTTTTTGTTACCATGTAACCCAGGAATTTGCCTGCTTTAACACCAAAGTGACACTTGTAAGGATTTAATTTCATATTAAATTTATCAAGGATATCGAAAGCTTCCTCCAGGTCTCTAAGGTGATCCTCAGCTCTCTTTGACTTAACCACCATGTCATCTATATAGACTTCCATAGTGTGTCCTATTTGTTCTTTAAACATCATATTGACTAGCCTTTGATAAGTAGCACCTGCATTTCTTAGTCCAAATGGTATAGCAATATAACAATAGATACCAGTTGGGGTCATAAAGGCTGTATCCTCTTGATCAGATGGTTCCATCTGAATTTCCTGAAATCCAGACGAAGCATCCATAAAAGTCAACAACTCATGACCCGCGGTACCATCCACCATGGAGTCAATGTAGGGTAACGGGAAAGGATCCTTGGGACATGCCTTGTTTAAATCGGTAAAATCGACACATACCCTCCACTTTCCGTTTTTCTTTTGAACAACAACCACATTGGCTAACCATCTTGGATACTTAACCTCTCTAATCATACCTACTAGAAGAAGCTTGTCTACCTCCTCCTGGATAATGGCATTCCTTTCAGGTGCAAATTTTCTCCTCTTTTGATGTATGGGTTTAAATGACCTGTCAATACCAAGCTTGTGAGTAATAATATCTTTAGAGATACCTGTCATATCTTCGTGTTTCCAGGCAAAGGTAGTTTTTATCCTTTTGAGGAAGGATACCAAATCCTGTTCAATGTTGCTGAGGATCCCTGATCCTATGAAGACTTTGGATTCAGGATCATGATGATCCATAAGGATATCTTTGACATCTTGTTCTCTTGCCTCCAAGACATCTCTTGGAGTATACTTTAGTTGCTATTGCTCCCTTGGTCTTGAGGCTGGCTTCATTGATGAGGTATAGCAATTCTTTGCTTCTTGTTGGTCACTCTCAATCTTTATCACCCCCCATGGACTAGGAAGCTTTACACACTGATGGTAGGTAGATGCAACTGCTTTCATGTCATGTATCCATGGCCTGCCAAGGATAACATTGCAACAGGATAAGCAATCTATAACACAAAATTTTTTAAAAGAATTAAGTCCCTCTATGTAGATGGGAAGCTTAATGTCCCCTATTGTATTCTTAGTTTCTCCACTGAACCCCACAAGAACTGAGGATCTTGGGATGATTTCTGATTCAGGAATGTTCATCTTCTTGAGGACATCGAGCTGAATGATGTTTACTGAGTTTCCTCCATCTATCAAGATCCTGCGAACAAAATGGTTAGATATAAATAAGGTAATAACAAGACCATTATGATGAGGATCCTGGACATCAACACGGTCATCCTCATCAAAAGTTATAACTTTTTTCCTGTGTAACAGTAGAGGTTCGGATGGATTTATCCCCATTATCCATCTTGGTTTCCTTGGCATGTCTCTTGGCTGCTGAAAAGGAAGTACCACAAATGTCTGGTCCACCGGATATGAAGTTTATAACTTGTGCATCTGCCGGAGGAGCAGGAGCTCTTTCTGGAACCTTTTCAGGATCCTGGATCCTTGACTTCTTTCTTCCCAAAAGCTCCTTCTAATGCCCCTTTCTTAACAAATAACCGATTTCCTTTCTAAGTGCAATACATTCTTCAGTGAGATGTCCGAAATCCTCATGATATGCACACCATTTGGACTTGTCCTTTGTTGCAGCTGGCTTATCACTTTTTCTGGGCCACCTTGCTTTTTCACCTAAATTCTGCATTGCAAGAATCAGTTCATTGTTATCAACAGAAAAACAATATTCAGAAATGGGAGGATAATCCTCATCATCCTCTTCCTGTTCTATTGCATGCACATTCTGGTTGTCAGACTTGTTGTAAGATTTGGACTTGTTGTTCCTGAAGTAGGATCCTTGTTTCTCCTACTTCGAGGATCCTGCCAGTCTTTCCTGGATCCTTTTATCATCCTCTAACCAGATGAATCTAAGGGCCATGGTTCTCACTTCATCAAGATTCCTGTTTTGGTCAAAAAATCTGATGAGGATAATGCAACCAAACTCTTTGTTACGGGGAATGATGCTTGAAATGTAGAACAATGATAAGGATTACTTCAATGTAAATTGCACAAGTGACACAAGGATTTATACGGGGAAAAAGCCCTTGATCAAGAGTTGATCTCTGGCATAAAAAACCCCGGGTGATGGAAACTACCGATCACCAAGCTCAAATAAATCAATAAATGTTTACAACTTCGGATAGTAACGAGCTAGGTACAAGGATCACTATGGTGAAATGTGTAAAAGTGAATGAAAACTGTTAAGTGTTCGTCGAGAGCTTCAAGAGTACGATTGTATGAGAGTGTGTGTAGCTGAAAATGGCTAAGTCTTCTAATTCTAGCTCGTCACCCCTTTAAAAATAGAAGTTAACTGCAATAACAAACTATCCGACTTTTGTGCCAAGCTCCCACGTTCTCCACAACGTCCATTTCCAGTCAAACGTGTGCGAAATACCCGTGGAATATTCCATAGTAACGTTGCCAAGACCAAGTCAAGCTTGTTACTCCTGCAAAATAATGCGTAACACAAATAAACAATCGTTAGTATGAGGATCCTTAAGGTGATCCATGATCCTGATCCTGAAGCTCTTCTGAGGATCACTATCTATCACAGAAGTAAGGATCATCAATTAGGATAACAAGTAAGGATCACTAATTGTTAGAAAATCCTCCCCTAACAATTGCCCCCAAAATATAAGGATTGATATGTAAAATGAGCGAGTTATGTTTTCTTGATCTTATCCGCAACTAACTATCGTAAATATAGCCGTTATTGTGGAACTATCCATTGCAACCATGACGTCACAGAAGTGACAACCCTGCACGATCATGATTATAAATAGGGGATAGAGATAGGATCAAATGCATTTAAAATTTCAGAAAGACTCCCTTTATAACTGCATTCCGAAGATAAACAGGTATTTTCTCTTCGTCTTCTTCCTCCTCTTACTCTGTTTTCCGTTTCTCTCTTCCATTCTATCAAAGAAGTTACTCCGGAACTCCCCAGCTAAGGATCACCCGAAAAATAGCCCTCTGAAAAGCCAGGGAATCATTGAAGATTCCATAAAAGAACGCTGTTGTTTCAATGATGCACAGATTGATAGGATCCGCCACTGCTTCCCGGCGAACACCGAGTTTAGACCTTTTGATCCCAATGCCCTGAGTGATCATATTTCTGACAAGTGGGTTGCTTTTCCTGTCACTCCGTTCACCATAGGCTATACATATCCTTTTCCAGCCTTCACCCAATCTTTCTTTTCCCTAACCGGCATCTCTTATATCCAAGCCATGCCGATGATTTGGAGGGTTATGAATACCCTTGAAAGGATCATCGAGCAGGAAGGAATAGACCTAGGAATGTCAGAGCTGGGAGAGTTGTATGATCTCACTACCTTTGGTTCTCATCGCTATTTGTTTAAACGTAAGCCTGGTGAGGAACACCCGATCTTCAAAGCCACCAAGAATGATGCTAATTGGAAGCGGCGTTTCTTTTTTGTCAAGAGAGATTCTATCGAGGATGGAAAGGATCTACCCAAGGAATGGGCTACCCATGGTAGGGCGGAGGATCCTGAGAAGGATCACCAAAAACTTTCTTTTGATGTAAGGATCACTTATGTACTTTTGCTTTCTTGTTATGCAGCTATCACCGTGTCACGCCTCAGATTGTCTCCTGCTGCCAAAGAGAGACTCATTGCTTTCAAGAAACTTGATCCTGAAGCAAGAACTTTCAAGACGACAACCCAAGATTCACAGGAGGTATCCTCAGGCTCTGTCACAATGTCAAGTAAGTATCTTTGTTTAAGATTTAAATAAATAGTGAAATATAAGTTAAATGAAGATACTTATCTTGTTTTGGTTGTGTAGGTGCTGGAAAATCTGTCAAGCCTGTATCCCAGTTCAACACGGCTGACCTTGATGTTGTTCGATCCAGGAAGAAGAGGGCCACTACCAGTCCTAGCATTTCCATTCCCAAAGCACCCACTAAGGGAAAGGGTGGCAAGAAGAGGAAAACTTCTGACACTGAGGACCTTCAAGGCCTACCACTGATCCGCCACCAGTTCCTTGAATACTTCAATGATGTAAGGATCACCAATTCTGCCTAGGTATCCTACTCATATGAGGATCACCTTATCTTGAACTGCTCTGTCCTTTTCTTTGCAGAAATTTGCTGAGATTGAAGATTACGTGGTGAGTGTTGAGGAGCTAGATAAGAAGATTGCTGACCTCCAACAGGTTGCAGTGCTAAAGGACCTCAAAATTGCTGATCTTCAGAAGGAGCTCCAAGATGCCAAGACCAAGACAGCTAAAATTCTGATCGACATTGACTATGAGAAGCATGATCTCATAGAAAATGCAAAGGTCTCTGCTGCCATCACAATGTACCAGACAAAACTGAAGATGGCCCAGGAGGCTCAAGATCCTAACTTTGATAGAAGCAGCTGGGATGTTGACGGCTGGAAAGCAAGGTTGGCTGATCTTGAGGATGATGAGGAGGCTGAGGAGGTTTTGGCGATCGAAGCTGGAGGTAGTGGGAAGGATCTGATGAAGGATACCGCAGCTGGAGGGGAAGAGGATGCAGCAAAGGTATAGGCTGCACAATTGGGCGATGATGGATATATGTGCCAAGGCCGGAGCCCAATTTTTAAATTTGGTAGTAGTTTTTTGTGGTTGTGATGTTGAACAATTTGATGGTTTGTACTGAACAATAGTTTTAGGATTAAGGATCATGTATGATCCTTTGGACAATAGGTAGGATTGCATATGGTAGAGGGATCCTCTGTTTGGGGGATGAAACCATTGTGATCCTGCCGCCTTTATATTCCTGCACTACTGTCGAACTTATTATCATGGACACCCTTTACCTACCCCAGAGGACGGGCCACGTTTTGCTGGTAGATGCTCGGGTAGGTAATTTTGACAACCTTTCAAGGGTTAGTCTTTTGTTAATAAATAAAATCTTAACCTTTTGTCGCTTATCTTGTGTTGTTATCCTTTTGTTTCTTTAATTCTCCTTTGTTTTGATGCACATTTATTGAATAAAAAATTTTGAATAAGTCAGATTGAAAATGTTTAGGACATGATACACGATCAAATATCCTATAGTTATAGAATCCCAAAAAGCAATATATTTTACAGATCACAAGTCTAGTTGTCAAATTTTGAGGGTTATTCAGATGAATAATGAATAGAATTAAAAATAGTTAAGGATCATACCTGAGGATCCAAGTTAGGATCCTAACCATAATCAGGATAACTATAAAATAAACCTTAGAGAAGAGTAAGGATCAAGGATCCCTAGCTGCTTATCTTCAAGGACCTGAAAATAAAGCACAACTTGGGACTAAGCCATCATAAGATAAAGGTTAGCAACTGGGGACAAGCCCAAAGGATAACTGGGGACAAGCCCAAGGATAACTGGGGACAAGCCCAAGGATAACTGGGGACAAGCCCAAGGATCGTATGTAAACTGGAGTATGGCCCTAACTGGCGACTATCCAAACTTAGTGACATGAAAATGTCAAAACCTTAGCTAACGTGAAAACGTTAGAAACCTTAGGAACGGATGTATGGTACGTCTACCATTATACGTAGGATCCTAAGTATAGCCAGTACAATGGAATTATCAGCCCCTAAAGCGAGTACTGGTCCCAATGCCTTGAACTATACCAGGATCATCATGCGCTACAGGCGGAACTGGGGTCAAGCCCAAATAACTGGGGTTAAACCCAAGGATCGGATTGCTTCTGCAGATAACCAATATTTTGCTAAGGATACCTGAACTTTCAAAACTCAAAATCACGTGAGAGATGGATAACGGACACATGATCCTTATCCTTATATGAGAAAATAACGAAATGAAATAGTTCAAGATTAGGACATTACCAAAGTAAGGATCATCAACACTTTGAGGATCCTTCAAGGATACTTCTAACGTAAGGATCATCTGTGCCATGAGGATCCTGCTCACATGAAATATTTCATCAAGTGGACAGTATTCCAAGCTCTTGGTAGCAAATCACCTTCCATGGTTAGCAATCTATATGCCCCCTTTCCTGCTTCAGCTTCAATCAAATAAGGGCCTTCCCACTTTGGAGCCAATTTTCCATCAGCTGGATTGGTGGTATTCTAAAATGCTTTCCTTAATACCATATCTCCAACTTGAAACTTCCTTATCCAGACATTTTTGTTGTAAGCACCAGCCGTTCTTTGTTGATAACTGGCCATCCTTATCCTAGCCAGATCCCTGATTTCTTCAATAGTATCCAGGTCTTGAGCCAAGTTCTCATCATTTTCCTCAGGATCACGGGTGCTTGTTCTAGCAGTTGGAACCACCATTTCTGTTGGGATCACTGATTCTGCCCCAAATACTAAAGAGAATGGCGTTTGACCAGTAGCATTCTTAGGGGTTGTCCTATCAGCCCAAAGCACATAAGGTAGCTCTTCTGCCCATTTCCCTTTCTTGGATCCAAGCTTCTTCTTCAAATTGTTGATGATGATCTTGTTGGATGATTCTGCTTGACCATTAGCTTGTGGGTGGACTGGTGTTAATGTTATCATCTTAATCCCCCAGCTGTCACAAAAGTTAGTGGTTCTGCCCCCAATAAATTGGGAACCATTATCACATATAATTTCAGAAGGAATACCGAATCTAGTTATAATATTTCTTTTAATGAAGGATATAACTTCCTTTTCTCTGACTTGGGCAAAAGCTTCAGCCTCTATCCACTTGGAGAAGTAATCAGTCATAGCAAGCATGAATACTTTTCCACCAGGTGCCTTAGGGAGCTTACCAACTATATCCATACCCCATCTCATAAATGGCCAAGAGGAGGATATAGGATGCAGAAATTCAGCTGGTTGATGAAGGATATTGCTGTGTCTCTGACAAGGATCACATCTCTTAGCATACTCCACCGCATCTCTCTTCATGGTTGGCCAGTAGTATCCTGGCCTCAGGATCCTTGAGAATAATAACCTGCCCCCAGTGTGGTTTCCACAATCTCCTTCATGGAAGTCTTTTAAAACTTCTTGAATTTCAGGATCCTCAATGCATCTCAAGTATGGTCCTGCAAGAGATCGTTTGTACAACATATTATTTAAAATTGTGAATTGAGATACCTTAATTTTGAAAGCCTTAGGGTTTTCTCCTGTAGGAATCTCTCCATGTTGTAAGTATCTCATGATTGGCGAGATCCATGATCCTGATCTTGAATGGGATTGAGTATTCTCACTGGGGATAATTGCAGAATCTTGCCCTATTTCCATGGTCACATGATCCTCAATAGCCGGGGTCAGGATATGGATAATAGGGATCTTGATATCCTCCGGGATCTTCAAGGATGATCCTAAGTTAGCCAATGCGTCAGCTTCTGTATTTTCTTCCCTTGGTACCTGTGTCAAACTAAAGGATACAAAAGAGAGTGCCAATTCTTTGACTATCTCTAAATATTTGGTTAGCTTTTCACCTTTAACAGCATAGGATCCATTAAAGTGATTTGTAATTAACAATGAGTCTACATGTACCTCAAGATACCTGATCCCCATATGCTTAGCAATTTGCAAACCAGCAATTAAGGCTTCATATTCAGCCTCATTGTTAGTGGTTTGGAACTCACAAGCTATAGAGTGGGGTATTATGTCCCCCTGTGGCGATTTTAGTAGTATTCCAAGTCCTGTGCCCTTGACATTTGAGGATCCATCCGTATAGAGTATCCAAGGATCCTTGGTCTCCTCTAGCTGCTGGACTTCTAACTCAGCTTCTTCTTGTAAATCACTACTGAAATCAGCCACAAAGTCAGCTAATGCTTGGGATTTGATGGCTGTCCTAGGCTCATATCTTATATCATAGGCACTAAGCTTCACTGCCCACTTAGCCATCCTTCCTGACATCTCTGGTTTCCTGAGGACATTCTTAATTGGAAAATTAGTTTTAACAACAATAACATGAGTTTCAAAATAATGTCTCAACTTAGTAGATGCCATAATTAATGCAAGAATAAGCTTTTCAAGGTGTGAATACCTGGATTCGGCATCAAGTAAACTTTTATTTACATAATAGACAGGATGTTGTGTACCTTCATGATCCTTAACAAGGACGGCACTTACTGCTTTTGAGGATACCACAAGATATAAGGATAACACATCTCCTTTTTCTGGTTTCATCAAAGACGGGGCCGAGGATAGGTAATCCTTAAGGGCTCTTAAGGCACTTTCATGCTTCTCAGTCCACTCGAATTTCTTGTTCTTCCTTAGGATATCATAGAATTCTTTGCACTTCTCTGAGGATTTGGATATAAATCTGTTCAAAGCTGCAATCCTGCCTGTTAGCCTTTGGACATCCTTAGCATTGGCCGGAGACTTGATATTCACTAAGGCTTTGATTTGTTCCGGGCTAGCTTCAATGCCTCTCTTGGTCACCATGTATCCTAAGAATTTACCTGCTTTAACACCAAAGTGACATTTTGAAGGATTAAGTTTCATATTATATTTATCAAGGATATTGAATGCTTCCTCCAAGTTTCTCAGGTGATCCTCAGCCTTTATTGATTTTACCACCATATCGTCTATGTAAACCTCCATAGTCTGTCCAATCTGATCCTTGAACATCATATTCACTAGCCTTTGATAAGTTGCACCTGCATTTCTTAGTCCGAATGGCATAGCAATATAACAATATATACCGGTTGGAGTCATGAAGGCTGTATCCTCTTGATCGAATGGTTCCATTTGGATTTGTTGAAATCCAGATGAAGCATCCATAAAAGTTAACAGTTCATGACCCGCAGTTGCATCCACCATGGAATCAATGTGGGGTAACGGGAAAGGATCCTTGGGACATGCCTTATTTAAATCTGTAAAATCGACACATACCCTCCACTTTCCATTTTTCTTTTGAACAACAACCACATTGGCCAACCATCTTGGATACTTGACCTCTCTAATCATACCTGCCCGGAGTAATTTCTCTACCTCTTCCTGGATAATGGCATTTCTTTCCGGTGCAAACTTTCTTCTCCTTTGATGGATTGGTTTGAAGGACCTGTCAATGCCAAGTTTGTGAGTGATTACATCTTTAGATATACCTGTCATGTCTTCGTGTTTCCATGCAAAGGTAGTCTTTCTCCTTTTGAGGAAGGATATGAGGTCTTCTTTCATCTTGCCAAGGATCCCTGATCCTATATAAACTATAGATTCAGGATCATCCGGATCCATAAGGATTTCTATCACATCCTGTTCACTCGCCTCCAAGACATCCCTTGGAGGATACTTTGATTGCTATTGCTCCCTGGTCTTTGAGGCTGGTTTCATTGATGAGGTGTAGCAGTTCTTAGCCTCTTGCTGATCACTATCAATCTTGACTATTCCCCAAGGACTAGGGAGCTTTACACATTGATGGTAAGTAGATGGGACTGCCTTCATATCGTGTATCCAGGGCCTGCCAAGGATAACATTACAACAAGATAAACAGTCAATAACACAAATTTTTTGATAAGAGTGTAGGCCTTCAATGTATATTGGGAGTTTAATGTCCCCCAGAGTATTCTTAGTTTCGCCACTAAATCCCACGAGCACGGAGGATCTTGGTATGATATCTGATTCAGGGATACCCATCTTCTTTAGAACATCAAGCTGGATAATGTTCACTGAGCTTCCCCCATCTATAAGGATCCTGCGGACAAAATGATTAGAAATGAAAAGAGTAATAACTAAGCCATCGTGATGAGGATCCTGGATATCAACACGATCATCCTCATCAAAGGTTATGACTTTTCCTTCGGAAACACTTGATGTTCGAACTGGTCTTTCTCCATTATCCATTTTGGTTTCCTTTGCATGCCTTTTAGCTACTGAGAAGGATGTGCCGCAAATGTCTGATCCTCCAGAAATAAAGTTTATTACTTGTGCATCTGCTGGAGGTGCCGGAGCTTTCTCAGGGATCCTTTCAGGATCCTGAGTCCTAGACTTTTTTCTACCCAGCAATTCTTTTAGATGCCCCTTGCTCAACAAGTATCCAATTTCCTTTCTTAGTGCAATGCATTCTTCTGTGAGATACCCAAAATCTTCATGGTATGCACACCATTTGATTTATCTTTGGTTGCAGCTGGCCTGTCATTTTTTCTGGGCCATCTAGCTTTATCACCTAAACCCTGCATCGCAAGGATTAGTTCATTGCTATCAACAGAAAAACAATATTCAGAGATTGGAGGATAATCCTCATCATCCTCTTCTTGATCAACAGCATGCATGTTCTGGTTATCAGATTTATTGTAGGATCTGAACTTGTTGTTCCTGAATGAGGATCCTTGCTTATCTTGCTTTGAGGATCCTGCTAACCTCTCCTGGATCCTCTTGTCATCCTCTAGCCGGATGTACCTAAGTGCCCGGGTTCTTACCTCATCTAGGTTCCTGCATGGTGTCATAACAAGATCATCATAAAATAACGAATCCCTAAGCAATCCCATTTTAAAGGCTTCAACAGCCGTGGCTATATCCAAGTTGGGAATGTCTAAGGATTCTTTACTAAATTTGGTAATATAATCCATTAATGATTCATTATGACCCTGGGTTATCCTATACAGATCACTAGTTAAACGCTCGAATTTTCTACTACAAGAAAACTGATTATTAAATAGATTAACTAGGTTAGCAAATGAGGTAATAGAGTAAGGGGGAAGACTTAGCAGCCATTTGAGAGCTGATCCAGTAAGAGTGGATCCGAATCCTTTGCACAGGCATGCTTCCTTTAACCTTTCTGGGATCGGATTGATTTCCATCCTCTCCCTGTATTGAGCTATGTGTTCTTCAGGATCTGTTGAACCGTCGTACAACTTCATAGTAGGCACATGGAACCTCTTTGGTATCTCAGCATCACAGATTGGTGGTGCAAAACGAGATATCTTATGGCTCCCATCGGCAATCTCAGGGATAGGCTTGACCACTCCTGGGACACTTGATATCATATCCTTTAATTTTTGCCATTCTCTGGCCATGGCATGATTGATACCTGGATCCTGCATAAGGCCATGGTTAGTAGAATAAGAATTATTAAAAGTGTTACCTCCCATTGGATTCAAATTAGGAAGAATGGATGTTAATCCATATTGTTGGGGCTCTGGGATGACCGATGGACCAGTAGAAGCAATGGTCAGCATTGGTATAAAGTCTCCCTAATGGATGTCGGAACTTCCTGATTGCAAACTCCTTAAGGATCCTTGAAACTGCGAGTATCCTTGAACCTGGGAAGATCCTGGAACATAGGAGGATCCTTGAACCTGAGAAGATCCTGGAACATAGGAGGATCCTTGAACCTGGGAGGATCCTGGAACATAGGAGGATCCTTGAACCTGGGAGGATCCTGGAACATAGGAGGATCCTTGAACCTGGGAGGATCCTGGAACATAGGAGGATCCTTGAACCTGGGAGGATCCTGGAACATAGGAGGATCCTTGAACCTGGGAGGATCCTTGAAACGGCCAGAATCCTTGAATCTGTTGCGCTCCTGAGTATCCTCCTGAGCTGGTGAAGGATCCTATATGCTGAGGATGGGATCCTGCTGGTTGCAAGTGTAACCCTGAAGCCTGAGTTATTGCTGATAACCCGTAATGCACTCCTCTTGGTCCCCCAACATATTGAATGTCTGGAGCCGCTGAAGGCTGAGAAGTTATAACCGGAGTATCAAAATTTAAAGATCTAGGCATCAGAGGGGAGTGATCCTCCACTGATTTCTTCTGTTTCTTGATTTCATCGATCTCCCGGAGGATCCTTTCGTTGGTTTTGTCCTGCTCTTGTGCATGGTTCCTCATCTGCAAAATCAAAGCATAGAGATCATTAGTAGTAGGATGAGTTGAAACAGAAGAAGTAGGTGGTTTTGAGAAAATGGGAGTTGGTTTCTTCGCAGCATTCTCGGCATTCTTCTGGGATCCAGAAGGTGGTGGAGGCAAAGGAGGAACGCCTTGTGAAGAACCGAATGAAGGCATCAAACTTGAAGTACTCTTCACTGATGAGTCCATCTGTTCGTATGTAATGAACCGGAATGATCACGAAGATGAGAATTTCTTAGAAATGAAGCACCAATTGCCCCACGGTGGGCGCCAAACTGTTTTGGTCAAAAAATCTGATGAGGATAATGCAACCAAACTCTTTGTTACGGGGAATGATGCTTGAAATGTAGAACAATGATAAGGATCACTTCAATGTAAATTGCACAAGTGACACAAGGATTTATACGGGGAAAAAGCCCTTGATCAAGAGTTGATCTCCGGCATAAAAAACCCCGGGTGATGGAAACTACCGATCACCAAGCTCAAATAAATCAATAAATGTTTACAACTTCGGATAGTAACGAGCTAGGTACAAGGATCACTATGGTGAAATGTGTAAAAGTGAATGAAAACTGTTAAGTGTTCGTCGAGAGCTTCAAGAGTGCAATTGTATGAGAGTGTGTGTAGCTGAAAATGGCTAAGTCTTCTAATTCTAGCTCGTCACCCCTTTAAAAATAGAAGTTAACTACAATAACAAACTATCCGACTTTTGTGCCAAGCTCCCACGTTCGCCACAACGTCCATTTCCAGTCAAACGTGTGTGAAATACCCGTGGAATATTCCATAGTAACGTTGCCAAGACCAAGTCAAGCTTGTTACTCCTGCAAAATAATGCGTAACACAAATAAACAATCGTTAGTATGAGGATCCTTAAGGTGATCCATGATCCTGATCCTGAAGCTCTTCTGAGGATCACTATCTGTCACAGAAGTAAGGATCATCAATTAGGATAACAAGTAAGGATCACTAATTGTTAGAAAATCCTCCCCTAACAATTCCTGCATGGGGTCATGACAAGATCATCATAGAATAATGAATCCCTAAGTAAACCCATTTTGAAGGCTTCTACAGCCGTAGCAATATCCAAATTAGGAATATCTAAGGATTCTTTACTAAATTTAGTGATATAATCTCTAAGTGATTCATTCTGACCTTGTGTTACCCTATGTAGGTCACTAGTTAAACGTTCAAATTTCCTACTGCATGAGAACTGGCTATTAAACAGGTTAACTAGATTAGCAAATGAAGTAATAGAGTAAGGGGGAAGACTTAGTAGCCATTTAAGAGCTGATCCTGTTAGTGTGGATCCAAAACCCTTGCATAGACATGCTATTTTTAACCTCTCCGGGATGGGATTGATCTCCATCCTTTCTCTGTACTGAGCCACATGTTCCTCTGGATCCGTTGAACCATCATATAGTTTCATGGTTGGTATTTGAAACCTTTTTGGTATCTCAGCATCACAAATAGGTGGTGCAAAACGAGATATCCTGTGGCTTCCATCTGCAATTTCAGGAATGGGTTTATAACCACTCATGGAACGCTGGATATCATATCCTTCAGTTTCTGTAATTCCTTAGCCATAGCTTGATAGATACCTGTATCCTGCACAAAGCCATGGTTAGTGTTATAAGAATTATTCAAAGTGTTACCTCCTGAAGGATTCAAGTTTTCAATTCCAGATGTGAATCCATATTGACGGGATTCTAGTATGACTGAAGGACCAGAAGAAGCAATGGTCTGCATCGGAATGAAGTCTCCTAGATGGACATCTGTACTTCCGGGTTGCACACTTCTTAAGAATCCTTGATCCTGAAATATGCTGGATCCTTGAACTTGAAAGGAGGATCCTGGAAGCTGAGAGGATCCTTGAACCTGGGAGGATCCTTGAACTGGGAAGGAGGATCCTTGAACCTGAGAAGATCCTTGAGCCTGGGAGGATCCTTGAACTGGGTGCGTCCCCATATATCCTCCTGAGCTAACGAAGGATCCCTGATGCTGGAAAGAGGATCCTAAAGGCTGAAAAGAGGATCCGGAAGGCTGGAAGTGGGATCCTAAAGCCTGACTCATAGTTGTTGATCCATAACGCCTTCCCAATGGTCCACTCTGGTACTGGATATCCGAAGCTGCAGATTGCAGGGCGGTTATAGCTGGAGTGTTAAAATCCAGTGATCTAGGCACCAATGGAGAGTGATCCTCCACTGATCTTTTCAATTTCTTGATGTCATCAATCTCTAGAAGGATCCTGTCACTAGTTTTGTCCTGCTGCTGCATGTAATCCCTCATCTGCAAAATCAAAGAATAAAGATTACTGTTAGAAGGACTAGAAGAAACAGCAGAAGTTGGTGGTTTTGGGAAAATGGGGCTTTGTCTCTTTGCAGCATTTTCAGCATTCTTCTGGGATCCAAAAGGTGGTGGAGGCAAAGGTGGAACGCCCTGTGAAGAAGTGACTGCCGGCATAGAGCTTGAAGTGTTTTTGCTGAAGAAGCCATGTGGTTGAAGGTGGTGAACCGAAATGATTGCAGTGAACGAAATTTTTCAGAAATGAAGCACCAATTGCCCCACGGTGGGCGCCAAACTGTTTTGGTCAAAAATCAAGCTAGGATAATGCAACCAAATCTTCTGTTGTGAGGTGTAATGCTTGAATCAATGAACAAATGTATGAACAACTCGCAAATGAAATGAACAAGTGACACAAGGATTTATACGAGGAAAAAGCCCTTGATCAAGAGATGATCTCCGGCATAAAAAACCTCGGGTGATGGAAACTACCGATCACCAACTATAATTAAACAAATGATTGTTACAACTCGGGATGATAACAAGCTTGTTACAAGGATCACTAGTGTGCAAAATGTATGAAATCGCTAACAAGTTTCAGAGAGCTTGCGAGAGTGTGTGAGTGTTTGCTAAATTTGCTAATCGTCCTAACTCAAGCTTGTTATCCCCTTTAAAAATAGAAATAATCTAAATAACAAACTATCCGCCAAATGTGCAAGCTACCCACGACTTCTAAAACGCTCATTCCAGCCATGCACGTGCAGAATTTTGAGAGCATGTTCCCCAAGAATATCGGCAAGACTAGGTCCAATACGTATACTCCTGCAAAACAAGTGTAAACATAAAGGAAACAACCGTTAGTGTTAGGATAACAATGAGGATCCTGGATCCTTGATCTTGCAACGTCTTCTGAGGATCCTTAATTCAAACAGAATTGAGGATCCGTGATCCTGGCTGCACTTGAGGATCCGTGATCCTTAGGCTTAGAAAATCCATCCCTAACAAAACTGTTAACTGTTTGATATCGAGTCAACAAACTCGTTGAAACTCCTTATCCTTTCAAGCTACATACATGGTTTTTCATTGTAACCATGTCGAAACTTTCTTGTCAATACATCTACTCATTGTTGAATTACGCCTAAACCAATTTTAATTGTTTGAACTTGCTCGTAATATACATTCAATTCAAGGTCCCATGTGATGGATTGAGACCATCATATTCGAAATAATTCCAACAAGCGCTTCATTTCTTTTGTACCATAATAGGCTTGTTGGTCTTCGACTTCATTGAATCGTTTCTTTAATCACGATCACCTTATGGTGGCGTTTTTCACAAGTCTGAAGCTTGCGCTAATCTCGTTGCTCACATCATGCATGGATTTAATTATTTAATTATTAATTTGTTTATTGATATTAAATCCGCTTGTTCGATTCATTGTATCAAAGCAATCTTAACACAATTGTGTGTTAAGATAATGGTACACAAATTCATGTCATATTTCGGTGTACCTCTTAACGATTCTTTCAGCATCGAACGAACATTTTGTGATATTTATTGCTCTTTCATTTTCGATCGAAAAACATTATTTATTTGTTTCAATATCAATTGAAAATCCTATGAGATTTGTTTTTACTTCGTTGAACCTTTCATCAGATTTCAAACACGGTGAACTTGTTCGGTCACCGCTATTATCGAATTATTTCAATCACTACGACACCTTGTGGGGTCGGTATAAACTTGTAGCTTGTGCTAATCATGATCAATCGTTTCATGCAAACTACATACGCTCTTTGTTTGACTAATCATTTTAATAGTCCTAATACAACTATGTATTGAGACGATGATGCACCAGGTTTGGTTGTATTTCATTTCGGTGTATCATTACAATTCAATAATGTCAACACGTTGACTTTATTCATTTAATGGTTCAATAATTAACAAATCATTTTTATGATTCTATTTATTTGAGCTTGTTGAATACCAGTTTCAATCATATAATAACCAACCCAAGTTTCCGTTGGTAGTAAATTTTTATTGTTTCAAGAACTGATTGCATATTGCGAACGTTCATTTGGAATTCTATTGGTCGAAACTCCTCTTTTGTTGGACCCCCATAAACTTCAAGTGTTGATCGCATTGGTGATAGTATCGCTACGCTTCGTTCACTTGACATCGATTTCTGGACCGAACTCAGTTGAACCGTTGGGTTCTTATTAATTGTTTTGGTCAAAAATCAAGCTAAGATAATGCAACCAAACTTTCTGCTATGAGGTGTGATGCATGAATCAATGAACAACACTAAGGATTACTCAGAAATATAATAAACAAGTGACACAAAGATTTATACGAGGAAAAAGCCCTTGATCAAGTTGATCTCCGGCATAAAAAACCTCAGGTGATGGAAACTACCGATCACCAACTCAGATTAAACAGAAAATGTATTACAACTTCGGATGATAGCGAGCTAGTTACAAGGATCACTATAGTGTAATGTGCAAAAAAGTGTGTAATCGCTAAGTGAATTGTCGAGAGCTGGTGAGAGCAGTTGCGAGAGTATGTGTTAAGCTAAAAATAGCCAAGTGTTCTAATTTAGCTCGCTATCCCCTTTTAAAAATGGAAAATATATAAGCTAACTAACTATCCGCATTTTGCGCAAGTCTTCCACGACCTCCATAACGTCCATTTCAGTCAAGCACGTGCGGAATAAATATGGAATATGCTCCAGGAATATCGCCAAGACCAAGTCCAAGCTCGTACTCCTGCAAAACAACGTCATATTCAAAGCAGACAATCGTTAGTGTAAGGATCACTACGATGATCCATGATCCTGATCCTATAATAGCCTCTGAGGATCACTAATTCAAACAGAATTGAGGATCCCTAAGCCCGGCAGTAATTGAGGATCACTGATCTTTGGAAAATACTCCCCTAACAATTGCCCCCAAAATATAAGGAGTGAAGTGTAAATAAATGAATTGTATTTTCTCGTTCTTATCCGTAACAAACCAACGGATATATAGCCGTTGATTCCTGACTAGCCGTTGCCATCCTGACGTCACTGAAGTGACTATCCTGCAAGATCATCATTATAAATTGAAGTTAGAGATAAGGGTTAGAGAGCATTTAAATTCGTGCGTTTCCTCCTTTAAATCTTCATTCGAAGACTTGATCAGGTATTTCTCTTTCCTTTCTCTCTTCATCTTCTCAATTCTGTTTCTTGTTTTTCACCATCTTCATGACCAAGATGATGCTGAGGTCTTCACCGGTTAAGGATCATAAAAAGGACAGTCCCTTGAAGTCCCAAGGGATCATCAAAGATTCTGCGAAAGAAAGATGCTTCTTCACCGATCCACAGATAGACAGAATCCGCCATTATTTTCCGGCGAACACCGTTTTCAAAACTTTTCATCCCACCGTCCTGAGCGACTATGTTTCCGAAACTTGGGTAGCCTTTCCGGTCACACCATTTGCAATAGGATACTCGTATCCTTTTCCTGATTTCACACATTCTTTCTTCTCCCTCATCGGCATCTCCTACATCCAAGCAATGCCAATGATATGGAGGGTCTTGTATACCCTTGAAAGAATCATTGAGCATGAAGGTATTACTCTGGGAATGTCGGAATTAGCAGAGATGTATGACCTTGTGAGCCATGGATCTCATCGATTTCTACTCAAACACAAACCCGGTGAAGAACACCCCATCTTCAAAGCCACTAAGAATGACACCAACTGGAAACGGCGATTCTTCTTTGTCCGAAGGGATTCTATCCCTGATGGAAAGGATCTGCCTAGAAAATGGACCACCCATGGTAGGATAGAGGATCCTTAGAAGGATCACCAGATGACCTTGTTTCTGCTGAGGATCACTAACATCCTTTTGTTTCTATTTTGCAGCTATTACTGTCGCACACCTCATTACAACACCTGCAACGAAGGAAAGGCTTGCTGCTTTTCGGAGGCTTGATCCTGAAATAAGATCATTTAAAGCAAATACCCAGGATTCTCAAGAGGTATCCTCAGGTTCTGTCACTATGTCAAGTAAGTATCCCATTTTGTGCATAATTAAATGTTTAAATAAAAATGAAATAAGGATACTTATCTGTTTTGGATGTGTAGGTGCTGGAAAATCATCGAAATCTGCTACCCGTTTTAGTGTCACTGACCTTGACACTGTCCGATCCTCAAAAAAGAAACCTGCTGCCAGTCCATCCGTCACAATCCCCAAGGCAACCACCTCTAAGGGAAGGGGTGGAAAGAAAAGGAAGACTGCTGACACCCTAGAAGGCCTGCCTCTGATCCAGCATCACTTCGAGGAATACGTTGCCGAGGTAAAAATAACTGATCCTTAAATGTGATCCTTGTACATGATCCTTCCATGCTGAGGGTAAGGTATCCTGAATTGTATCCTTGCTTTTGCAGAAATTTGCTGAAATCCAGGACTATGTTGGGAGTATTGAAGAGGTTGAACAAAAGTGTGTGGACCTCCAAAAGATCATGCTGGCCAAGGATCAGAAGATAGCCTCCCTTGAAAATGATGTCAATCTGCTGAAGAGGGAACTTGTCCTGGCTCACATTACCGCTGATCAGGAGAAGAATGAAATCACCAATGACGCTAAAGTCTCAGCTACCATCGCTATGTACAAGACCAAGTTGCAGATGGCCCAAGAAGCTCTGGATCCTGACTTTGACAAGAGCAGCTGGGACGTAGAGGGCTGGAAGGCAAGGTTAGGTGAGTTGGACGACGAAGAAGAGGCTGATGAGGTCCTAGCAATCGAGGTTGGCGGCAGTGGGATGAAGGATCATGCGGGTGATGCTGGAGCTGGAGGAGCTGATAAAGGTGATGGTGATGCAGCAAAGGTGTAGGCTGCAGGAATGGGCGATGAAGGACATTTCTAGACGCAGCCGGAGCCCATTTTTTTAGAATTTGGTAGTGGTTTTTGTTTTGATTATGGTGTTTTGAAACAATGATGGGTTGTATTTGAACAATAGTAATTAGGGCTAAGGATCATGGATCCTTTGAACAATAGGTAGGATTACAAATGGTGGAGGGATCCTCTGTTTGGGGGATGAAGCCATTGTGATCCTGCCGTCTTTTAATTCCTGCACTATCAAGACCCATAAACAATGGACACCCTTTGCCAACCCATGTGGACGGGCCACGTTTTGCTGGTAGAAACGTGGGTTGGCAATTTTGACAACCTTAAAGGGTTTTAATGTTTTGTGAATAAAAAAACTTTAACTTTTTGGCTATCTCCCGTGTTGTTATCCTTGTTAGTACTTTACTTTTCAATTGTTGTGATATACATTTTGTTTGAATTTATTAAGTACATAAATATCTTCAAAAATTTTAGAATATAATCAAGGATCACATATCATTTAGTTGGTAAGTTCTGAAAAGTAATATAGTTTAAGGATCATAAGTTCAGTTGTCAAAGGATAAGGGTCACTCAAATGAATAATGGATAAAATCAAAATAGTTAAGGATCATACCAGAGAATCCAAGTTAGGATCCTAACCTTAAACACTTATAATCAGGATAACCAAAAGACAAACCTTAGTAGAAGATAAGGATCAAGGATCCTTGGTCGTTTCTCTCCAAAAACCTGAAATAGGATACAACTTGGGACTAAGCCAATATAAGATAAGAGTTAGTAACTGGGGACAAGCCCAACAATTATGGGGACAAGCCCATAGGATAACTGGGGACAAGCCCAAAGGATAACTGGGGACAAGCCCAAAGGATCGTGTGTAAACTGGAGTATGGCCCTTACTGGCGACTATCCAAACTTAGTGACATGAAAATGCCAAAACTTCAGCTAACGTGAAAACGTTAGAAACCTTAGGAACAGATGTATGGTACGTCTACCATTATACGTAGGATCCTGAATATAGCCAGTACAATGAAATTGTCAGCCCCTAAAGTGAGTACTGGTCCCATTGCCATGAACTATAACAAGATCATCGTGCGCTACTGGCGAAACTGGGGACAGGCCCAAACTGGGGACTAGCCCAAATAACTGGGGTCAAGCCCAAATAACTGGATACTTCTGTGGATACTCAATCCTTTGTTAAGGATACCTGAACCTTCAAAACTCAGAATCAAGTGAAAGGAGGATAAAGGATACAGGATCCTTATCCTTATATAAGATAATTAATGAATGAAATAGTTTGAGATTAGAATATTACCAGAATGAGGATCATCTGTCCTGTAAGGATCCTTCAAGGATACTTGTCAAGTAAGGATCATGAATCCTTGTTACATGAAGTATTTCTTTAAGTGGACAGCATTCCAAGCTCTTGGTAGCAAATCACCTTCCATTGTTAGCAATCGATATGCCCCCTTTCCTGCCTCAGCTTCGATCAAGTAAGGGCCTTCCCACTTTGGTGCTAGCTTTCCATCAGCAGGATTGGTGGTATTCTGAAATGCTTTCCTTAACACCATATCACCAACTTGGAATTTCCTGATCCTGACATTTTTGTTGTAAGCTCCAGCCATCCTTTGTTGATAACTGGCCATCCTTATCCTTGCCAAATCCCTGAGTTCTTCTATAGTATCCAAGTCTTGAACCAAGTTTTCAGCATTTTCTTCAGGATCACAAATGCTTGTTCTTGCCGTAGGAACCACCATCTCTGTAGGAATCACTGATTCTGCTCCAAATACCAAAGAAAATGGGGTTTGGCCAGTGGCATTCTTGGGAGTTGTCCTATCAGCCCATAGTACATAAGGTAGTTCTTCTGCCCACTTTCCCTTCTTGGATCCAAGCTTTTTCTTCAAATTGTTGATGATGATCTTGTTGGATGATTCTGCCTGACCATTTGCTTGTGGGTGGACTGGTGTTGATGTTATCATCTTAATCCCCCAGCTGTCACAAAAGTTAGTAGTTCTACTCCCAATAATTTGGGATCCATTATCACAAACAATTTCAGAAGGGATACCAAATCTAGTAATAATGTTTCTTTTAATAAAGGATATAACTTCCTTTTCTCTTACTTGAGCAAAGGCTTCAGTCTCTATCCACTTGGAGAAGTAATCAGTCATAGCAAGCATAAATACTTTTCCACCAGGTGCCTTAGGAAGCTTACCAACTATATCCATTCCCCATCTCATAAATGGCCAAGAAGAGGATATAGGATGTAAAAGTTCTGCTGGTTGGTGAAGGATATTACTATGTCTCTGACAAGGATCACACTTCTTGGCATACTCCACAGCATCCTTCTTCATAGTAGGCCAATAGTATCCTGTCCTCAGGATCCTTGAGAATAATGCCCTGCCCCCAGTGTGGTTTCCACAATCTCCTTCATGGAAATCCTTTAGGACTTCTTGGATTTCAGGATCCTCAATACATCTTAGATATGGTCCTGCAAGAGATCGTTTATACAACATATTATTCAATATTGTAAATTGAGATACCTTAATTTTGAAAGCCCTAGGGTTTTCTCCTGTAGGAATCTCTCCATGTTGTATGTATCTCATGATTGGGAGGATCCATGATCCTTAATGAGATTGAGTATCATCACTAGGGATGATTGCAGAATCCTCCCCTATCTCCATAGTTACATGATCCTCGATAGCAGGGGTCAGGATATGGATAATAGGGATCTTGATATCCTCCGGGATCTTCAAGGATGATCCTAGATTGGCTAATGCATCAGCCTCTGCATTCTCTTCCCTTGGTACCTGTGTCAAACTAAAGGAAACAAAAGAGAGTGCCAATTCTTTGACTATCTCTAAATATTTGATTAGCTTTTCACCTTTAACAGCATAGGATCCATTAAAGTGATTAGTGATCAATAAAGAATCTACATGTACCTCAAGATACCTGATCCTCATATGCTTGGCAATTTGTAAACCAGCTATCAAGGCTTCATACTCAGCCTCATTGTTGGTAGTTTGAAATTCACAAGCTATGGTGTGGGGTATTATGTCCCCCTGTGGTGATTTTAGTAGTATTCCAAGCCCTGTTCCTTTAACATTAGAAGCTCCATCAGTGAAGAGTATCCAAGGATCCTTAGTTTCTTCAAGCTGTTGGACTTCTAACTTAGCTTCCTTTTGCAAGTCACTACTGAAATCTGCCATAAAGTCAGCTAAGGCTTGGGATTTAATGGCAGTTCTAGGCTCATATCTTATATCATATGCACTAAGTTTCACTGCCCACTTAGCCATCCTTCCTGACATTTCAGGTTTCCTGAGAACATTCTTAATTGGAAAATTAGTCTTAACAATAATGGCATGAGTCTCAAAATAATGTCTTAATTTAGTAGATGCCATAATTAATGCAAGGATAAGTTTCTCTAAATGTGAATACCTGGATTCAGCATCAAGTAAACTCTTACTTACATAATAAACAGGATGTTGTGTACCTTGGTGATCCTTAACAAGGACTGCACTTACTGCTTTTGAGGATACTGCTAAGTATAAGGATAATATATCCCCTTTTTCTGGTTTCATCAAGGCGGGGGCTGAGGATAGGTAATCCTTAAGAGCTTTGAGGGCACTTTCATGCTTCTCAGTCCATTCAAATTTCTTGTTCTTCCTCAGGATGTCATAGAATTCCTTGCACTTTTCTGAGGATTTGGATATGAACCTGTTCAAGGCTGCGATCCTGCCTGTCAATCTTTGCACATCCTTAGCATTGGCAGGAGATTTGATATTCACAATAGCCTTGATTTGCTCTGGACTTGCTTTAATGCCCCTCTTTGTCACCATATAGCCTAAGAATTTACCTGCCTTAACACCAAAATGACACTTGGAAGGATTTAGTTTCATATTAAATTTATCAAGGATATTGAATGCTTCCTCCAAGTCTTTAAGGTGATCCTCAGCTTTCTTGGACTTAACCACCATGTCATCTCTATAGACTTTCATAGTGTGTCCAATTTGTTCCTTGAACATCATATTGACTAGCCTTTGATAAGTAGCACCTGCATTCCTTAGTCCAAATGGCATAGCAATATAACAATATATACCAGTTGGGGTCATAAAGGTTGTATCCTCTTGATCGGATGGTTCCATCTGAATTTGCTGAAATCCAGATGAAGCATCCATAAAAGTCAACAACTCATGACCCGCGGTAGCATCCACCATGGAGTCAATGTGGGGTAATGGGAAAGGGTCCTTGGGACATGCCTTGTTTAAATCAGTAAAATCGACACATACCCTCCACTTTCCATTTTTCTTTTGAACAACGACCACATTGGCTAACCATCTTGGATACTTAACCTCTCTTATCATACCTGCACGAAGTAGTTTATCTACCTCTTCCTGGATAATAGCATTCCTTTCAGGTGCAAACTTCCTCCTCTTTTGATGTATAGGCTTGAATGACCTGTCAATGCCAAGTTTATGAGTAATTATATCTTTAGATATACCTATCATGTCTTCATGCTTCCAGGCAAAGGTAGTTTTCCTCCTTTTAAGGAAGGATATTAGATCCTGTTCAATGCTACTTAGGATCCCTGATCCTATGAAGACTATGGATTCAGGATTGTTATGGCTCATTTTCTAAGCATACATATCCTGACCAATATCCTGCCTTGATTTGTTTATTTGTAGCCAGGACGCTGGAAGAGGATATTGCTAACATCTTGGGTAATATCCTGGGGTTTATTGAATTAACCACGTGTAGGTTAAAGGCTGAGACTTGCTAACGGTCAAGTGGACTTCTTCTCCTCAAGACTCGGACGTGTTTGTTGAAGGAGAGACGTTGAACCCGAGAGACCAGGTCTACAACGTTCAATTAAGGAATATTCGGTGGATCCCGGAAGTATAGGGTAGTTTGTTACATTATCTATACTATAAATAGATGGGAGCGGATCAGTTTAAGGCACACAATTTTCACTGACACTCTCGAACACTTTCACTCTCTAGCTCATTGCAAACACCACACTTGTATTCAAATTTCATTGTAACACATAGTTGATCCGCACCAAATCCTGCACTGTATCCTGATATTTGAAGCAATAGAAGAACAAGGCAGCTGCGATTGTCAGCTCCCGAGGTTTTATGCCGGCGATCTAGATTGATCAAGGGCTTTCCTCGTACATCTCGTGTCATCTACTTTACTTTTGCTCATTGTTTGATCATAGATACAGCTCTATATCCTGAGCCGTATCCTGAATACTGATTTTCTAAATAACTTAACAAACATATTTTTAACACACTTTCTAGCACACTACCTCACTTTACTAATTTGATCACTAAATTGCTTCGGTAATTTTTGACCAAAACAATTTGGCGCCCACCGTGGGGCAAGTGGTGCTCTCTTTACTAAAAATTTTTGCGAAATCGCTAATCGGCTTTCTATTTTCAAAACTTTTTGCCACATTGTCCATAATGGCCTCAAGATCAAACATGAGTTCCTCTACTGTGTCTGCTATGACTTCTGCTACTACTGGTTCGGTGCTTCCACCACCTCCTCCAAGGATGCCAGCCTCTTCACGACCTCAGGATATTATCCCTACTCGCAGTGTTCAGGAATCTGCTCCCGTTCTAGCTTCTAATGATGAAATTCTTACTTTATTTGGAAGTGTGCAGGAACAAATGAGGCAGCAACAGGAAACAAACCAAATGCTTTTAAGGGAAATACAACTCCTGAAGTCTGGCTCGAGCAGATCTGCTGAGGATAATGTCACTCCATTACATCCCAGAGCGTTGAACTTTAGTTCAGCTGTGTATACCGAGGATAACAGGGGGAATATTGTGCCCAGCCTTCCTCAGAATCATACTCCTGAAATACCCTCCTCGGTCAGGATGTCAACCATGAGGAGCTCAGGATATGCTTCAGGATATGGGCAAAATCCTCCAATGGGTAACGTGTCAAATAATAATAATACTCATGCTACTAACAATAGGGGATCTTTGCAGGATACAGGTGTAACATCAGCACTTACTAGGGAACTTCAGAAGTTGAAGGATATGATATCTAGTGTACCTGGGGTTGTCCAGCCGATCCCGGAAGTGTCCCAAGACAGCCATAAGATATCTCGTTTTGCATATCCTATCTGTGATGCTGAGATCCCAAAGAGATTCCAAACCCCCAACATGAAGCTTTATGATGGGACTACGGATCCTGAAGAGCATATTGCTCAGTATAGGGAGAAAATGGAGATTAACCATATCCCTCCGGAGCTCAAGGAAGCGTGCTTGTGCAAGGGATTTGGTTCTACTCTGACAGTATCAGCCTTAAAATGGCTGTTAAACGTTCCTCCTCACTCAATTACTTCGTTTGCTCATTTGGTTAATTTATTTAACAGTCAATTTTCTTGTAGTCGGAGTTTTGAGAAACTAACCAGTGATCTTTACAGGATAACTCAAGGGCCTCAGGAATCCTTGAGGGATTATGTGAACAAATTCAGTCGAGAATCCTTGGATATCCCACATCTTGATGTTGCAACAGCTGTGCAAGCTTTTAAGATGGGATTACAAAAGGATTCTCAGTTTTATCAGGATCTTGTAATGAATCCCTGCAGGAATCTCGACGAAGCTCGTAACAGGGCTTTGAGATATATCCGTCTGGAAGATGACAGGAAGATGCAAGAAAGGATGAACTCATCTAACACTTATGAGTCAACTAACAGGAAGTCAGAATCCTCATTCAAATCATATCGGCCTAAGCCATATGGTAGAAATGAAAACAAGAGAGTGAATGCTGTCGAAGATGAGGATCCTGAAGAGTATCCTGAATTGTCTGAATATTGCTTTTCTGTTAACATTCCTGAATTGATGTATGCCATGCAGGGTCTAGGAGACAAGGCTAGGTGGCCTCGAAAGAATCAACAAAAGGCTGACTGGAAAGATAAGTCAAAATGGTGCGCTTTCCACGAAGATTTCGGACATGTAACTGATGATTGCATTGCTCTAAGGAAAGAAATAAGCTATCTTCTAAGCAAGGGATATCTGAAAGATCTCTTAGGAAGAAAGAAGAATAAGGGTCAGGATACTGAGAAGGATCCTGAGCGGGCAGCATCACCTCCTGCGGATGCCAAGATAATCAACTTCATTTCGGGAGGATCTGACATTTGTGGAACTTCGTATTCGGCAGCAAAGAGACATGCAAAGGAAGCTAAGGCCGAAAGGGGAGACAAACCTGTCAGGATGACTACCCTTACGACTGACAAAGTGATCACTTTTGATGCTGATGACAGGGATACTGTCCAGGATCCTCACCATGATGCTCTGGTAATAACGTTATATGTGGCTAACCATTTTGTACGCAGGATATTGGTTGATAATGGCAGTTCCGTCAACATAATTGTTTTGGTCAAAAATTACCGAAGCAATTTAGTGATCAAATTAGTAAAGTGAGGTAGTGTGCTAGAAAGTGTACTTGAAAATGTGCTTGTCAAGTTAATTAAAAAATCAGTATTCAGGATACGGCTCAGGATATCGAGCTGTATCTATGATCAAACAATGAGCAAAAGTAAGGTAAACGACACGAGATGTACGAGGAAAGCCCTTGATCAATCTAGATCGCCGGCATAAAACCTCGGGAGCTGACAATCGCAGCTGCCTTGTTCTTCTATTGCTTCGAATATCAGGATACAGTGCAGGATGTGGTACGGATCGACTAAGTGTTACAACGAAATTTGAATACAAGTGTGGTGTTTGCAATGAGCTAGAAAGTGAAAGTATGCGAGAGTGTAAGTGGAGATTGTGTGACTTAAACTGATCCGCCCCCATCTATTTATAGTAAAGATAAGCTAACAAACTATCCTAAACTTCCAGGATCCACCGAATATTCCTTAATCGAACGTTGTAGACCTGGTCTTTCGGGTTCAACGTCTCTCCTTCAACAAACTTGTCCGAGTCTTGAGGAGAAGAAGTCCTCTTGACCGTTAGCAAGTCTCAGCCTTTAACCTGCACGTGGTTAATTCAATAATCTTCAGGATATCACCCAAGATGTTAGCAATATCCTCTTCCAGCATCCTGGTCACAAATAAACAAACAAAGGCAGGATATTGGTCAGGATACGTATGTTAAGAAAATGACCCCTAACAATTGTCCCCAAATATATCGGTTGGTATACCAATCCAACGGATATATTTCAAAAATCTTATCCCATAACTCAAGGCATTTAAAACGAAGCGATGGTCAAGATCACATCGTAACTTCCAACGCGTTTTTTACTCAATGGAGATCCACGATGCCCCTATATCTTCTCTTTTCATGTTTGAAAAGAATATATATTTATCAGAACCTTCAGGTAATTCTCCATTTCTGATTTTCTTCCTGTCAATTTACTTCACCTTACTTGCAATGGACGCCGAGACCTTCACCCAGCAAAATCTTCTTAAAAATCCCGAAAAGGAGATCTGCGCTTTTGACAACGCAGACATTGCAGCTTTAAGAGCCTCCGGCGCTTTCCCTGACAGCACGGTCTTTAGACCATACGATCGGTCAATCCGATCGGATGTTTCTTCCACCGAATGGGTCTGTTTTCCAGCATATCCTTTTTCATTAGGTCTTCGATACCCTTTTCCTGAATTCATGATGCAATTCTTTCGAATTACCGGCATCTCTTTTGCTCAAACCATGCCCATGGTTTGGAGAGTACTAATTGTACTCAACCAAATCAAAAACCTCCATTGCTCCGACCTCTGCATCGAGGATTTACCTATTGCTTATCGCCTCCGATCCTATGGCTCTAGCCGGTTCTTGCTCTTCTCGACCTCCAGCAAACCCCTGATTCTCAAAGCCACCAAAAACGAAGACGGATGGCAACGCAAATTCTTCTTTGTCAAACGAGATTCCATTGCTGAGGGTGCCAACCTTCCGGTGGAGTGGTTAACCACCGGTAGGATCATAAATATCCTCATAGACCATTTGATTGTTATCTTCTATTAATACTCTTCTTTTTGATCTTTATGCAGTGAACTTCAAGGAAGTCGCTCCCCCTACCGCTGAGTCAGAAGAGAGAATCAATACTGTTTACCGGTTACCTGCAATAGACAGGACTTTCACCACACACGTCCCGAGTTCCAGTCAATACTCATCATCCGAGATGTCTGGTAAGAATTTCTTTCAAAATAATTAGTCACAACAGCATAATGATAAGATAAAGAGTAAAACTTTTCCCTTTATGCAGCACCGGCTAAGATCCCTGAAGTCTTTGATCTTGACGAATTGGACAGCTATTCTGACCAGATCCAGGTCAAGAAAGAACCTAGCCCCAAGACCACAGCTACATCCAAACCCAGCAGCTCCAAAGCCATCATCATTCCTAAACCTTCACCGGCTACCAAGCCCCGGAGTTCTAGTTCCCGCAAAAGGAAAGAACCCGATTCCCCTGTCATTTCTGACACCTTTCCTTATGAGAAGCACGGGTTCATTGAAGCCAGCGGGTTTATGACTTCTTTTCTTAACCAGGTTAGTATCCTCATACCATATCCTGCAATTTAGATTATTTTCAAAGATTTGACAATATTAATCCCTGTCCTCTTACCTTTGTAGGGTCTTGAGCGTTTAGTTCATTTATATCAAGAATCCTGCAAGCTTAACAAAACACTTGAATCTAAGCTAAAGGAAGCAGAAAACACAATCTCCGACCAAGGTATGATTGCGGCCGCCAAATCTCGTCATTACGAGGAGAAATACAAAGCTATGACCCAAGAACACCAAGTTGCTCTCAACAAAGCTACTCTTCAAGCCCAGGCCGATCTAGAAGCTGCCCACGTGCAATACGAACGGGATATGGTCAGCTACCGGGAAAGCCTCAAAAGTTCCGTCGTCATTTCTCTCCTCCAAGCCAGGTTGAAGATGGCTCATGAAGCCAAAACATTAGGTTTCGAATGCCCTTCTTGGGATGTTGGTGCTTGGGAGACCAAGCTGAAGAACCTCGGCGGCACCTCTTCCAAATCAACTGTCGAAGAACCTTCCAAAGTAGTTGAAAAAGCAACCGATGCTGAGAAGGATGCTGAGGCGGATCCCAAGACGGATGTTGCTGAAATCACTATGGACCAAGAAGGCACTACCCCCTAGAACTTATTTCCTTTAAATCATTCAAACAATTTTATGTTTTTATGAACAATTTATATTTCTGTATCAAAACAATTTGATAGCCGAAGGTGGATGGGTCCTGGGTTTCAGGATGAAACCTTCGGTTATCAACCAGTATTGATTACTTACGAATAATTTCATCTTTTTATTTTTCTAAGTGTAAATCTTAGCTTTACAAAAAATTTCATACTGTTATCTTATAAAATATCCTGATCAGTATGCTCAGCGGTATACTGTAAAAACCTTTTATTAGATAGAACTTCCAAACGTTCCTTCAACTTTGTAAAAATTTCTTTAGAAAGTGAAAAACAGTCTATCTTTCCAAAACCAAGTTTTGATAATATTTAAATGATCAGAGTTCCAAACTAATACTAGTTTCAAACACCCTAATCAAATATCCTGAAAAGGACTTTGAGAATATATCAGGATACTTAAAATAATGTTATTAAAAACTTAGACGACGTTTACAAAGGAAAGATCATACCAGAAATAGGGTATAAACCTACTACCAAACTTCAATCCCTTTGCAACTCTCCCAACAATGGTGTCCCCTGTGCAAGGTACTTAGTGCATTAGTTCCGAGCCTCATCCTTTTAGCTTTACACCACCATCTTGGCAGGGATGTCCCCTGTGTACAATGTCTTCAAATACTTTAGAAATCTACTGAATGTAGTTTCCATTGTCTTGGCAATTTTTTACGTCCCAAGGGTAAAACCCAAGGATGTACTGGAGATAAATCCCTTGTATCCTGGGGAAAATCCCAAATTTTCATGCGCTACAGGCGAGAGTGTATAAACTCCAAGACTTAGAAAGGTGAAAACCTTTAAACCTTAGAGAGTATGAAAATACCCTTTCGTGAGAGAGGGTGATCAATCCTCATATACCTTTAGGATTCAGGATATAGCCAACAGTAACGAAATTGTCAGCCACTTTTACATGGACTGGTCCCGCCACCTTGAACTATCCCTGAATAACTTGCGCTCCAGGCGGGGTGTTTAAACCCAATTCGGAAGAAAGGTGAATACCTTTAAACCTGTGAAGGGATCAGTATCCCTTAAACGTGAGAGAGGGGGCCAATCCTCTAATCTTTCGAGTTATCCTGAGTACATATCCTGGAGCTATATCCTGAAACATATCTTGCAAAACAATTGTAAACTAAGGTGGGTGTTAGCTTAGCTAACACCCCTCCGATGCTTAAGTCAGTATTGGGTTACAAAGAACAAATTAAACCAAACATATTTAAAAAAGGTAGAATTCATACCATCCTGAGTTAGAAATTAAATTCTAAACTCACTTGAAATAGAGCTTAAGGTGTATAGCATTCCAAGATCTCGGTAGCATATCCCCCTCCATATTCTTGAGTCTGTATGCTCCTTTCCCTGCTTCTGATTCAACTTCGTATGGTCCTTCCCATTTTGGAGCTAATTTGCCATCGGCAGGATTAGTAGTATTCTGAAAAGCCTTTCTTAATACCCAATCTCCAATCTTAAATATTCTGGTCCTAATATTCTTGTTATATGCCCTGGATATTCTCTGTTGATATGCTGCCATCCTTAGCCTTGCCGCATCTCTCTTCTCATCTATAGTGTCTAAATCCTGACTCAAGGCTTCAGGATTCTGCTCAGGATCACTTAAGATAGATCTTGCAGTAGGTATTGTCATTTCCGTTGGAATCATTGCTTCTGCTCCAAACACCAAGGAAAATGGGGTTTGGCCTGTTGCATTTTTTATCGTTGTCCTATCAGCCCATAAAACAAAGGGTAGTTCTTCTGCCCATCTTCCTTTTTTGGCTCCAAGCCTTTTCTTTAAGTTATTGACAATTATCTTGTTTGAGGATTCTGCTTGTCCATTTGCTTGAGGATGTACCGGAGTAGACGTAATCATTTTGATTCCCCAACTTTTGCAAAAGTCAGTAGTCCTCTTACTTATGAACTGAGAACCATTGTCACAAATTATCTCGGCTGGTACTCCGAATCTGGTCAGGATATTTCTCTTGATGAAGGATACTACTTCTTGGTCTCTAACTTGAACAAATGCTTCTGCTTCAACCCACTTAGAGAAATAATCCGTCATTGCTAGCATAAAGACTTTTCCTCCCGGAGCTTTTGGTAGCTTTCCCACTATATCCATACCCCACTTCATAAATGGCCAAGGGGAAACAATAGGATATAATGGTTCAGCCGGCTGATGCAGTATGTTACTATGTCTCTGACATGCGTCACATCTTTGAACATATTCTGCGGCATCTTTTCTTATTGTTGGCCAATAATATCCTGTCCTTAACACTTTTGAGAATAACGACCTGCCCCCAGCATGGTTACCACAATCCCCTTCATGTATATCCTGAGGTACTTCTTTGGCTTCAGGATCCTCCAAGCATCTCAAATACGGTCCTGCAAGAGATTTCTTGTATAAAATATTATTTATAATAGTGAATCGTGATACCTTCATCCTAAATGCCTTAGGATTTTCATTTCCAGGGATGTGTCCTTCTTTGAGATATCTCATGATTGGAGCCGTCCAGGATTTAGGATCCTCTTCAGGATGTTCTGCTCCAGGATCCTGAATACCAGCTACTTCTTTATCCTAAGGATTCGTTGCAGGATATAAGACATGTAATATTGGTATTTGCGTCCCTTCAGGTATCCTGATCGATGATCCCCAATTTGCTAAGGCATCCGCTTCAGCATTATCCTCCCTTGGTACCTGTTCAAGTATAAAAACATCGAAATATCCTGCTAATTTTTTGAGAATATCGAGATATTCGATTAGTTTCTCACCCTTAACTGCATAGGATCCATTAAAATGGTTAGTAATTAACAAAGAGTCAACGTATACTTGCAATTTTTTGATACTCATGCTCTTAGCCAATTCTAATCCTGCAATTAAAGCCTCATACTCTGCTTCATTATTAGTAGCAGGAAATTCACACCTAATAGCCTGGGGTAATATGTCCCCCTGTGGCGATTTTAGTAGTATTCCTAATCCTACTCCTCTTACATTAGATGCACCGTCAGTATATAATGTCCAGGATCCTGAGGATTCTCCTAACTGTTGAACTTCTAGGTCTACCTCGTCCTGAATGTCACTACTAAAGTCAGCCACAAAGTCAGCTAAAGCCTGAGATTTTATGGCACTTCTAGGTTCATATACTAAATCACAAGCACTTAACTTTACTGACCACTTGGCCATCCTGCCTGACATCTCTGGTTTCCTAAGCACATTTTTGACAGGATAATTTGTTTTAACATGTATCCTATGTGTCTCGAAATAATGCCTAAGTTTCGTTGATGCCATGACTAATGCTAGTATCAATTTTTCTAAATGAGAATACCTAGTTTCAGCATCTAGCAAACTTTTACTAACATAATAAACAGGATATTGCTGACCTTCATGATCCTTTATGAGAACGGCACTTACAGCATTCCCTGATACAGCAAGGTACAGGGATAGTGGTTCACCATTTTCAGGCTTCATCAATAGAGGTGCGGTTGATAGATATCGTTTCAAATCCTGCAATGCTGCTTCATGCTTCTCCCCCCATTCGAATCTTTTGTTCTTCTTTAGGATATCATAAAAGTCTTTGCATTTCTCTGAGGATCTCGAGATAAACCTGTTTAAAGCTGCTACTCAGCCTGTCAATCTTTGTACGTCCTTCATATTTGAGGGTGATTTTATATCCAGGATAGCTTTGATCTGCTCTGGGCTTGCTTCTATCCCCCTTTTTGTCACCATATATCCAAGAAACTTTCCTGCCCCCACTCCGAAATGGCATTTAGCAGGATTCAGCTTCATGTTGTATTGATCCAGGATATCAAATGCTCCCTTGATATCCTGGAGGTGATCCTCAGCCTTTTTAGATTTCACCACCATATCATCGATATATACCTCCATGGTGTCCCCCAGTTTGTCTTTGAACATCATGTTTACCAATCTTTGGTATGTTGCACCTGCATTTTTCAAACCAAAAGGCATAGTTGTATAACAGTAAATACCTGTTGGTGTCATGAAGGCAGTATCCTCCTGGTCAGAAGGCTCCATTTGGATCTGTTGAAATCCTGAAGATGCGTCCATGAAGGTCAGCATTTCATGCCCGGCAGTGGCATCTACCATTGCATCAATGTGGGGAAGAGGAAATGGGTCTTTAGGACAGGTTTTGTTCAAGTCTGTGTAGTCTACACAAACTCTCCATTTCCCATTTTTCTTTTGTACTACAACCACGTTTGCTAGCCATCTTGGGAACTTAACCTCTCTGATCATTCTAGACTTTAATAGTGTTTCAACTTCCTCCGGGATAATAGTGTTCCGCTCGGGAGCAAACTTCCTTCTTTTTTGTTGCACAGGCTTGAATGATTTATCAATTCCAAGCTTGTGAGTGATAATATCTTTGGATATGCCTGTCATATCCTCATGCTTCCATGCAAACGTTGACATCCTGCATTTCAAAAAGTTAATTAACTGTTCTTCAATATCCTGAGGGATATTGGTCCCTACGAGCATCGAAATATCGGAATTATCCTGGTCCAGGATAATTTTCTTCACATCCTGCTCCGGATCCTCCACGATATCCTGGGCCCGCGTCTTTAATTGCTATGCTGCACTAGGTTTGGTTAGGATTTCATCGAGGATGAGTAGCATTCTTTCGCCTCCTGCTGATCACTATCAACTTTGACCACTCCCCAAGGGGTAGGTATCTTGATGCATTGGTGATATGTTGATGGCACGGCCTTCATATCGTGAATCCACGGTCTTCCCAGTATGATGTTATAGCAGGATAGAGAATCCATCACACAGAAACGTTGTATCGAGTTGACTCCTTCAACGTATACTGGCAACTTTATCTCTCCCACTGTATTTCTAGCCTCTCCACTGAATCCAACAAGCACGGTAGACTTCGAAGTGATATCCATTGGAGATACGTTCATTCTCTTCAGAGTTTCTAGTTGGATTATGTTGACGGAGCTGCCATTATCGACTAGTATCCTGCGTACAAAATGGTTAGCCACATATAATGTTATTACTAAAGCATCATGGTGAGGATCCTGAACAGTATCCCTGTCATCACTATCAAAAGTGATCACTTTGTCAGTTGTGAGGGTAGTCATTCTGACAGGTTTGTCTCCCCTTTCGGCCTTAGCTTCCTTTGCATGTCTCTTTGCTGCCGAATACGAAGTTCCACAAATGTCGGATCCTCCCGAAATGAAGTTGATTATCTTGGCATCCGCGGGAGGTGATGCTGCTCGCTCAGGATCCTTCTCAGTATCCTGACCCTTATTCTTCTTTCTTCCTAAGAGATCTTTCAGATATCCCTTGCTTAGAAGATAGCTTATTTCTTTCCTTAGAGCAATGCAATCCTCAGTTACATGTCCGAAATCTTCGTGGAAAGCACACCATTTTGACTTATCTTTCCAGTTAGCCTTTTGTTGATTCTTTCGAGGCCACCTAGCCTTGTCTCCTAGACCCTGCATAGCATACATCAATTCAGGAATATTAACAGAAAAGCAATATTCAGACAACTCAGGATACTCTTCAGGATCCTCATCTTCGACAGCATTCACTCTCTTGTTTTCATTTCTACCATATGGCTTAGGCCGATATGACTTGAATGAGGATTCTGACTTCCTGTTAGTTGACTCATAAGTGTTAGATGAGTTCATCCTTTCTTGCATTTTCCTGTCATCTTCCAGACGGATATATCTCAAAGCCCTGTTACGAGCTTCGTCGAGATTCCTGCAGGGATTCATTACAAGATCCTGATAAAACTGAGAATCCTTTTGTAATCCCATCTTAAAAGCTTGCACAGCTGTTGCAACATCAAGATGTGGGATATCCAAGGATTCTCGACTGAATTTGTTCACATAATCCCTCAAGGATTCCTAAGGCCCTTGAGTTATCCTGTAAAGATCACTGGTTAGTTTCTCAAAACTCCGACTACAAGAAAATTGATTGTTAAATAAATTAACCAAATGAGCAAACGAAGTAATTGAGTGAGGAGGAACGTTTAACAGCCATTTCAAGGCTGATCCTGTTAAGGTAGAACCAAATCCCTTGCATAAGCACGCTTCCTTGAGCTCCGGAGGGATAGGGTTAATCTCCATTCTTTCCCTATATTGAGCAATATGCTCCTCAGGATCCGTAGTTCCGTCGTAAAGCTTCATGTTGGGGGTTTGAAATCTCTTTGGGATCTCAGCATCACAGATAGGATGTGCAAAACGAGATATCTTATGGCTGTCTTGGGACACTTCCGGGATCGGCTGGACCACCCCAGGTACACTAGATATCATGTCCTTCAACTTTTGAAGTTCCCTAGTAAGTGCTGATGTCACACCTGTATCCTGCAAAGATCCACTATTGTTAGTAGCATGAGTATTATTATTATTTGACACGTTACCCGTTGGAGGATTTTGCCCATATCCTGAAGCATATCCTGAGCTCCTCATGGTTGACATCCTGACCGAGGAGGGTATTTCAGGAGTATGACTCTGAGGAAGATCGGGCACAATATTCCCCCTGTTATCCTCAGTATACACAGCTGAACTAAAGTTCAACGCTCTGGGGTGTAAGGGAGTGACATTATCCTCAGCAGATCTCCTTGAGCCAGACTTCAGGAGTTGTATTTCCCTTAAAAGCATTTGGTTTGTTTCCTGTTGCTGCCTCATTTGTTTCTGCACACTTCCAAATAAAGTCAAAATTTCATCATTAGAGGCTAAAACAGGAGCAGATCCCTGGACACTCCGAGTAGGGATAACATCTTGAGGTTGTGAAGAAAACGGCATCCTTGGAGGAGGTGGTGGAAGCACCGGACCAGTGGTAGCAGAGGTTGTAGCAGACATAGTGGAAGAGCTCATGTTTGATCTTGAGGCCATTGTAGACAATGTGGCAAAAAGTTTAGAAAATAGAAAACCGATTAATGATTTTGCAAAGATTTTTAGTAAAAGTAGCACCACTCGCTCCACGGTGGGCGCCAAATTGTTTTGGTCAAAAATTACCGAAGCAATTTAGTGATCAAATTAGTAAAGTGAGGTAGTGTGCTAGAAAGTGTACTTGAAAATATGCTTGTCAAGTTAATTAAAAAATCAGTATTCAGGATACGGCTCAGGATATCGAGCTGTATCTATGATCAAACAATGAGCAAAAGTAAGGTAAACGACACGAGATGTACGAGGAAAGCCCTTGATCAATCTAGATCGCCGGCATAAAACCTCGGGAGCTAACAATCGCAGCTGCCTTGTTCTTCTATTGCTTCGAATATCAGGATACAGTGCAGGATGTGGTACGGATCGACTAAGTGTTACAACGAAATTTGAATACAAGTGTGGTGTTTGCAATGAGCTAGAAAGTGAAAGTATGCGAGAGTGTAAGTGGAGATTGTGTGACTTAAACTGATCTGCCCCCATCTATTTATAGTAAAGATAAGCTAACAAACTATCCTAAACTTCCGGGATCCACCGAATATTCCTTAATCGAATGTTGTAGACCTGGTCTTTCGGGTTCAACGTCTCTCCTTCAACAAACTCGTCCGAGTCTTGAGGAGAAGAAGTCCTCTTGACCGTTAGCAAGTCTCAGCCTTTAACCTGCACGTGGTTAATTCAATAATCTTCAGGATATCACCCAAGATGTTAGCAATATCCTCTTCCAGCATCCTAGTCACAAATAAACAAACAAAGGCAGGATATTGGTCAGGATACGTATGTTAAGAAAATGACCCCTATCAATAATCCAACTAGAAACTCTGAAGAGAATGAATGTATCTCCGATGGACATCACTTCGAAGTCCACCGTGCTTGATGGGTTCAGTGGAGAGGCTAGAAACACAGTAGGAGAGATAAAGTTGCCAGTATATGTTGAAGGAGTCAACTCAATACAACGATTTTCTGTAATGGATTCCCTATCCTGCTATAACATCATACTGGGAAGACCATGGATTCACGATATGAAGGCTGTGCCGTCAACATATCACCAATGTATCAAGATCCCTACCCCTTGGGGAGTTGTCAAGGTTGATAGTGATCAGCAGGAGGCGAAAGAATGCTACTCATCCTCGATGAAATCCTCAACCAAGCCTAGTACAGCATAGCAATTAAAGATGCGGGCCCAGGATATCATGGAGGATTCAGAGCAGGATGTGAAGAAAGTTATCCTGGATCAGGATAACCCTGATATCTCGGTGCTCGTAGGAACCAATATCCCTCAGGATATTGAAGAACAGTTAACTAACTTTTTGAAGTGCAGGATGTCGACATTTGCATGGAAGCATGAGGATATGACAGGCATATCCAAAGACATTATCACTCACAAGCTTGGAATTGATAAATCATTCAAGCCTATTCAGCAAAAAAGAAGGAAGTTTGCTCCTTAGCGGAATACGATTATCCAAGAGGAAGTTGAGCGATTATTGAAGTCAAGGATGATCAGAGAGGTTAAATTCCCAAGATGGCTAGCAAACGTGGTTGTGGTACAGAAGAAAAACGGGAAATGGAGAGTTTGTGTAGACTACACAGACTTGAACAAAGCTTGTCCTAAAGACCCATTTCCTCTTCCCCACATTGATGCAATGGTAGATGCCACTGCCGGGCATGAAATGCTGACCTTTATGGACGCATCCTCAGGATTTCAACAGATCCAAATGGAGCCTTCTGACCAGGAAGATACTGCCTTCATGACACCAACAGGTATTTATTGTTATACAGCTATGCCTTTTGGTTTGAAAAATGCAGGTGCAACATACCAAAGATTGGTAAATATGATGTTCAAAGAAAAATGCAAGGAGTTTTATGATATCCTGAAGAAGAACAAGAAATTCGAATGGAGTGAGAAGCATGAAGCAGCCTTGCAGGATTTGAAGAAATATCTTTCAACTGCACCATTACTGATGAAGCCTGAGAATGGTGAACCATTATCCCTATACCTCGCAGTATCAGGGAATGCTGTAAGTGCCGTCCTTGTAAAGGACCATTAAGGTCAGCAATATCCTGTTTATTATGTTAGTAAAAGCTTGTTAAATGCTGAAACTAGATATTCTCGTTTAGAAAAATTGATACTAGCATTAGTTATGGCATCAACGAAACTTAGACATTACTTTGAAACACATAGGATTCATGTTAAAACCAATTATCCTGTTAAAAATGTGCTTAGAAAGCCAAAAATGTCAGGCAGGATGGCCAAGTGGTCAGTAAAATTGAGTGCTTATGATTTAGTATATGAACCTAGAAATGCCATAAAATCGCAGGCTCTAGCTGACTTTGTGGCTGATTTCAGTAGTGACATTCAGGATGAGGTAGACCTAGATGTTCAACAGTTAGGAGAATCCTCAGGATCCTGGACATTATATACTGATGGTGCATCTAATATAAGAGGAGTAGGATTGGGAATACTACTAAAATCGCCACAGGGGGACATATTACCCCAGGCTATTAGATGTGAATTTCCTGCTACTAATAATGAAGCAGAGTATGAGGCCTTAATTGCAGGATTAGAATTGGCTAAGAACATGAATATCAAGAATTTGCAAGTATATGTTGACTCTTTGTTAGTTACTAACCATTTCAATGGCTCCTATGCAGTTAAGGGTGAGAAGTTAATCGAATACCTCGATATTCTCAAAAAATTAGCAGGATATTTCGATGTTTTTACACTTGAACAGGTACCAAGAGAGGATAATGCTGAAGCAGATGCCTTAGCAAATCTGGGGTCGTCAATCAGGATACCAGAAGGGACCTAAATATCGATATTACATATCTTGTATCCTGCAACAAATCCTCAGGATAAGGAAGTAGCGGGTATTCAGGATCCTGGAGCAGAGCATCCTGAAGAGGATCCTGAATCCTGGACAGCTCCAATCATAAAATATCTCAAGGAAGGACACATCCCTGGAGATCAAAATCCTAAGGCATTTAGGATGAAGGTATCACGATTCACTATTATAAATAATATTTTATATAAGAAATCTCTTGCAGGACCGTATTTGAGGTGCTTGGAGGATCCTGAGGCCAAAGAAGTACTTCAGGATATACATGAAGGGGATTGTGGTAATCATACTGGGGGCAGATCATTGTTCTCGAAAGCATTAAGGACAGGATATTATTGGCCAACAATGAGGAAAGATGCTGCAGAATACGCTCGAAGATGTGATGCATGTCAAAGACATAGCAACATACTACATCAACCAGCTGAACCATTATATCCTGTAGTTTCCCCTTGGCCATTCATGAAGTGGGGGATGGATATAGTAGGGAAGTTACCAAAAGCTCCGGGAGGAAAGGTCTTTATGTTAGCAATGACGGATTATTTCTCTAAGTGGGTTGAGGCTGAAGCGTTTGTTCAAGTCAGAGACCAAGAAGTAGTATCCTTCATAAAGAGGAATATCCTGACTAGATTTGGGGTACCAGCTGAGATCATTTGTGATAATGGGTCCCAGTTTATAAGCAAGAGGACTACCGACTTTTGCAAGAGTTGGGGAATCAAAATGATCACGTCTACTCCGGTACATCCTCAAGCGAATGGACAAGCTGAATCTTCAAACAAGATAATAGTCAATAACTTAAAGAAGAGGCTTGGAGCCAAAAAAGGAAGATGGGCAGAAGAATTACCCTTTGTTTTGTGGGCTGACAGGACAACGGTAAAAAATGCAACCGGCCAAACCCCATTCTCCTTAGTATTTGGAGCAGAAGCAGTAATTCCAACGGAAATGGCGATACCTACTGCAAGATCTATCCTACAGGATCCTGAACAGAATCCTGAAGCCTTATGTCAAGATTTGGATACTATAGACGAAAAAAGAGACGCAGCAAGGCTAAGGATGGCAGCATATCAACAAAGAATATCCAGAGCATATAACAAGAACATAAGGACTAGAAGATTTCGAGTTGGTGATTGGGTGCTAAGAAAGGCTTTTCAAAATACCACTAATCCTGCCGATGGCAAGCTGGCTCCTAAATGGGAAGGACCATATGAAGTAGAGTCAGAAGCAGGGAAAGGAGCATATCGACTCAAGAATATGGAAGGGGATATGCTACCAAGATCCTGGAATGCAATACATTTAAAGCTTTATTTCAAGTAAGAGTAGAATTTAATTTCTATCTCAGAATGGTATGTATCCTATCTCTTTTAAATATGTTTGTTTATTATCTTGAACCTAATACTGACTTAAGCATCGGAGGGGTGTCAGCTTTACAGTTGTTTTGCAGCATATGTTTCAGGATATAGCTCCAGGATATGCACTCGGGATAACTCGAAAGATTAGAGGATTGGCCCCCTCTCTCACGTTTAAGGGATCCTGATCCCTTCAAAGGTTTAAAGGTATTCACCTTTATCTCGAATTGGGTTTAAACACCCCGCCTGGAGCGCAAGTTATTCAGGGATAGTTCAAGGTGGCGGGACCAGTCCATGTAAAAGTGGCTGACAATTTCGTTACTGTTGGCTATATCCTGAATCCTAAAGGTATATGAGGATTGATCACCCTCTCTCACGAAAGGGTATTTTCATACTCTCTAAGGTTTAAAGGTTTTCACCTTTCTAAGTCTTGGAGTTTATACACTCCCGCCTGTAGAACATGAAAATTTGGGATTTTCCCCAGGATACAAGGGATTTATCTCCAGTACATCCTTGGGTTTTACCCTTGGAACGTAAAAAATTGCCTATACAATGGAAACTGACATTCAGTAGATTTCTAAAGTATTTGAAGATATTGTACACAGGGGACATCCCTGCCAAGATGGTGATGTAAAGTTAAAAGGATAAGGCTCGGAACTAATACACTAAGTACCTCGCACAGGGGACATCTTCATTGAAGAAGTTGCAAAAAGATTAAGGCTTGGTAATAGGATTATATACTACTCCGGGTATGATCTTTCCTTTGTAAACATCGTCTAAGTTTTTAGTAACATTATGTTAAGAATCCTGATATATTCTCAAAGTCCTTTTTAGGATATTTGATTAAGGTGTCTGAAACTAGTATTAGTTTGGCACTTTGATCATTTAAGTATTATCAGAAACTGGTTTTGGAAAAATAGGTTGTTTTTCAAAAACTTTCTACAAAGTTGAAGGAATGTTTGGAAGTTCTATCTAATAAAAAGTTTTTACAATATATCGCTGAGCATATTGATCAGGATAGTTTCATAAGATAACAATATAAAATTTTTTGCAAGGCTAAGAATTATACTTAGGAAAAACGAAATTATTCTTGAAGCAATCAATACTGGTTGATAACCGAAGGTTTCATCCTGAAACCCAGGACCCATCCACCTTCGGCTATCAAATTGTTTCGATACAGAAATAAAAATTGTTCATAAAAACATGAAATTGTTCGAATAATTTAAAGGAAATAAGCTCTAGGGGGTAGTGCCTTCTTCGTCCATAGTAGTTTCAGCAACATCCGCCTTGGGATCCGCCTCAGCATCCTTCTCAGCATCGGTTGCTTTTTCAACTGCTTTGGAAGATTCTTCGGCAGCTGATTTGGAAGAGGTGCCCCCGAGGTTCTTTAGCTTGGTCTCCCAAGCACCAACATCCCAAGAAGGGCATTCGAAACCTAATGTTTTGGCTTCATGGGCCATCTTCAACCTGGCTTGGAGGAGAGAAATGACGACGGAACTTTTGAGGCTTTCCCGGTAGCTGACCATATCCCGTTCGTACTGCATGTGGGCAGCTTCAAGATCGGTCTGGGCTTGAAGAGTAGCTTTGTTGAGAGCGGTTTGGTGTTCTTGGGTCATGGCTTTAAATTTCTGCTCGTAATGACGAGATTTGGCGGCTGCGATCATGCCTTGATCGGAGATTGTGATTTCAGCCTCCTTTAGCTTGGTTTCAAGCGTCTTGTTGAGCTTGCAGGATTCTTGATATAAGTTGACCAAACGCTCAAGACCCTACAAAGGTAAGACAACAGGTATTAATATTGATAAATCTTTGATAATAATGTAAATTGCAGGATATGATACGAGAATACTAACCTGGTTAAGAAAAGAGGTCATAAACCCGCTAGCTTCAATGAACCCGTGCTTCTCATAAGGAAATGTGTCAGAAATGACAGGAGAATCAGGTTCTTTCCTTTTGCGGGAACTTGAACTCCGGGGCTTGGTAGCCGGTGAAGGTTTGGGAATAATGATGGCTTTGGAGCTGCTGGGTTTGGATGTAGCTGTGGTCTTGGGGCTAGGTTCTTTCTTGACCTGGATCTGATCAGAGTAACTATCCAATTCATCGAGGTCAAAGACTTCAGGGATCTTGGCCGGTGTTGCATAAAGGGTAAAGTTTTACTCTTCGTTTTATTATTATTATGCTGTCTTAACTAATTATTTTGAAAGTAATCCTTACCAGACATTTCGGATGACGAGTATTGGCTGGAACTCGGGACGTGTGTGGTGAAAGTCCTGTCTATTGCAGGTAACCGGTAAACAGTATTGATCCTTTCTTCTGACTCGGCGGTAGGGGGAGCGACTTCCTTGAAGTTCACTGCATAAAGATCGAAAAGAAGGATATTAATAAAGGATAAAAATTAAATAGTCTATGAGAATATTTATGGCCCTACCGGTGGTTAACCACTCCACCGGAAGGTTGGCACCCTCAGCAATGGAGTCTCGTTTGACAAAGAAAAATTTGCGTTGCCATCCGTTTTCGTTTTTGGTGGCTTTGAGGATCAGGGGTTTGCTGGAGGTCGAGAAGAGCAAGAACCGGCTAGAGCCATGGGATCGGAGGCGATAAGCAATAGGTAAATCCTCGATGCGGAGGTCGGAACAATGGAGGTTTTTTATTTGGTTAAGTACAATTAGTACTCTCCAAACCATGGGCATGGTTTGAGCGAAAGAGATGCCGGTAATTCGAAAGAATTGCATCATGAATTCAGGAAAAGGGTATCGAAGACCTAATGAAAAAGGATATGCTGGAAAACAAACCCATTCGGTGGAAGAAACATCCGATCGGATTGACCGATCGAATGGTCTAAAGACCGTGTTGTCAGGAAAAGCGCCGGAGGCTCTTAAAGCTGCAATGTCTGCGTTGTCAAAAGCGCAGATCTCCTTTTCGGGATTTTTAAGGAGGTTCTGCTGGATGAAGGTTTCGGCATCCATTGCAAGTAAGGTGAAGTAAATTGATAGAAAGAAAATCAGAAATGGAGAATTACCTGAAGGTTCTGTTGAAGATATCTGCTTTTCAAACAAGAAAAGAGAAGATATAGGGGCATTGTGGATCTCCATTGAGTAAAAAACGCGTTGGAAGTTACGATGTGATCTTGACCGTCGCTTCATTTTAAATGCCTTGAGTTATGGGATAAGATTTTTGAAATATATCCGTTGGATTGGTATACCAACCGATATATTTGGGGACAATTGTTATGGCTCATTTTCTAAGCATACATATCCTGACCAATATCCTGCCTTGATTTGTTTATTTGTAGCCAGGATGCTGGAAGAGGATATTGCTAACATCTTGGGTAATATCTTGGGGTTTATTGAATTAACCACGTGCAGGTTAAAGGCTGAGACTTGCTAACGGTCAAGTGGACTTCTTCTCCTCAAGACTCAGACGTGTTTGTTGAAGGAGAGACGTTGAACCCGAGAGACCAGGTCTACAACGTTCAATTAAGGAATATTCGGTGGATCCCGGTGTTGGTGCATTTTATGTGACAACAGCGTTGGTTTGGTCTTTGGATATTGAACACGTGTTTGGGCCGCGAAGACTCGCGAAGACTTATGAAGACTTAATGAATTCGAGTTATTGAAGCCCAATCAAGTCCAAGTTAGTATCTAGTTTATTAGGTCCGAATTTCTTATGTAATTGTATACGGGCCAGAGCCCAATTCGTGTATGGGAGGTTGTGGTATATAAACAACCTCTTGCTACATGTTTAGGGTTAGACTTTTGGTTAGACTTTTGAAGATTGTGGAGAGCATTCGTATTGTGAGAGAGTTTAGAACAAACAGAAATCGGTTGTTGGGTTCTAGGAGATCTTTAGTGGTTGTAAACGTTTACGTTGGATAATCATAGAAGATCAGTTGGTAAACCGTCTTGTGTTCTTGTTTCTGTTTGCTAGGTTTATCAAGGGGATTCCGCACCCTTGGTAGATTGTCAGTTTTGTTACGATCCATACGGGATAGGGACCTACAATTGGTATCAGAGCCAGGTTCTTGTGTACGGTTCAAAACTGATATTACAGATTCAAGGATTGTGTTCGTGTTTGAAGGTTTTCGGGTTGCTGTTTGAATTCACGAAGAACATCGAAAAACAATCAAAATTTTCACGATTTTGATCTGTTTTGGAGTTATTGGAAAGTGTTTGCTGATTTTTAGGAGTTTCGGTTGGAAAGTGATCAATCAGAAGATTCTGCGGTGTAAAAGGTGCTGATTTTGTGGGATTTTGGTTGAAAAATAGCTGGTTTCGACTCAAGGGTGCAGGTCTCGACTCGCAACCAGAGGTCTCGACTGGTACTGTTCACTCGCAACCAGAGATTTCGACTTGTGCTGGTTGACTCGCAACAGTGATTGCGACTTGTGCTGGTTGACTCGCAACAGTGATTGCGACTTGTGCTGGTTGACTCGCAACCGTGGTTTCGACTTGTGCTGGTTGACTCGCAACAGAGATCTCGACTCGCAACAGTGATCTTGACTCGCAACAGTGGTTACGACTGGACTTTGAAAGTGGTGGAATTTTTCTAGGCAATCGTAAGAAAAATTTCACTGTTTCGTGTTTAGAGAATTATCCGTAACTCATCTGGACAAACCGTCTGCACCGTTGGACTCCTTGGATTTTTAGGACCAAAAAAAAAAAAAAAAAATTAAAAAAAAAAAAAAAAACCTCTGGAAAATCCCGAAAACGGTTTTAGACATTATATATCATTGGAATCGTAATCTCGAGACGAATCTAACGGTATAATTTGGTAAAAACAGGTTTCGGACTAAAATTGTACGGTTTTAACAGTCTGATTAACTTAAAATGTCGAACATGTCTAAATTAAACGAACTCTTAAGGATGGAACATGAGGTAGGCACAACGAACAAACCACCTAAGATGATGAAGGTGGAGAATTACTTGACATGGAAGGATAGGTTTCAATCCTTTGTTGAGTACCAGGACACTCGTATGTGGATATGTATAGATGATGGGTATGTAAACCCAACTCATGAGTTTGAGGGAAGACAACGTATAACTGCTTATGTTGATATGGATGCCGAACAAAAGAAAATGTATGAGGCTGAAAAAAGAGCCTTGGCTGCCATTAAAATGTCTTTACCTGATGGCATCAAGCATACCTTTAAGAAGTACACTACTTCAAAGGAAATGAGGGATGCACTAGAGAAGAGATATGAGGGAAATCCTGATGTAAAGAAGAACAAAGTTGATCTACTGAAGAAGCAGTTTGCTGTGTTCAAGTACATGAAAAACGAGTCACTTGAGGACGTCATCACTCGATACTACCATCTGATGTCAGAATTGGACAATTATGATATAGATTGCTATACTGACATAGAGAAAAATGACAAGCTACTGGATGCTCTTCCTACTAAATGGGATATCTACACTCTCATGATAAAGGGAGAAGCGGATTATGAAACAAAAGAGCTGGAAGAAGTAGTTGGAAAGCTAAGAGCTTATGAGCTCAGTATGAAGAAGAAAGACACTGGATATGATCAGGTTCAAGATCCAGGGATTTACAATGGGCTTACATCTTCTTCATCTCACGATGCTTCTAGCGACTCTGCCACTGCTTTTCTCTCGCGTGAAAATGAGCAGGTCATAGTGAATGAGGATGGTGATGTGTGTTTTGTGGCTGCATCGGGAGGATCAACTGGAGCTAAGAGAACATCAACTGCTAAGCAAAGTAGTAGTTCAAAATCGATGCCAATGAGTGTGAAGTCTGCTGAAGAACATCTTGCTCTACTTGCTTCGTTTGTTGCTTCTTATGAAAACTACATTCAGGGGAAGATATCTGATCCTGCCGTTTTAGATGAAGATTACGATCAGATTGACCCTGATGATCTTGAAGATATGGATTTGCAATGGCAAATGGCCATGATTACCAGACGTGTGAAGAGGTTCATGAACAGAACTGGAAGGAAGTTTGTGGGGAAAACCGTTGGTTTTGACAAGACCAAAGTAAGGTGCTTTAACTGTCAAAGTTATGGACATTTTGCTAGAGAATGTCAAAAACAAAAGCAAGAGACTTCGAGTCAGAATTCAAACAACAGGAATGCTTCCAACAACTCTAACTCAAGGGCATTGATCTCTACTGCTCGAGAGGGTTCATATGACTGGAGTATTCACTTGGAAAATGATGAGAATGTCACTCAGGCATTCATGGCAGAGATTGTGCCCGTTGATGATGCTGAAGCTAACGTGGATGCTGAGGTTAAGAAGGAAAATGAAGCTGAGGAAAAGAAGGCTGATCAGACAACTGATGCTGAAAAAGAAAAGCCAAAGTCTGAGCATGAAAGGGAAGACGAAGCTAAAGATGAGATCATCAAAAGAATGGAAGCTCAACTTGCTGCTCTTATGGCTAACTCAGACAAATCGACAGGAGAGGTAAGTAACTCTGCTACTTCTGTTTGTTTAAAGTGTCGTGAATTACAGGGTGAAGTTGACAGGTTGTCAACTCAAAACAAAAGTCTGGTGAGCGAAATATCTAACGTAAAAGAATCAAATTTCTTTGCTAAAAGAAACGAGTCATCATATTTGAAAAAGATAAAAGGCTATGAGGCTGAAATTGAAGTTTTAACCAGCAAACTAAACGAAAAACTTCAAGTCATAGACTTAGCTCATGACATGATGGCTGAGAAAACAAAAGAGATTTCTGAAAAATGCAAAGAGTTGTCAGATGCGCAACTCAAAATTGTTGAACTCGAAAAGAAATTAGGTCAATTCAGGGATTCTACTTTTGTTATGAAACACATGATGGGTGGGTTAAAGAAGAGTAATGACAAGACAAGTGTGGGATTCAAGGGCTTCAATGAAGTTCCACCTCCTCTTAGTCATGACTATTCTTTCTTACCTGATGAAGATGAGTTCACAGACTTTCTGTCAACATCACCAAGTAGTTTCACATCTAGTCAAGGTGATGTGTCTGAAAATAATGATGCTAAGAAGGAGAATAACAGCAAACCTGTTTTAAAACAGAAAAATTCAAATCCTAAGAATAAAAACTCAACTTTTGTTAAAAGGGTTAATTTTGTTCAAGGAAGTGACATGAAAAATGAAACAGCTGTTATTGAAAATGAATCAAATGTAGAGTTTGCTAAAAACAAAAACATAGAAAATCTTGAAACTAAGCAAACTGAACCAAATCCTTCTAAGGCATCATCAGAAAAACCCGAATCTAGTTCAAAGGCTTCAAATAAGAAGTCTTCGAAAAAGAGATCGTGCTTCAAGTGTCACACAAAGGGACATGTAGCTAGCTGCTGTCCTAACAAAAAGGTTGAAGCACAAGTTAGTGAGAAACAAAGAGGGAAATCACCAGAGAAGAGAGGTGATAATGAGGAGAAAGTCACAAATTCTCCAACGAAATCTGCTCCAAAGCAACAACAGGGTGTTGCAGGTGGTGTAGATAAGGCTGAAAAAGGAACTCCACAAGTTCCTCGTTTTCAAAGAAATCAACCAAGATTTCAGCCTGAATCTACATCAGGCAGATATGACAGACCTAGAAGCAGTTCACCAAGAATGAACAATCAAAACACAAATAATTTCAGAAGTCAAGGTCAATATCAAAATCGATACCAAAATAATGGTGGTCGAACTTTTTATAACAATGGCTTTAGAAATTATAACAATCAGGGTTATTGGAATCAAAATCAAAATTTTCATAGGTCAAATAGTCCAAACACAAATAGGTACCCTCAGGACCAGAGACCTTATGGAAATCAAAACCAATTTCCATCAACAGGTCCAAGATCCAAGACTCCAGTTAGGAGTGATGGATGCTGGATGGACGTTCAAATAGTTGGTGAATTTGGACGACCCAAGACCATTAAGGCTTGGGTCCCCCAATCTAACTAATCTTTTAGTTGGTGTGTGCAGGAGCTGCTAAGGAGGATTATCAACTTATGGTATGTTGATAGTGGCTGCTCCAGGCACATGACGGGGGATGCGAGGTTGTTTTCTGAATTTGAAGAATATGATGGTGGACATGTAAATTTTGCTGGTGCTAAAGGTGGTAGGATAACTGGACGAGGAAAAGTGACGAATGGGAAGATCACATTGGACAAAGTGAACTATGTTGAGCAGCTTAAACACAATCTGATGAGCGTGTCTCAAGTCTGCGACAAGGGTCACTCGGTCCATTTTACCAAGACTGAAGCATTGGTGTTGAAACCGGGTTTGGTTATTCCGGACGATTGGATAGTGATGCGTGCACCGAGGAAAAATGATACTTATGTCATGGACATGGGTGCCAAGGATCCAACTGCTGCGGTGGCGTGTTTATTGTCAAAAGCATCTGAAGCTGAATCTATGTTGTGGCACAGACGCATGGCCCATATTCACTACCGCAAAATGAATTATATCATAAAAAATGAGCTAGTGAAAGGGGTTCCATTGCTGAGGTTTCAAGTGGAAGATAAATGTCTTCCATGTCAAAAGGGAAAACAACACAAGAAACCTCATAAGTCTAAAACAGTAAATTCCATTAATGCCCCTTATGAATTACTTCACATGGATTTATTCGGTCCAGTGAATGTGAGGAGCATAGGTGGAAAGTACTATTGTCTTGTTGTCACTGATGATTACTCACGTTATTCATGGGTTTTCTTTTTAGGTACAAAAGATGAAACAGCAGAGATGTTGATAGATCTTTTTACGAAATTGGAAAACGTCCATGATGCAAGGATCAAGAGGATAAGGAGTGATAATGGCACGGAGTTCAAGAATCGGATTCTGGATCTCTACTGTCTTCGAAAAGGAATTGAACATCAATATTCTGCTCCTTATACACCTCAACAAAATGGAGTCGCTGAGAGGAAAAACAGGACGTTGATTGAAGCCGCTAGGACGATGCTTTCAGATTCAAAGCTACCAGTTCTTTTCTGGGGAGAAGCTGTGAATACAGCTTGCTATGTCCTAAACAAAGTGTTAACCGTTAAACGTTTTAACAAAACTTGTCATGAGTTGATGTTTAACGAAAAACCAAACTTAACAGGCTTTGAACCATTTGGATTACCCTGCACCATTGTGCGAAACAAAGATAAACAAAAATTCGGTGAGGTGGCTGACGAAGGCTACTTTCTGGGTTACGTGCCTGGCACACCGAATAAAAGGGTTTTTAATCTCAAAACTGGTAAAATTGAGGTTGTTTTTAATGTGGAAATTACTTCCTACAAACCTCAACAATCAACGAGTGGTCCTGCTATATTATATGATTATGAAAGTGTTTTTAAATCATTTAATATTCCTGAGGTTTCTGATGCAGATGATTCTCAGCTGATTCAAACAGTGGTATGTGAAGACGATGAAGCCGAATTCATGCCTAGATCGAATGTTGATATTTCAGATGCTCCGGAAACTTCCCATGGTGATACTAATCCTGATTCAAGCGATAGTGACTCTGAACCCATTCAGGGGGAGGAGTTTGTTAATCCGTTTGCAAATCAGAACATTCAGGGGGAGGTTGGATCAAACCTGGGTGATAATCTTGAAGTCGATACGGTTGCTTCTACACGAGCAAATAGAGATCATCCAGTTGACATGATACTTGGAGATCCTACTGCAGGTGTTCAGACAAGAAGAAGCATAGCAGCGAATTCAGGGTTATTTGTTTCGATTGAGAAGACTGGGATAGTGAATGAATGCTTGTATAGTTGCTTTATTTCCCAAGAGGAGCCGAAGAACATTCACATGGCTCTTAAAGACAATTCATGGGTTGAAGGTATGCAAGAAGAATTGGCCCAGTTTGCGAAGTTGAAGGTTTGGGAGTTAGTGGACCTTCCTAAAGGTGAAAGAGAGATTGGCACTAAGTGGGTGTTTAAGTGCAAGAAGGATGATAGAGGTATTGTCACGCGCAACAAGGCTCGGTTAGTGGTAAAAGGGTTCAATCAGCAAGAAGGGATAGATTATAATGAAGTGTTTGCACCAGTGGCTAGGTTGGAGGCAATTCGTTTGTTTCTGGCTTTTGCTTCATTCAAGGGCTTTAAAGTTTTTCAACTAGACGTGAAGAGTGCATTTCTTTACGGAAAAGTCCAAGAGGTGGTGTATGTCTCACAACCAGATGGGTTTGTTAATCCAGACTATCCAGATCGAGTGTACAAACTTGATAAGGCTTTGTATGGATTACATCAAGCTCCCAGGGCATGGTACGAGACATTGTCTACACATCTGATCAAGAATGGTTTTGAGAGAGGTCAGATTGACAGTACACTGTTCATCAAGAGGAAGAAGGAAGATTTTCTGCTGGTACAAGTGTACGTGGATGACATCATCTTTGGGTCATCTGATGTGAACATGTGCAAAGAGTTTGAACAGGTGATGAAGAGCAAGTTTGAAATGAGCGCTATGGGTGAGCTGTCTTACTTTCTGGGATTACAAGTTGAACAGAAGGAGGATGGGATGTTTATTCATCAAACAAAGTATGTGTATGACATTTTGGATCGGTTCAAAATGAATGATTGCTCTACTTTCAACACACCCATTTGCGAAAATCACAATCTCGGCCCAGATCATGAAAGTACTGAAGATGTTGATCCTACTCAATACAGGGCGATGATTGGTTCTCTAATGTACTTGACTGCTTCAAGACCTGACATCATGTTTGCAGTATGCTTGTGTGCCAGATATCAGGCGAATCCAAAAGAGTCACACATGAAAGCAGTGAAGCGTATTCTTCGTTACTTGAAGGGGAAACCTAAACTTGGGTTGTGGTATCCAGCTGATAGTGATTTGAGGTTCGTTGCTTACACTGATTCAGACTTTGGAGGATGCAAATCAAACAGGAAGTCTACAACAGGTGGTTGTCAGTTCTTAGGAGGCAGGATCGTGTCTTGGCAATGCAAGAAGCAATCCTGTGTGTCTACATCTACGTGTGAAGCTGAATATATTGCTGCGGGTAGCTGTTGCTCTCAGGTTCTCTGGATTCAACAGCAGATGCGCGATTACGGTTTGGATTTCACTCGTACTCCTATTATGATAGATAATAATGCCACCATATCAATCACAAACAATCCCGTAAAGCACAGTAGAACTAAACATATTGATATACGTCATCACTTTATACGGGATTGTGCTGAAAAACGACTCATTGAATTACATCGAGTCGACACAGAAGATAACCTTGCTGATCTTTACACAAAAGCTTTTGATCGAGCTCGCTTTGAACACTTAGTCGAACTCAACGGGATGAGGAATCCTGAATAACTGGTTTTTCATAAGAATTTTGTAAATAGTTTACTGTTTTCTTAAAAATCAAAATACAAAAACATTGAAAAATCAAAAACATAAAAAAATAGAAAATCAAAAATGAGTTATCACTGTGTGAAAAAGAAGAAATGATAATACATCGGCAAGTTAGACTGTCACACTGAAACTGATTGAAAATGCTTAAGTGTGATAGCAGTTTCATCATATGATGTACCAGTAGGCAAAAGCATGAAATAATCAACTTACCAATGTGATATAAACTTAAATAAACTGAGTATGAGTGGGGAACACATCAGTGGTGTATGGTTTAATGACCTTAAATCTTGCGTTGATAGATTGCCAAAATCTGAAGTTTTGGGTCTTTATACTGTTATTTCATCTGGGGATATCAGGGGTATCCTTCTGCTGCATCCAGATACATGCTGACCTAGGCACACCCAGGATATCTTAAAAGAGCTAAAAATGCCAAAACCCTGAAAATGAAGAAGCTCTCATAGAGAGTCATTCAAAAATGTGCAAAATGCATAAATCGTACCAAAAATGGTATTTGTCTTAGCCCTCGATAAGATATTTTGGTCTCTCTGCTGTACGGAAGTACTGACCTGTTCACCAATTATCTATCGTTGAAAAATAAAACGGATGAATTCAGTATACTCACCTACTACGATGAATCTTTGTGCATACCTTGATCGCGGGGGTATATCCTGAAGTGGGACACACTAGTATTTCAGTAATAAAATTACCTTAACGTATCATACGGTAATGGTACTTGAAATGTTCATGCATTTGTTTAAGTGGACAAACATACTGGTAATCGTCTTGGACTGCTTTTCACGAAAAATTAAATAAAGAATTATCTAATAGTGTGAAACAGTTTGATTGTGCTGATATGATCTTCTTACCTGTGATTCTCATAAAAATAGAGTGTTTATTGCTTTTGGTATTTATTTGCTTTCAGAAAATACAAAAATACAAAAATAGTGTTTTTTTCTGTTTAAAATTCTTAATGTACGGAAAACTGTTATTCGTGGAGGAATTGTTACCGATAGGGGGAGACGGTGTTAGTAAGTGGGTTCAAAATTTTGAAATGATGCAGGTTATAAGGTGTTTGATTAAAAATTGTTGCGTGTTGGTGTTTAACTTGAAAATGCTTAATCTGATACAGTTTAACTATCTCTTGAATAATAATAATTCTTTAACTATGTTGAAAAATTCTTATGGTTTCTCGAGATGTTTGTTTCATAGTATACAGATTGAAGCAGTTTGTTGATGAGAAGTTGCTTTGAAGAGATGAGGAGTTTGTTGCTGCTTGGTAGAATCCTCCTTCTACAATGCAGAATGGATGCTGTGAAGACTTATTTGGAATGCTGAATCAAAACTTGGAAGATTTGGTGATTGGATACATCAGCTTAGGGGGAGTCTGTTGCTGACAGAATTCATGTTGAAGCTGACGCTATCCAAAGACCAAAAGACTGTGAGATTCTGAAGACTAAAGTTTCCTTTGCAAGCTATTGTCAAGGGGGAGTTTGTTGGTGCATTTTATGTGACAACAGCGTTGGTTTGGTCTTTGGATATTGAACACGTGTTTGGGCCGCGAAGACTCGCGAAGACTTATGAAGACTTAATGAATTCGAGTTATTAAAGCCCAATCAAGTCCAAGTTAGTATCTAGTTTATTAGGTCCGAATTTCTTATGTAATTGTATACGGGCCAGAGCCCAATTCGTGTATGGGAGGTTGTGGTATATAAACAACCTCTTGCTACATGTTTAGGGTTAGACTTTTGGTTAGACTTTTGAAGATTGTGGAGAGCATTCGTATTGTGAGAGAGTTTAGAACAAACAGAAATCGGCTGTTGGGTTCTAGGAGATCTTTAGTGGTTGTAAACGTTTACGTTGGATAATCATAGAAGATCAGTTGGTAAACCGTCTTGTGTTCTTGTTTCTGTTTGCTAGGTTTATCAAGGGGATTCCGCACCCTTGGTAGATTGTCAGTTTTGTTACGATCCATACGGGATAGGGACCTACACCCGGAAGTATAGGGTAGTTTGTTACATTATCTATACTATAAATAGATGGGAGAGGATCAGTTTAAGGCACACAATTTTCACTGACACTCTCGAACACTTTCACTCTCTAGCTCATTGCAAACACCACACTTGTATTCAAATTTCATTGTAACACATAGTTGATCCGCACCACATCCTGCACTGTATCCTGATATTTGAAGCAATAGAAGAACAAGGCAGCTGCGATTGTCAGCTCCCGAGGTTTTATGCCGGCGATCTAGATTGATCAAGGGCTTTCCTCGTACATCTCGTGTCATCTACTTTACTTTTGCTCATTGTTTGATCATAGATACAGCTCTATATCCTGAGCCGTATCCTGAATACTGATTTTCTAAATAACTTAACAAACATATTTTTAACACACTTTCTAGCACACTACCTCACTTTACTAATTTGATCACTAAATTGCTTCGGTAATTTTTTACCAAAACAAGGATCATGAGGATCCATGAGGATTTCTTTTACATCCTGCTCCCTTACCTCCAAGACATCTCTTGAAGGATACTTTAATTGCTATTGCTCCCTTGGTCTTGAGGCTGGCTTCATTGATGAGGTATAACAATTCTTAGCTTCTTGTTGATCACTCTCAATTTTCACCACTCCCCATGGACTAGGAAGCTTTACACATTGATGATAGGTGGATGGGACTGCCTTCATGTCATGTATCCACGGCCTGCCAAGGATAACATTGCAACATGATAAGCAATCTATAACACAAAATTTCTGATAAGAATGGAGTCCTTCAATATAGATAGGGAGTTTGATGTCCCCCAATGTGTTCTTGGTTTCCCCGCTAAATCCCACAAGTACTGAGGATCTTGGGACAATATCAGACTCTGGGATATTCATCTTCTTGAGGACATCAAGCTGAATGATGTTCACAGAGCTTCCTCCATCTATAAGGATCCTGCGAACAAAATGATTAGAAATAAACAGGGTAATAACAAGACCATCATGATGAGGATCCTGAACATCAAGACGATCATCCTCATCAAAAGTTATGATCTTATCCTGGGTGACAGTGGACGTCCGGATAGGTCTGTCTCCATTATCCATCTTGGTTTCCTTGGCATGTCTTTTGGCTGCTGAAAAGGAAGTACCACAAATGTCTGATCCACCAGATATAAAGTTTATAACTTGTGCATCAGCTGGAGGAGCGGGAGCCTTTTCCGGGATCCTTTCAGGATCCTGGATCCTTGACTTCTTTCGTCCCAAAAGATCTTTCAAATGCCCCTTGCTTAACAAGTAACCAATTTCCTTTCTAGGTGCAATACACTCTTTAGTGAGATGCCCGAAATCCTCATGATATGCACACCACTTGGACTTATCCTTTGTAGCAGCTGGTTTATCACTTTTTCTCGGCCACCTGGCTTTCTCACCTAAATTCTGCATTGCAAGGATAAGTTCATTGTTATCAACAGAAAAACAGTATTCAGAAATAGGAGGATAATCCTCATCATCCTCTTCTTGTTTCACTGCATGCACGTTCTAGTTATCAGATTTGTTGTAGGATTTTGATTTGTTGTTCCTGAAGTAGGATCCTTGCTTCTCCTGTTTTGAGGATCCTGTCAATCTATCCTGGATCCTTTTGTCATCCTCTAGGCGGATGAACCTAAGGGCCCTGGTTCTTACTTCATCAAGATTCCTGCATGGGGTCATAACAAGATCATCATAGAACAATGAATCCCTAAGCAAACCCATTTTAAAGGCTTCTACAGCCGTAGCTATATCCAGGTTAGGGATATCTAAGGATTCTTTACTAAACTTAGTGATGTAATCTCTAAGTGATTCATTTTGACCTTGTGTTACCCTATATAAATCACTAGTTAATCGTTCAAATTTTCTGCTACAAGAGAATTGGCTATTAAACAAATTAACTAGATTAGCAAATGAAGTAATAGAGTAAGGGGGAAGACTTAGCAGCCATTTAAGAGCAGATCCTGTGAGTATGGATCCAAATCCCTTGCATAGACATGCTTCTTTTAACCTTTCAGGAATTGGATTGATCTCCATCCTCTCCCTATATTGAGCTACATGCTCCTCTGGATCCATTGAACCATTATACAGCTTCATAGATGGTATCTGGAATCTTTTGGGTATCTCAGCATCACATAAGGGTGGTGCAAAACGAGTTATCCTATGGCTTCCATCTGCAATTTCAGGAATGGGCTTAACCACTCCTGGTACACTGGATATCATATCCTTAAGCTTCTGTAACTCCTTAGCCATAGCCTGATTGATACCGGTATCCTGCATTGTGTAACACCCGTCTAATTTAAACTAGATTTTTTTTAAAATTAATTCTTTTAAAATAATAGCGTGTACCATTGTAAATAAAACTTGCTTAATTAACATAAAATTTATACAAGAAATTCATAAGTAACAAAAGCTTTAGTCGAACCCGACTAAATAACACGTTTCAACAGTTGTTAAATAATCATTTACAACCCATACACAAAAGTACTAGAGATTTAAGAAAAAGAACGTTGCGGAAGCTTCAAAATGTAGTGTTCGGTTCTTTATCCTGTGCTTGATCGCCATCCGTAAGTTCACCGACTTAGCCTAATGTCAAAAACACAACAAAAGTTAGTTTTTTTTACAAAATATAACATAAATAATTGAATTCTAAGGTGATGGGTTGGTTAAAGGGAACATTCCAAGATCATGGGAAGAAACGGGATTAAAAACGTACGACTGATCAAGCAAAACGAGTCGAAACGTCGAAATTCGGAAGTGTGTAATGGGAGTGGCGTCGGAGACGCCACATCAGGCGTCGGCGACGCCTAACGGCGTCGGCTGAGAGACAAGTCGCGTCGACCAGGGGATGGTGGCGTCGACAATTCAATAGGCGTCGGCGACGCCACTGCATGCGTCGTCGACGCCAAGCTCTGATGCTGTTTTGCAGATTTCACTCGATTTTGTTAAACGGGCATATCTTTTAACTCGTAAGTCCGTTTTATGTCATTCTTGTTCCTATACGTCAGTAAATTCATTACCGACATACCTATTAGGTTTATCATATTGGAAAACTTATTTACGGACCGAGAGATCATATGTCATCATGTGATTATTCGACCCATTCTAAACTCACCCATTTTTACTATCTTTTAACTAATAAATCTATGGCGCCTTATGCCCAAAATTTGTAGCTTGTTATCTTCGGCATTTCTTACCAATCTCCTAGTTTAATGCCTTTGTGACTATATCGTCATTATTGGTGTCTAGAACGATTAAACTACAACTTTCACAACTAGAAATCCATTGGATCATCTTGTGGAAACGTCCACTTATGATGACTACCGAATGGGTTCGTTGCCTATACTAAGTCTAACAAATCAAACATTCAACCATAATCAATGCAAATTCAACACAATGTCAATCTAATAGTAAGATTTACGAACTTATCAACAATGCGCTTATTGTAACTAATCAAGTTACGTACCTTAGCGTACGCCCTTCAACCGTGTATCACCACCGGCTTGTCCACTCGACGTTCCGGTATCCTTTCCTATAGAGTTCAATTCAAGACATGATTAGAACTCCCTTTAAACTTCACTTCGCATAATATACCGAAAACATCATAATTATGCGTTAAAGCTCTAAATTTCTGTTTTAAGCCTTCTTTGAGGCATTTTCACAAACACCTCAAAGGCAGATTTTTCAAAAGGTTATAAGACAAGTTTCTAGCTTATCATTTAGCCCTAGCTTCACTATAAATCAATATTTTACATGATTGTTAGCTTCTAGATTTCTGAATCACTTCCATATTATCAAATTACACAAAATTAACACCCAATATCTTAGTATTCATCAATTTACTCATAACCCACAAATCACCTATAATGGTGTTCTAGGTTCCACAAAATTTCTTATGACCTCAACTTATATTGATCTAGGGTTTGTCCCTAAACACTATAGTTGTTCCTTAATCATCATAACACATACATGCAAGCTTAATTTCAGATTTTTCCCAATTCATGAGAATTTCAAGTTAAGAGTTTTTACTAAATTTTACATACCTTGTAATCCTCTTACGATGAGGATCACGATTCTAAGCTCGGATTTTTGTTTGGACCAGATTTGCTCCTTCAATTGTGGATTTTAGTAGAATTTTGGGTTTGTTGAAGGTGGGTGTCGCCCCTGATGTTCTTGATCGACCAGGGTTTTCAAAGTGGGGTTAGATTTATGTTTTATTTGCTTAATAGAATTAAAGTTTCAATTTTTATCAACTTAAACCCCTCCACTTTGATCAATCATTGATTTAATGGCTTTTAAGTCAACTATAGGTTATTTCTAGACAATTTAACTAACTAGGTTAGGTTTCCTAGTTAATAAATTCTAATTTATTAAAACCTTACTAATTCAAATTTAAGGTTTTATATTTTCGGGGTGTTACAAGTCCAACCTCCTTAAAAAGGGTTTCGTCCCCGAAACCGTAGTACGTACCAAATAAATTAGGGTGAAGACGTCGCATCTCCTCTTCAGACTCCCACGTAGTGTCCGAACCCTTTCTATGCTCCCATTTGACTTTGACTTGATCAACTTGTTTATTTCGTAGATGTTTGACCTTTCGGTCTAAAATCTCCAGCGGTCTCACCGCATAATTCAGGCTATTATCCACTTCGATATCATCGTAGTGGATATAGTCCGTTTCGTCTGCTAAGCACTTTCTTAATTGTGACACGTGAAACGTGCCATGTATCCCACTTAGTTCTTCCGGTAACTCAAGGCGATAAGCCACTTCACCAACCCTTCCGATAATTTTAAATGGCCCAATAAACCTCGGGCTTAGCTTCCCCCTTTTTCTGAATCTAATAACACCCTTCCAAGGGGAAACTTTTAGCATGACCATGTCGCCAACCTGGAATTCGATTGGCCTTTTCCTTTTATCGGCATACGCCTTTTGTCTGTCTTGAGCTGCTTTCAAATGTGCTCGAACTTTATCGATCTTTTCATTCGTGGCTCGTACTATATCCTGGTGGGCGAGCTCACGTGGACCCACTTCACCCCAACACACCGGGGTTCGACACTTCCTACCGTAAAGCATTTCGTATGGTGCCATCTTAATACTAGATTGGTAACTGTTGTTATACGAAAATTCGACTAACGGTAAGTGAACATCCCAACTGCCTCCAAAGTCGATTATACATGCCCGTAGCATGTCCCCCAATGTTTGTATCGTTCTTTCACTTTGTCCATCCGTTTGAGGATGGTACGCAGTGCTAATGAACAATTTAGTCCCCATTTGCTCTTGGAAATCTCGCCAGAAATTCGAAGTAAACCGGGTATCCCTATCAGACACGATGGACACCGGCACCCCATGACGTGCTATGATTTCATTGGTATAAACTTCTGACATCTTTTCTGACGTATAAGTCTCACGAATCGGAATGAAGTGAGCACTTTTCGTCAATCTATCCACCACTACCCATATGGCATCAAAACCACGATTCGTCTTAGGCAACTTGGTTAACAGGTCCATTGTAATATGTTCCCATTTCCAAACCGGAATGTCTAAAGGTTGGAGTTTTCCATATGGTTTCTGATGCTCCGCCTTGACTTGTAGACATGTGAGGCATTTTTCCACATACTTTGCCACATCCCTCTTCATTCCGGGCCACCAATAGTTTTGTTTCAAATCATTGTACATCTTGGTCGCACCCGGATGAATGGAATAACGGGATTTATGAGCTTCATTAAGTAGAAGCGCCTTTACTCCACAAGTATGTGGGACCCATATCCTCCCGGACCGAGTCTTCAACCCGTGATTCCCATCCGATAAATCTTTCAACTGACCAATTATTCTTTCTTTCTTCCAATTCTCTTCTTTTACTGCTTCTAACTGCGCCTCGCGAATACGTTCAAGTACACTCGAGGTCACCACTAGTTGCATCGATCTTACTCGTATTGGGGCATAATCCGCCTTTCTGCTCAACGCATCCGCCACCACATTAGCCTTTCCGGGGTGATAATGTATTTCACAATCATAGTCTTTCACCGTTTCCAGCCATCGCCTTTGTCGCATATTTAACTCTTTCTGATCGAAAAAGTATTTCAAGCTCTTGTGGTCGGTAAATATGGTGCACTTTACCCCATACAAATAGTGCCTCCATATTTTTAATGCAAATACCACTGCAGCCAACTCGAGATCGTGCGTGGGATATTTCTTCTCGTGTATCTTCAATTGTCTCGAGGCATAAGCTATTACTTTGCTCCGTTGCATCAACACGCAACCGAGTCCCGATAAAGAAGCATCCGAATAAACAACCATGTCTTCTACGCCGTCCGGCAACGTCAATACCGGAGCTTGAGTTAACCTTTCTTTTAGTGTTTGAAACGCTTTTTCTTGATCGGCACCCCATATAAACTTTTCTTTCTTTTGGGTTAGCTTTGTTAGCGGCGATGCAATCTTGGAGAAATCTTGAATGAATCTCCTATAATATCCAGCAAGCCCCAAAAAGCTTCTAATTTCCGAAGGGTTCTTCGGGGGATTCCATTTTGACACCGCCTCTATCTTTGACGGATCCACCAAAACTCCGTCGGAATTTATGACATGGCCGAGAAATTGTACCTCTCGTAACCAAAAGGCACATTTAGAGAATTTTGCATATAACTTCTCTCGTCTAAGTGTCTCTAACACTTCTTGTAAGTGGTGCGCGTGTTCGGCTTCACTTTTCGAATACACCAAGATATCATCAATAAACACGATGACCGACTTATCCAACATTGGCTTGCAAACCCAGTTCATGAGGTCCATGAAAGCCGCGGGCGCATTTGTTAGCCCAAATGACATCACAAGAAATTCGTAATGTCCGTATCTTGTGCGGAAAGCCGTCTTCGGCACATCTTCTTCTTTGACCTTTAGTTGGTGATACCCCGACCTAAGGTCAATTTTTGAAAACCAACTCGCGCCTTGTAGTTGGTCAAATAAGTCGTCTATCCTCGGGAGCGGGTATCGGTTCTTTACCGTGAGTTTGTTTAACTCCCGGTAATCAATACACATGCGCATGCTCCCGTCCTTCTTTCTCACAAACAACACCGGTGCGCCCCAAGGAGACACACTCGGCCTTATGAATCCCTTATCAAGCAAATCTTGAATTTGGGACATCAACTCTTGTAATTCCGACGGTGCAAGTCGGTACGGGGCTTTTGCTACGGGTTTCGCGCCCGGAATCAATTCAATCCCGAACTCTACTTCCCGTTCAGGCGGTACCCCCGGTAAATCTTCCGGAAAAACATCTTCATAATCTTGTACTACCGGTACATCTCCAATCTTTCGTGATTCTTTCTCGGGCTCATTTGCGTATATCATGAATGCCTTGCATCCTCGCTTCATTAGCTTGTGAGCTTTCAACATTGAGCACACTATGGGGTTGCCTCCTTTCTCGCCATAAATGGTGACGTGTTTTCCGCTCGGAGATGTTAGTTTTATCTCTTTACGAAAGCACACGACCTTTGCATGGTATTGAGATAGCCAATCCATCCCAATGACTACTTGGAATTCTCCCATCGACATCGGGATTAGATTTATCAAATATTCTTCATCGTCAATGTTCAGTTTACAGTTTTCACATACATCACAAACAATAAAACTCTTGTTATTACCTATCTCTACTTCTAAGGGCACAGGTAATTTTGTTAGAACAAATGAAGGATGTCGAATAAATCCATATGAAACAAAGGATTTATTCGCACCCGTATCAAATAACACGCGTGCAGGAATTGAATTTACAGCAAATATACCTGAGACCACATCAGGTTCAATCTTCGCTTCTGCGGCGGTTAATTGAAAAGATCTTGCCTTTGCTTTTGGGGCTTCACCTTTCGGTTCCTGCCCATCCTTCTTTCCAACCAGTTCCGGGCATTCCGACTTCTTGTGACCCGTTCGATAACAATTGTAACAAACCGTCACTTTCTCCGGGCATGATATAGCCATATGTCCCTTTTTCTTGCATATAGGACAAGGCTTATCCTTGTAACGGCATTCACCCTTATGATTTTTCCCACAAATTTTGCAACCTGGTGTACTTCCTTTAGTATCTGATTTCTTTGTTGTTTCATTCGTTCTTGCTTTCTTGGTAGGGCTTGGATTCCCATCTTGTGCCCTTCGTTCACCCCGTTCTATACTCTTTTTCAATTCGATCTCCCTTTCCCGAGCAGCATTGACAATCTCGGTAAGGGTCTCGTACTTTGAAGGGGTTATGAACTCTCTATACTCCGCGCTTAGCATGTTATGATAATAATAGACCTTTTGCTCTTCATTTGTTATCAAATCATCACAGAACTTCATCTTGTCCATAAACATCCCCGTGATCTTGTCTATGGATTCACCTTTGTGTCTGAGTTGCATGAACTCTTCCTTGATTTTATTTATGACCGCTTTGGGACTATGGTGTTTAAGAAAAGGCATCTTAAACTCCTCCCATGTCATGGCCTTAGCCGCTTCACTTCCAATCTCCTTCTTTTTGTTATCCCACCAGTCTTTCGCTTGACCTCTTAATTGACCCGTACCATAAGCTACGTAGTCATTTTCATCACAATGAGTTCTCTCGAATACTCCTTCGATATCACTTAGCCATCGTTGGCACACAATTGGATCAACCTCCCCATTATATATTGGTGGTTTACAAGCCATGAATTCCTTGTATGAACAAGGCTTTCGTCCACCATGCTTTTCCTTTGCTATATTTGAATCATCTTCCAGCTTCTTGATTCTATCTTCTACTATTGATAAAACTGTGTTTTGAATTTTATCAATAAAGCCCGACAAACTGTTTTCGATCGCCTTTCCAACTTCTTCGGCAATCACTTCTTTCATTTGTTCGGTGACTCTTGGCACCGCATTAACATTATCTCCATCCGCCATCTCGATTTCTGAAATGTTTACATAGATTGTTAAACATTCCATTTATAACACATGCTTTACTTGTTTTGATTTAATCAAGTTCATACTCGATTTAATCACTCTTGTTTCAATTCAATCAAGTTCGTAACTTGATTTAACAATTCTTGTTTCAATTCAATCAAGTTCGTAACTTGATTTAACAATTCTTGTTTCATGCATTTCTTGTTTTTGAGTGAGCTTACACACTCTTTTCATTTTCATGCATATCTATTCATTTCTCATTCTATACGTAACACATAATTTATTAACAAAATAAGTTAACTCTTACCGGACGATCGATCAAGCTTGAACCGAACACTTATTGACAACCTTGAGCTCTGATACCAACTTGTAACACCCGTCTAATTTAAACTAGATTTTTTTTAAAATTAATTCTTTTAAAATAATAGCGTGTACCATTGTAAATAAAACTTGCTTAATTAACATAAAATTTATACAAGAAATTCATAAGTAACAAAAGCTTTAGTCGAACCCGACTAAATAACACGTTTCAACAGTTGTTAAATAATCATTTACAACCCATACACAAAAGTGCTAGAGATTTAAGAAAAAGAACGTTGCGGAAGCTTCAAAATGTAGTGTTCGGTTCTTTATCCTGTGCTTGATCGCCATCCGTAAGTTCACCGACTTAGCCTAATGTCAAAAACACAACAAAAGTTAGTTTTTTTTACAAAATATAACATAAATAATTGAATTCTAAGGTGATGGGTTGGTTAAAGGGAACATTCCAAGATCATGGGAAGAAACGGGATTAAAAACGTACGACTGATCAAGCAAAACGAGTCGAAACGTCGAAATTCGGAAGTGTGTAATGGGAGTGGCGTCGGAGACGCCACATCAGGCGTCGGCGACGCCTAACGGCGTCGGCTGAGAGACAAGTCGCGTCGACCAGGGGATGGTGGCGTCGACAATTCAATAGGCGTCGGCGACGCCACTGCATGCGTCGTCGACGCCAAGCTCTGATGCTGTTTTGCAGATTTCACTCGATTTTGTTAAACGGGCATATCTTTTAACTCGTAAGTCCGTTTTATGTCATTCTTGTTCCTATACGTCAGTAAATTCATTACCGACATACCTATTAGGTTTATCATATTGGAAAACTTATTTACGGACCGAGAGATCATATGTCATCATGTGATTATTCGACCCATTCTAAACTCACCCATTTTTACTATCTTTTAACTAATAAATCTATGGCGCCTTATGCCCAAAATTTGTAGCTTGTTATCTTCGGCATTTCTTACCAATCTCCTAGTTTAATGCCTTTGTGACTATATCGTCATTATTGGTGTCTAGAACGATTAAACTACAACTTTCACAACTAGAAATCCATTGGATCATCTTGTGGAAACGTCCACTTATGATGACTACCGAATGGGTTCGTTGCCTATACTAAGTCTAACAAATCAAACATTCAACCATAATCAATGCAAATTCAACACAATGTCAATCTAATAGTAAGATTTACGAACTTATCAACAATGCGCTTATTGTAACTAATCAAGTTACGTACCTTAGCGTACGCCCTTCAACCGTGTATCACCACCTGCTTGTCCACTCGACGTTCCGGTATCCTTTCCTATAGAGTTCAATTCAAGACATGATTAGAACTCCCTTTAAACTTCACTTCGCATAATATACCGAAAACATCATAATTATGCGTTAAAGCTCTAAATTTCTGTTTTAAGCCTTCTTTGAGGCATTTTCACAAACACCTCAAAGGCAGATTTTTCAAAAGGTTATAAGACAAGTTTCTAGCTTATCATTTAGCCCTAGCTTCACTTTAAATCAATATTTTACATGATTGTTAGCTTCTAGATTTCTGAATCACTTCCATATTATCAAATTACACAAAATTAACACCCAATATCTTAGTATTCATCAATTTACTCATAACCCACAAATCACCTATAATGGTGTTCTAGGTTCCACAAAATTTCTTATGACCTCAACTTATATTGATCTAGGGTTTGTCCCTAAACACTATAGTTGTTCCTTAATCATCATAACACATACATGCAAGCTTAATTTCAGATTTTTCCCAATTCATGAGAATTTCAAGTTAAGAGTTTTTACTAAATTTTACATACCTTGTAATCCTCTTATGATGAGGATCACGATTCTAAGCTCGGATTTTTGTTTGGACCAGATTTGCTCCTTCAATTGTGGATTTTAGTAGAATTTTGGGTTTGTTGAAGGTGGGTGTCGCCCCTGATGTTCTTGATCGACCAGGGTTTTCAAAGTGGGGTTAGATTTATGTTTTATTTGCTTAATAGAATTAAAGTTTCAATTTTTATCAACTTAAACCCCTCCACTTTGATCAATCATTGATTTAATGGCTTTTAAGTCAACTATGGGTTATTTCTAAACAATTTAACTAACTAGGTTAGGTTTCCTAGTTAATAAATTCTAATTTATTAAAACCTTACTAATTCAAATTTAAGGTTTTATATTTTCGGGGTGTTACACATTGAGCCATGGTTAGTGTTATATGAATTATTAAAAGTGTTACCTCCCGGAGGGTTCAAGTTCGGAATTACGGATGTGAATCCATATTGACGAGATTTAGGTATGATTGAAGGACCAGATGAAGCAATGGTCTGCATTGGTATGAAGTCTCCTTGATGAACATCCGAACTTGGAGGCTGCATACTTCTTAAGAATCCTTGATCCTGAAAGATGTTGGATCCTTGAAGCTGAGATGATCCTTGAACCTGAAAGGATCCTTGGGGCAGAGAGGATCCTAGAAACTGGGAGGATCCTGGAGCCATGGAGGATCCTTGAACCTGGAAGGATCCTGGAGCTATAGAGGATCCTTGAACCTAGAAGGATCCTGGAGCCATGGAGGATCCTCGAACCTGGGAGGATCCTGGAGCCATGGAGGATCCTTGAATCGGGTGCATTCCCAAATATCCCCCTGAGCTGAAGTAGAATCCCTGATGCTGAGAAGAGGATCCCGATGGTTGAGAAGAGGATCCTTAAGGCTGGAAGTGAGAGCCAAATGCCTGACTCACAGTTGCTGTTCCATAACGCCTTTCTGATGGACCACTTTGATACTGGATGCCCGGAACTGCCGATTGTAAGGTAGTTACAACTGGAGTATCGAAATCCAATGACCTTGGTATCAGAGGAGAGTGATCCTCCACTGATTTCTTCTATTTCTTAATATCACCAATCTCCTGAAGAATCCTTTCATTGGTTTTATCCTGCTCTTGCATGCGATCTCTCATCTGCAAAATCAGAGTGAAAAGGTCATTAGTGGTAGGATTAGAGGAAACATAAGAAGTTGGTGGTTTTGAGAAAATGTGGGTTTGTCTCTTCGCAGCATTCTTAGCATTTTTCTGGGATCCAGAAGGTGGTGGAGGCAAAGGAGGAACGCCTTGTGAAGAACTGATTGCCGGCATAGAACTTGATGTATTCTTTGCTGAGGAAGCCATTTGCTTGATTGTAACGAACCGAGATGATCACCAGAACAATAATTTCTCAAGAACGAAGCACCAATTGCTCCACGGTGGGCGCCAAACTGTTTTGGTCAAAAATCAAGCTAAGATAATGCAACCAAACTTTCTGCTGTGAGGTGTGATGCTTGAATCAATGAACAACACTAAGGATCACTCAGAAATATAATAAACAAGTGACACAAAGATTTATACGAGGAAAAAGCCCTTGATCAAGAGTTGATCTCTGGCATAAAAAACCTCGGGTGATGGAAACTACCGATCACCAACTCAGATTAAACAGAAAATGTATTACAACTTCGGATGATAGCGAGCTAGTTACAAGGATCACTATAGTGTAATGTGCAAAAAAGTGTGTAATCGCCAAGTGAATTGTCGAGAGCTGGTGAGAGCAGTTGCGAGAGTATGTGTTAAGCTAAAAATAGCCAAGTGTTCTAATTTAGCTCGCTATCCCCTTTTAAAAATGGAAAATATCTAAGCTAACTAACTATCCGCATTTTGTGCAAGTCTTCCACGACCTCCATAACGTCCATTTCAGTCAAGCACGTGCGGAATAAATATGGAATATGTTCCAGGAATATCGCCAAGACCAAGTCCAAGCTCGTACTCCTGCAAAACAACATCATATTCAAAGCAGATAATCGTTAGTGTAAGGATCACTACGATGATCCATGATCCTGATCCTATAATAGCCTCTGAGGATCACTAATTCAAACATAATTGAGGATCCCTAAGCCCGGCAGTAATTGAGGATCACTGATCTTTGGAAAATCCTCCCCTAACATTAATGCAAAATGATTTTACACTCACGTAATTTGAATAAGTCTTGATTCGATTATGCGGTCATTCACATTGGTATTATTCGGACTTACCTGCGACACGACACAACTTTGAGGAGATAACATAGTCTAAATTTGGAGGACGAAATTTCTGCAACGGGGGGAGAATGTGACAACCGGTAATTAACGGCTTTTAATTATGCGATTAGCAGACGTTTAGGCGATAAAAAGTAGTGTTTAAGACACGAATTAGCTTAATTGGGCTATTGGAATTCCTAGGAACGCTTATCAGACGCTACAGTACGCGAATGATAATCTACGGAGAAGACTACGTAACGATAAACGATAACAAACTGATGCCGTACAAAATACTGACAACGTCGACAAATACGAATTTTTTTTACGAACATTTTATATTTATGAATTTAATTTTGTGAATATATCGTGCTTTCATACGACACAAACGCATACGTGATCGGAAAAACGCGACCGCAAGAGCGCACTGGCAACGAAACGGAAACATCGGACACGTGTATTACTTGCAAAACTAAAATTTTACAATATAACTAAGAATCGAACACATTGAACAAGGACCGTGAGTGGCCGATTCACTTAAATCATTAGAGTGCTTTTGTGTCCCTGTTGAAGTGAATCGGCCACTCACGGTCCTTGTGCGGCCACTTGCCGTGCTTTTGTGTCCCTGTTGAAGTGAATCGGCCACTCACGGTCCTTGTGCGGCCACTTAGAGTGCTTTTGTGTCCCTGTTGAAGTGAATCGACACTTAAATCGTCTACCGGGTTGAGTGCTTCCTATGTCGGCACACATATTAATGTCTTAGCTACACATTAATGATCATTAGGTTCATAGACGCTTACATACCAGCTTTTGATACTCAAATTTTCAAATGTTTTTAAGATTCATTTGATGGAAACTCACAAATATATGGATTTACAAACTTTGGTAACGTTTTCAACTTATGTACAAGTAAGAGGACGAGTTGGTCCTGCTTATAAAGACTCTTTTGGGCTCGGCCCATTTTCTCTCGTGGGCTAGACTCACAGTTTTCATATATCATACCGAGAAAATGATTTTTCTATATTTCTCAACAACTTTTAAACCGGTTATCAAAAGATTTATTTTAAATCTTTTCAAAACAAACTATGAACTCGCTCAACTTTATGTTGACTTTTTCGCATGTTTTTTCTCAGGTTGCATTTTCAAAACTATGGAACGGTTGGAATAGGAAAACCCATGGGAATTCGAGTACTTGACGGCGTTCATTTTCTAGAAGACTTAGCTTATTTGCTTCCGCTGTGCAATGAAGATACCGGTCCAGTCACGCCAGCTCTGATATTTCGGGGTGTGACACATCAGGAGGCTCAGCGACAGAAAAGAGACAGTAGGGTGGATCGAATAGCAGAATTCCTAAGTCTATGCTTATGAGTGTGAAATCAGCAAAGAATCAATTGCCTTTGCTTGCCTCATTTGTTGCTTCATATCAAAATTAAATTCAAGGCAAGATTACTGATCCAGCAGCACTGGATGAAGATTATGAGTAGATTGATCCAGATGATTTAGATTAAATGGATATTTAGTGGCAGATGGCCATGATATCTATTCGGGCGATACGATTCATGAACAGAACAAGAAAGAAGGTTATTGGGAAGAAGGTTGGATTCGACAAATTCAAGGTCAGATGTTATAACTATCAGAATCTTGGATTCAGTCTCTTCCATCACAGGTGTTTATCGGTTCGTAGACACATTCATTTACGGTTTTTAAGAGCGTATTACTTTTGTTACACCAAAACAACTATCATATCTTGGTTTATTAGATTAAGAAAACAAAAAAATACATAAAAAGGCAGAAATGGCCCTAATTTTAAAACTCGCTTTAGGTTACTAAAATGGTTGAGTCGATCCTGAATAAGCCGGTATACGTTATCGAGTAATCAGATCAGATAAACGGTCGTCGTCTTTTCTTTTCCCTATAAATGGGTTACACATCAATAACTTCGGGCTCCACCACCATCTTAAATATCAGCGACGACACAGTTTGCTGGCAAGGGCAAATAATGTCTAGCTAAGAATTCAAACTCAATTTCGTCAAAATTTAATTGCAAGTTCCTTCTGGTTTCATGCGTGCATGCCAAGAAACAGATGCTATGAATTTAGTAAAAAAAAATTCAGATTATAAAGAATAATAATACCAAATGAAGTCAAATAGTGTTATATTTTACTACAATAATTAGTATATAATGGCATTTACAAGTTTGAGCGCATAAAATCTAATAAATATGCAACAATAGCCGCTAATATGTTATTTTTAGGTAACCAAATGAAAAGGACATCTTTGTGTTCAAATATAAAATCGCTCGAGTCGTTACGAGCCGTTTTTAGTCTATACTGTTTTAAACAACAAATTTCTTTTTATTTCTTGGCGTCTATGAGACCTGAACCGAAGACATGTTCCTCTCAAACCCAGGTGTTTAAAGTTTTTGTCTTTTCTAATAAAATCTCTAAAGTTAAAAAAATTAATGCATTAGCATTTTATGTTTTTAACCACCGTATATGGGTCTTACTTACTTTCTTTCATTACATATTCTATGTTTTTAACCACCGTATAACGGTCTTACTAATTTTCTTTCATTACATATTCGATACTTCACAAACGTAAAATTTTAGTTTTCTTAATCTTTATATCGTTTAAAGAATTATTTAAGGGTGTATCAATAATTGCATTCATAATTCAAGGGTCCATAACCCCGGCTTCTAGTTTGATGTGCCCCGACATTTTAAAAAACGACTTTTCTTTTTATTTTTTTAATTATTATCTAAAATTTATTTTAATTTTCACTACTAATATATAGGACAAAGATCAATTTTTTTTTTTTTTTTGATCGGAATTCATTGTAGAATTTTAAAGGTTAGAGCAAATTACAAATCATGGGTTGGTAGACGGGCAACAAGCTGAAAGAAAAGATCAAATACAAATAAACTTAACGTACTAAATATACGAACTGAAAGAAAAGATAAAAAAGCATGGTGTCATTTTTGTAATTATGAGTAACTATCAAAATTACTCTTGTAGAGTAATTTTGTAAAATTACTCTGCATCAAAATTACTTTTACAAGTAAATCAAAATTACCCTGCAAGTTTATCAAAAAACTGTAGAGTAATTTTTATCTTTTGTAGAGTAATTTTGGTCTTGTAGGGTAATTATCAAAATTACACTAACCTTAAAAAAACTGTAGAGTAATTTTGATCTTTTGTGGAGTAATTTTGTAAAATGACCCTGTAGAGTAATTTTGATCTTGTAGAGTAATTT